>CM061133.1:260641250-261841250 GCA_030789695.1 Scilla litardierei
CCATGATGAGTAGACACCCACATATCACCACTATAGACCATCAAAATGCAGAACTATTTATCGGAAGTAAATATCCCAGATAAATAGAGTCTGAGCACTCTGAACAGGGGAAGCATTTAAATTCACTTCTCCTATGACGTGCATCGATGATCCTATTTTAAAGATTTGATGAGATCCTGAAGATCCCTCACAACTTTAATGTCCCAGAATCAGTTTCAACAGAAATACTACAATCATCCATGAGCCTGAAGCTCAAATGACCATTTAAATCATTAATACCTATGATCTGGTTATCATGAATTGTGATGAGATCCTGAAGATCCACACTTATGAAACTGTTAAAACAGTTATCAGACATAGTTACTGACAATATAGATATTGTCAAAACTTTCACATCCCTGCTACTAAAAATCCAGCTAGGATTGACATACCAAATATATTGGATGCAATCCACCAGTAGCAGAAGTGGATATCCTCAATGGATGAGAGGACATACCACTAGGCTCCAAAAAGAGAGATCTACTCCTGGAGACCGAAAAAACAATACCACCACAGGAAAGTGAGCTCAAATCCAGAACCTTATTGCAACCTGGTTGCTAAGGACCAATTCTGGATCTGTCCATATTCTTTACTCGTCCCAGAACCTTCACCTCTTTAACGCGTCGTGAAGGAGACACCTCTGGGAGAAATCAAATGATTATAGTACGTACGGGGTGAGTTTTGGACAAGAAAGAACACATTTTGTCGACAAATTCTCTCATATTTCATTTTGCCAGTTAAATATAAAATATCGTTTCCACAACTCTGCTTTGCCTAAAGCAAAGATAGAGATTTGGCCAAATTATAATAATGTGGAATGAGGCAATAATAAGGTGAGCTGGACTCACTTATGAAATATGAGGTGTTGGACCTGAAGTCCTGGTATCAAAAATGATATCAAATCCTGTGGGATAACTGAGTATTGAAGGAAAATTAAAATAAAATCGTTAGCTATAAGCACTTTAATTTGCTATAGTTTTTAGAGGTATAAATCGCTCAAAGCAGGAAGTAATCAAGTAAGATGAGCCGAACTCACTTACAAGATGAATCTGATGCATCGACTGGTTTATGTCAAGGCGTAACCCAACGAATGGCAAAAAGAGGGAATTTTTTGGTTGATGTTGCTATTGGATGTGACAACATCACCGATATAAAATTTCTTCAACTGCATGTACAAATTTTTTCTTTACTTTCCTTTCTTTTTGGGACACATATTAATAATATGATTAAAGGAAAGACAACCTAGACGAAGATCCTTAAAGGACTCATACTAAAAGGTTGTTGTTTGCACCTCTTAAAAACAATATTGTTCTTAAGAGAGCAAATTAAAAGAATTGAGATTATTTTAATAACTCAAAATATTATCGGATCTCCTGAAGAGAAATTACCGAAATATCTGTTAAAGCCTATCTATCAGATATGATATGATATGAAAGCCCTAGCTAGGCATAAATTCTAGGCTTACAGAACATTAATCATCCTGAAGATGAACAGTCATCCCGAAGATGAACTATTATCCTGGAAATGAACTATCATCCTGAATATGACGTTAATTAATCATCCCGAAGATGTAAACTTCATACAATGATGATTGATGAAGAAACATTAATTTCATTCTCCACCAAATACACCTATTTGGTTGTATGGATATACATTAAAAGACCCCTTTCCGTTAGCTGGAAGAGGGGAAGAATATATATGGTCCAGAAGTACCATAAGTGTCTTTGAAACACTCTTTTATCTGGCCAACTGCATGCGTCTCTTTTGAGCGTTAGCAGTATAGCTATTTGCCAGATACAGTGCAGCGCCTGCAGCGCGCCACTGGACCAGAGATATGTAGCTTCTGCGCTATCTCCAAGGGTCGAGGAAAAATCCTCTATGTTAAATATATTTGCATATGCAGGTTACAGATCATCGCGATGAATGGCATAAAAGGGACGTCCACCTCCTGAAGATCTACACAGAATCCTTCCAAGTCTACATCCTTCCACCATCCCGAGAAGCTCATCACCCAAGGAGCAGTTCAAGAACATACAAAGCCAGGTCCTGAAGTACCTCGCAGACAATGACATTTGAGACGTGGAGCTGTCTACCAAGTTTGCTAGCGCTCCTTTAGTTTCAGCTAATGCCTTATATGAGTGAAACTTGTATAGATGAGTGATGCTTGTACCTTACTTTTGCTTTCGGAATGTTGCAGATGAGATGGATGTATAGACACATAGGAGATAAATGTATAGATATATAGGAGATCTGCAAGCCTGAAGCTTGATCAGATTAGGGGGAGTCAACTGTAAAGTTGTACTCTTTTTCCTTGGCTAGTGGTTTTTCCCACAGGGTTTTCCATAGTCAAGGTTTTAATGAGGCAACCACATTGACTCTGGATCCAGAAGTATCCACCCCTCGACACATCCCCAAATCAGGGGAAGTTATGGAGTGCTGTACTCTTTTCCCTTCGCTATCGGTTTTTCCCACATGGTTTTCCATAGCTAAGGGTTTTTAACGAGGCAGTTACCCTTAACTTGGATCCAGAAGTATCCACCCCTTAAGATACTCAGTAGTACTAATGAATCATTCAGTATTCATAAAGTCGAGTATACCACGTTGGTTGGATAAGGGGAAGTGTTATGAATAGGACCCATTGGTCCTATTGGGTATCCACCCACATGAGTACCCATTATGAATACTATATAAAGGAGGCTATGAGTTTCCTAGCCTGAACCCTTCTCCGAATCTGTTTTCTCGTTCATAACAGAACTAAAATTTTATTACAATAAACGTCAGGCTTACCTTCATATTAAATGTTACGGTAATGGCTTTGGTGCTCCAAACCAAGGGCTAATCATCCATTAATCCAGATTAATTATGTTGAGGTCCTGTATACATATTTTCAAAGATCCAAACCCAATACCAGCATCACATACCCGACCCGTTTGCGCTGCCTGTACCTTCGTCGTCAGTTAACCATGAAGTGCCGTGACCTTCCCCTCTCTTTCCCCGAAGTCTCTCTCCTCAAACTGCAAAATTTTCTCGTATCTATCCCAAAAAAAGAAAAAAAGGAAGGAAAATTTAGCCATGGGGAGCGATGCAGAGCCGGCCAAGCTCTTGCTTCCGTTTCTTCAGCGAGCGGACGAACTCCAGAAGCACGAGCCCCTCGTCGCATACTACTGTAAGTTCTTAATCTTCGTAAACCGTAACCCTAACCCGAGATTCCCCCATTTCTTAACGATTTCTAATGCGTTTTTTCAATCTTTTGAAGGCCGATTGTATGCGATGGAGAAAGGGCTTAAGATCCCGCAGAAGGAGCGCACGAAGACTACAAACTCCATTCTGATCTCGCTCATGAATCAGCTCGAAAAGGTTCTTCTTCGATCCTTTTACCACTTACTCTTACATGATCGACTGTAGGGTTTCTATTATCTGCAGGTGGCAGAGGGTTTCAAATTGATTACTAAGCTTGTGCATGCATTTGTATGGTTGTGAACGTGGGGGATTAGAAAATGTTTTTAATTAAGATGGAAAGTTCATAGATAATTAGATTAGAAATTTGATTTTTTTTAACTTCAAGATCTTGGTTATATTGTTAAAGAGAACTTCTTTATTCCCGAAGTTAAATTGCATTTTTGATTTTGACTCAATTCGAATTTTGACTTTGGGTTTTAACTGTTAAGAACAGATAGTGTTTGTTTGTAAGAAGCATGCAATTTGGAAAGGAACAATTCGCTAACTAGAAGACAGGCCATGTAATTTCTCTAATGTTTTAAAAAAAAAATTTAGCTGGCTATAACTGTTTTTGTTGCAGGTAGGAAATGGTTTCGATTTGATTAGTGAAATTTTTGTGGATGTTTCAATTTCACATCCCATTAACTTTATTTTGATACAAATTCCTACAATATGAATTAGAGATTATTCTGCCTTGGGCAGGAAATAAGAGGACAACTAGACAAGAAAACTCAGAACTCATAAAAAATATTTTAAAACTCAGATTTGTTTTTCTTGGATAGCTTGATATATCCAATTGCTCTGGGAGGTCTTAGAATTTTGGTTGCGGGAAGAAAAAGGGGGGAACGTATTAAATATGGGAAGAAGAAATAGTAAGGAGCCACAAATGACTTTTAAAGCCTTGCCTTATTAGATGGAGGCCATGCCGAACATCCAGGCATTTAGAATAATCATATCATCCCTCTCATTCTGTTTGATAGCGACTAAGGCGCTAAAACAAAATAATCTAACCACTGGATAGTGTAAAATCATCCTTGCATCATCATGTTACTGCCTGATCAGACCTGTTATGCAACTGCCTACCATTAAAACATGTTTAGAACCTAAGATACAATGAACTACACATGTCGACATGGAACAACTTGACAAATAAAACATGCATGGAAAATATCAATGACTTGGCAAAAGTAACATGTTGGAAGATGTGCTCAACACCCCATGGCTTCAAAGCATCCAGGCTTCAAAGATCAGTATTAAATCCTCTCACCAGTATAACTACTTTTATCGAGTTGGTTTCTATTCAAATTCCCTACTTTCAACCTATAAAAGTAGGATGTCCTATTCGTAGTTGCTTGATGGTTGGTTATATACCTGTCTCTGAGAGAGCTGCTAAGCTGTAGGATGTCCTATTTGTTTCTTTAGTTGGGATGTGGAAGAAAGACGTAATCTTGCATGTATACATATGCATGAAATCTAGATGATACGCTGCAGTTCCCACTATTCTTAATATTTTGTGAGATCCAAAAAGGTTCTTACTTCTAAACTGATGTTTTCCCCAAGTTTCCAGCATAAACTCAATCAGATCCTATCCTATGTTCGTTATCCCTCTTTTCTTATGAGATCATACATTTACTTGAGAGCTCATCTACTCCAGTTTCCAATCAAGAATACTGCCTTTTAGCCCTTAATGACACCTCAATTGGCAAGATGAGGTGATACCAGACATAAAATAACCTGGTGGATGGGGGTCATAACAAGCTTAAGATATCATTGTAGTTGTTGTAACAGCACTCTGCTCCAAACAAACCATTTATACAAGTATTTTGGGGTTCAGAAAGCAATGGAGTTGCATTTCTATCCCTATGTTAACTATCTTCAATTGGCTGGTGTTTTTTGGATGGTAAACAAGAGCTATGTGCTATGATGTTTGAACATGTCCTTTGAAAATTCACTGGTCAAGACCAGATATTCATCTGGACGCTTGAGTCTATCAACAAACATCAATCACTGTAGAATTTGTTGGCCTAGTTAGCTCACTAACTAGGCCACACTTTTAATTTTGATGATGACAAACAAGCCATGTGGTACTAATGTTTTTATTAAGTGATTTCAGATGTAAAGGTGCAAAAGAAATTGTTTGTGCAAAAGAATTATACGTGTGGACAATTGTGCAAAAAGAAATTCAAGGCTAGTCTTACTTCATTCACAATTGTTCATGCATAATGAAGATGAAGATTTGATAGGTCAAAGACGAAGATTTGATTGGATAAAGATTTAATTTAAATAGGAGATCTACAACAAAAAGGATTCTTATCTTAAGATGAATCCTATCTTCAATAGGATTGGAATTTTCAAAAGAATCCTACATCATCCACAATTATCCATGTACCATGAAGATGGAGATTTGACTAGTCAAAGATTGGATTTGAATAGGAATTCTATCTCAAAAAGATTCATATCTAATGAGGAGTCCTATCTTCAATAGGATTTGCCTAAGTCAAAGATCAAAAGATCAAAGATTAGAAGTTTGGATTCAAAAAGGAGACCATGAAGATTAGAAGTTTAAATTCAAATGAGTTCTACTTCATCAATAATGTATCGAAGTTCAATGCACCATGAAGATTTGTTTGAAGATTTGATTGCAGATTTGATTGAAGATCTGAAGACCAACTGTTCTAATTGAAAAGAAACCCCTATCTCTATAAAAGGAGAAGACCACGCCCTTGGAGAATAATCCCCAAGCATCCAATTAAGCCAAAAATATTCAGAGATCAAGCCTCCTCTCATCTGGCCAAATTCATCCTGCACAAGCTTCAAAGAGATCATCAAAGTTCGTAGGAAGGAGTTCGACGAACGACGCTGAAAAGTGTATAACTTTTGATTCAGAACTCTGATTGACGAACCGTTTGCACGTGGACGACCACAACTTCATGCTCTACGCAACGGTAATATTTATCTTCTAATCAGCGAGCAAGAATTGATCCAGATTCAATAGTTTTTGTACAACAACCACTGCAGATTGCAAATGTGCGCTGTCAACTTTAAATGCTCGTATCTCCTGATCAAGACGTCGGATCGACACGTTGTTTGCACCTACGCGACCACACCTTCATACTCTACGCAACGATGGTAGTCTCCTCTGTTCAGTCCACACGAACAGATCCAGTTTTGACGTTTGCTACAGAACAGCCTCTGCAGATTACAGATTCGCGCAGTCAACTTCAAATGCACATATCTCCTGATCCTGACATCGGATCGACACGTCGTTTGTGCCTACGCGATCACACCTTCATACTCTACGAAACGGTGGTAGTCTCCTCTGTTCAGTCCACGCGAACAGATCCAGTTTTGGCGTTTTCTACATAACAGCCTCTTCAGATTCCAGATTTGCGCAGTAAACTTCAAACGCTCATATCCTTTGATCCAGACGTCGGATTAACGAACCGTTTTCGCCCACATGACCACGATCTCACGAACTACATCACGGTTGTATCTTTCTGGTTTTTTACTACAGTATTAAATCAGTTTGAATTATACTTCTATGAGATTTTATTGTGAGAGTAGCTTCACTCAGAGACCAACGTTTAGCGTTATATTCTTGGACACTATTTTGTATGGTTCGATCACCACTCGCAAGCGTGATCATAGTTTATCTTTTTGGTTATAAAAGGGGTGAAATCCTCATAAGTTTTCAGGTCGGAGTAGAGGCGGAGAGCCTAGGCGGGGAGCCACTCCGTTAAACACACTTGTGCTTGCATCGCTGATCTGCGATTGTGTGCTTTGGATTATTCCGCCGCGTGTTAAATTTTTAAATTGTGTCATACACTCTATTCGCCCCCCTCTAGGGTGTTTTTCAGAATTATTCCTACAGAAATCCTCTACAAAGCACGTATCCTCTACAAAGCCCTTGGCAATTCTGTTTGTTCCTGAGTATTTGACTTGTGAAGGCGGTTGGCTAGCATTGTGCTAGTACTGCAACTACCCTTTACCAGAAGCATAATGATCTGTGAGAGGAGGAAGTTCAAATTTAGGCATCCTCGGGATGGATACTACTAACAATAGTTGTTAAGCTTTACAAGGGTTTAGACATGTTTCCTATGGTATGCAGTTGATCCTCACAACCCGTGAATTCCTTTAAGTTACAGGATCTGGTCTGCTGCAAACGGCTTCTAATTTTCTTGGGTCTACTACGTTTCTCATGTATGATATGATAATGTTAAGTTAAATATCTCCTTCATGCTAAAGGGCACTAGATATTTTTATTTGGTGATGTGCAGCAGCTTATTTGTCATTGGAATTGTCCAAATGTATGTCTAGTGTGTAGCTATATACCATTTCAAAGAATACCAAAATGAACTTCCTCAATTAGCGCTTAAATATTGAATTGACCATACCTTGATAAGTTGGCGATTTGTTTAAGAGTCCGAATGTCATCAAAGCGTAATGTCCATGATAGGTGTGAAGTGACATCTCTCCTTAGTCCTTCACTCAAATTTGGTTATATCTAGACCATAGAGTTTGTACTGATATATCGATTCCCCAAATTCTTATATAAGCTTGCATCCCTAATGGAATAAGAAATTTTTCTTGACAGTTTTTTCTTTGAGCTCATGGTAACCGAATTTTAACAGTCTGGTCACCTTTCTTAGCATCATTATCATATGGGAAAGTGCAAAATCTAGTACTTGGCATTATGCCAGATTTAACGCCTCTCTCACTTGGGGTTATATGTCATTTTTTAAGAAGATAAGGGTGTTGTATGGGCCATATGGCTTGAGGAAATATGTTCTACACCTTCAGAATGGGAATTGAATGATCACCGATTTGTAGAGACGACAATCTTTTGTGCTAAGCAAAGTGGAAGTTCCTTTAAAAAACCACTGCTGCCCCGTTTGTGGATGGAAACTTAGGGCTTTTAACCTCCATGTTATGTACCATCCGTAACAGTTAGGGCTGTTGACGAACAGAACGTTCGACGAACTACTCGTGAACAAGCTCGGTACATGTTCGTTTACATTTGTTCGGGAAGCTTAATGAACAAGCTTGAACAGATTTTTAGAGCTCGGTTAGTAAACGAACAGAGCTTGAACATAACTATGTTCGTTTATTTATGTTCATGAACAAGCTCGCTAAGTGTTCATGAACAAGCTCGTTAAGTGTTCGTGAACAAGCTCGTTAAGTGATGTTTGTGAACAAGCTCGTTAAGTGTTCGTGAACAACCTCGTTAAGTGATGTTCGTGAATAAGCTCGTTAAGTGTTCGTGAACAAGGGCTTGAGTGAACTAAAATTAAAATTAAACACTCCCCTCCTCAAATTGAATTAAACACATCCACCTCTTCAACTTCCCAGCTTCCCACTCCTAGACTCGCATGCACCTAGCTCTCTTTTGGTCCATTGCCATTGTTCGTTCGTTTGTTTGCAAATCTGTTCATGAACAAGATTGATTGTGTGTTCGTTAACACGTTCACGAACATGTTCACGAACAAGCTCGATAAGTCTTGTTAATGAACAGAACGTTCGTTCGGTAAGCTCGGTTTACGTTCGTTTATGTTCATTTACGTTCGTTCGGTAAGCTTAACAAACAAGCTTGAACATGTTTTTAGAGCTCGGTTAGTAAACGAACAGAGCTTGAACATGGATTTTGTTCATGAACAAAACCAAGCACACTGTTCAAGCTCGTTCAAGCTCGTTCGTCAACAGCCCTAGTAACAGTACACCAGCTGCTCTACTATAATGCTTTTCCCAATGTAATGAGAGTCATGAATTGTATGCCTTTGCTATACTTTTTAATTGTTCCGATAAATTTTTGTCAAGTGTTTTTACTGTTTGACTAGTCAGCTGTAGTAAATAAGTTTTTTCTTGTGTGTATGATAGTGTATGTGTGTATAAACCGACCCGAATCCTTTTGGTTTGGATGTTGCATGACATTCATTATTATTAAAGTTGATAGCACCTTACACTGAATATTGTATGTGCGTGTACCATGTATCACGAGTAGAACTGGAATCCATTTAGTCTATGGAGAGTTTCCGAAGTGGGTGAGGAACAAGGTTCATATAACGTAGGTTGTTTCACTTGTCTTTCTGCCTGCCATGGCTAGGGCAGTTTTAAATATCGATGTGGGACAGCTACAAAGAAGTTGTTTGCTGGTACAACATGATTTTAACTTTCTGTACGGATGAAGTTTGATGTGTGTGGAAAGTCTTATGTCCCTTTATCTATTGCTTTAGGAAATTAAAAAATGGTCAATATTATACTTATAGGGCATTGTCCATATGAATCACCTGAATTAAGCTGATAATAACGTTCCGTTATCTGTTTTGATATCAATTGTATTTTCTCTTCTGCTGCCACCTCCACTGAAAATCAGGATCTGTAGAGATTGCAGAGTGTTGTTCTCTATTGCATAGCATTGTTTGGTGAGTTGACAAACTCATAACCGTCTACTTAAATTGAAAATTGTGTCCGCGTCTTTGACATTAGAGTAATTACCAGTCTTTGTGTTGTGCTTACTGAGTGGTTTTTACTGCCATTTTACCAAGTGGTTAGTCATCTTTTTTGTTTTTGTTTTTGTTTCTGTATTAATAATTTCTGGTATGCATGAAATACCAATATAATATAAGAAAGTGCAGAGAAGCAGTTGGAGTCTTATTTTCATATTTATGTGTCACAGGATAAAAAATCATTGAAGTTAGGTCCAGACGATTACCTTTATGTGGAAGGATTTGCCTCAAATGTATTTGCAAAGGCTGATAAGCAAGACCGAGCGGGACGAGCTGACCTGTATTCTGACTTTCCTTTATCATCTTTTAAAAATTCAGACTTAGTCTATGGGCATGCATTGATTTCAGAAAGTTGCATGTTACAGGAATACAGCAAAAACCTTCTATGCTGCAAGCATTTTCTTTGAGATTTTGAATCAGTTTGGTGATCTTCAGCCTGATGTAAGTTCATTTCCATGTTTCAAGTTACCTAAATGTATGAAATATTGCCTTTTCTTCCCATGATCATTAAGCTTAGACAAGACATCTGCATGATGCATAATTTTTTCAAATTTCCAAATGACTTCTGCTGGAATTTGATTTGATGAGGCTGATGCAAATTACATACAAATCCTATGCCATTTTGCAGATTGAGCAGAAGCTGAAGTATGCCATTTGGAAAGCAGCAGATATACGTAAAGCTCTCAAAGAAGGGCGGAGGCCGGAACCTGGACCTCCTGGTGGTGATAAAGACCCATCAGGACCCTCAAGTTCCCCAAGAAGCGCATATGTATGCTTCTTAACTTAATTTTCTCTCTTATCTCTGGTTGATAAGAAATAAGTTGCTATTCCCTGCACAATGGCTTCTGAAAGTTCTCAGGAGATTATTGCTTTTGTTTCTCTGATGTATTTATCGGGCCATTTCTAAATGGAAGTTTGCAGTTCAGAGGATTTGACATGCCCTAATCTTGTGGAGGAGCATGATAATTTTAGCCTGTTCCTGTATGAGGTTATAAACAATAAAACTACACAGAAATCAAAAGGCATCTTGAACATTTTTAGTGGCTTGGTTTGGTGTATATGTAGCCTGTCTGGAGTTAATTTGGATTGAGACTTCTTGTTTGCGATGCGATATGAAGGACCTGTGGAGTATTGCCAGATTAGGGTAGGAATTTCCTGATTAACTGATTAGATATTTTGCTTTGCATATTGGGAGCATGAGGGGATAGTGCAATCATTGTTCTGATTCCTTTGGACATATTTAGATTATAACCAGATTGAGGTGCTTCCATGATTAAATTACTGGATCACTTAGGAAACCTAGAGGGGCACCCATTATATATGGCTTTGTGGTAAAACAGGCCGGAGACTGGGCAATCAGGCTGCTAAAGAGTTGGTGGGTCCATCATGCATTCCATAGTTATGATGCTGTATTGAATGTTTGACCCGGATTAATCCTGAAGTTTTAAAATTGGGCCCAATTCCTTCAGGCCAAGGTGTGAGGTTTCGGCCAAAAGTGTTTCGGTTCATTCGTTTTGTACCTCAGCCTGGACTGGAACGAAATAGTGCCGAAGTCTCTATTTCGGATGAAACCAGTTAAAACCCTTAAAAAGCAATAACAGCCATCAAAGTAGATTATTTACTACAAATCAATCAAAGCCTTAAAGAAGTTGAAGAAATTTCTAATGCTTTTGTCAAAATATCAAAAAAGATCAACATAATCCAAACCATAGATCGAAGAAAGAAGAATAACAACGATAGAGTGAGAGAACACTGTCTGGTTCCTACTTAGAAGTATCATTGCTATCAATCATCGTCATCAATAAAATCACTGCCTATAGTGGCTTAATTCATCTCCATCCATCGATCCTTTAGTGTTGCCCTTAACAAAATTTCATAAATTTTAGAATAGAACCCCCCAAAAAGCACTGGATCAAAATTTAGAAAACCTGAGAAAAGAAAAAAGAACATGAGGGAACTAAAATGGAGAGCCGTCGTAGCTCGAAGGAAGCATCACCGCCCGACGCCTGCTTCGTTACCTGCTGGAGGCTTGATCAGTCTCATGCCTGTTAAAATGATATGGGGAAGCAGCATCTGGGCATATAAAGACATTTAAATGGGTCTAGTAAATGGGTTCGCCTGTTAAATGTGTTTATAACTTTTGATTGGTAAATTCTTTTTACAGTTTACCCCTCAACATCTCCCTTTTGCATAAATATGCTAATGTAATAAGACTTTAATAAATTTATATACAATAACTAAATTATTACAAATATTTATACATATGAATATATACAAAAGTACAGATAAATCAAAACTTTAACCGTAACTAACGAAACTTGTTGAACCAAAATTTTTTGAAGGGGGCGAAACTGATATCTATACTGTGAACATGCCATAACTACCAATTCTTTAGTAGATAAAGTGGACTGGATTAGCCTAATCACAAGATTTATGCTGCATAAAGAATAAAGTAACACATTTGTTATGTTCATATTGATCGAGTCCACCAGCTATTATGTTGGTTAATTTTAGACCTAGAATGACATGTAACGTTTGAAGTTTTGGCGTAATGCCATTTGCGAAGGGCAAGTATCGGATATAGAATATGCGGTAATTAATAGAGATTAGATATGTGAAGATAATGACTCTCTGAAAAAAAATCTGAATATTTGATTTAGTCAAAGAATTGAAGTATGGAAGGTGAGAGAAGATTTAAAGAGAATGAAACCAATAAAAACATGTAAAACAAATGAGATTCGTATTGAGGGGTAAAAATATGTGAGATGTAGAAGATATCTAAGCAAAGATAGGCGAGATTCTTACAGATGATAAGTTGAGAGAACATCGCTTGAGATGGTTTGACCATATACGTCGAAGATCTATTAATGCCCCCATTAGAAAGACACAGTATATGAATATGGAGATCAAGAGAAAGAGAGGTAGACCAAAGAAGATATAGATGGAAGTGATTAGAAAAGTATGAAAGATCTTGGTTTGACGAAGAGAGAGCTTTAGATCGTAATGCGTGAAATTGAATATCCGACATCATGGTCCGACGTGATCACGATCCGACATTCTTTCCATTGAGTCCATGAAGCCGGCCCTAATTTTTGGGATTAATGCTAAGATGATGGTGATGATGATAAATATGTGAAATTAGCATATATAATTTTGTGGAGTCATGAGGTACACGAGAATTATTTTGCCATAGAATCTATGTTTTGAATGATGAAAAAAATAGAAAGCTCAAAGTGGTCTCGATACCAAAGGTCACTACTGATTCCAGTTTGAGAAATGGTCCTGATACTTGTTGCAAGCAGTTGTAGTGACTATCTATATTCACCATTATTATCTCCACCAAACAATTGGGAAGCTATAATTTTGGAAAATTAAATGATTATTCGGACAAGTTTGTAGAGTGCATCACTCACCATGGAGGGTGGATCCTTCATGGGGTAGCCAGTTCTTAAGTTTGGGAAGCAGAAGAAATATCTGGTGGTGTTGTATTCCCATTTAATATTTAGCCATTGATCATATCAAATGAGATCGTATTGGTTTCTCTCATCAAATGCTTTGTTCTAGCAAGTAAATTGATAGATGGTATGGGCATAAAGATTTCAACAATATAAAGCATCAACGAAATTGATTGTATGCATTGAAGTATAATTCATTAACTTCAAGATTTTAAATTTAGGATGTCATAATCAAATTTAAAATATCAGAACTTGCAAAACGGGAAAAATCAAGAGAACAAAACGCTGTCCTAAAATCTAACTGCCATTGTAGCCAAAATGTATTGAGATAATTTTCATTTTAGATCATGAAGGACACGATATCAGAATGTCGACAATTGTCCCCAAATTTTTTAAATAAAAAAATCGTCATATAATCATCTCAAAAAAAATTAGAATAGAATAGGAAAAAGAACCCCCATTAATCAAAGAATACTTTTTAAAAATGGTTAAGCTCCTTAGACCCTAATGACGATGAGTCTACAGCAAAATGCTTATGTATTTATTACTGGTATTTCCAAAAGGAACTCTAGCAGTTAACTTGGGGCATTATAGCTTGACAACTAATACCTACCTTGAATAATTTTCTCATCATTTCCCTACCTATGTAGGATCTGGGACCAACTGAAAGCATTTCCAGCACACATACAGTTGTCAGTGCACCAACTCAGACTGTAGGGAAGGTAAATTTGCTTGAATATTAAGTATTAACATTAGCAATGTTAATTCATGCTTACATTTTCTTCCCAGACTAACCAACTTCATATGTTCTTCAGGATCTGAGCAGAAGTGAAAGTTTCCAGAACAGTTACCAAGGTGCCGATCTACCATCACAACCTTCAGACGGGGATGGTTCCTATGGTGCTTCTCAGCCACATGCATCGCCTTCTTACCCGACCACCGATAATCTACCAGCAGATTATCATCAGCTTTCCCCATCTAATAGTCAAGAAATCCCTGGCTACCCTCAACATTACCATTCACAATCCTATTCCAACGATCAGCATCATATGCAGCAAAATTATCATCCAGAAAATCCCAGCCCCCCTCATATACCCAATAATTATCATCCAGAAAATCCCAGCCCCCCTCCTCCGCATTCTTACCCTAACTTCCAGTCCTACCCAAGCTTCCATGATGCCTCGTTCCCTGCAGCTCCCACTCACCAGCCTTCCTACTACCATCATGGTACCGATGCTTCCTACACCCATCAATCGTCTCCTCCTCCCACCCAGCCATCTGCTGCTTCTTTCCATTCGTCAGGCCCTTCTGTTTCAAACTACCAATTGCCAACCGTGAAGTATGATTCCGTCGGTGCGAACGATAATCATGTTGCCGCCGCAGCGCCATCTGCTGCTGCAAGCTATACCTATGACATCAATTATCAGCCGCCAGTGGAGAAGATTACAGAGGCTCACAAGGCAGCCAGGTTTGCAGTCGGAGCCCTTGCATTTGACGACGTGCCTGTTGCCGTGGAATTCCTGCGGAAATCGCTCGAACTTCTGACAAATCCTTCAGCCGCGAGTCACTAAAAAGGGTGTGCATGTCAATTGTTAGACCACACGATTATCTTGTACATGCTCATATTTGTCGCACACGTGGTTATGTTGCTAGACGTCCTTATGTGCTGCTATGACTCGGGAATTTCGCTTGAAAGGTTGTCCATAAAATTTTTATAGTTGAGTCCATATGTTGCAAATGAATAAAATGGTGTTCATGGTTGTTTCCGTGTGCACTCGGTAGACCAGTATTCGTTAAAGAAAGAACAGAAGAGACGGTACACATTAAAACCCTAGCAATTGACCAACTAAAACAGAAAAAAAAAATGAAATAAAAGCCTGAATCCCAACACATACTATTTGTTATGTAGGCTTTCAGGTTCTTATTGGCCAACAATGACTGCATGAGCTGACAACTGTGTTTGCACTTTTCACCCAGTGTTTAATTAGCCTCTGTTAGAAGTTGGAAGAACTAGCTTATGGCGAAAACCATAGCCATATTAATATACTTTCATATACGAGTTACATTCATATGAATCCTGAGTGACACCCACTACTAAGTGGGTGTAATGGTGGATGGTTAATGGGTGGAGACAAAAAGTCTCCCACATTCATAACACTCCTCCACATTCATACATTCTTAGCATATGAATTCTTCAGGATCCAATACGCCAATGTGGGATGGATACTGCTGGATCCAGAGTTACCGTGTTTGTCTCGTTAAAAGCTTAGCTGTGGAAAATCCAATGGGAAAAATCAGCAGCTTAAGGAAAAAGAGCACAATACACAAGTGACTTCTCCTGATCCGTACAAGCTTCAGGCTTGTATGTCTTTCAGCTGTCGCATCCCTATATCTTTTACAAGCTTTCTAAAAGTATATCTAGGCAATGCCTTAGTAAACAGATCAGCTAACTTATTACAAGACTGAATCTGCCGTACTTCAATCTGCTTCTGCTCGTGTAGCTCGTGCGTCTAAAAGAATTTGGGAGAGATGTTTTTTGTCCTGTCGCCCTTGATGTAACCAGCTTGTAGTTGAGCTATACACGCTGCATTATCTTCAAATAAAATGGTTGGTTCAAGGTCGTCCTTCTTCAGGCCGGTCGTCACTAGAATGTGATGAATGACTGACGAAGTCAGACACATACTCTGCTAGCTTCATGGATCGCAAGTAGCTCTGAGTGGTTGGATGAGACTGCTGTGGTGGTCTGCTTCACAGATTTCCAGGAGATGGTCGTACCACCGTAGGTGAACACGAAACCAGTCTGTGATTTCTCGGTGTGTGGATCAGACCTATAACCTGAATCTGCATAACCAATCAAAATGGAAGATCCACCTTTCGGGAAGAATAATCCCAGGTCAATCGACCCTTGGAGGTAGCGCAGAAACTGCTTAACTCCGTTTCAGTGGCGCTTTGTGGGCGATGAACAGTATCTGGCTAGTAGATTGACTGCGAACGCTATGTCAGGACGCGTGCAGTTTTCTAGATATAGAAGTGCTCCAATGACACTTAGGTAAGGTACTTCAGGACCTAATGTTGCCTCCCCCTCTTCCAGCGGCCGAAAAGGTTCCTTATGTACATCCAAAGATCTAACGACCATTGGTGTATTTAGAGGATGGCTCTTATCCATATGGAAATTTTTGAGTAATTTCCTTGTGTATGTGGATTGGTGTAACAGAATTCCTCCGCTGAGGTGTTCTATCTGTAAGTCAAGACAATCTTGCCTAGGTCTTTCATTTCAAACGTTAGTTTGAGGCTTGCAGATTTATCATCAATCACTGCAGGAGATCCGATGAGGTTTAAGTCGTCTACATAGACGACAATTAATATGAATCATGTTCCCGTGGGTTTAATGAAAATACACGGGCAGACTTTATTATTAGTGAAACCTTGTCGAACAAGGAAATCACTCAGTCTAATATACCACATTTTTCCCGATTGCTTAAGACTATATATATGATGTCCTTTTGACAATGCACGGGGAAGACCCCCCCGGACTGGGGGGAGGCGTCGGCCCCGGGAAGCCCCCCCCCCCCCCCCCCCCCCCCCCCCGACTGGGGGGCGGCACAGCAAGGAGGCCCCCCGACCTGGGGGGGCTTTGGAAGGGCCCCCCGACTAGGGGGGAGCGCAGCAAGGAGGCCCCCCGACAGGGGGCGACGACGGTGATTCGGAAGCCCCCCCCCCCCCCCTGACTGGGGGGGGGGGCGCATCCGAAGCCCCCCCCCTCGACGACTGGGGGGCGGCGCATCCGAAGGCCCCCGACAGGGGGGCGCAAAAGAGGCCACCCCCCGACTGGGGGGTGGCGCTGCGGCAGGGCCCCTCGACAGGGGGGGTGATTTGCGCCTGATAAAAAAATCTCCTTCGAGGGGTGGTGAGACGGATTAAGGCCCCCCCCCCCCCTTCAGGAGGGGTTTTGGGGATGAGGTCGGGAAAGGAGAACCGCTTCAGGCAGTGAATGATTTGGGGTTTTTTTTGATTTGTTATGTAATTAGAGTATGTATAAACACAATGTAATTGGTCCATGTAATTTGATCTAAACATAATGAATATATATAAACTATGTTTAGATCTAGGAGTTTTATTATTTACCTCTAGATCCATTAGATCTAGGGAAGATCGGAGATCGAAAAATCCGCAGAAAATATTCCCGCTCCGCGAGAATGTAGGAAAATCGGCGACTACACAAACGATCAAAGCTCCTCACGATGTTGGCAAACGATCTGCCAACAAATATAAGATTCCTTCGCTAGACAGAATTTTTGTAGAGAAAAATTATCTAGAGGCAATCGTGCATGATAACGTGTTAGAAGTTGGAAGAACTAGCTTATGGTGAAAACCATAGACATAATAATATACTTTCATATAGGAGTTCCAATCATATGAATCCCAAGAGACACCCACTACTAAGTGGGTATAATGGTGGATGGTTAGTGGGTGGAGACCAAAAGTCTCCCCCATTCATAACAGCCTCATAATTCCTTTGCTATTTTCTTTTTAAAATATGATGAAGCATGGATTAAATTAATTATTATAGCACAAACTATAAGGAAAGATGCGTTCAATAAACCGAGCACGAGATGCAGCCTTCCCCACTAACACTAAAAAACAGAGGCTATACATCATGCATCATTTTAGGCAACTTTTAATCTAATCAAATCTTTGTTTGTTAAATTTTAAAACTACTAGATTTGTTTTAGGTTATTTGATTATCATTGTTAATTGCATAACCATTTCTTAGTCACGGTTTATGTGCTTGTTTTATTATAATTATGATTGCATTTTCTTTAACATATTTGTTAGAATATAGAAGAAGTAGGCATATGGTATTCACCATAGCCATATATATATTATAATATGAGAGTTACAAGTCCCTTGGAACCCAAGGGACACCCACTAAGAGTGGGTTTAATGGTGGATGATAGTGGGTGGAGACCAAAGGTCTCCCCCATTCATAACACTCCTACTCATCCATCCATTCTTAGCATATGAATTCTTCAGAATCCAATACGCTAATATGGAGTGGATACTGCTGGATCTAGAGTTACCGTGTTTGCCTCGTTAAAACCTTAGCTATGGAAAACCCAGTGGGAAAAACCAGCAGCTTGAGGAAAAAGAGTACAATACACAAGTCACTCCCCCTGATCTGTACAAGCTTCAGGCTTGTAGGTCTTTCAGTTGTCGCATCCCTAAACCAGCTTTCTAAAAAAATATCTAGGCAATGCCTTAGTAAACAGATCATCTAAATTATTACAAGACTGAATCGGTCGTACTTCAATCTGCTTCTGCTCTAGTAGCTCGTGCGTCGAGAAGAACTTGGGAGGGATGTGCTTCGTCCTGTCGCCCTTGATGTAACCAGCTTGTAGTTGAGCTATACAACCTACATTATCTTCAAATATGGTTTGCTCAAGGTCGTCTGTCTTCAGGCCGATCTTCACTAGAATGTGATGAATGACTGAACGAAGCCAGACACATTCTCTGCTAACTTCATGGATCGCCAGGAGCTCTGAGTGGTTGGATGAGATTGCTGTGGTGGTCTGCTTCACAGATTTCCAGGAGATGGCCGTACCACCGAAGATGAACAAAAAACAAGTCTGTGATTTCTCGGTGTGTGGATCAGACCTATAACCTGCATATGCATAACCAATCAAAGTGGAAGATCCACCTTTCGGGAAGTATAATCACAGGTCAACTGGCCCTTGGAGGTAGCGCAGAAGCAGCTTTACCCCGTTCCAGTGGCGCTTTGTGGGCGCTGAACTGTATCTGGCTAGTAGGTTGACTGCGAACGCTATGTCGGGACGCGTGCAGTTGGCCAGATATAGTAGTGCTCAAATGGCACTAAGGTAATGAACTTCAGGACCTAATGTTTCCTTCCCCTCTTCCAGCGGCCGGAAAGGGTCTTTATGTACATCCAAAGATCTAACGACCATTGGTGTACTTAGATGATGGTACTTATCCATATGGAAATTTTTAAGTAATTTCCTTGTCGATGTGGTTTGGTGTAACAGGATTCCTCCGCTGAGGTTTTCTATCTGCAAGCCAAGACTATATTTAGTCTTGCCTAGGTCTTTCATTTCAAACGTTAGTTTGATGCTTGCAGATATATCATCAATCTCTGCAGGAGATCCGATGAGATCTAAATCATCTACTTAGACGGCTATTAATACTAATCTTGTTCTCGTGATTAAAATACACGGGCAGACTTCATTATTGGTGAAAACTTGTTGAACAAGGAAATCACTCAGTCTGTTATACCACATTTTTACATATTGTTTAAGATCATATAATGATCTTTGAAGCTTAACAGAATAGACGTCCCGAGGTCTATCTTTTATTTCTGTCGGTATTTTGAAACCATATGGAAGTTTCATATAGATATCTTTATCTATATTGTAATATAGATATGCAGTCACAACGTCCATGAGCTGCATTTCTAGGCCTTCCATTGATGTTAAGCTTATTATGAATCGGAATGTGATCGCATCCATAACCAGGGAATATGTATCTTCATAAACTATCCCCGGTCGTTGGGAAAATCCTTGAGCTACAAGCCGTGCTTTGTAGCGTACGATCTGATTATTCTCACTTCTTTTCCTTATGAATACCCACTTGTATCCCACAGGTTTTACACCTCTTGGTGTCTGTACTACTGGTCCAAAGACTTTGCGTTTCAAGAGTGAGTCCAGCTCTACTCATATTGCCTCGTTCCTCGTTGGCCAATCATCTCTATGTTTGCATTCAACTAGAGATCATGGATCGATATCATCATCGCATTGAGCGACATGAACAGCAATATCGAACGCGAAATCGTCGTCATCGACAGTGCTTTTTCTGTCCAGTACCTCCCCAGTACGTACGAAATTTAATGATATTTCTCCTGTATTGTCCGCTTCGGGGGACTGAAGGAGGGGAGATGTTACTGGTCTGAGCTTAGCATCATGTGGTGGGATATTCGTTATTTCTCCAGGGATTTTCCTTTTGCGAGGGAATTTATCCTTGGTGTCAGGCGGTCGTCCTCTTTTTATTTGAGGTACGGCCGATTCGGATTGCACCCATCTTTGGGGATGTTAATCCTAGTTGGCGTATTGGCAGCATGGACGTGTGATCTGATAATCTTCTGGTTATCAGTGAATTTGTCCGGGAGTAAATGTACTGTATTCTGAATGTGAAGGATCTTCAGGATCTCACCTTCACACAGATTAGTATGCGGATCATAATGAGACAAAGTCTTAGTATCCCAAGAAATGGTCTCTGAAGCTTTAGGCTTCTTGGTTTGTGAGCCAAGTTTGGGAAAAGAATTTTCGTCAAACACACAATCTTCAAGACGAGCCTTAAACGTGTCGCCTGTTAGGAGCTCAATGTATCTAATAATGGATGGTGAATCATACCCTACGTAGATACCAAGACGGTGTTGAGGACCCATTTTAGTCCTCTGTGGATGTGCTATGGGAACATAGACTACACAACCGAATACTCTCAAGTGAGAAATATTGGGAGGTACACCATATGTAAGCTGCATCGGCGATAAAATATGACGACCAGAGGGTCGTATTCTGATAAGCGAAGCGGCATGCAAAATGGCATGTCCCCATGCATCCACAGGCAACTGTGATTGCATTAGCAATGGACGAGCAATCCATTGCAGTCTATTTATAAGAGACTCAGCCAACACATTCTGGGTGTGAACATGAGCTACTGGATGTTCAACTTCAATGCTAGTTGCTTGGCAATAGTCTTGAAAGACTTGTGAAGTGAATTCCCCAGCATTGTCCAGACATATTTTTTTAATCTGGTTATCTAGAAAATGTGTCTGCAACTTTATTATTTGTGCCAATAGCTTTGAAAAAGCTAGGTTGCCGGTGGACAAAAGGCACACAAATGACCATTTTGAAGATGCATCTATTAGTACCATAAAGTACCGAAATGGACCACTTGATGGGTGAATTGGCCCACAAATGTCTCCATGTATTCTCTCCAAGAAGTTAGGAGACTCAAACTCCACTTTCAGGTGGGATGGTCTTGTGATTAGTTTACCCTTATAACAGGGGGGGACAAGGAAAATCACCCGTTTGAAGAATCTTCAAGTTCTTTAAATTATGTCCATGGGATTGGGTTATGATGCGGTGCATCATTGTCGATCCTGGGTGACCTAGTCTATAATGCCAGAGACTGAACTCTGGTGATGTAGAACACTGCTGGTGCACCATCAGATTAGCTTCTATAGGTTGGATGTATGTATGATAAAGGCCCGACGGGAGTCCTTTAAAACGTTCTAGGATGGTTTTAATACCATCCTTATGACGAGTAACATACAAATATTCAATATTATTGAAATCATCAGTTTCCAAGTGATATCCGTTTAAACAGATGTCCTTGAAACTTAGTAGGTTTCTGTTTGATTTTGGAGAAAATAAAGCATCGTTTATTATAACTTGCGTTTGGTTTGGGAGCAATAAAATTGCTTCACCTGATCCTTCTATTATATTATTTAGTTCCGAAATTGTAGTAACGTGACCATGATAATTAACGATGCTATTAAAATAGCATCTGTCTCGAAGGATCGTGTGCGTGGAGGCACTGTCCACTAGGCATTCACACTTCATCTCTAGAAAAGAATGTAAAAACTTTTATGAAAAGGAAATACATTCGATTCATAATTTATATAAAGAAGGACATAATTGAAGATACATTATACATTAATGAAAAAGGCTTTAAAGATAACTAAATCAGCTTCAATCAAAGAGGTCGTTATTCTCGAAATCCTCGGCGGTGAACCGAGTAGGAGGCTGTATATCCACTAAATTTGTCTCAGCGGAAGGCTTCAGGCTTGCCATATACAAATCTTGGAGGTGGCATGGAGTACGACAGACCCTGGACCAATGTCCAGTCATGCCACATCTGTGGCATTTGTCTTCCCAGTTTTTCTTGGGAGCAGACGTCTGGTCAGAGGTTTTACTCTTCCACGTATTCTTTTTCTTCCCCTCAATATTGTTGTTCTGGGGAGGAGCTATGGTCTGCTTCTTCGCAGCTTTCCCCTTATTTGATCTGCCTTTCTTCTTGTTCTTCATCTTCTGTGAAGAAACTGTGTGAGCTTCAGGGAGGGGAGCAGAGCCAACACGGCGTAAGTTATGAGTGGCCAGTAGGAGGTCTCTGTTCTGCTCTGCCATAAGAAGGCAGGAGAGTAAATCAGAGTACCTCGTGAACTTGGGTTCACGATGCTGTTGCATGAGAGTAGCATCCTTCTCATGGAAGGATGTATATGTATTCTCAAGCATACGGGTATCCGAGACTTGTTCACCACACAACTTCAGGCATGAGGTGATGTTATGGAGAGCTGAGTTATACTCAGCTACGGACTTGAAGTCCTGAAGTCAGAGATTTTCCCACTCATAACGTGCACGAGGAAGGATCACATCTTTCTAATGTTTGTATCTGTCCTCAAGTGTTGTTCACAGTTCATGAGGGTCTTCCACTGTTAGATATTCGGCCTTCAGGGTCCGATCAATATGTCTCCTGATATAGAT
The DNA here is from genome assembly GCA_030789695.1 of Scilla litardierei. Taxonomy (NCBI): domain Eukaryota; kingdom Viridiplantae; phylum Streptophyta; class Magnoliopsida; order Asparagales; family Asparagaceae; genus Scilla; species Scilla litardierei. Next base: position 260,664,024 of record CM061133.1, read on the forward strand.
AATGGCTTTCGTCTTCTTTATATCGGAGACTCTAACAGTAGAAGTCCCTTCACCAGATGTCACAGGCGTAGCTTGAGCTTGAATTGTGTGACTTAGGCCCTGTGAGCGCATGTGGAACTTCAGGTCCAGCTGCCAGCTGAAGTAATTTTTGCCAGCCGCATCGAGAACATCAAAATCGACGCTCACAATCTTTTCCATTTATCTAAGCATGAAATAATCATAAATTAATTATTTTTTCAAAAATTAAAACATGCATAGTAGTAAAACAAAAATAGTTGTGGGGATCGGCCGGTCACCACCAATAATAATAAAAGTCCAAAGTCCTAATACAATATGAAGTACCAAAAATTTAAAATTACAATTTGGAAACCGTTGGGGGTCCCATCATTAGCAATTTTGCCTCCATCTTTAGGGTAAGTATATCCGGGCTTTGGCTTTTACAATTAATTCCTCACTACATTTTCACTCAAAAGAAAAAAATGCAAGGAAAATAAATAATGGTGACTAAAAACGGCCGATCCAAAAACCACAACACAGTCTTACTAACATTCCAGGCAGTTTATATAACATACAAATAATTATGCAACATCACAAGCATAAACAATTTAATTTATTCAACATCGCAAGCAATTTTATTGGAGAAATATATTAAATTTACGTTTATAATTACTTGGACCACGGGGCAACGTCATTACCCGTTAGGTTAGGTAACTAACGACGGAGCGGTCTCGGGATCCTTATAATTATTAAATTGCGAAATAATAATAATTTTAATCCAATTATTATAAAATGCAAGATGTTGAAATTAACAGAATATGGACCAATAATTAATATTATTAACAAAAACCATCCCTAAGGTAATATATTAATGCCACACATTATTATCTCAGTTATCCAGAATTTTCCAGTAATTTTCTGGTATTTTCTGATATTTATCTAGATTTAATTGAAATTATTTTTTTTGATTTAAATATATATTTAAAACAGAGTTACGATATACCCCATTTATTTATTAAAAGCCTATGGGCCTGAAGCCCCATTAGTTAGGGGTGGCAAACGGGTCGGGTGGGTTCGGGTTCAGGTCGGGTCAGATTTGACCCGACCCGGATAGGGGTAAACCCTAACCCGGCCCGAATTGAATCCGGGTCAGGTTCGGGTTAACTCGTCGGGTTAAGATTTGACTTATACACAACTGCTCCTTTTTCGATATCCAGCTATTTATTAAGAGCCACCGACAATTTATTAAGTGTTGCATAATTTCCAGCAGCTCGTCGCTTATACCGCACTGATGCCAACAAGGAAGTATAATTAACGTTACCATTTTATTAACGAAAGTAATAAAATTAACTAAAAAGTTATATGTAAAGGGAATTGGATCCAGGACCTTTTAGAGAAGAGGACAACAATTCAAATCGTATAAGCACAACTCCCCTAACTGTGTATTGAAGTTATTATATAAATTTTTATATATAAAAGAAAGTAAACCGGGTCGAATTCGGGTCATCCGAGTTGACATGCCAAACCCATACCCGACCCGGATTTTATCCGGGTCGGGTCAACCCGGATCCTACTTGACCCGGAATGGCCCATACCCATACCCGGTTAAGGATGCCGGGTTCGGGTCGGGCTCATTTTGCCACCCCTACCATTAGGCATGCTGCGGGCATTAAGCCCAACAGCCAAAAAAGTTATTTATATTGTTTTTCTTTTTCTTTTTTTTTGAATAAAGGGGTTAATAGGCCACTAGCCCATAGGTTAAGTGCAGCCTTATATTACCCTAACCCTAACCCTGGGGTTTAGGATTTGGTCCAGCCCCAAAAGAAAAAGAGGCCACCCCTTTCAAGGAGGCTATCGTCATAATGAGACCCTCCTTCAGGGAGGTGGAGATCCGGCGAGTGGCCCCCTCCGACTATTATATATGAGGTCCTTTTGACAGTGCACGGGGAAGACCCCCCCGGACTGGGGGAGGCGTCGGCCCCGGGAAGCCCCCCCCCCGACTGGGGGGCGGCGCAGCAAGGAGGCCCCCCGACTGGGGGGGCTTTGGAAGGGCCCCCCGACTAAGGGGGGAGCGCAGCAAGGAGGCCCCCTGACTAGGGGGGAGCGCAACAAGGAGGCCCCCCCGACAGGGGGCGACGACGGCGATTCAGAAGCCCCCCCCGACAGGGGGCGCATCCAAAGCCCCCCCCACTGGGGGCGGCGCATCCGAAGGCCCCCGACAGGGGGGGCACAAAAGAAGCCACCCCCGACTGGGGGGTGGCGCTGCGGCAGGGCCCCCGACAGGGGGGTGATTTGCGCCTGATAAAAAAAATCTCCTTCGAGGGGTGGTGAGCCGGATTAAGGCCCCCCCCCCTTTCAGGAGGGGTTTTGGGGATGAGGCAGTGAAAGGAGAACCGCTTCAGGCAGTGAATGATTTGGGGTTTTTTTGATTTTTTATGTAATTAGAGTATGTATAAACACAATGTAATTGGTCCATGTAATTTGATCTAAACATAATGAATATATATAAACTATGTTTAGATCTAGGAGTTTTAGTATTTACCTCTAGATCCATTAGATCTAGGGAAGATCGGAGATCGAAAATCCGCAGAAAATATTCCCGCTCCGTGAGAACGTAGGAAAATCGGTGGCTCCGCAAACGATCAAAACTCTTCGCGATGTTGGCAAACGATCTGCCAACAAATATAAGATTCCTTCGCTAGACAGAATTTTTGTAGAGAAAAATTATCTAGAGGCAATCGTGCATGATAATGTGTTAGAAGTTGGAAGAACTAGCTTATGGTGAAAACCATAGACATACTAATATACTTTCATATAGGAGTTCCAATCATATGAATCCCAAGAGACACCCACTACTAAGTGGGTATAATGGTGGATGGTTAGTGGGTGGAGACCAACAGTCTCCCCCATTCATAACAGCCTCATAATTCCTTTGCTATTATCTTTTTAAAATATGATGAAGCATGGCTTAAATTAATTATTATAGCACAAACTATAAGGAAAGATGCGTTCAATAAACCGAGCACGAGATGCAGCCTTCCCCACTAACACTAAAAAACAGAGGCTATACATCATGCATCATTTTAGGCAACTTTTAATCTAATCAAATCTTTGTTTTTTAAATTTTAAAACTACTAGATTTGTTTTAGGTTATTTGATTATTATTGTTAATTGCATAACCATTTCTTAGTCACGATTTATGTGCTTGTTTTATTATAATTATGATTGCATTTTCTTTAACATATTTGTTAGAATATAGAAGAAGTAGGCATATGGTATTCACCATAGCCATATATATATTATAATATGAGAGTTACACGTCCCTTGGAACCCAAGGGACACCCACTAAGAGTGGGTTTAATGGTGGATGATAGTGGGTGGAGACCAAAGGTCTCCCCCATTCATAACACTCCCACTCATCCATCCATTCTTAGCATATGAATTCTTTAGGATCCAATACGCTAATATGGAGTGGATACTGCTGGATCTAGAGTTACCGTGTTTGCCTCGTTAAAACCTTAGCTATGGAAAACCCAGTGGGAAAAACCAGCAGCTTGAGGAAAAAGAGTACAATACACAAGTCACTCCCCCTGATCCGTACAAGCTTCAGGCTTGTAGGTCTTTCAGTTGTCGCATCCCTATACCAGCTTTCTAAAAAATATATCTAGGCAATGCCTTAGTAAACAAATCAGCTAAATTATTACAAGACTGAATCGGTCGTACTTCAATCTGCTTCTGCTCTAGTAGCTCGTGCGTCGAGAAGAACTTGGGAGGGATGTGCTTCGTCCTATCGCCTTTGATGTAACCAGCTTGTAGTTGAGCTATACAACCTACATTATCTTCAAATATGGTTTGCTCAAGGTCGTCCGTCTTCAGGCCGATCTTCACTAGAATGTGATGAATGACTGAACGAAGCCAGACACATTCTCTGCTAGCTTCATGGATCGCCAGGAGCTCTGAGTGGTTGGATGAGATTGCTGTGGTGGTCTGCTTCACAGATTTCCAGGAGATGGCCGTACCACCGAAGATGAACAAAAAACAAGTCTGTGATTTCTCGGTGTATGGATCAGACCTATAACCTGCATATGCATAACCAATCAAAGTGGAAGATCCAACTTTCGAGAAGTATAATCACAGGTCAACTGGCCCTTGGAGGTAGCGCAGAAGCAGCTTTACCCCGTTCCAGTGGCGCTTTGTGGGCGCTGAACTGTATCTGGCTAGTAGGTTGACTGCGAACGCTATGTCGGGACGCGTGCAGTTGGCCAGATATAGTAGTGCTCAAATGGCACTAAGGTAAGGTACTTCAGGACCTAATGTTTCCTTCCCCTCTTCCAGCGGCCGGAAAGGGTCTTTATGTACATCCAAAGATCTAACGACCATTGGTGTACTTCGATGATGGTACTTATCCATATGGAAATTTTTAAGTAATTTCCTTATTGGTGTGGTTTGGTGTAACAGGATTCCTCCGCTGAGGTTTTCTATCTGTAAGCCAAGACTATATTTAGTCTTGCCTAGGTCTTTCATTTCAAACGTTAGTTTGATGCTTGCAGATATATCATCAATCTCTGCAGGAGATCCGATGAGATTTAAGTCGTCTACTTAGACGGCTATTAATACTGATCCTGTTCCCGTGGTTAAAATACATGGGCATACTTCATTATTGGCGAAAACTTGTTGAACAAGAAAATCACTCAGTCTGTTATTCCACATTTTACATATTGTTTAAGATCATATATTGATCTTTGAAGCTTAACAGAATAGACGTCCCGAGGTCTATCTTTTATTTCTGTCGCTATTTTGAAACCATATGGAAGTTTCATATAGATATCTTTATCTATATTGCTATATAGATATGCAGTCACAACGTCCATGAGCTGCATTTCTATGCCTTCCATTGAAGTTAAGCTTATTATCAATCAAAATGTGATCGTATGCATTACTGAGGAATATTTATATTCATAATCCATCCCCGGTCATTGGGAAAATCCCTAAGCTACAAGCCGTGCTTTGTAGCGTACGATCTGATTATTCTCATTTATTTTCCTTACGAATACCCACTTGTATCCCACAGGTTTTACACCTTTTGGTGTTTGGACTACTAGTCCAAAGACTTTGCGTTTCAAGAGTGAGTCCAGCTCTACTCCTATTGATTTGTTCCACTTTGGCCAATCATCTCTGCGTTTGTATTCAGCTAGAGATAGTGGATCGATATTATCGTCGCATTGAGCGACGTAAACAGCAATCTCGAACGCGAAGTCGACGACGATGACATTGCTTTTTCTGTCTAGTACCTCCCCAATACGTACGAAATTTAATAATATTTCTCCTGTAATGTCCTCATCGGGGGACTGACGGAGGGGAGAGGCTACTGGTCCAAGCTCAGCATCCTGTGGTGGCAAATTCTTTATTTCTCCATGTATTTTCCTCTTGCGATGGAATTTATCCTTGGAGCCAGGCAGTCGTCCTCTTTTTATTTGAGGTATGACCGATTCTGCTGCCGGTGGATTGCACCCATCTTTGGGGATGTCAATCCTAGCTGGCATATTGGCAGTAGGGACATGTGATCTGATAATTTTCTGGTTATCAGTAAATTTGTCCGGTAGTAAATGTACTGTGTTCTGAATGTGAAGGATCTTCATGACCTCATCTTACCACAAATTAGTACGCGGATCATAATGAAACAAAGACTTAGTGTCCCAAGAAATGGTCTCTGAAGCTTCAGGCTTTTTGGTTTGTGAGCCTAGTTTGGGAAAATTATTTTCGTCAAACTCACAATCTTTAAGACGAGCCTTAACTGTGTCGCCCGTCAGGGGCTCAAGGTATCTAATAATGGAGTGTGAATCATACCCAACGTAGATACCAAAACGGAGTTGATGACCTATTTTAGTCCTCTGTGGGGGTGCAATGGGAACATAGAATGCACAACCGAATACTCTCAAGTGAGAAATATTGGAAAGTACACCATATGCAAGCTGCATCTGCGATAAAATATGACCACTAGAGGGTCGTATTCTGATAAGCGAAGCGGCATGCAAAATGGCATGTCCCCATGCATCCACAGTGCTTACTGCTTCACCTGATCCTTCTATTATATTATATAGTCCCAAAATAGTAGTGACGGGACCATTATAAATTAATGATTCTATTAAAATATCATCTATCACGAAGGATCATGTGCGTTGAGGCTCTATCCACTAGGCATTCACACGTCATCTCTAGAAAAGAATGTAAAAACTTTTATGAAAAGTAAAACTACATTCGATTCATAATTAAGATAAAGAAGGACATAATTGAAGATACATCAAAACATTAATGATAAAGGCTAAAAAGATGACTAAATTTGCTTTAGTCAAGGAAGTCGTCATTCTCAAAATCCTCGGTGTTGTACCAAGTTGATGGCTGTATATCCACCAGATTTGTTTCGGTGGAAGGCTTCAGGATTGCCATATACAAATCATGGAGGTGGTGTGGAGTACGACAGACTCTGGACCAATGTCCAGTCATGCCACATCTGTGGCATTTGTCTTCCCAGTTTTTCTTGGGAACAGACGTCTGATCAGAGGTATTCCTCTTCCACGTATTCTTTTTCTTCCCCTCAATATTGTTGTTCTGGGGAGGAGCTATGGTCCGCTTCTTCGCATATTTCCCCTTGTTTGATCTGCCTTTCTTCTTGTTCTTCATCTTCTGGGAAGAAACTGTGTGAGCTTCAGGGATGGGAGCAGAGTCAGCAGGGCGTAGGTTATGAGTGGCCAGTAGGAGGTCTCTGTTCTGCTCTAACATAAGAAGCAGGAGAGTAAATCAGAGTACCTCGTGAACTTGCGTTCACGATACTGTTGCATGAGAATAGCATCCTTCTCATGGAAGGATGTATATGTTTTCTCAAGCATGCGGGTTTCCGAGACTTGTTCACCACACAACTTCAGGCGTGAGGTGATGTTATGGACATCTTAGTTATACTCAGCTACGGACTTGAAGTCCTGAAGTCAGAGATTTTCCCACTCATAACGTGCACGAGGGAGGATCACATCTTTCTGATGTTTGTATCTGTCCTCAAGTGCTGTCCACAGTTCATGAGGGTCTTCCACTGTTAGATATTTGGCCTTCAGGGTCCGATCAATATGTCTCCTGATATAAATAATGGCTTTCGCCTTCTCTATATCGGAGACTCTATCAGTAGAAGTCCCTTCATCAGTTGTCACAGCCGTAGCTGGAGCTTGAATTGTGTAATTTATACCCTGTGAGCACAGATGGAACTCAAGTCCAGCTGCCAGCTTAAATAATTTTTTCCAGCCGCATCGAGAACATCAAAATCGACGCTCACAATCTTTGCCATTCATCTAAGCATGGAATAAGCATGAATTAATTATTTTTATAAAAAAATAAGACTTGCATAGTAGTAAAACTAAACTAGTTGTGGGGATCGGCCTGTCACCACTAAAAATAATAAAAGTCCAAAGTTCCTTATACATTTATAAGTTTGAGAAAATTAAAATTACAATTTGGAAACCCTTGGGGGTCCCAGTATTAGAAATTTTCCTCCGTCTTCAGGCGAAGTATCTCCAGGCTTTGGCTTTTACTTTTACATCCTCACTACATTTTCACTCAAAAGGAGCAAAAAATTCGAGGAAAATAAATAGTGGTGACTAATAACGGCCGATCCCCAAAAACCACAACATAGTTTTACCAACATTCCAGGCAGTTTATATAAGTATGCAACATCACAGGCATAGACAATATATTTTATTCAAGATCACAAGCAATTTTATTGGATAAATATATTAAATTTACGTTTAATAGTTACTTGGACCACGGGAAAACGTCATTACCCGTTAGGTTAGGTAACTAATCTAACGATAGAGCAGTCTCAGGATCCTTGTAATTATTAAAACGTAAATTAATATTAACTTTAATCCAATTTAAAAAAAATAAATTGATTAATAGTGAATTACACATCGAATTAAGTAACAAATTTATTACTTGCCCCAAATACCCTGAGAGAAGTTAATCAGACTCAATATCCTCACCCTGATTTTCCCTGATTTTTCTGGATTTTTCCAGAATTTTTTCGGTTTTTTCAGATTTTTCCGGGTTTAATAGGGTATTTTCAGAAATATATATTAAATTCTGAATTAAAATTAATTTGGCCTACAGGCCAAAGGCCCGCGGGCTGCAGGCCCGTTAGGCAAAAAAAATACCCATTTTTATTATCAATTTTGTTAATTACTGGGCTTCTGGCCCATCTGGTGAGGCACATGCCTCTTCTCCCCCTTACCCTAATTAGGGGTTTAAGGGGGGGTGGGGTGTTTGGTAAGGGGTAAGCCGCCAGGAAACCAAAAGACCACCCCGTTTTTTTCGTTCTCCTTTGAAACGAGACCGGAGGGAGGGGCCGGAACAACGCTCCCTCCCCTTTTGATTTCGAGGGGGGCGGAACAGTACCCCCTTTCTCCTTATTATCGCGTCAAGGGGGCAAAAACAGCGCCCCCCTTTCAATTTATGATCGCGGCCGAGGGGCCGGAACATCGCCCCCTTCCTCTACCCCCCGACAGGGGGGCAGCGATCGGTTGGAGGCATGCCCCCCCGACAGTGGGGGGCTGTTGGATCATGTGGATGGTAAACAACACTAGAAGGAGGGTTGAATAGTGTTGTATAAAGATAAATTTTTCGTTCTTAATAAATCAACACAAAACAAAGCCTTCTAATGTTGCCTAAGAAACCAAGTAGAGTGATCTACGCTTGGTTCTTAATCAACTCAATAAATCTTCGAAACCAAATCAGAGATAAAAGTCTTCTGGTAGTCGACTCCCTATGAACAGTAGTCGACTCCCAGAGGGAAATTTTGCACAGCTCAGATACTTAATAAAGATATATAAAATTTGCACAGAAGTATAAATACAAAACTGATCGTTGCAGTATATTATAAAAGAGTTACAAGAATATTAAACAAAGAATAATTACAAGTTAGATAAGAAATACTTGCAAAGATAAACAGTCACAGATAAGCAAACGCAGACACAAGGATTTTTATCCTGGTTCCCCACAACTTGAGTACGTCCAGTCCCCGACCAATCCGGTACGAGATTTCCACTATATGCCTTGGCAAATACAAGCACCTAACTTCACTTGTTAGGATTTCCAACAACCTAGTCTTGACCAGGATTTCAACTACAACACCTTGACTTGTTTAGGGTTTCAAACAACAACACACTTACACCAAAGGGTAACCACAAAACGAAAAACGATATCCAACTCACCACAATTGTTTGGTGGAGATTGGACTTACACCCAAATTCTACAGCCAATAGAAATAGACAATTACGTGTATAGTGGCTTGATAGAATGAGATTCTAGATCACACAAAGATACAAAACGAAGTCTTTGTGATCTAGATCAAATGTTTTTCAAAATTCTTTTTAAATAAAAAACAGAGAATAAGTAATACGGATTTTGAAAAAAAAATAGCCAAATAAAAATATGATCTTCAGAAAATAATATCGAAAGAAATTGTAAGATCAAAAGTGAAAACAGATTTGGCTAAGAGAGAATGAGAGCTGAGAACTTTTAGAGCGTTTTGCACAAGAGAATTTGATTTCAATAGTTGTTGTAATTTCTCAATGAAAATGGTCCTCTATTTATAGGAGAAATCTGAGAATTTGAATTTCAAATTTATTTAACTTTTGTCCCGAAAATCATGGGAGAAATCAATTAAAAGATATGTCAAAAGTCAAGTCAAAACGTCAAACTTCGACAGCTGGTAGTCGACTCCCTAGGAGTGGTAGTCGACTCCCAGAGGAGTTTCTTCTGAACCACAGCTAGTTAATCAAGTAGTTAACTCCAGGGTGTAGTGGAGTTTCACTACGAAAATATAAAACGACTAGAAAAAGCTCTCAATATCTTTTTGAAAATGATTTAAGAGATATTTTAAAACATTTTTGAAATCATTTGTGTGTGTGTTTGTCTATACGATTGGCTTTAACATAACCCTAAGAAAGACACAACACACTCACTATAGACTAGGACACGTCTTCGGAAGCTTGATCAACTGATGGAGTAGATATGAGCTTCACTCGAGCTTCTGTTCCATTTGAGCTTTGAGCTTCATCATTGATTTTAGCAACGTTCGTCCTTGTCTTTGAGTGTAGATTACGCTTCTTTGAAGTATGCATAAAGCTTTTCATTTGTCGCACAACCTGTACACTTAGTCGTAATGTAGTTAGTAAACTAAGCTTCATTTGGTGTGCTCATCATCAAAATCACTTGGGGGTAGAATTCAATTTCCATCAGGGGCGACGATCCGGGGCGGCGCCCCCCCTCGACCGGGGGGCAATTCGGGGCGGTGCCCCCCTCGACAGGGGGGAGGGGGGCGATTAGGGGTGGTGCCCCCCGGTGCCCCCCTCGACAGGGAGGCACGCAGGGAGGCTTGGTGGCGGCGACACACGAGGCCCCGCCAGAGGTCCCTCCGTCAAGGAGGAGATTGCCGTGGTGATTCGAATCGAAGGTGATCCAACGACGAATCAAAGGTGAATTCGAATCAGAAAAACCCTGCATGCTTGGAGACATTCAATTCAAATAGCATGGCCACAGTAATTTTCCTTGATGTAATTTCAAAGGAGCAAGGAGTTTTATGATAAACCAATTTGTCTTGAAAAATAATTTCTATATACAATTTGAATACAGCAAGAAATCCAACTACAAATTCGTTTCATCCCATTGCATTATGTTGGGCTCATCATTTTTCTATCATATTCATAAGCCCCAGTGTAGCGACCGAATGTTTGTTTGTTTGTTTGTTTTTGAAAAATAAATAATCTATTAAAAACTGATTTGAAAATTGGTTTTTAATAGTAAATCTGTGTGTAAAAAATTGATTTTCTAAATATTATGATATGTATATCTTAAGAAAATTATAGCACAGATTTTTCATCATGTGCATGTAAAGATGTTGATCTAAGGGTTTTTTAAAATTTAACTCTAGATCATACCTTCCGGATCTAGCGAAGTTCGGAGAAGGAAGCTCTATCCATGTCCTCGCAATTCGTCCGACAGCACCAATTCGTCCGTCGGCAGGGATTCGGCTCACCTGATGATCGTGCTGATAACGTGTTAGAATATAGAAGAAGTAGGCATATGGTATTCACCATAGCCATATATATGTATATATTATAATATTAGAGTTACAAGTCCCTTGGAACCCAAGGGACACCCACTAAGAGTGGGTTTAATGGTAGATGGTAGTGGGTGGAGACCAAAGGTCTCCCCCATTCATAACAATATTGATATTTTATTTTATTTTATTTTTGCATAATTAATGCATCATATGCATAATTAATGCATCACAATGCAATTACAAGGGCCATACAAATTTTATTGAATTTTGATAGAAATAGAAGCTATACAAATTTTATTGAATTTTGATAGAAATAGAAGCTAGGATAGTGGCAGATGAAAACATGGGATTAGATTGAAGCGAAACTTAAAGAAAAATAATATCCTTTCTTGGCTCAGTGGATTAATTTTTGACAAGTGAATTTAACTGTAAGGGAATAAATGAATAGATTTGATGACATACTTATTATATGTGACATTTCAATGGATACTTATTTCCTTTTATTCAAATTATTCAAATTTCAATGAACTTCAAAATAGGATGATACAACAACAACAGGTCATGGTGTCAAAATGGCCCGGCCGGGCCGGCCCGGCCCGGGCCCGGCCGGGCCCATCGAAAATCCGGGCCGGGCCGGCCCGGCCCGGCCGGGGAGAACCCCGGCCCAGCCCGGCCCGACGGCCCGGGCCGGGCCGGGCCGGGCCGGCTCCCCCCTTATTATAGCCTCTATGAGGCATAATTAAAAAAAACCCGGGCCGGGCCGGCCCGGCTCGGCCCGTGGGTTGGGTACCCCAGCCCAACCCGGCCCGGGGACCGGGCCCGGGCCAGAGCCCGGCCCGGGCACGGGCCACCGGGCCCGGGCCGGGCCGGCGGGCCGGCATGCCCCCGGGCCGTTTTAACACCATGAACAACAGGTACAGCCTTGCTGAAATGCCTTAATGCTTGCAGTCGACTTCATGTTCTGTGCTTGCTTTTGTGCGTCGCTCCGCGGATGTGCACAAATTGGGCCTCGTTTTGCCTCTCCTTGTAATTTTTTGTTGCCTTTTTATTTGGCATCAGAGATTTGATTCCTGACTTGACTTGACTTGACTGATCAGAAATTTGATTCATCCCTGAGTTGACTTGACTGATCAGTGGTTTCATTCCTGACTTGAGTTGACTCTACTGATCAGAAATTTGATTCCTGTCGAGACTAACTTGACTCTACTGATCAGAAATTTGATTCCTGTTCAGACTAACTTGACTTGCCTAATCTTTGTTAGGAATTCATATCTTTGTTCTGCGCAAGAATACACAATTATGCACCCCTAACGGCTAGTTTCTTTCTTCTTGAAAAAATAGATCGGTGTAGAACCAAAGAGCACCCCTGGATCTTATACACCTCCCACATCATGTCTTCTCCTGGGTGTTCTTCTTGTAGCTGCCTATGAGAAGGAAATGACGCTAATGCGCGCTGGAGTTCTGTATTTGTAAGTGCACGCTTACACGAATAGAGATCGTTATATTCAAGAGGATAGTTCGTTGATCATCCCTTACACCGAGCTTGGGCTCCGAGGAGCGAAATATATCGTTAAGAACCGTGCCTAGCATGTCTCGGCCACGATAAGTCCGTTCTTCTTGGATTAAACAGTAGTTTCATCGCCAAGCCAATAGAGCTTTGCTCCAGCGGCATATCCATCCATCTCCTTGCTAGGCAACCCGGGTTCGGCCACGGGCGGATGGGATCCCCACGCATGCACGTTACCAGCTTTCCGACTGATCAACAGGAGAAAAAAAAGTAGTTTCATCCTATTTTGTATTAATATTTTCCAACACATTTCACATAGAACTGGTCAAAGGACTATCCAGACTCGGTGGCTGTCCTGCTGAAAACATAAATTGAAATAGAACTACAGAGTTATATGAAATATAAATTTAAGGTTAACTATTAAACATATTAGGCAAATACCTTCTTATCTTCTAATTGGTTTGTTGTGACATCTTTTATTGCTAGTTCGTAGGCTGCTATATTGAATGTGAGATTAATGGGTATCAGGTGTTATCTTGAGTCAAGTGCACTGACGTGACGGAATCTCATTGGCCGCACATAAAACAATCGGGTGTCACCTTTTTTACATTATTCCCATTAAATATATGCAGAAGTAAATCTTGCACTCCATTTATATGTGCAATGTGGGTTTTAATGGTAGTTATATTTGATTGTATTATTTACATGTCATCTCTAATGGACGGCCACATTTGTGGGTAGAATTTCGAATTATGGCATCATATTTCTGTGCAGTGCTAATTGTAGATGTAATATAAGAATCAACAACACAGAAATCCTCATCAGTGGTTGATGTTGCAATGCAAGTTTTTTTTAAATCCAATTGCAGATAATAGTTATTCGTAGTATGTGATCTCTAACCACATAGCAGATGTGTACCTGATTATATGATCAACAAGGAAGTAGAAGATGTTGGAACTTATCCAACTCAGTTGGATCTTAATCTAACGTTGGACTAATATGCGATGCATAATTATACAGTGATATGTCATATTAAATCCCAACGTATAAGTGATCGCATTTAATTAGTTAAGTGGGCTAAATGAGTCAAGTAGGTCATGGGCCTTTATGTGTAGCGACTATTGGGCTTCAATTCGTTGATGGGCCGAATTGAAAACCCTAGGGCTAAGGAGGCTAGGCTATTTATATGCGGTCATGATCCCCGGAACACACGAACAAGTTAGCCATCTTTTCTACGTCCCGTCGCTAGAAGAGAAACCGTGAGAAAGCCAAAGGATTTCTCCAAACGGTTGATTCGTGTGGATCTGGAAGATCTTTCTGCTGCGTCATCCAGATCATCGTCTTCATGGATTCATGTATGATTCCTATCAGAGAAGGTAAAGATTTAAGGTTCGGCATGTTTATCTAGATCTGTGTTATTAGGTTTGTACACGCATCTAGATCTCTAGTTCTTTCAGAAGATACACTGATGTGTTAGTTCTCTAATGATTTACACTTGTGAACACCCTTTAGCGGTTTGGGATTCTTCTCTAACCTCCTCCGACGCTCAAACTAGACCATATTCTTAGAGAATTTTGAGTAAAATATGTTTTTAAGGAATTTGTACCATCAAATGATGCACCTATGCGGTAGATATTTTACCTATGTATGTGAGTGTAGAAAGTCGGTTAAAAACCTTAACTTAGAGTTCAACCAGTGTAGAAGACCCATGTTTACTTTGAATTATAGTTGACTTACGACTTCTATTCGGCTATGGGCTAAATTTCCTTGAGGCATCATTCCGGATGCGGTCTGTTGCTTGTTGTGGGCTGAACTTGTTCTTTGCGCCCACAGAACTTGGTGTGCAACGGTTGAAGAATTCATAGGGCTAGTTCAATGCTCTAATTGATGGTCCAATTGCCTTTGTTTGACCACATAGGGTGCATCTGTCTTTGTTGGACAATCTGTTTTTTCCTCTTCTTCTTTCTCAAATGCATTTCCCATTCCCATGCCCCTTCACAAAAACGTCGCAATGACGTTTTTGTGAGCTTCCAACCTTATTAAAGGGATTTAGAGCTGAGCATCAGAATACACACCAACGGAAGAAGAGAAATAGAGCAAAAATAAATGGAAATGGGTTTCTTCCGTGCGAGAAGAAATGGGGTCCAATTCCAGTGAGAAAATTGTAAGCTTCTCCAGAGAGAGTGCTAAAGTGAGTTTTTTTGTGCATATTGTTGGAAAGTGATAGGACTCGAGAGAGAGAGAGAGAGAGAGAGAGAGAGAGAGAGAGAGAGAGAGAGAGAGAGAGAGAGAGAGGCAAGCTTTCTTAACAAAAGAATGAGTAACCATGGCACTAGGCCATGGTTCTCTATATATTCATGTAGAGAGGGAAGATGGAGGGCCTCAAGGAGACCAAGGGTCCCCATTACTCATAGTAATGGGGACCAATGAAGTGGGTAATGAAGTAGGGGAGGCCAAAAGGCCTCCCTCATTCATAACACTGGCCTCCCTCATTCATAACACTCCCTCTTACCCATTCATCACTTTGGTCTCAGCATCTGAGGCAAAGATGGGTGTATACTTCTGGATCCAGAGTAAGTGTGTTTGCCTCGTTTAAACCTTCGCTGTGGAAAACGCAGTGTGAAAACCCAACAGCTTAAGGAAAAAGAGTGCAATCCACAGGTTACTTCCCCTGATCCGTACAAGCTTCAGGCTTGCAGGTCTTTCAATTGTCGCATACCAATGTTCTTTACAAGCTTTACAAAAGTACATTTGGGCAAAAACTTAGTAAAAAGATCAGCTAAGTTGTTGCAGGACTGGATCTGCTAAACTTCAATCTGCTTGTCCTCCTTTAGCTCATGTGTCCAGAAAAACTTGGGAGATATGTGCTTCGTCCTGTCGCCCTTGATGTAGCCCTTTTGAAGTTGAGCAATGCACGTAACATTGTATTCAAACAGGATGGTAGGCTCCAAATCACCGGTCTTCAGGCCAGTAGATTGAAGAATGTGTTGGACGACGGATCGTAGCCAATAACACTCTCCGCTTGCTTCATGGATCGCAATGAGCTCCGAATGATTGGATGATGTAGCTGTTGTGGTTTGCTTTACCGATCTCCAGGAGATAGCAATACCTCCGTAGGTAAAAACAAAACCTGTTTGGGATTTTGCCGTGTGCGGATCTGAGAGATAACATGCATCAGCATAACCAAATAATTTGGGGGAGGCACCTCTCTGGTAGTAAAGTCCAAGATCAATGGAACCCTGGAGGTATCGCAGAAGATGCTTTACTTCGTTCCAGTGGTGCTTTGTGGGCGCTGCACTGGGTCTGGCTAGAAGATTAACTGTAAACGCTATATCGGGACGCGTACAGTTAGCCAGATATAGAAGTGCTTCAATGGCACTGAGGTAGGGTACGTCAGGACCCAGTATCTCCTCCCCCTCTTCCAGTGGCCGGAAGGGGTTCTTATGTACATATAGTGATCTTACGACCATAGGAGTACCTAAAGGATGACATTTATCCATATGAAACTTGCGTAGAAGTTTCTTTGTATAATTAGATGGGTGTAATAGGATTCCACCTCTTAGGTGTTCTATCTGTAAGCCAAGACAATACTTTGTTTTGCCTAGGTCTTTCATTTCAAAAGTATATTTTAGGCTTTCAGATATCTCATTGATCTCTGCAGGAGATCCTATGAGATTTAAGTCATCTACATATACAGCTATGATGACGAATCATATTCCCGTTCTTTTGATAAAGATACACAGGCAGACTTCATTATTCGTGAATCCTTGCTGTGCAAGGAAATCAGTAAGTCTGGTATACCACATCTTGCCCGATTGTTTTAGACCATATAATGATCTATGTAGCCTTACAGAGAATACGTCCCGAGGTATCTCTTTCATCTCTGGGGTTATAGATTAAACCCATCAGGAAGTCTCATATAGATATTTTTATCTATATCGCCATATAGATATGCAGTCACAACGTCCATGAGCTGCATTTCTAGGCTTTCCAGAGAAGTTAGGCTTATTAAAAATCGGAATGTGATCGAATCCATGACCGGGGAATACGTATCTTCGTAATCAATCCCCGGTCTTTGGGAAAATCACTGGGCTACAAGGCGTGCCTTATAGCGAACGATCACATTATTTTCATCTCTTTTTCTTATGAAAACCCACTTATATCCCACAGGCTTTACACCTACTGGTGTTTGGACTATTGCTCCAAAGACTTTGCGTTTCAAGAGTGAGTCCAGCTCTACTCTTATTGCCTCGTCCCACTTTGGCCAATCATCTCTGCGTTTACATTCCGCTAGAGATCGTGGTTCGACATCATCGTCATATTCAGTGACGTGAACGGCAATATCGAACGCAAAATCGTCGACGACGACTATGCTATTTCTGTCCAGTACTTCTCCAGTACGTACAAAATTTAATGATGTTTCTCCTATTATTTCCTCTGCCGGGGAAATCAGGAGGGGAGAAGTAGCTGGTCTGAGATCAACATCCTGTGGAGGGATAATCTTAGTATCTCCAGGAGTCTTCCTCTTTCGAGAAACTTTATCTTTTGAACCTGGTGGGCGTCCTCTTTTCATTTGAGGTACAACCAATTCTGCTGCCGGTGGATTGCATCCATCTATGGGGATGTCAATCCTAGCTGGCATATTGGCAGCAGGGACGTGTGAACGGACAATCTTCTGGTTGTCCGTGAACTTATCCGGCAAAAAGATGTACTGTATTCTGAATGTGAATGATCTTCAGGATCTCATCTTCACACAGATTAGTACGCGAATCATATAGGGACAAAGACTTCTGGTCCCAACTAATGGTCTCAGTAGCTTCTGGCTTCTTAGACTGTGTGCCCAGTTGATGAAAATTTTTCTCATCACATTCACAGTCAGCAAAACGTGCCTTGAATGCGTCACCCGTCAGGGGTTCAAGGTATCTGATAATAGAGGGCGAATCAAACCCAATATATATACCTAGACGACGCTAAGGACCCATTTTGGTCCTCTGAGGTGGTGCTATTAGGACATATACCGCGCAACCAAACACTCTCAAATGAGAGATATTCGGAGGTGCGCCATATGCTAGTTGCATCGGGGATAAAGTATGACCTCCAGAGGGTCTTATCCTAATAAGTGATGTGGCATGTAAAATAGCATGCCCCCAAGCATCCACCGGCAATTGGGATTGCATAAGCAATGGACGTGCAATCCATTGGAGTCTCTTTATAAGGGACTCAGCTAATCCGTTCTGGGTGTGAACATGTGCTACAGGATGTTCAACTTCAATACCCGTTGCCCGGCAATAGTCTTCGAAGACTTGTGAAGTAAATTCTCCCGCATTATCAAGACGTAGTTTCTTGATATGGTTATCGGGGAAATGAGCACTCAACCTTATTATTTGTGCCAATAGCTTTGGAAAATCTAGGTTGCGGGTGGACAAGAGGCACATATAAGACCATTTGGTTGATGCATCAATCAGTACCATGAAGTACCGAAATGGGCCACTTGCGGGGTGAATAGGCCCGTAAATGTCACCATGAATTCTCTCAAGGAAGCCAGGAGACTCTAATCCCACTTTCAGGAGGGATGGTCTCGTTATAAGTTTTCCCTTGAAACAAGGGAGACAAGGAAATTCACCCTTTTGAAGAATCTTCATATGCTTCAATTTGTGTCCACGGGATTCAGTGATGATGCGTTGCATCATTGCTGTTCCAGGGTGACCAAGTCTATTATGCCAGAGTTGGAACTCTATCAGTGATTGGCACGTCTGGTGCTCAGTCATATTGGCTTCTATTGGTTGAATGTATGTTTGGTAGAGACCCGACGGGAGTCCCTTGAATCGTTCGCAGATGATCTTCTGGTCATCTTTCTGACGAGTTACATACAGATATTCAACCTTATTTTCATCTCTGGTTTCTAAGTGATATCCGTTTAAACGGAAGTCCTTGAAACTTACGAGATTCCTATTTGATTTAGGAGATAATAATGCATTATTTATTTGAAGTCTTGTGTTATTTGGGAGCAATATAATTGCTTCACCAGATCCTTCGATTATTTGGGACAGTCCTGAAATTGTGATAACAGGACCGTCATATTTATTTACGCTATTAAAATAGCAATGATCGCGAAGGATTGTGTGCGTCGAGGCACTGTCCACTAGGCACTCATACTTCATCTATATAAGCAAAAACGAAATTTTATTTGAGCGAAATGTAGACAACATTCAAAAATAAAAGTTCGTACTAAAGCAAATAAAAGATGAAGATACATCGAATTCTAAATGCATAGATAAAAGACAATGCTCAATCGAGCAGGTCGTCGTTTTCGAAGTCTTTTGCAGTAAACATTGTTGGCGGCTGAACAGCCGCCAAGTTTGTTTCAGGTAGAGACTTCTGGCTCGCCTGGTATAGATCCTGTAGGTGGCGAGGAGTGCGGCAGTTTCTGGACCAATGGCCAGTCATGCCGCATCTATGACATTTATCCTCCCAGTTCTTCTTAGGAAGTGACACTTGCTCGGTGTTCTTTCGCTTCCAAGTGAAGTTTCGCTTTCCCTTATTGTTTTTGTTTGTCTGGGGAGCTGCACCTCTTGGTTGCTTCATTACAGCTTTCCCTTTGGTGTTTTTAGCCTTTCTCTTGTTTTTCCACTTCTGGGGAGAAACGTGGTGGGCTTCAGGGATAGGGGCAGTACCAGCTGGACGTAAGTTATGAGTTGCAAGCAGTAAGTCTCGATTCTGCTCTATCCTAAGTAGGCATGAGATCAGATCGTAGAATTTCGTGAAATTGCGTTCACGATACTGCTTCATGAGGTTTGCATCTTTCTCGTGAAACGAGGTAAATGTCTTTTCCAACATGCGCTGTTCTGTCACTTCTTCACCGCACAACTTCAGGCGTGAGGTGATGTTATGAAGTGCAGAATTATACTCAGCGACGGACTTATAGTCCTGAAGTCTGAGGTTTTCCCACTCATAACTGGCACGGGGTAATACAACATCAATTTGATGTTTATACCGTGCTTCCAGCGATGTCCACAGGTCCTTTGGGTCCTCAACCGTTAAGTATTCGGCCTTTAAGGTCCGATCTATATGTTTCCTAATGTAGAGTATGGCTTTTGCCTTATCTACATCGGATACAGTGGTTAGAGAGCTGCTGCTAGATGTAGCAGAAGCTTCGGCCGCTGCTGGGGCCGATGAAGGAGCCAAAATGGACCCAAGGAGGGCCATCGAACGCAAGTGGAACTTCAGGTCCACTCGTCAACTCAGGTAATTCTTCCCTGCAGAGTCAAGGACTTCGAAATCGACGCTTGCCAATTTAGCCATTTATCTATGCAATTAAAGATAAGCATGAATTAAAATAAATTCAAAATTCATGCATAAAGAAATAAACAAGTAAAAATGCGGGGATCGGCCAGATACCCAAAAAAAAAGTACACAGTCCAAAGTTCGTTTACAGTCCATAAAAGAAAAGAAAAATACAACTTCGGAAACCCAAGGTGGATCCATATATCTGCATTTTGAACCTTCGTCTTCATATGCTATTGCACCAAGCTTTGGCTTTCTATACAAATTTCCTCACTTACAAATTCTCTCAAAAGAAAATAAAAGTGCAAGTAATGTAAATAGGTATACAATGGCCGATCTCGAAAGACACATTTTTACTTATTTAAACATCCATGCAGTTCTAAATGTGCTACAGGCATAAAAATAAACAACCACGCATATATCTCAAGCATAACATATGGTAAAGGAAACTAGAAAATATAATTATCTCGTAGACCACGTGGAAACGTCATACACCGTTAGGTTAGTTGACTAACGGCAGAGCGGTCTCAGGATCTTTAAGATAGTTATATTTTGAAAAATAGAATCCTAGTAAACCATAGATAATAATTTGCAAGAGCGATGTTTAAATAAATTTTTCAACATGGACTATATAAATTAATTGTGATTTTACAAAGTTTTCTCCGAGTTTAAATATGCCAATTTTATATCCCGTTAAAAAAATACAAATATTTCTCATATTTCAAATGCCGAATTTATAAATTATTTTGTGGCTTCGGGCCAAAAAATAGTTTTAATTATATGGGCTTGTGGCCCATTCTACAGTTATGCATAATCATTTGCCTCTAAATTTTGGCTTCGGGCCAAATTAGAGTTTTAGCTTTTAAAAATAAATATTTAATTTTATGGGCTTGAAGCCCAACTCGCTGAAATTATAACCCAATGGCCCATAGGGTTTATTTTGTGAAGAACCCTAATCTCTAACCATCTGGTTAGAGACCAGCCGTCATGCCCCTTCACCTTCTCCTCAATGGTGGAGGGAGGGGAGGGAGAGCATTGCTGGAGCAAGATGCCCCCCCACCCCTAAAATTGAAGGGAAAAGAGCACCCCTTCCTCATTGGTGGGGGGTGATCGGCCGTGGAGGCGCCCCCCCCTACAGGGGGGATCGGATGCAAGGCGCCCCCCCTGCAGGGGGGTTCGGCCGGGAGGCGCCCCCCTGCAGGGGGGTCGGCCGGGAGGCGCCCCCCCTGCAGGGGGGGGGGGGGGGTTGCGGCCGCGGGAGGCGCCCGTTAGACCCCATCCCAAGGGGGTCGTTCCAGTTCTTCTTCATGGCAATATGAAGAAATTACTTTGTAAAAACAAATTTTTATTTGTATTATTTTAATTTTTACTTGTATGCAAACATGGTAAAAATTTTTTATGTATAGTCCGTTGTAATCTACGGGAATAAGAAGTATACCTCTAGATCGATGATCTAGGGACGACCGTAGAAAAGATCCGTAGAAATAAAGATCCGAGCTCCCGAATGCTTCGGGAATGCCGCAACGCTCCAACGAATCGCCGCAGCAACCAAAGATTCCTTGCGCGTAGGGGATCAATTTGGTGGGGATTTTAGGCTTGGATTCTTGCTCAAGGAAGAACACGTGCTGATAACGTGTTGGAAAGTGATAGGACTCAAGAGAGAGAGAGAGAGGCAAGCTTTCTTAGCAAAAGAATGAGTAACCATGGCACTAGGCCATGGTTCTCTATATATTCATGTAGAGAGGGGAGATGGAGGGCCTCAAGGAGACCAAGGGTCCCCATTACTCATAGTAATGGGGACCAATGAAGTGGGTAATGGAGGGGAGGCCAAAGGCCTCCCTCATTCATAACACATATTGGTTTTTTATCCTCGGGTGTATTTGTTTCCTTGAGAGAAATAGTGAACGTTTTCATCAATTTTTATTTTTTATCGTGATCAGTGAATCACAACTAGTGGCATCAGATCCCACATGAGCTATAAGAAAAAAGTGTTGGTGATTTTTTTGGAAAAAAAGGAGAATTTTTTTATCATTGTACATTTCAATATCAAAATGTCATTGGAAGAATCTTCATCAGGAGCCATGATCAAGTCGACAGTCACAAATTACACATTTTAGAGACATCGAATGGAGGATCTTCTCAATTGCAAAGATTTATTTGACCCACTAGAGTTCAAAGGAAAAAAGTAAGAATCCACCAAAGAAGCAGACTAGAAGAAGCGGATTAGAAAGGTGATCGGTCAAATTTGACAATGGATCGATCACATCGTCTTTCAGCGCGGTGCACAAAAGACAGAAGCATATGCCCTCTGGCAGAAGCTAAAGGACATGTACCAAGCTAAGACCGCTCAGAATAAAGCCTTATTAATAAAACGATTAGTAAATTTGAAGTTACAGAGTGGAACTTTCGTTGCCGAGCAAACGAGCGAGTTCTAGAGCCTGGTTAATCAGTTATCTGCGGTGGAGTTACAGCTTGAGGATGAAGAACAAGCTCTTCTCCTTCTCAGTTCTCTACCAGACAATTGAGAGACGCTATCGGTCTTTTTAAGTAATTTGGCCCTAAACGATAAACGTATCATGTCTATGATTATGGATTCCCTCTTCAATGAGGAGCCAGGAGAAAAGATATCGCCACCGACCAATCACATGCCCTCGTGACAGAAACTTAAGGAATACAACAAGAAGATGTTCAAGTCTAGGGCAGAGGCAGGAGCAAGAGTTGTGGTAGGTCCACAGATAGGAGGAGGCACGCCTATAAATGTTACCATTGTGGCATGGATGGCCACATAAAGAAGAACTGCAGGAAGCTGTTACGAGAACAATGTGAAAATGGTCCTCAATAGAAGATCAAGGATGGAGATGCATTAGTCAATTATACCGAAAAGTGGTTATTTGCTCCATCCAAGAAGAGATTTGCATTCATGTTTCTAACCAGGACAACGAGTGGGTGGTTGATACCGCGGCATCGTACGATGCCACTCCTCGTAGAAACTTCTTCATCACTTATAAAGAGGGTTACTTTGGCATCATGTAAGATCGTAGGATTTGGCAACGTTCAGATTTAGACGAATGTTGGTTGTATAATAACTCTGAATGATGTCCAACATGTACCAGATCTCTGGCTGAACTTGCTATATATCTAGGACAACACTTGATAAACAGGGCTTTTCAACTACGTCAGCAACGACACATGGAGAATGATGAAAGGTACCATGATTACTGCAAGGAGGCATACATATGAGACGTTATACAAGACTCATGTGAAATGTTTATGCAGCCTTAACGTGTGGAATGTGAGGCTACTCAAAACTTATGCTACCAAAGACTCGGTCACATGAGTGAGAGAGTGTTATCTCTTTTAACAAATAAGGAGCTTATTTCAATCATCAAGGATGCTGGACTAGATCCTTATCAGCATTGTTTAGTTGGCAAGCAACATAGAGTCTCCTTTAGTTTCTCTTCAACAAGAAGATCAAAGTTACTCGGTCCGGTACACTCTAATGTTTGCAGTCACTTGGAGGTAGAATCACTATCTCGTATTCGAAAACTAGTAGTTTGCCTCGACAATCCTCGAGGACCTAAATAACTCAATTTTTTGCCCATGAATGATTTAGGATAATACACGAGCCACTATAGATGTATTTGTACAATTAACATGTCTGAAGGAATCAATATTGGACTTATTGGATCATTAGATATTCATGTAAGGATTGGTCAATGGGGATCTATATAGAGCCCATTTTATGAAATATTTGAGAGGTCAAAAAGGCATAGATGATTTATGTATCACCAAATAGAGATGAATATTATATGATATAACCAGGAAATTCTTTGGCCTTGAATCAGAGTATTCAAGAAGAATGGGTTGTTTCGACTCGATACCGTCAAGATTTCTTGACTATTGCATGAGAACAGATTCATTTTCGAAGCATTTTTTCCTTTCCAATAATTTTCTATTAGAGCTTCCCGCATTCCTTTTATTGAGCATAATGATGTGAATCGGGCTTTAATAAGTTCTAATATATAGCACCTTGATGATGATTCTCAAAAGGTGTGTGTATATTTCTTAAGGACGAAAAACCAAGTGCTCGACTACTTCAAACTGTTCCATGTCATGGTTGAACATGAAACAGAAAAGAATATAAAGTGTATGTGCTCAGACAATATAGGTAAATAAACTTCCAGAGAGTTTGATGTATACTACGGAAGCCATGTCATTAGACATGAGAAGACAATTCCTCGCACTCCATAACAATAGTGTAGCTGAGAGAATGAACCAGACGATCATAGAGAAGGTCAGAAGCATGCACGGTATGGCTACGCTGCCAAATCCATCCTAGGAAGAAATGGTTCGTGCTGCCTGCTATCTCATCAATAGATCATCATCAGTACCATTGAATTTTGTAATTCACAGAAGGTGTAGTGTCACGCTTTGCTTTCCATTAAACTTGGGAGCGAGGACGTGAGCGGGTCCGCATGGGCTGCAGCGGTGAAGTGATTGAATCAAAAAACACACAAGGAAAGTGCGCCAAACAACACACAAGGAAAGTGCGCCTTCCACTCCCAAGCGTATGAGCGTCAATGCAATATAAAATTTATAACCGGTGAGTACCGGGTCGGATCACAGGGACAAGTCGTTCTACACTCGCAAGTTTGATCGGTAAAGAAAAATAAAGTGTGATACAACCAACTCGCTAAGTGAATGGAAGTGGAAAAAAGTGTGGTGAATCTACAATCCTATCCTAAGTAGGTAGGGTTAGAGGACCAAGTGGGAGTTAGGATAGTTAAGAGAGGAGCATGGGTTGTAGGTTCACTAACGTTGGCGTTAATCAAGCTCAAATTACCCACATATAACTCAATTGGGCCTCTGGCTATGGCAAGCTCAATCGGCAAATTTAGAATTCAAGAACACAATAATTTGCTAGAAGAATGGATGCATCATCATGGCACTAATCAAAATAGGATCATGGACTTTTCTCAAAGTGTGCCCACTTGGGTCATAACCAATAAAATTTTTCCTAATGATACATCCAACATCAACATGCAAATAGGCAAGAGGAAAATGGAACAAAAATTAACAACCAACCATCATGAATCACAACCCAAGCATTCAACACTACTCAATCATAATGAAAAAGATGGAATTTTTATACAAAAATTATCTCAAGTTCATTACAAAAGAGAGATGCCAAAATACAAAAGAGGAAAGAGAGATATCACCCAAGATCTCCCTAAGATGAAGCCTTCCTTCCACATACTTGCTCCTCCTCCAAGTCTCCAACATCCCCATGGCCTCCAAGCCCTAAAAAATGAAAAAGGAAGAAAAATGAGAGCGGAATGAGGGGAATAGAGGGGGAGAAGCCCTAAAAATAAACCCAGCAGTTTGGGTCTGGAAATAGCCCAAATGGGTCGGATCCATGTCCAAACCCGCAATTAATACACAAATCTGCAGAAAATTTCAGCACCGTCACCCTGTCTTGCGAAAATTCTAGAAAAATCATCCAACCTCGGAATGACTCGTTCCAGGCGGCAATGGAACCGTAACAAAGTGTACTACGATTGAAAAATATTTCTAGGCCGGAATATAAACTGTAATAATAGCAGAATTCTGCACAAGAGGGGAATAGCAGAATTTCCCGACCCGTAATTTTCAACACCGTCACCCGTCTTCCAAAAAAAATGCAGTAAATTTCTCCGACCTCCAATAATTCTGGAAAAATATGCGTTGGAATCGGTACTTCACGAACATCAACTGAAAAATAATAGGAGACTAAGATGAAGATGCTAATAATCTGTAACAATTGTGTTTTATGTATATAAAAACGATAAGCTCCAAAATATGATAATATCATGAAAACGTGTGTAATAGAGCTAGAATGTGAACGATACATGCACAAAGAGCACCAAAATTGGGGGATAAATATACACTATTGAACCCTAATCATGAAGCTCAAACCCAATAAGCGTTTGTGAATAAAACCTTTCTCAGGAACTTGCATGCATTCAGAAAACAACAGAAATACTATGAATTCAAAGCCAACATCAAGAAAGAGTACACGATAGTAATTGTCACGCCCCGCTTCCCAAAAATATGGAGGCGAAGCGTGAGAAGGTCCGCTCAGACTTGAAGCTACAAAGCCGCAAGTCCGATAAGCGTCAATCAACATTAAATAGCAGGTCCCTGTAATGTGACATCGGAACAAAGAAAACAATAATAGAAAAAGAGGCAAATAAATAAATTATTCATCTCACAGTCCAGATAAAGTTCAACAACCACAGAAATGCCACCATGCAACAAAAAGAGTCTAAAAGAAAAGGCCCAGCATGGCCAACAAGGAAACAACTAACAAAATGGTGCTACTCACCGACAACCACAACAACTAATAAGAACTGCGAAGGAACACTAGGACTGGTCACCGGTGTCCTCGTACTTAACATCAGCAACGGTATCAGGCACGAACTCCACGAACTCGTCGCCCTCAACAGCGGTCTCTGGCTCAGCAACTAACATGCGACACCCAAAGAGAAGGGGCACATGTCAGCAAAGTCTACAAGACTTTGTGCAAGGAAACTAAAGAAAAGTAAAAGCAACCTAGCAATTCTAGAGTATGGTATGACATGACATCTTATGCAAAGAGAACAGTAAGTAAAGTAACAACAGTTTATGACATGGCATGATTTATAGCATGGCAGGTAACAACATGGCATGGAAACAAATAACATGGCATGGTACATGTAAACATTCACAAGGACAAGTACAAGTATAGTAAACACGTCGTGCACATAGATTCCACCCTTTGGCTAGAGAGGCTGTACGGGCCAACTCTTACGCTCAAGTGACCGTTTATCCCTATCCCTGCACGTGTATCGAGCCAAGGCTTTATCCCCGAACATGGAATGCTCGCTTCTGGATCATAAGCCAGGAAGTGTTTTTAACAAGTATGGCGTAGGGTTATGCCCGCATAGCAGGTGCCTAGCCGGTAACACGGATTTGTACAAGGATTCGTAGCGTGTGCTACGATGCAACATGCAATCAGATGACATGTAAGAATGGATGTGCATGGCAGATATTCGAATATAAATTGCGTACCGTTAAAGAAAATTAAATGTGACAGGCATAGCATGACATGACATAACAAGAGGCAATTCTAGCTTCGTTGTCAAGCTAGAATTTGAATTTGTGCCTAGACCGCTATCATTTCACGATCTAGTCTCTTTCACGCTAAAACAAGGTAATGGCCTAAAACATGGCCTAAAACACGGTTGGCAAGTTTCACTTGCCTGGTACCGAGGTTGTTGATCGGGGAGTCTCAAAAATCGCTATTCTACGTGATGGATTCGCTGTTATGGCAAAACTGAAAATCAGAATTTGAAGATCTAAACCAGTTTTGTATTGGAATCCTACAACGTCTAGCAATCCATTTTTATTGGGTTTTCTAGATTATAGTGTGGGTTATGGGAAGATTAAAGGTAGAACACTAACCGTATATGAGCGGAAGAACGACGAACAAAGATGCCCACGAATCGGCAGGTAGGAGACAATCTCAGCGATCTCCGGGTTGCCGTCGTCAGATCTGAGCTAGCACAGCAACGGAAAAGCGATCCCGGAAGAACTACGTTGAAAAGATCTCCTCGTGGCTGAAATACGACAGATCTGGAGATGGGAGAATGTAGGGGAAAATCTGGAGCAAAAAGGAGAATTGGGGGGGGTGGTTTTTGGTGTCGGTCGGCGGCCTACGGGGTGGCGCCGGCGCAATGGAGGGTGAGAGAGAGCTCGGGAGGATGAGGGAAGGCAAGAGGAAGGTTGGGGAATGATGGAGAAGAAACGTCGGCTAGAAAATATGAAGGAAGAATAGAAAAGATCGAGGGTTTAAATAAAGAAAGGGTGCGGCGGCTACGACTTAACCTAGGGTTACTGGGCAAACTAGTCGGTCAGTGAAGAGTGGTCGACCGACTAGTTTGGGAACTAGTCGGTCGGTCGTCCAACTGAGACCGACTAAAAGGCAAACAGTGAACATGGTCTGTACAGGGTAGACAGATTTAGTCGGTCTGTGAAGGCTCGTCAACCGACTAGTTTGGAAACTAGTCGGTCGGTGAATGTTCATTGACCGACTAAGGGCAAAATATGAAAGACAAAAGGTACTGAGAGTTAGTCGGTCTGAGAAGAAACTCTAACCGACTAGTTTGGCAACTAGTCGGTCGATAGCCATTCTTTGACCGACTAACTGTAAATAGTAACTTGGCTGTCAGGAAGAACTCAGAATTAGTCGGTCTGAGAACAAGTTCTAACCGACTAGTTTGGGAACTAGTCGGTCGATGAATGTGCTTAGACCGACTAAACGTAAACAGTAACTCAGCTGAAAAGTACAAGATGAACTAGTCGGTTCCTGAAGGGTTGCCGACCGACTAGATTGCAATCTAGTCGGTTGGTTCTCCTTCATGAACCAACTAAGATTCACGAAAAGTGCCGAATTGAAGCGCGAAGCTTCGGGAAGATCCATATGGCCTCTAGGATCAACCTAGTTCTAAAATATGGACGCTATGAAGCTCATCGTAAGAATACTTACTCCAAGCCCCATCAAGATATGCAACGGAAGATAAAAGATCAGAATGAACCGAATGAAAACGTCTGACGGAGAAAAGCACACAAGGAGAGAACATCCATAATATTTATAATAGTCATTACAAAAACCAGTCGTTATAGTAATAAGGGCCCAATCATGGCCTACAACAACAAGTTATACAAAGGTGGGTACACACCATACAGAAATGCAGAAAATGAAATCCTAAGCAACAGCAGGTAAAGTTCAGCAACTAGCTAGTCCTCAGTGGGGAGAACTTCTGTATCAGCGTACTCTTGGTCCAATGGGTCAGTCTCCTCAATCAGCTCGTCCTCAACGTAACATGTCTCGTGACCTGACATACATTCCAAACAACATAGAAATGTATGTCAACAAGGGTCCTTGGCAAGCAAAAGTGAGAGTAGGACCCTTAGCAAGGTTTTCGAAATAGTTTTCATGGCAGTTAAGCATTTATGCACAATTGAACAATTATAATTTTTAAGCAGAAGCTACATTAGCATGGCAGTTGTATTATAAGTAAAAGCAGTAACTACAATTATAATTTCTAAGAAGTATGAACAGAAATTATACTAGCATGGCAGTTCTATTATAAGTAAAAACATGGCAGTTCTATTTAAGTGAAAGCAGTAACAATTTTATAAGTGAAAACAGTTACAATTCTATAAGTGAAAGCAGTTGCAATTCTATAAGTGAAAGCAGTTGCAATTCTACATGTCACGCATTTTCAAGATTGCAGTTTTCAAGTTGTTCAAGAGTGTATTCAATTTAGTGCACTAAGGTTCACGTCTTTAGGCGGCTAGCAAGTGAATCTACCTTCAAGTGCCCCCGACTCTTTTACTACCGACTAGTGCCCGCGAACCCAACCACACCCACATGTGCTTTTTGGACCACGAGCCAGAATCAGCCAAACCGGCCATCATAAGTTATAATACTAGACACAAGCCAGACTAGCTAAACCGGCCCACAGGAATAGCCAAATCTTGGCATGCAATATCTATGATTAGCCAAACCGGCTCGCATGTATATGATTTTCAAGTGGTTCAAGCAATTCATATAAGTCCAGAAATGTTACAATTCACAAAGCATATTCAATTAACTTATTAAAGTGTCCACACGCACGCACGCGGGTTTTTATCTTGCAATACACAACAGGTAACATGTGAAGTTTGGTGTCGTATTAAATAAAACAGTATCTAAAACATGGAGAAAATGCACACTTGCATATTTGGTGATTTTGGTGTTATTGTGTTCGTCTCCTCAAATGTGATATTATGGTGAAGCCCGACTTTTCTGTTTTGTTCAACATGATCAAATGGTTAATACGTTACTTAAACAATAACATTAAGATTCCTATAATACTGATAGTATAAAAATTATACAACTACTAACTCATATAACTAACATATATAATTGAAAATAAGTTATAATAGCTTAATAAAACTAACTAAATATTATAGAGCTAACTCTTTAAAACATTTAATTTAAAACATATAACTTAAAATGTAATTAACTTTATAGCTTTAGTAACTTATAACTTAATAATTTTAACAACTTAATAACGTAATAACTTAAAAAAACTTAAAGTAACTTATTAACTTAAAAATACTAACTATAATAACCCAATAACACATAACCCAATAAAGTAACAACTCATACCCAATAATAATAATAACCTTAATAACCCATACCCAATAATAATAATAATAATAACCATAATAACCCATACCCAATAATAATAATAATAACCCCCTAATAACCTAATAATAGTAATAACCCCATAATATTAATAACCCAATAATATTAATAACGGCCCCGCTTTCACTCACCTGCTGCCTCTTCACTTTCTTCTTCTCTTTTTTTTTCTTTCGTTCTTTGTTTTGCAGAGGAGGGGAGAGCGATGACCGGCCTGGGTGATCCGATGGCTTCTCAAGCGGGGCAGGAGGCGCGGCCAAGGGCTGTAATGCAGCACGCGACTCCGGCGGCGGACAGCAGGGCAGCGCGCGTGGGGTTACGGGGTGTCAGATCCGGCACACGCTGGTGGCTGCGGGTGGTGCAGCAGGCGGCGCACGGCCAGGAGTGTGGTGTGCAGGCGGCAGGGGGCAGCGAGGTGTAGCAGCTGGCGGCTAGGAAGAGGGAGGGTGCACGGGGCTACGAGAGAGGGATTGAGAGGGGTTGAATTTGATGATTGTTTTGAGTTTCAGATTCGATTTGGTCCACTTCTCTCAATTTGATTTCAGATTTGGGTTGTTTGATTTGAAGATCTAATTTCAGATCTATTTTTGATTTTGGGTTGAAGGAGGCCTGGCAATGATGATGTTGATGATGTTGTTTGTTGGGTTTGATTTAGAACGAACGAGGAAGGGAAGAATCAGGGAGATGGGGGAGGGTTTGAACGTGGCTGCGGGTTGTGGCCTGAGTTCAGCTGCGATGGAAATGAGCTGATGATTAATGGAATTTTAGGTGATTAAAAAGGATTAGTCGATGCATGAACGAGTAATTAATATAGTGGGGGTAGGTTGATGACTAACTGATAAGGATTTTAAACGTGAAAACATTTTAAACATTGGAGAGTAATTAGGGTAGGTTAATTAAGGTAGGTTAGAAGTTATTAAGTAATCGTAAAAGTAATTAGCTAAAATAAATAGTTAGGGATGCCAAAAACAGGGACGTGCTCGCATCGATGGATGGAAAACACTCGAATGACCGAAAAAAATACAGGCACACACAAAATTAAACACATCTAAAAAAACAGGCCGTTACATTCTACCCACCTTAAGAAAAATTGCGTCCTCGGAATTTCTATCAACTAAGGAGCAGGGAACAAATATGGATAACGCTCTCGCATTTCATCTTCCTGCTCCCAGGTGGATTCTCCTGGCGAGTCATGATGCCACATCACTCTCACGAGCTCGACGACCTTGTTCCTAAGCGTATTTTGACATTGGTCTAAAATCTGCACCGGATGTTGCTCATATGTCAGGTCCATTCGAACAGTAATCTCTGAGTAATTGACAGCATAAGAAGGGTCGCTGATGTATCGACGCAGCTGCGATACATGAAAAACATCATGTACTCCCTCCAATGAAGGCGGCAGTGCTAGACGATAGGCTATCTCTCCAACTCACTCTAGCGCATCGAAAGGTCCAATGAATCTTGGACTGATCTTGCCTCGCCTTCCAAAATGAATCACTCCTTTGTTCGGGGATATCTTCAGGAACATATGGTCTCCTGCCTTGAACTCCAAAGGACGGCGTTTAGCATCAGCCCAATGCTTGTACCGATCATGTGCGATACGAAGCTTATCACTGATGTTACGCACTACATCCATAGCCTCGACTATCATCTCTGGTCCCAACAGATCTATATCACCAATGTTATCACAACTCAGCGGAGATCGATATTTCCTTCCATAAAGTGCGACAAATGGTGACATGCCAATGCTGGCTTGGTAGCTGTTGTTATAGGTGATCTCCACTAAATGCAAGTGACCCTCCCACGAACCTTTAAGATCTAACATGCAAGGTCGCAACATGTCTTCCAATATCTGGATAGTACGCTCCGACTGTCCATCAATTTGCAGATGATACACAGTACCGAAGTTCAGACTGGTAACCAAATTCGTCTGCAGACTCTTCCAGAATTGGGACGTGAATCTGGTGTCTCGTTCGGAGACAATACTCATGGAAACTCCATGTAATCACACAATCTCATGCACGATTATCGTTCACATCATGACGTATACTAGAAGGAAGTTATAAAGGTATGGAGTAGGTAATTACCTCCATATACTTCTTTGCAAGTATCTCCGTAGATTGTCATACTCGGAAGGGTATAAAATGCGTAGACTTGGTTAATTGGTCAGCAATAACCTAAATCGCGTCATTTTGCTTGGTGCTCCGAGGTAGTCCAATTACGAAGTCCATAGTGATGTGCTACCACTTCCACTCCAAAATCGATAGATGTTGAAGTAACCCAGCAATGCGATGATGTTCAGCCTTCACTTGCTGACACACAAGGCACTTGGCGATACTTCGAGCTATGCTCCTCTTCATACCATGCCACCAAAAATTCAGACGAAGATCCTGGTACATCTTGGTACCACCAGGATGAATGGAATAGGGAGAGCTATAAGCTTCATTCATCAGCTCCTCTCTGATATTACCTGAAGGTACACAGATCATACTGATGTATCTCAGTGAACCATCCTCATGAATGAGAAAATCTGTCCGAAGTCCAGCTTTAACTTGCTCTTTGATCTTCTACAGTTTTGCATCTCCTGACTGCGCAGCCTTGATCCAATCCACAATCGTTGACTGAATCTACATAGTCATCAACGATGATGTGACTCTAGGTAAATCAACTTCTATACCCATCTCCTGAAGATCTTGTTGTAGCCTCCACTGAACTGTGAGAGTCATGACTGCTGGAAGTCTATTCAAAGAAACGGGTACGACATTAACCTTTCCTGGATGATACTAGAGGTCGATGTCGTAATCGGCCATCAGCTCTAACCATCTGCGATGCCTCATATTTAACTCCTTCTGGGTGAAAATGTATTTCAAACTTTTGTGATCAGTGAAGATTTTCACTTTCTCACTCAGTAAGAAATGTCTCCAAATCTTCAGTGCGACATCGACTAGCTCCAAGTCGTGAGTCGGATAATTCTTCTCGTGAATCTTCAACTGCCGAGAAGCATAAGCAACCACATGACCATGCTGGTGCAAGACACATCCAAGGCCTTTCCCTGATGCATCACAGAAGATCTCAGATCCTCCAGTCCTATCTGGTATAGCCAGAACTGGTGTAGACGTCAGTCTTGCTTTCAATATCCTAAATGCCTGCTTGCAAGAGTCTGACCATATAAACTTGACATCCTTCCTCGTCAATTGAGTCATGTGCTCGGCTATCCTCGAAAAGTCTTTGATGAATCGACAGTAGTAACCCACCAATCCTAGGAAACTCTTGATGTTTGATGTCGACCGAGGGATAGGCCAATTACTGACTGTAACACCTCGCTTCCTGGGATACCTAGGAAGACAAGGTACACGATGAGAACTAAGAACATAACTAAGAATGTATCTTAGGGAGCGGGGCGTTACACTGACTGATGCAACCTTCTCTGGGTCAACAGACATACCGTCGCCAGACACTACATGTCCAAGAAATGCAATTCGATCCAGCCAGAACTTGCACTTGCTGTACTTGGCATACAACTGATGACGACGAAGCGTCTCCAGAACAATCCGTAAATTCTTGGCATGCTCCTCATCGCTCTTCAAGTAGACCAATATATCATCAATGAATATCACTACGCATGTATCCAGAACTCGTAGAAAATAGATTCATGAGATTCTTGAATACTGCAAGGGTATTGGTCACACCAACCGGCATGACAACGAACTCGTAGGGTCCATACTTGGTCCGAAAAGCCGTCTTGTAGATGTCTTCATTCTTGACCTTCACCTGATGGTATCCACTCCCGAGATCCAACTTCGAGAAAACTCGTGATCCACCGAGTTGATCGAAGATGTCATCAATGAAAGGTAACGGGTACTTATTGTTCACAGTGACTTTGTTCAGCTCTCGATAGTCCACGCATATTCTTCTCGATCCGTCCTTCTTCTTGACCAACAGAACAGGTGCACCCCATGGAGAGACGCTGGGATGGATAAATCCTTTCTGCAGTAGGTCGTCCAATTGCTTCCGTAGCTCCTGAAGTTCTGCAGGAGCCATACGGTAAGGCGCCTTCGAGATCGGTTGAGTATTTGGCATAAGATCGATGCTGAATTTCAGAGCTCGGTCCGGCGGTAATTGATTCCGAATGAAAAGTGTCATTTTCACCCCCTATTTCCTTGGGTTTTAGCGTAAATATTTCACATATAGGCTCTATCTAGCTCGTAATTGTGCAAAGTCCGTATTTTAGATCTTATCACTTTTTATACTAAAAACCCACTTCTTGTCACTAATTATTGCATTTCCTATTTTTTCAGGATTTTCTGGAATTTATGGAGATTTATCAGAAGCAAGAAGAAGAGAGGAAGAATTCTGCAATGCCTTCTCTTGTGCAGAATTCTGTTGTCATTCCAGTGCATATTCTGGCCTCATGATATTTTTCAGTCGTAGTACACTCTGTGACGGTTCCATCATCGCCAGAAATGCGTCATTCTGAGATTTGATGATTTTTCTAGAATTTTCGCAAGACAGGGTGACTGTGCTGAAAATTTCTGCAGATTTGGGCATTAGTTGCGGGTTTGGGCGCGGATCCGACCCATTTGGGCTGTTTCCAGACCCAAAATTCTGAGTCGACTTCTTGGGATTTCCTCCCCTCTATTCCCCTTATTCCTTCTTCCTCATTCTTCATCTTAAGGTTAGGGTTTTGGTGGAGCAACAAAGAAGCAAGGAGGAGCAATTGGGTTTGTGTTTGGGTTTTCCTTGGAGATCTTGGTGAACTCTTTCCATCTCCATTTGTATTTTGATTTAGTGATATGTAATGATAATGGATGACGTTTTTAGAAGTAAATTTCTTGGTATAATGAGTTAGATCTTCTTCTTTGTGGTTGTATGGTGATTTGTGTTTGTTGTGCTGTGGTTATTCAATCTTGCATGTTTAAATGTTTATGTAGTAGGATTTTTTGGGATATACTTTGAATTAGGGACCCTAGTGGGTATCCCTAGAGTGGAGTTTGCCTAGTGGCACTACTCATGTATGCTTGGTAGTTTATTATCTCAATTTTCCATACACTACTTTCATTGCACACCAAGTGTTCGATAAAATGCCCAATCTACCGATTGCTCATTCATTAGCCAGAAAAACAATTGAGTTATCCTCGGATTGAACCCATATGCTTAACAACCACATTTCCACACACCACAAGCTTCCTCGCCTATTTACATCTCCGGTTCTCGAACCATAGGATGTTGATTTGGTAGATGGTCTCACCCACATTTTCACACACTTTTCCACCGTTAGCTTAGTTGGTTGTAACATCATCGTTATCTCTCCTTTATTAATTGAGTTCGTGATTGTAAAATGACTTGTCCCTGTGATCCGACCCGGTCTCACCGGTTATAAATTTTATATTCAATTGATGCTCCTACACTTGGGAGTAGAAGGCACGCTTCCTTTGCACGTCCTCTGGTTTAATCAGTAATCCAGAAATATCCTCCGAAAATACATCTTAGAAATCTCGAACCACTGCAGGCCTCTCATGTTCGACTTGTATAGATGCGATGATCACTTCATTCGGCTGGGCCCGAAATTTGACAGGTCCAAGCGAACGACTTCCACTGATGAATTCGAACACCGGGTGGTCGAAAATCTCAAATATTACTTTCTTTTTGTGACAGTCGATAGTAGCATAGATGGTTCCTAACCAATCCATGCCGAGAATAGCATCAAAGTTGGGTGTGTCCAGGACCATGAAATCTGCATAGAGCTCATGTCCGCAAATCACCAGAGGACACAATTTGCATCACAAGGAAACACTCACCACGCCACTCCCAGTAGTGATATTCCAACTTTTAGGAAGTGGGTAGGTAGGAATCGAATGTTTGACCACGAATTTCTGGGATAAGATACAAAATGAAGCCCCGAATCATATAAGGTCAGAGCTGGGTGGAAGCCACTAAGATGACACCTAAGATGACACCTAAGATGATAATATCCAATCTTAGCAAGGGTGTCTAACTAATAAGTATGAATATGATAG
The DNA here is from genome assembly GCA_030789695.1 of Scilla litardierei. NCBI lineage: Eukaryota > Viridiplantae > Streptophyta > Magnoliopsida > Asparagales > Asparagaceae > Scilla > Scilla litardierei. The sequence goes on from CM061133.1 coordinate 260,700,206, forward strand.
CAATATGAAATACTAGATCTAGATGTTACCTGTAATAACTTCATCCTCATCCTCAGCTTCTGCAGCTGTCATAGTGAATGCCTAGAGCTTCGGCTAATTGGCCTGCTAATAGGCTCGGTTCTGCAGAACCAGAGGCGGTCCACGCCGAGCAGGTCTAGGTGCAGCACGTTGAGCGGGTCCAGGCACTCATCGTTGAACGGGTCCAGGTACTCCAGCAGGTGCTTGATGGTTCTTGCTATGGGGGCATCATGTGCAGATGCTCTACAGATTAGGCATTGGTTCAGCATCCTCCTACAATCCTTCTTATGATGTCTGGTCTTGACATAGAAGATAAAGGTCAGCTGAGCTCGGTTGACAGGAGCAGCTGGCTTCTTGAATTGTGTGGTCTGGGGAGGTCAGAAATTTTCTCTTGGCACAATCATAGGTGGCTCCATGGGATGCTTGCATCCTCTAGCTTGAGGTCCCACTGGAAGTCTTGCCACAACTTCATGGCTCCGTGCAGCATCCAAAACGTCATGGAGGGTCGTTAGTTTCACTGAGGTCATTGAGGCTTGAATTTTGGGATTCGGGCCTTGGCAAAACTGAAATGCACAGTCTTCTGGGTCCTCGAACATGTGGGGTGCGAATCGGCTGAGTATTGCAAACTCGGCCTCATACTCGTCAACAGTCCTATTTCTTTGGACCAGATTGGCAAAGCGCTGCTGAAGTTCTCTTTTGGCTGACTTGAAAAAATATTTGGCGTCGAACCTTTTCCGAAACATGCCCCAAGAGATAGGTCTGACCAAACGCCTTTCTTCCCGTTGCCACCAGTTCCTAGTAGTGTCAGTTAGTTGGAGCTTCGCGACATCAACCCATCCTGCCTAAGGGATGCGAGTAGCATTCAGCTTGTCCTCAGTCCCTTGAGACCATTATTCAGCATCCAGAGGCCCTTCTTCTCCAGAGAAGCTCTTGGCTTGTACCTCATGGAACTGCTTAACTCCTGGTTCAGCTCGAAGGGGTGGTGGTGCAATCTGGACAGGTTGACTGCCCTGCTGGATCAGCTGTTGTTGGATTTCCAACATCACTCTCATGACTCTGAGGATTTTATTGATATCGGAAGTACCACTTCTGCCAGCTCCATTCCCGTTCCTAGTGTTGTGTCCTCCTGCCATGCTGAGACAAGAAACTCGGGTAAATTTTGTGTACGAGATAAATCTAGACGTTTTGGCTAATGATAGTATTTCTATTGTTCTAAAGTTTGGCATAATGCAGGACCTGCATGGGCCACCATAGAAACCTGTCACGCCTCGCTTCCCACTAAACTTGGGAGGGAGGACGTGAGTGGGTCTGCATGGGCTGCAGCGGTGAAGCTCAAACCCAATAAGCGTCTGTGAATAAAATCTTTCTCAGGAACTTGCCTGCATTCAGAAAACAACAGAAATACTATGAATTCAAAGCCAACATCAAGAAAGAGTACACGATAGTAATAAGGGCCTAATCATGGCCTACAACAACAAGTTATACAAAGGTGGGTACACACCCTACAGAAATGCAGAAAATGAAATCCTAAGCAACAGTAGGTAAAGTTCAGCAACTAGCTAGTCCTCAGTGGGGAGAACTTCTGTATCAGCGTACTCTTGGTCCAATGGGTCAGTCTCCTCAATCAGCTCGTCCTCAACGTAACATGTCTCGTGACCTGACATACATTCCAAACAACATAGAAATGTATGTCAACAAGGGTCCTTGGCAAGCAAAAGTGAGAGTAGGACCCTTAGCAAGGTTTTCGAAATAGTTTTCATGGCAGTTAAGCATTTATGCACAATTGAACAATTATAATTTTTAAGCAGAAGCTACATTAGCATGGCAGTTGTATTATAAGTAAAAGCAGTAACTACAATTATAATTTCTAAGAAGTATGAACAGAAATTATACTAGCATGGCAGTTCTATTATAAGTAAAAACATGGCAGTTCTATTTAAGTGAAAGCAGTAACAATTTTATAAGTGAAAATAGTTACAATTCTATAAGTGAAAGCAGTTGCAATTCTATAAGTGAAAGCAGTTGCAATTCTACATGTCACGCATTTTCAAGATTGCAGTTTTCAAGTTGTTCAAGAGTGTATTCAATTTAGTGCACTAAGGTTCACATCTTTAGACGGCTAGCAAGTGAATCTACCTTCAAGTGCCCCGAAGGTGACCCTTTTACTGCCGCCTAGTGCCCGCGAACCCAACCCCACCCACGTGTGCTTTCTAGACCACGAGCCAGAATCAGCGAAACCGGCCATCATAAGTTGTAATACTGGACACAAGCCAGACTAGCCAAACCGGCCCACAGAAATAGCCAAATCTTGGCAGGCAATATCTATTATTAGCCAAACTGGCCTGCATGTCTATGATTTTCAAGTAGTTCAAGCAATTCATATAAGTCCTAAATGTTGCAATTTGCAAGGCATATTCAATTAACTTATTAAAGTGTCTACATGCACGCACGCGGGTTTTTATCTTGCAATACACAACTGGTACCATGTGAAGTTTGGTGTCGTATTAAATGAAACGGTATTTAAAACAGGGAGAAAATGCACACTTGCCTGTTTGGTGATTTTGGTGTCGTTGTGTTCGTCTCGTCAAATGTGATATTATGGTGAATCCCGGTTTTTTTTGTTTTGTTCAACATGATCAAATGGTTAATACGTTACTTAACCAATAACATTAAGGTTCCTATAATACTGATAGTATAAAAATTATACAACTACTAACTCATATAACTAACTTATATAATTGAAAATAAGTCATAATAACTTAATAACACTAACTAAATATTATAGAGCTAACTCTTTAAAAAATTTAATTTAAAACATATAACTTAAAATGTAATTAACTTTATAGCTTTAATAACTTATAACTTAATAATTTTAACAACTTTAAAACTTAATAACTTAAAATAACTTAAAGTAACTTATTAACTTAAAAACAACTTAATAACTTAAACTAGCTATAATAACCCAATAACCCATAACGCAATAAGTTAAGAACTCATACCCAATAATAATAATAACCTTAATAACCCATACCCAATAATAATAATAATAACCCTACTAACCCATACCCAACAATAATAATAACCCCCCTAATAACCTAATAATATTAATAACCCCATAATATTAATAACCTAATAATATTAATAACCCCCTTCTTTCACTCACCTGCTGCCTCTTCACTTTCTTCTTCTCTTTTTTTCTTTCGTTCTTTGTTTTACAGAGGAGGGGAGAGCGACGGCCGGCCTGGCCGGCGGCTTCTCAGGCGGGGCAGGCGGCATGGCCAAGGGCTGTAGGGCAGTGCACGGCTCCGGCAACGGACAGCAGTGCAGCACGCGCAGGGTTGCAGGGTGTCTGATCCGGCACGCGCGCGCAGGCGGCTGCGGGTGGCGCAGCAGGCGGCGCGCGGTCAGGGATGTGGTCTGCGGGTGGCAGTGGCAGCGGGATGGAGCAGCTGGCGGCTAGGAGGATGGAGGGGGCACGGGGCTGCGGGAGAGGGGTTCAGAGGGGTTGAATTCAATGATTGTTTTGAGTTTCAGATTCGATTTGATCCCCTTCTCTCACTTTGATTTCAGATTTGGGTTGTTTGATTTGAAGATCTGATTTCAGATCTGTTTTTGATTTTGGGTTGAAGGAGGCCTGGCAGTGATGATATTGATGATGTTGTCTGTTGGGTTTGATTTAGAACGAACGAGGAAGGGAAGAATCAGGGAGATGGGGGAGGGTTTGAACATGGCTGCGGGTTGTAGCCTGAGTTCAGCTGCGATGGAAATGAGCTTATGATTGAGGCAATTTTAGGTGATTAAAAAGGATTAGTCGATGCATGAATGAGTAATTAATACGGTGGGGGTGGGTTGATGACTAACTGAGAAGGATTTTAAACGTGAAAATGTTTTAAACATTGGAGGGTAATTAGGGTAGGTTAATTAAGGTAGGTTAAAAGTTGTTAAGTAATTGTAAAAGTAATTAGATAAAATAATTAGTTAGGGTTAAAGTTAATAAGCTAAACTATGCTTAATGCCAAATATAGGGACGTGCTCGCGTCGACAGACGGAAAACACTCAGACGACCGAAGAAAAATACAGGCACACACGAAATCAAAAACACCTAAAATACAGGCCGTTACATATGGGTTGGGAAGAATCTTTCATACTCTCATTTGAGAATATGTTGTTGATTAGTCATTGCACATGTATCCAAGGAGCAAAGGTAGACGCTTGATGCAAGAACTATTTCTTGTATCTTCATCGGCTATGTAGATGAAGAATTTAGATACAGATTGTGTGACTCAGAGATGAAGAAGGTTATTCAAAGTAGGGATGTGATGTTCCAAGAAATCAAACGTTGGAAGACATTGAAATACCCATAATGTCTTTTAATTCAAGTTCAACTGCACAATACATTGCTCCGGCCTCAGTACATACACAATACAGTTCTGATAATGAAGATGTCGGAGAAAAATAGGAGGTGGAAGAAGAAGATGATGTTAAGCAAGGAGAGCCACAATCTTCTCCATTAGCTATTACACAACCATCACTGCAGGCAGATGATAGTAGACCTTCTAAAGTCAACAACTCACTAGTACAGAAAACTCAATGAGGCCAGATTCCATAACCAGATATTCAGAAACTGAATATATTCTGCTTTCTAAAGAGGGGGAGCCTGAGAGTTCTAAGAAGCCGTATCTCACAAGAATAAAGAAAGTTGGCTGCAAACTATGCAGGATGAGATGAAATCTCTACAGAAGAATCGTACTTATGAGTTGGTCAAGCTTTCACTTGGAAAGAAGGACTGAAGAACAAATGGGTGTTCAAGCTTAAGAATGATGGCAATGAAAAGATGGTGAAGCACAAATTGGTGGTCAAATGATTTCTTTAAAAGAAATGAATTGACTTTGATGAGATTTTTTCAACTGTTGTGAAAAAAAGCTTCAATCAGTGTCATTCTTGGGTTGGTAATTTAGAGTTTGAACAGATGGATGCCAAGACAGCATTTCTTCATGGTGATCTTGAAGAAATCTATATTGAGTAACCAAAAGGTTTTGAGGTTTTGTGTTTAAAAACATTGTTTGCAAGCTGAAAAAGAGTCTGGACAACCTCAAGCAAGCACCAAGACAGTGGTACACGAAGTTTGACTCATTCATGGTGAGGCAAGTGATGGGTGTTCTGGGTCCTTAGGGCTATAAAATTGACGTCCGGCCTAAGTCGGACGGACGACAAAAAACATAACAGTAGTGGAAAACAACTTAAAACTATTTAAGTCTAGCCCTAAAGAGAACAAACCCTAGCTAGAATCTCTATTATCCCGGGGTTGGGTCCGATCAACCCCTAAAGATAGATCTATCTAACATTTGCAATTATAAATACATGTTAATAAACTACATACCTTTCACTTCGTTTCTGCAGAATACGAAGCGTCGTTTTCAGCAACATTTCTTTGACTCCGAAGAGATGCCCCGTGCCGCTTCTCCTAAGCCGAACGCGTCCCGAACCACACCTCATCTCGAGCCGAACCGCTTCCTGAACCGCACCGTGTTCCAAGGCGAGCAACACCCTTGTCACCGAGCCAACCACACGTCGAAGAAAGTTTCACCTTGAATGGATCCTTCGTCAAGACTTTGGATCCGATCCGAACTCCTTTGTAGCTTTGCTAGAGCCCGATTAGGAGCAAGGAAGAATTTACGGAGAAGTGGAAATATTAAATTTAAGCTTAGATCCAAGCTTGCTCATGTTTAATGGAGCTACTCAGATCTGGAGTTTGGGATGAGTTTCTATTTATATAGGCAGCTGACCTCTTCTCTTTGTCAATTACCGATGTAAGACTAAATTATTTGGAGAAGAAAAATCAATTTAGTTTGCCTTACACGAAGGCCAAACTTTGACGAATTTTCTCTCTCTCACCATTGAGCTTCAAGAATGATTCACACATCGCTACGAAGAGGGTTGAACGGTGAACGTGTAGGAAAAAACGACGCTCCAATCCGAGTTCGTTTGACACCTCAAACGAGGTTCTAAAGACTAGCCAAAACTTATATTTTCGCAAAAGACAGCAGCCGCCAAAAAACAGCCACATAGGGTTCGAAACCCTATGTGGTGGGCCATGGGGTGGGCCCCATCACCCAAAATGCGGGCGCACAGGGCACCCGCCCGCAGCAGGCGCGCGAGTCCCACCCACTAGCCCGGCGGGCCCGGGCGCCAGCCCGACCTGCGAGCTAGGCCCGCCCACCGCACGTGCCCGCCCAAGCGGGAGCGGGTCTAGCCCGCGGGTCTGGCATGCCCGACCCGCAACTGGTGCGCCCGACCCGCAATACCATTTACGGGCCCTTTTGGCTTGTTATGGCTATACATTTCGCGTTTGGAGTCCGTTTTGGACATCGTTTAAACATGCATTTAGATCGGGACAATCCCGTCATCCAGGTAACCTTTTCTTCGCATTTATTATATTAAATATGCTCATAAATATTTTACGACATATTTAATTCTCTTTTGCAACATATGTAAAATACCACCATCTAATATAAAAATCCATTTTCATCAAATACAAATGAACTGAGGGCATACATCCCTTAACATCTCCCACTTGCACTCAGGATCATTTATACTGAATCCAGAAGCTAACTGCAACCTCTTTGCAGTCTTGCATCAAATGCATTTTCTCCCTTATTTTACATATTACTTGACGAAGGTTTCACTCTGTGTGAGACCCTACAGCCTGACCTTACTACAGGTGGGGCTTGAAACCTTAGACGGCAGTGACCACGAGCAGCAGGTGCCATCCCTGTTTTGGTATCAAACTTATATGGTTAACTCATTGACATGCGTATTGTCGGGACCACCCTGACTGTGTCCGTGATGAATACCGCAGTTTTAGTCACTTCGTCAAAACTATGCTGCTTAGTCAAGCCTATGGTATGGTCAACTGTCAAGCCCAATAGCTCGAAGCTGATTAGTATCCATCGATCTTTAGTCAAAATAATGTTGGACTACTTCCAACATACTCTGACCAGAGTTTTTACTAAAGATCAAACTAACACGTGCGATATTAACTCTCCTTAACCGGGAGAGACGAATCCTATCTTGGTCATTACTCTCCTCGCACGCTTCAAGTGTCACCCAACCAAAGACCTTTCAACGGGGCTTGCCCCGAAGTTAGATCAAAGATCTAAGTGACACCGTTCACATATAGGTTCATACAATGACCTCAAGTCTAAAAACCAACTTGCCTATCATCCCGAGATTTATCATTGACAGATTAGTCAATGTTAACCATTTGATAGCTCTCATTGGGTCGTTCGGTGAACTCATTCTCCAACGAGCACATGTGTCTCGTCTTCGAATTCGCCAAGTCAAACTACCATGAGATCATCGTCACCACTGATCGGCCCCGGATACACACCCGGAGAACGATTGTAGTTTTACCGCAAGCGCACGGTCAAGTGGCAAGCGGGTATCGAACACGAGGAGGTGGTGTTGGCTCCAATCTATCCTAGGTTGATTTGACTACGAATGTTTTATTGGTGGAGATGGTTATGGAATGATGTAATGGCAATGGTGTGATGTCGGTGTCGATGATAAAGAAATCGGTCAAATATCGATTTAAACACAATATAATAAAAGAGGGAATTTACCTTGTGACGATCCTGTCACAATCGTCGGGCAAAGTATGGGGATATAAAATCAAATAAAGACGTCTAGGGCTAGGGAATCCCCGCTACGGACCGTCATGCATCATTGTTAATAGTGAATCTCAATATTACTAGACTTGCGTTGAGGTGAACTAGTCGCAACTTAATGTAGAACCAAGCTCACGCTCTCGCGCTATTGCCGGTCTATAGCAAACCTAGGTTAGGGCCCAATCTCTTGCAAACCCTAACCTAAGCCACTAGCATGAGGATCGACATCATCGTTCAATCGCCCCTCGAGCCCACTCTCGTACAAACTCGAGTTACGATCTAGGTTGTGATAGTTCGTATTCGTCCAATCTCTTGCAAACGAATATGTGTATAAATTTACAATTAAAAATCCTAGCTTTGGTCCAATCTCTTGCAAACCAAGTCTAGAGAAATCCAATTGTAAATCTAAATCGAATATCTAGGCCTTCCCATCGATTAGAATCCAATCTCTTGCAAATCCCAAATCGATGGAAATCCCTAGCTATCCGTAGTAAATCAATCACAACCTAACCTCCTAGCAATTCTAGCAATTTTAGAAATTCATTCATCACAAATATGAAATTAGATCCATAGGGTTCATCCCCAAACCCTAGAACAACAAATCTACTCTAGCATAGCAATAAGGATATGAGAATCAATAGAAATCATTGCTTGCATACAAAAAGATAGAAAAACAAAGATTCAAATAAAAAGAAGAAAATACTTAGCTTGATGAAGATCTTCAATCCAAAATACAAGCTTTTAGATCCAAGAGGGGGCCTAGGGCATGGCCTAACCTCTAAAATAATCCTAAGAAAAACATATGGGGGCTAAGAAAACATAATGGGGGTCCTCTCTCTAATGGTGGCTACAAAACCCTTAAATACCTCCCCAAAAACCTAGCAAGAAACCCTAGAAAACCCCTCAAATTCGTGCCCAAAAACAGCCCAAACCGCAACTTAGAATCTGGGCCCAAGCCGCACTCGGCCGAGTGGAATATGTGACTCGGCCGAGTGGAAATTCCAGCACTGCAGCATCAACTTGCAGAAATTCTCCAGATTTCATCCGACCTCCGATTTGCGCGTTCTTAGCGGCGTTGGAATCGTCATGAAGTCTACTATCCATAAAAATATGAGAAAAATACTTTGATTGTTGGAATGATAGCAGATTTCAAAAGAGTGGGAGGCTATCTGAAAATCTGGGCGCTGCATGTCCTCGGCATCACTCGGCCGAGTTGACTTCTATACTCGGTCGAGTGGGCTTCTCTACTCGGCCGAGTGATAGACCCTGTAAAATTCCAGTAACTTCGAGGTCCTCAGGGGTCTGTCTCTGGGGGTGGCTCGGACGAGTGGCTTTACTCACTTGGTCGCGGGGCATTCGGTACTCGGCCGAGTCGGAACCCTCAATCGCCTGACGGATTCCAGTAAGTCTGGGATTTTTGCTTGCCGTCGTCGTGATGCCACTCGGGCGAGTGGTGTCTTCGTGCTCGGCCGAGTGGGATGGCGATGCTCGGCCGAGTGCACGCTGATACTCAATCTGCTGCGTGTCCGATCTGGCCGGCCGAGCGGGCTTCTTTGCTCGGCCGAGTGACTCCTTCACTCGGCCGAGTGGCATGCTGAAAATACCCAATCTTCTCCGTTTCTCCTCCTCGTCGCTCCTACGGAGTTCCTTCTTCTTCCACCCGTCTCCCATCGCCGAATAGCCCTGAAAAGAGCCTTGGGTGACGCTCCGGAGTGGGTGCAAGTCCCTTAAGCTCCTTTTTGCTCCCGATCGCTCCATATTTCCTGAAATCCGACAAAAACAAGAAATAGTGAAAAGTAACGCAATATCGTCGAATACTCGTGAAAAGCGTGATATGGGTGATCGAAATGGCATGCAAATATGCAGAAAAAAGGTGTAAAATATGGACCGATCAAAATCCCCCAAGCTTACCTCTTACTCGTCCTCGAGGAAGATAAGTAAAAAGACGAACTCGGGAGATGAAAAATAAGGGAAATGAAATAAAAGAATACGAAGTGGAAGGGGTCGCTAGATTATACTCTCAGATCTCAAGCCATAAGCTACACATCAGATAACTTGGAAAATACGAATCGCATGCTATAAGGATTTCATATCTTACATAAACATGGTACTTGCAAGCTTTTAAGAACAACAAAAGGGATTCTCTAAATTCATACAATCAATTCATATCCACGTCACGCATTTCATAGGATTTAATATACAAATGTTGGTAATGCACTTTTCAATCAAAAGTTATAAATGAAGCATATAAGATACACACCAAGCATGCAATAGAGAATAGAATAAGAGTCATGGCATTCACATATTTATTTCAAATCATGAAAAATCTCCATATCTAATATATTTTGCAAAGTCTAAGCATTATCGAATATTCCCATTCATGCACGTCTCCACTCTAATGTCATACTCACTCATTTGGTCAAATGAATTCACCCCCCCATGCTTAGCTTGGGGCATCACATCTAAAGGAATATGATAGTGGAAAATGGGATTTTTGCCTTGGTTTTCCCAAGTATTTTGTGGCTCCAATAATGAGATAGAGAAATATTTTTTTTTTCTTTTGGACTTTGTTTCTCATTTTTCTTCTTGGATTTTTGTAGGAGCTATATGATTTGTATTTTTTGGCTTTTGGCTCCTTTTTGGCGTTTTGGACTTTTTGGAGCTAAATTTTTCTTTTGTAGGGATTTTTTGTTTGGGAAATAGATGCGATATAAGTAGCTTTAGGAGGTGAACTCAAGTGACATGTAGAGAATAAAAAGATTTATATGGAGAAAGAAATAATGTAACACTCGGTTCACTCTAAGATGTGCACGAACGGTTCAATAAAATAATACTTCAACTAAAACTAATATGTAAGCATGGATATTCTCAATCATCTCAATAAAAAGTGAAGTCAAGCGGTAAAGCGCACAATCAAATCAGGCATGCAACAGAAGGTGAATAAGGCAATAAAACTGATGCTTCAGATATACTAATGATGCGTGAATCTTGGTGCACTTCCAACAAAAGCATACTAAACACTAATTAATACATTTGGCTTCAATTAATATCATGCATTCATATAGAGGAATCATCAAAAGAATATATAAGCAAGCAAATGGATAGTAGGACTATGAAATACTCTAAGTAGCATGGCAAGGAATAATAAGCATCGTGATGGTCGCTAAAGCAATAAGAGATATCATCTTAAGGAACAAATCTAGCAAAAGGAGGAAATGAAAATAAAGAAATAGAAAATAAAAGAGGGGAAAGAAAAGAAGATCAAATACACAACATGATGCATGAACACACATAAAAGTAAAATAAGATGGAAAATTCAAAAAGATGATGCAAAAAATTTTGAAAAATTCTAAAAACCCTAAAATAAAGTAAAAATGCAACTAATGCATCTGAATGGCATGGAGATGCACTCCCCCAAGCTTAAACTTCACATTGTCCTCAATGTGATCATAATGAAAGAATATGAGGAGCAATGATAATAATAAGGGGGTGAATGAAAAAAATGATGAAATGAATGACATGAAATCCTAATGCAACTACATGCACATACAATGATGCATGCGAGCGCCTTCCCCCAAGCTTATACCAAACAATCCTATTCAAATGACTCTATCAATAAAATCACGATTTTGCTAAGCGTGATCAAGTCAAACAAATAAGAAAGTGAGGTTTCACTTGAAAGAAATGCTCGATGGTGGTGAGCAAAAGGATGTGACACTTCAAAATATGGAGAGGGGAATTAAAATATATATAATGGGTTTGGGGTGTAAATGATTATTGTTGTCATCATATGAGGTGATATTTATTCAAGCAAATCTATACGGTCCTCTCGCTGTCGAGAGGATTCGTGTTTATTGAAAGCATAAAAATTTCTACACTACTGGATTGATATCACCTATAGCAAAAGGCGGATCCAGTATCTTTTCCGGTGCAGGCAACTGCTCCAACTGCTCCTTCCGTGGCTCTGCCAGGCGCACATGTCCACGGACACCAACAAACTCTAGCAATGCATCCTCCAGCATTCCCACAAGGACTCCACCTGTACCCTGCAGAGAATAGGATGCATCAGTTCGCTGCAAAAAATTTACCCTCATAATAAAAGTATCCCAAAGAGAATCGTCTATAGAAATATATGGAATAAATAACGGTGGACGATACTTCCCTGGAAATAATCCAATATCCTCACGTGCCGTGATGGCTGTCTCCACGGTGTCTTCTCTATGCTGCTCAGGTAAATCTAGATCATAGGTGTGGACCTCATCGAGATGCTCCTCATCATCGTCAGACTCATCCCAGTGCACCCCTTGATCATATTCATATGTGTCCATGGGTGCTAACTCCTCGCTCTCCTTCTCATATACGTCCCATCGTACCTCTTGATCGTATGTACATGAATCCTGCAAAAGGCACGATGAATCATAAAAAACATCATACACTGGAGGGAAATCAAAGATAAAGGGCGAGGGAGTAAAGAGATCTCCCTGAAGGGGGGCCAAAAGCTCTGTGGGGTAGTCCTCTGCGTCAGTGGGAGGATGAGGTGGCTGCGGAAGCTCTAATGGAGGAGGATAGTGCTCGGGATCCTCATGAATGGCTGTGTCCTCGTCCTGATGCACGACCTCCTCGGTGATAGGTTCTGGCTCTGTGCGTAAGGCCTCCTCAAAAGCATGCTCTGGCTCGATAGTGTGCTCATTTGCCTTCTCATCAACTATCAATGTAGGCTCTCTCTGGGATGGTGATGCTGGCTGCTCAGGTGTGTCAACTTGTGGGGATGTATCATGTGGAGGGGAATGCCCGCAAGCAATCTGAAAATATAGTCTATCCCCCTCAAGACTGACATGGATGTCCTCCTCAATTGTTCCTGTATCTGAAACACGGTTCATAACAAAATCTGCAAATAGTAGCTCAAATGCATCACCTGCTGTAATGCTCTCTGAACCGGTGAACCGCACTGACTCCAAGAGGCCCTCCAATAATCTCTGAAATGCGTCCTCCTCTGGCTGCGCATATGACTCAGTTTCTGCTTCCTTCACTGCCTCTTCGTCCATCCACTCTTCATATGCAATAGATGTATCGTAGGAAGTGGGATCGACGACGGCACATTCTGGCTCTGGTAGTAAGTCTGGCGATGCTTCTTGCCCATAAAATGAAGAAGCAGAACTGATATCTTTGGAAATCCCTTCAACCTTAAGCATGAGCATATTCATTTCAAGTTGCCTCTTCACCCGTTCCAATAGAAGGTTACCCTTTTCAAGCCCGGCTTGCACTTCAACCTGGTGTGCATGCATCTCATCAAAAAAGATCCTTTGTCTCTCATCAAGCTCGGGCCAGTGCATCTCCTCAAAAAGGTATTCGCCCATCTGAGCACTCTGATCAAAATAGTATTCTCCCATCTGAGCACTCTGATCATAATAGTATTCTCCCATCTGAGCACTCTGATCAAAATAGTAATCTCCCGTCTGAGCACTCTGATCAAAATAGTAATCTCCCGTCTGAGCGTTCTGATCAAAATCTGTGGTCCACGTAGTATAATCCATAGCACCTGATCAACAAAGATAAATACCTGGAGAAAAGATATCAGTGGCACAAAAGAATATAGAAATGATAATAATGGTGGCAGGGGTGAAAATTTCCTTTTTATTTATTTATTTTTTTTCGTAGTCTAATCAACCTAATTGTGACAAATTGGCACCAACGGAAAACACCTCCCCGGCAACGGCGCCAAAAACTTGATCGGCCCCGGATACACACCCGGAGAACGATTGTAGTTTTACCGCAAGCGCACGGTCAAGTGGCAAGCGGGTATCGAACACGAGGAGGTGGTGTTGGCTCCAATCTATCCTAGGTTGATTTGACTACGAATGTTTTATTGGTGGAGATGGTTATGGAATGATGTAATGGCAATGGTGTGATGTCGGTGTCGATGATAAAGAAATCGGTCAAATATCGATTTAAACACAATATAATAAAAGAGGGAATTTGCCTTGCGACGATCCTGTCACAATCGTCGGGCAAAGTATGGGGATATAAAATCAAATAAAGACGTCTAGGGCTAGGGAATCCCCGCTACGGACCGTCATGCATCATTGTTAATAGTGAATCTCAATATTACTAGACTTGCGTTGAGGTGAACTAGTCGCAACTTAATGTAGAACCAAGCTCACGCTCTCGCGCTATTGCCGGTCTATAGCAAACCTAGGTTAGGGCCCAATCTCTTGCAAACCCTAACCTAAGCCACTAGCATGAGGATCGACATTATCGTTCAATCGCCCCTTGAGCCCACTCTCGTGCAAACTCGAGTTACGATCTAGGTTGTGATAGTTCGTATTCGTCCAATCTCTTGCAAACGAATATGTGTATAGATTTACAATTAAAAATCCTAGCTTTGGTCCAATCTCTTGCAAACCAAGTCTAGAGAAATCTAATTGTAAATCTAAATCGAATATCTAGGCCTTCCCATCGATTAGAATCCAATCTCTTGCAAATCCCAAATCGATGGAAATCCCTAGCTATCCGTAGTAAATCAATCACAACCTAACCTCCTAGCAATTCTAGCAATTTTAGAAATTCATTCATCACAAATATGAAATTAGATCCATAGGGTTCATCCCCAAACCCTAGAACAACAAATCTACTCTAGCATAGCAATAAGGATATGAGAATCGATAGAAATCATTGCTTGCATACAAAAAGATAGAAAAACAAAGATTCAAATAAAAAGAAGAAAATACTTAGCTTGATGAAGATCTTCAATCCAAAATACAAGCTTTTAGATCCAAGAGGGGGCCTAGGGCATGGCCTAACCTCTAAAATAATCCTAAGAAAAACATATGGGGGCTAAGAAAACATAATGGGGGTCCTCTCTCTAATGGTGGCTACAAAACCCTTAAATACCTCCCCAAAAACCAAGCAAGAAACCCTAGAAAACCCCTCAAATTCGTGCCCAAAAACAGCCCAAACCGCAACTTAGAATCTGGGCCCAAGCCGCACTCGGCCGAGTGGAATATGTGACTCGGCCGAGTGGAAATTCCAGCACTGCAGCATCAACTTGCAGAAATTCTCCAGATTTCATCCGACCTCCGATTTGCGCGTTCTTGGCGGCGTTGGAATCGTCATGAAGTCTAATATCTATAAAAAATATGAGAAAAATACTTTGATTGCTGGAATGATAGCAGATTTCAAAAGAGTGGGAGGCTATCTGAAAATCTGGGCGCTGCATGTCCTCGGCATCACTCGGCCGAGTTGACTTCTATACTCGGTCGAGTGGGCTTCTCTACTCGGCCGAGTGATAGACCCTGTAAAATTCCAGTAACTTCGAGGTCCTCAGGGGTCTGTCTCTGGGGGTGGCTCGGACGAGTGGCTTTACTCACTTGGTCGCGGGGCATTCGGTACTCGACCGATTCGGAACCCTCAATCGCCTGACGGATTCCAGTAAGTCTGGGATTTTTGCTTGCCGTCGTCGTGATGCCACTCGGGCGAGTGGTGTCTCCGTGCTCGGCCGAGTGGGATGGCGATGCTCGGCCGAGTGCACGCTGATACTCAATCTGCTGCGTGTCCGATCTGGCCGGCCGAGCGGGCTTCTTTGCTCGGCCGAGTGACTCCTTCACTCGGCCGAGTGGCATGCTGAAAATACCCAATCTTCTCCGTTTCTCCTCCTCGTCGCTCCTACGGAGTTCCTTCTTCTTCCACCCGTCTCCCATCGCCGAATAGCCCTGAAAAGAGCCTTGGGTGACGCTCCGGAGTGGGTGCAAGTCCCTTAAGCTCCTTTTTGCTCCCGATCGCTCCATATTTCCTGAAATCCGACAAAAACAAGAAATAGTGAAAAGTAACGCAATATCGTCGAATACTTGTGAAAAGCGTGATATGGGTGATCGAAATGGCATGCAAATATGCAGAAAAAAGGTGTAAAATATGGACCGATCAACCACTCCATGGTGAAGACTTAGACACAATGGTCTATCCGATGTATCGATATCCTTTTCTCGAAACATCTATGACCACGAACGGTTTCAGATCTATGCTACAATCGGTCAACTACTTCTCCATGATCGAGATCTCCATCTTGATACATATTTGACCTCGCATTATGTCTCAGGACTATAACTAAGTTCCAGTGAAGACTACACCATTATTAACTTAGGTAAATTCTTACCAAATAGCTTTGTGTTATTACGAATAAGATGTTTGTGTACAAACATAGGGATGAATTGCCTCTATGGCATACCCATCTCTCAACATCTCCCACTTTGCACTCAGGCCCATTTATCCCGATACCTCATACCGCATTTACACATAAGTCTATCTAGACTTTATGTGGTAGAGTCTTCGTTGGTGGATCTGATAAACCGTCTTCAGTATAGACTTAAGGGGTTCTATGATTCTAATAGACCAAAGAAACGATTTGGATGAGATTCAAATCTGTGATCTAGTAGAAACATAGAATCCCTTAAGTCTATACTGAAGACGGTTTAGGAGATCCACTCACGAAGACTCTACCACATAAAGTCTATATAGACTTATGTGTAAATACGGTATGAGATATCGGGATAAATGGGCCTGAGTGCAAGTGTGAGATGTTGAGAGATGGGTATGCCCTCGAGGCAATTCATCTCTATACATACACAGTGATGAATTGCCTCGAGGGCATACCCATCTCTCAACATCTCATACTTGCACTCATGCACATTTATCCAGGTATCTCATACCGCATTTACATAAAAATCTCTTTAGACTTTATATGATAGAGTCTTCGTGAGTGGATCTGCTAAACCGTCTTCAGTATAGACTTAAGTGGTTCTATATTTATACTAGATCGCAGATTTGAATCGCATCCAAATCGTTTCTTTGGTCTATTGAAATCCATAAAAATTGTCTTACCTGGATCTAATCCAGCTTATCGTCTTCTACGAGAATAATCCAAAATAGTCACTAGTCATCCGCACGGTTCATAGTCATTTCTGATAAAGTGTCAAACTCTTTGACCACCTTGTCTAAACATATGTTCCGGCTCCTTGATGCGTCGCATGCCTTTTATTCGCTCCCACTGACCTTGAAAACTTTATAAGTTTGTTCTTCTAAATCATAAATAAACATATTCCATTATTCGTGGTCATCACGAGCATTGACATCGAATCTGATCCGAACAGATCTGTACACATCTATTGGGAATAAAACTTCATCAAAATCCATTTATAGGAGTTCTGATGATAACCGTTCTCAACCAGCATAACTTGTACTTCACTATTTTTCTTCTGCACCAATCTTCTGTCTTGAAACTTCACTTGCAGCCAAAGTGAACACTTCCTTTGGGCATGTCTTCTAAGGCCATACCTTATTCACGTGCAAGGACCTTTTTCGGATCGCATCAAACTATTTATCAGAGTCCCTACTCCGAATGAACTCTTGGAAGTTGACTAGGCCATCATCAACTATGATGTTTTACTCAACTCCTTCGTCTCACGAGGCTCGAGTTACTCTGTGACTTCCTAACGATTAATTTGAGGAATATTATATTTATAAGGTTCTAACATAACCTTATCAAGAACCTAGGCATTATTAATCTGGGACTTAATCCAGAGGGAGAATTGTAACTCAGACTCAATTGCCATGCATCACACCTAGTCTAACAAAGTGTGATTCATGCTCTCCAACACACTAATGTGTTGTGAGACATGACCTGAGAGAAAATCTCATTCTCTTTTAATTACGCAAGAATTACATAGCAAAGTATTCGTCTCTTCAATCCAATCGAAGTGATTCAAATACTTCTACCATTTTGTTCTCTATTTTATCAGATTTGTGTTTCATCAAGAACACGTGTCTTAATAAAATAAGAACACCCTATCCTGGCTAATTTAGACTAGGGTCCGGATACATCCGTATGTATGCGACCCTTAGTTCTCCAACTCATTCTCCCACTATCCAACAGAAGGAGTTTCGGCCATCATACCTTTAAGACAAGATTTACAAGTGTCTTTCGACTCATAATACGAGAGGTCGAGAGATCCCTCTTTATGTGACTTGTCAAGCCTAGTCTCTTTGGTACGGCCTAGTCAATTTTGCCATAGATAATTTTGTTTCTAACTCGCGCATTCATGTGTTAACTCTTAATACAACATCGTTATACAAAATGATCACATCAAAACATTTCTTCTAAAGTAATGTAACGACGTTCGCCAAGTGTGATATACGTCCCATACGGCCTAAAGACAACTTTTGTTCATTAGCCAATATGTGAGACTATCCTTTCTTTTGTATAACAATTATTCTGAAATTTTAGACATCAAACATGTCCCATTTTTAGTTCCTCCTATTATGCCTTGTCTTATGATAGACCAAATATTATTTCTCAATGAATTTTCCTTAATACCTTTTCATTTCTAAATCACATTTAGACATTTCTCGTTCTAACACAAATTTTAGCTACGCAAGCATCACATGCATCCAAACACTTGAGCTTTACAACCTTGAGGAGAATCAACAAGTTGTTTGTCTCAAGATCTAATTTGGATACATGGTCTTGCACCGCTCTTACACTCATATTCGAGTCTAACAGTTTGATCGAAGTTTTGAATCTTGCAGATTCAAACTGTTTTTCATACAAACTTGAGTAGACTCAACAAGTTGTACGTAGAAACGTGCTTTGAACATCAGTATGTTCAAGCTGCCCGTATTGATAGAGGCAAGTGTTATGTAGCATGCTCTTTAATATGTTAGACTTTATAGCTTAAGGAAAGCATTGTCCTTAACTCGATGATAGGAAGGACACTTTAATAACATTGAGAATATAGTTTGGTTTATCAAATATTCCTTAACCAACCATTTTTTCCAGTTGACTTATTTCTTTTAAGGATATTACGAATTTAGATTCCACTTTAGTAAAACATAGAATTACCCTAGTTTAGCATATGTTCTTGATTTTTAAATATAGTTAAAATGGTTTTTATTCAACTATATCCTCACACTATTTTTGTGATCATCTTTAGCCATATAGATGAACGAATATAGTTATTTAATGGGAGAGGGATCCAACCACCCTGAGCTTCACAACCTTGAGGAGACTCAACAAGTTGATCGACTCTGCAGTTGGTAGATAAACTCATTATCAGTCACATCACATGTGACTCCATATTGGTTTTTACCGCTGGTCACTTATGATCTTGAGGAGACTCAACAAACCATAATGACTAGTTTAGTCAAACCCGTGTTTTCATGTCCACTATTAACTTACACCGATACTCGAGAAGACCCGACGCGACGGTTTGGGTTAATACCTGACTACATCACATGTATGATGGAGTCGGTTTCTAAAAAAGACCATATCATAGCTTGAGGAGACTCAACAACCATGACAGGCGTCTTTTAGTCCCCTAATCAAAAACCAAGGAAGGCTACGGCTAACCTTGAAGAAGATTTTTAACGTATTTGACTAGGTGTAATCCATGGTTTCACATAATCATAATTCGCATCCTTGCAGTCCAGCAGAACATAGCTAAGGATTTGGCTACACCAGGATCACTATCCTTAGTCAAGCTAGGGTAATCCACAACACTAGTCAAAAAACACTAGACCGGATCATGGTCCAATGAAGGATACTAATAATTCATATGTGTGACATAGACTTGAAATGGCTTCATTAAAAATAGTTAATCCTATTAACTAGTAGAATTCGAAAATTCGAAATTATTAGGATTGGTTAATAACTTTTATTAAAGTCCTTATCAACTATAAGGATTTTTAGGGTGCGATCCTAATCATGTATTAGGCATTTAAAATTCAAGTTGAAAAAATTTAAATCATAGCATTTTCAAATTATTATTAGAACAATTAAAATAATAATTTTTTGTAGAGGGCTACCTAATCAAGTTTAGGAGTTTAATTTGTTGCAACAATTTTTAAATCTTAGCATGTAAATCAAAAATTATCTTATAATTTTCTAAAAGCTTTTTAATGGATATCCTAAAATTTTTTCTTGTATTATCACATAATCAACAAGAATAATTTAACCATTAAACATTGTCAACTAAATAATTTAGCATGATAATAGATTAACTAAAAATTATCACATAAAATTTAGCTAAACATGCAACTTAAATTTTATATCATAAGTTTAAGTTACATTAAAAATTATCATTTAATTTTAAAGATCTAATTATTAAAATTATCACATGATCTTAAAATTAAATCTAATTTTCAAAAACAATTTTCGAAAATAAAATGTCACATGGAAACAACTATTTTAATATTTAATTTACAATCTCCATCTCATAGAGAAACATGATGTATCACATACATTTTATAATTGCAAAACATAGATCAAGTAGACTGGCTCTGATACCAATGTTGGATTTTCTGGGTCCTTAGGACTATAAAATCGACGTCCAACCTAGTCGGATGGACGACGAAAAACATAACATCAGCGGAAAACAACTTAAAACTATTTTAAGTCTAGCCCTAAAGAGAACAAACCCTAGCCAGAATCTCTACTATCTCGGGGTTGGGTCCGACCAACCCCTAAAGATAGATCTATCTAACATTTGCAATTATAAATGCATGCTAATAAACTACATACCTTTCACTTCGTTTCCGCAGAATACGAAGCGTCGTTTTCAGCAACATTTCTTTGACTCCGAAGCGATGCACCCACGCCGCTTCTCCTAATAAACCGAACTGCGTCCCGATTCGCACCTCATCCCGATCCGAACCGCTTCCCGAACTGCACCGCGTCCCAAGGCGAGCAATACCCTGTCACCGAGCCAATCATGCGTCGAAGAAAGTTTCACCTTGAATGGATCTTTCATTAAGACTACGGATCCGATCCGAACTCCTCCATAGCTTTGCTAGAACCTGATCAAAAGCAAGGAAGAATTTAGAGAGAAGTGAGAATATTAAATTTAAGCTTAGACCCGATCTTGCTCACGTTTAATGGAGCTACTCAGATTTGGAGCTTGGGACGAGTTTCAAGGAGGGGAGTAGGCCCATATTTATATAGGAGGCTGACCCCTCCTCTTTCTCAATTACCGATGTAGGACTAAACTATTTGAAGAAGAAAAATCAATTTAGTTTGCCTTACACAAAGGCCAAACGTTGACGAATTTTCTCTCCCTTACCGTTGAGCTCCAAGAACAAGGTCACACATCGTTGCGAAGAGGGTTGAACGGTGAACGCGTAGGAAAAAACAGTGATCCAATCCGAGTTCGTTTGACCCCCTCAAATGAGACTCTAAAGATTAGCCAAAACTTGTATTTTCGCAAAAGACAGCAGCCGCCAAAAAAACAGCCACATAGGGTTCGAAACCCTATGCGGTGGGCCCCGCCGCCCAAAATGCGGGTGCGCGGGGCGCCCGCCCAAAGCAGGCAGGTGGGGCCCACCCGCCCGCCCGCCCGCTGATCGCTCCGGGACGTGACCCAAAAGAACGGTTGTAGTTTTACCGCAAGTGCACGGTGTAGCAGCGAGCGGGATATCGAACACAGGGAGGACGAATGACTGAGCTTGCTCCGATCAACCTGGCTATTTAAGAAGAGAAATTTGCCTTTGGCGATCCTGTCACAATCGTCAGACAAATGTGCGAAATATCAAATCAAATAAAGAACGTCTAGGGAATGGGGAATCCCCGCTACACACCGTGCTTCATAAATGTGGTTCATCGGTATCAAAATTGCTAGAATGAGAATTCGGATGAACTAGTTGCAACTGAATGTAGAACCAAGCTCACGCTCTCGCGCTGTTGCCGGTCTATAGCTATCCTAGGTTTGGGTCCAATCTCTTGCAAACCCTAGCCTAGGGAAGCTAGCATTAGGATCAACATCATCATCCAATCGCGCACCGAGCCCAATCTCTTGCAAACTCGGCTCGCGATCTAGATTGGGATAGTTCCTACCCGCCCAATCTCTTGCAAACGGGTATTGACACGGAATTGCAACCGGAAATCCTAGTATCGGTCCAATCTCTTGCAAACCGATACTTCGAAAATCCGATTCCAACCCAATTCGGATTTCTAGGGTTTCCTATCAAATTGGGATCCAATCTCTTGCAAATCCCAATTGATATGAATACCTAGCTAACCGTAGTAAATTGATCCCAATCTAATCCCTGGATATAAATTCTAGCATAATTTCTACCAATTTATCACAAATGTGAAATAGGGCTTGTAGGGTTCATCCCCACGCCCCAAGACGTGGAGACTACTCACAAATCATAGCAAGATCACAAAAATAATCGTTGAGATAAGCAATAGAATTCATCACAACAATGATATAAACAATAAAAATAGAATTTTTAAGGAAAAGAGATGCAAACCAATGTAGTTCTTCAATTAATCCAACAAAAACCCAAGTTTTGCTCCTTCTCCAATCACAAGAATAAAGCTAAAAAAACTAATCTAAAAAGCTGCAAAAAATCTAAGAGAGAGCTCTCAAAACTAGGGTAAAAACAGGGCTTAAATAGCCCTCAAAATCGTCCAAAAATCGTGACCAAAATGCCCCTGCACAGCCTGTTTTCCGCAGTTTTCGCTACAGGCAGCGCATCGCACTCGGCCGAGTGACAAAAGTCGCTCGGCCGAGTGAAAACCCTGCAATTTTCCAGTAAGTCGGGGCTTTCAGGGGTCTTCAGTTCGGGGGCGGCTCGGCCGAGTGAGTTGTCGTCACTCGGCCGATGGCTTCACTGCACTCGGGCGGACGGGATTTACCACTCGGCCGAGTGGGTTTTCTGAAGTTCAGGCAGCCGAAAAACAGTAACTTCGATGTTTTGGAAGGGCTTCGTCTGGGCGCCACTCGGGCGGACGTGGTATCGTCACTCGGCCGATGTGGTCTTCGGTGCTCGGCCGAGTGCACATAGAAATCGTGTCTGAACTGGTCGGCCGAGCAGTGTCTCGCTGGTCGGCCGAGTGGCTCCTCCACTCGGCCGAGTGGGACACAAAAAATGCCCAATCTGCTTATTTTGGCCTCCTTGTCGCTCCTGCGACGTCCATTCTTCTTCCTCTCCTCTCCAACAGCAAAATACCCCTCGGGGAGGTCGTCGGTGACCGTCTAGAGTAAGCGCATCTCGAGATCACTCCAAATCGCGCCAAATCACCTGAAATGCGACAAAAACAACAAATCGTGAAAAGCATCGCAATATCGTCGATATATCGTGAAAAACATGATTTGGGCGATCTAAATGGCATGCAAACAAGCGGAAAAAAGGTGTAAAATGAGGAGTGATCACCCGCCCGGCGGGAGCAGATCTAGCCCACGGGTCGGGCGCGCCCAACCCGCAACGGGTGCGCACGACCTGCCATGTCCTTTACGTGCCCTTTTGGCTTGTTATGGCTATAATTTTCAGGTTTGGAATCCGTTTTGGACGTCGTTTTAACTTACGTTTAGATCGGGACGATCCCGTCATACAGGTAACCTTTTATTTGCATTTATTATATTAAATATGCTCGCAAACATTTTACGACATATTTAATTCTCTTTTACTTCATATGCAATATGCCCACATCTAATATTAAAAACTATTTGCTTCAAATACAAATGAACTGAGGGCATAAATCTCTCAACAGCAAGTTTACAAAAAGACCACTACAAACCAGTGTGTTTATACTCAGAGGTTTCTAGATGGTAACTTAGTTGCATTACTATTATATGCGGACGATATGCTGATCGTTGGACATGATGTAACAAAAATCAGCCTGCTGCAGGAGGATCTTTCTAAGTCTTTTGATATGAAAGAATAGGTCCAACTCAATAAATTGCTAGTTCGAGATAGAAAAAATAAAAGGTTATGGCTATCTTAGGAGAAGTACATTTAACGTGTGATCAAGAGATTCAATATGGATCATGCTATAAATCAGTTAGGATTCCATTGGCCAACCACTTCATGTTGAGCAAGAGATCGTGTCATTTATCCAATAAAGAAATGGAGGAAATGTCATCAATACTTTCTTCTTCAGCAATTGGAAGTCTGATATATGCAATGGTGTATACAAGACCAAACAATGCCCATGCAGTGAGAATGGTGAGGTGATTACTTTCTAATCCTGGAAAGGAACATTGGGAGGTAGTTAATTGGATTCTCGCCACTCTCTCCTTTTATAACCCTCTTATCAACTCAACCCTCCTCAAAAGACTACTAGCAGTCTTTAACATTTGGGCCTAAGGAACAGATGGGAGCACACCTCTGCACCCTCCGGAAGTCCTGCTTCGCAAAGTTGCCCGAAGACGACAGCGACGAAGGCGAGTTCACAAATGGAGGGGACTCGACCGTGGAGTCTTACATTCCTAAGTGCCAGTTGAAGGACGTGAGGCCAACATTAGAGCAGTGGATATTCTCTTCCCCGTGCGCCTATCCAGATAGCATGGATGCCGGTAGAGCATGCAGACAATCTGCCAAGGTCTCTCCAGTGCCGTTGCCAATAGAGGGTTTCTCCATTGATTGGTCGCATGGAGGAAGTGTAAGGTCTACGCCTCGAAGGAGTCAGAGTGGGAAGAGGGTGAGCTTTAAATTGCCGGAGGTTGGCGATATACACATCTTCTATGTTGATGAGCCCGCAAATCCGGAATTGGAGATGTAGCAAAAGGGGATGTGTTCCCTTCTTTTATTTCCATTTGCTTTCTATTTTGTTTGCTAATCTTCAAGTTGGCCCTTTGAACTGAATGACCCTTAGGGTGTGTTTGGATTGAAAGAAACTGTATGAAAGAAAAGTGAAATGAAAAAGTAAGAGAAAGAAAAGTGAAATGAAAATGAAATGAGATTCTTTCTCATGTTTGGTCACCAAAGAAAATTTTGAAGAAAGTTGAAAGGATAATAAGGAAATTTCCTCCATTATGTTATTAATTCAAAACGAAAAAAATTAAGAGGTGTATTTGCTAAATAGTTTAAGTGGTGTATTTGCTAACTTTATAAATAATTTTCTTTAAAAATTTAAGAGGTATTTTATTCTCATAATAAATTAAAAATTTGTTAGTTGTCTGAATAATTCAGAAAGTTAGCAAATAATTTACGAATTCTAACAAATAATTCTCTAACCCCTACAAATATCACGATTCGTAAATAATGTAATATTAAATAGTACATAAATAATTTACAAATTATATGAAAACGTTGGAAATAATTTGCAAGCTATTAGAAAAATTCGTGCATAATGCGCGAATTTTTCAAGCAAAACACGAAAATTATACGAATTATTCGCTAATTTTTCGAACAAGTTCATGATAAAATTATTTTAAATATTAATGATTTTCAAAAAAAAAATTCCGAATTATTCACATACTATTTTGAAAAATTCGGGAAAAATTCGCAAATTTTGAATAATTTGCGAATTTTAAATAATTAATGTGCAACATTTTGATAATGATTCGTGATTTTTTGAAAAATTCATTCATAATGATTTGAAAAAATTCATGAATTATTCATGAATATATTTAAAATAGCTACTAATTATATTTGTAAAAAACCACAAATGCATGAATGTGAGAATAGTTAGTTTTGCTTTTTTCCCCTCATTTTCCTTGGGTTAAGAGGCGGAAAACTTGAAAGAAAATTTTTACTATTTATTTTCTACTCTTTTCCTTTATTTTCTTTTTCTTTTCACTTTTCTTTTAAGCCAAACAATGGAAAATCATTTTTCTTCTTAATTTCTTTCCTTTTCTTGCCTTTTCCCACTAACCAAACACACCCTTAGTGAACTCGTAGAAAGTTTCAGGGAATGAAACTCTTCGCCGTTCTTTCCATCCAGTGTGAGATAAGAAAAAAGGATCACAAACATACGTTTTGCCCAGAAACCAAGTCAGAAACTGAACTTGACTCCAGGCACAAGCACCAAACCGTCCAGCATGTTAAAATCACCAGCTATTGTCATTTGATGTAAGCAAAGTTTTCCTCGTCAAAGTGAAAAGTGACGAGGAGAAAGATAGCCAAGTGTTCGATGAACAAGAATGTCACCGCATATTCTCTCTCAAAATCATCGAGAAACCCCTTTAGACTATCTCCCGTCATTACAATTTGTTAGTGCTAATCATAAGAGCGATCACACAAAATTTTTTTTTTTTTGAAAAAAGACACAATTGAAAACACTTACGAACCAATAGTCACGATATCATAGCTCTCAACGTTTTTAGGAAGCCGAAGTGGCTAAACATGAAAATGGTCCAGGCACAATGCCAGGATACAGATGGCAATATTGATCAATTTGCCTACTAAAATAACATAAACAAGGCTAATTCTCAAAAATTATAAGTAAAAAAATTAAAAACGCACAATCAGGGAATATAATGGAAATTCGTGACTACTTTACAAATAATCAACTTACCTTACAACATAATAAAATCAGATATGAGGGCAAAAAAGGAGAAATATGGCAGAATTCACACCTTTGTATGCCGACATCCTTAATGTCAGTATTCCAGAGGAACTGTCAAAATTTATGCTATCATAATATGTACATGTTCACTAAAAGAAAACAAAAAAATGCAATAGAAAACTACCTTCTGCCACTTAGGTTGAATCTGAGTATAAGCATCATCGTCTATCAGGTATGCACAAGCAAAATTTGAAACAGCCATCAATCTCATGCAAACTGCCAAGAAGCTCCAGCAACCAAGTCGACTGACCAAAAATTTAATAGAAGAATGGTGAATCCTTGTTGACTCGACTAACTGCACCAAGGCTGTAAGCACATGTCCTAACGAACAATGATACATATTCCACTATTTCCCTCATTGCTGAAAATTAAGAATTTCAAGGGTATCATATAACCTTTCAAACGGTATATCTTCAAAGGTGTGCATATTCTGGAAGCCAAAGTAACAAGCATTGATCATTTGTCTCTAAGCGCAACATAGTCGTCGTAATTTATCGTCTGTATTTTAAATATTTCCTTTAGGGTACTTGCAAAAGCAGAACTATCCTGCAAACATGATTATATGTGGCATAAGTGAAGTACCTTTAGTTCCATAAAATCAAAAGCAAACACTTCTTATTCATTAACAGAAAACTTTATGGAAAGAGACGCATACTAGAGGCAGTGTGATAATCAACCAAACATGTAAGCATTATTGCGGGCGGGTGCAAGGCTGAGTCCCGGTTTGACTTTGCCAAGTGCATACCTGAACGCAAAAAGGTTAGGGTCTAAATGTTGAGCAAAACCCTAACAAATGTTCTCATTGAGTCAGATCTGGCTTGGCGTCAAGCCAGATCAGATCTGACCCACTGAGAACACTTGTTAAGTTTAGGTCAACGTCATTAGTAAATGCTAAAGGACATGTGATTGGATCCTAACATATCAGAGGAGATCGTGCAAAGCAATTCCTAGAGGGGCTAACAAGCCGGGAGCGTTTTTGTTAAGTTTTTGGACATTTTTGTGAATGTTGGGGTTTTTAGATGGCTATTTGTAATTGTGGACAAATCTGTCATATATATGAATTTGGGGGTGGAGTTATTGTCTTCATATTGAAAATCAAGAGAGTAAACCCCATATCTACCTTGGAACCCTAAATAAGTGAGAGTTAAGTTTTGTCTCTTAGATATAATGCTTGGAAAGCATTTTCTTCTCAAAAGTAACCATTATCTTGAATTCCACATTATATATATATATATATATATATATATATATATATATATATATATATATATATATATATATATATATATGAGGAGGGATCAAATGACCCCCAAAAATAACCCCCAAAAATGACCCCCTATCAAAAATCCTATGCCCCCATTTTTTCGGAAGATCCGAACCGTTCATCTTGATCTCCACCCTCTAACTACCTTACCTACCAATTTTCAACCCGATCCCATGTGTTTTGCCCGTTCATCAACCATTCGCAAAAGTTCTATTCATGCGAAACCGTTAAATTTGGGTCGGATGGATGAAGGGGCAAAACACATGGGATCGGGTTGAAAATTGGTGGGTAAGGTATTTAGAGGGTGGAGATAAAGATGAACGGTTCGGATCTTCCGAAAAATGGGGGGCATAGGATTTTTGATAGGGGGTCATTTTAGGGGGTTATTTTTGGGGGTCATTTGATCCCTCCTATATATATATCTATATTACATTTGACATAGTTTTTTGAATCCTAGGGCTGACTAGGACAAGCTGACTAGGACAAATAAGGGGGATAAAAAGTGGCTGAGATTTAATCTTGGATGATGAACGGTTGGGATTAAAAATTAAGATGAATGGTTTGTATTTTTGAGTTTGTGTGGGGCCCATTTCTTTTCGTAACTTGCCATTTGACTTGGGAAAGCAAGTCTGCTTTTGGGGGAGAGCAAGAGGCTTTTTTGGGGATAGCAACAACCATTTGATTCTAAGATCTTTTCCAAGACAGCAACAGACATTTAATTGCAGGAGAGAGAGGAAGAGAGATAAAATTTTGACTATCAATTTTTGTGTGAAACTAAATTCTCTGAAAAACTAAATTTTGGGATGAACTAAAATTTTTTGAACTCGAAAATTTCGCTGGGAGAACCCTACAATTTTGGAGATGAACTAAATTTGGATGGTACTAAATTTGTTGAGGAACTAAGATTTTTGTTATTAACTTAATTCCTTGGGATGAGCAAAATTCTTGGGGAACTAAGCTTTTGACATGGGAATATCTTAAATGAATCGTGCCCTACGGGCACGGGTTATGACTAGTATATATATATATATATATATATATATATATATATATATATATATATGAAGAGGGATCAAATGACCCCCAAAAATAACCCCCAAAAATGACCCCCTATCAAAAATCCTATGTCCCCCATTTTTTCGGAAGATCCGAACCTTTCATCTTGATCTCCACCCTCTAAATACCTGACCCACCAATTTTCAACCTGATCCCATGTGTTTTGCCCGTTCATCAACCATTCGCAAAAGTTCTGTTCATGCGAAACCGTTAAATTTGGGTCGGATTGATGAACGGACAAAACACATGGGATCGGGTTGAAAATCGGTGGGTCAGGTATTTAGAGGGTGGAGATCAAGATGAACGGTTCGGATCTTCCGAAAAAATGGAGGGCATAGGATTTTTGATAGGGGGTCATTTTAGGGGGTTATTTTTGGGGGTCATTTGATCCCTCCTATATATATATACTAGTCATAACCCGTGCCCGCGGGCACGGTTCATTTAAGATTTTCCCCCGCGAAATCTTTGTTCCCCAAAAAATTATTTCCACAGCTAAAATTTAAAAGAACAATAAATTAGCGTAAAAGTATTTTTGCGACACGGGCGCCTTCGGCGCGAAACAACAAATTTGACGCAGGTACCTTCGGCGCATGGAACAACAAATTTGGTGTGGACGCCTTCGACACTGAACAACAAATTAGCGTAGAACAACAAATTCGGTGCAGGCGCCATTGGCGCGGAATAACAAATTAGCGTAAAAAAGTTTAGTGGGCGCCTTCGGCGTGATATATCTGTGGGAAAAGCCATAGCAAGATATCACTAAACCCATGTGAGTCAAACCAAGGATTGTAGCTGATAGTAAGGTTGTACGAAATGTGGAAATGGAATTTGCATCTGATAGCCGTGGCTAATATCATGGGAGTTCAGCTCGTTGGGTAGAAGGTGAAGTAGAACTATGTGAAGAGAAGGCTAAAGTAGATGTAAAACATGATTTTTGGTCTAGCGTTGCAGTTGGAATGGCATGGGGATTAATATTAGGTTTTTTCTTATGTGCATTTTTAGTGATGTGTATTAGGGCCAAGTAAAGATAGTGATGTGTATTGGTTCTGTATGTATTAATTTCAAGAGGATGTGTATTGGTTCAGTAGAAGCATTGGCCAAGCTTGTATCTGTATGTTAGAACTTAAGTATTGTTGTACATTTCAAGTTGGTGTTGAATCAAGAGCATGTCTCAGGCCTCTATGGCTCGATATTCTCCCTTGGCACTTTTGACATAAAACGGATGTTTAAGGGTGGTATTGAACCAAGAGCATGTCTCAGGCCTCTATGTATGGATGCTATCATATAATTTGGTATTGAATCAAGAGCATGTCTCATGCCCTATGCATGGCTGCTATCATATATGGTTGCTATCATATAAGTTGGTATTGAATCAAGAGAATGTCGCAAGCCTCTATGCCTGGCTGCTATCATATAAGTTGGCATAAAAAGGATTTTATTATTCTAATACCACCCAATGTTGCCATTTTTACATGCTATGGAATATTACCTCTTAATGCTAATCAACGACGGGGTAAATATTGTTAGCGAGTAGTTGTTTTGATTTTGGTTGGTCCTTCTGAAGGACTCGCCATCAGTGGCAAAGGTTTTCGTTATAGATTTTAGTCTACTAGTGGGTATTGCATAATATTATGTAGTTGTCATCGAAATTCTTATGATAGTTCATGTTTTGCGCTGCATTGTATTGATGCCTGGCTATTTATTTGTTAGGTGCCATTTGGATACATGCAATGTTGAGCTCTGAGTTGCAGTGTCGAATTAGATCCCTTATCAGCTGAGTTTTAGACTATATGTTAAGTTTCCTTTGTTTCAGACTATATTCTCAGCTTGCCATCAGCATCTATAGATGATATAGTCCCAATACTACCATGCGTGTGGCCCGACCACCCAAACCTGGGTTGCTTTACAAATCGAACGGAGACCAAGTGATAGAGCAGAATTTGATGAAACACACCCCCCAAATTCACTTTCAAAAGACACAATAACAATAACAACAAAATCCAGCCACCAAAGAAACAGATTGCAAATGCAGGAAGACATGAATATGTTTCTTGCGTTTAGGTTCAGATTCACAGTCTTCTAACATCATATATGTTTCTTGTGTTGCATTCTAACATCATGTATGTTTCTTGTGTTGCAATAATAATCAAGCTTGCCTCACTTTCTTACAGTACAAATACAAATTCACAACAAAATGCCACTTGAAGTCCCTTCTAGCCTAGCAAAGCACAACTGGAATTCTTCATATTGGTGTCAGGTTCAAGCTGGTGTTGTTAATCTGGTGTCAGGTTCAATCATCTTCAATCGGGTGTCAGGTGTCAGCATCAGAATTGCGGCTCCCTGTAAAATAAGCCATCAATTGAATTTCACATAGACGGTAACAAACACAAATGCTGCAGGATTAACTTACCTAATAAACCTGCCCATTTCCTAGTTTCACTTCTACAACAAATATTAACAAACTTACCTCATAAACCTGCAAATATAAACATATCCAGCTGACTGTCAAAATTTAGCAAGAAAGTTAATTGATTTTCACAAATAAATGTTTATAGCTATGGAATGGTATAAGAATATAATTTATCCGGTGTGCTAAGCTTGTATTCATACGAATATAATTTATAAATTGATTAAGATCATTTCAAGGTGAATATTTGAATAACCAATCTGTTCAATGAAGACGGTGAAGAGAAATTTCTCATGATATAAAAGCACAATGGAGTGCCAAATCCCAAATATGATGAATATGAGAATATTAAAAAGCAACTTTAAATAGAAAAACAAAATGAAGTAGTTTGTATCTATGAAAGAAATCTAGATAAGACAACATAGTCAACTTGTATATTTACTATATCCTCATTCATCTTTCTGTATTATGTTATGATAAACTGAAACATTTAGATCAATTGAATGCCAATCACACTTGGTATATGACTCTTCTTTCTGAGGGTAAATCGACTTGGGGATTTCATGCATAAAAAACTACATTTGTTCAAAATGACTATTTAGTCCTTCTTTAAACATGGAATATATAATTTCTGGTACTATGTCATTTACTTACGTGGGTGCAACTTGTCCAGCTAGGAATTTAGATTATTTACTTGAGTTAAGTTCAATGCACATGTTTTTCTTTCTTCAAATAGTTTAGCTAAATCATTTCAATAGGCTGAGTACTGTTGGGTCTTGGAGAATCGGATGAGGGGGTGAAGGAAGCTTTTTATCTGATTTAAATGCTATTGGAGTAGACATCCTAACAATGGGACAATATTTACAGGTAAGTTGGCATGCATGCTGTTGGCATGCATGAAGTTGGCATTTATGCTGAACATAAAGCTTTCAATTAGTTTAGTAACTGCCATAAATTCTGACCATCTCTTACAGCCAACTCTCTTTCACCTTATAGTAAAGAATATGTCACTACTAAAAAGTTTGCCTTTTGGAAGAGTTATAGAGAATCTATTGGGGTTTTAAATATGTTGCTGGCAAATGGACTCCTGGAATTATGTGCATTGGCAGACTCTTGGAAGCTAGAGACCTTGAAACCATGAAGAAAATTATGTGCAAAAAACATGACGCGTGGAGAACTTGGAATCTGAAAGTTGGAGAACACAAAAAAATGGAAGCTAGAAGAGAACATGAAGCAATTCAAGCTGGACAACTTGAAATCTGTAATTTTTTTGGAGTCTGTATTTTTTGGTTTTGTGTAATTTTTGAGGGTAACTACTCAAATATGAGTGTAAGTGCAAATCTGTATTGTAGAACTTCTCAAATATGAGTGTATGTTGGAGAACTTGTCCAGTTTGGTTTGTGAATTTTTAATGAGCATTTCTTAAATATTCTGTAAGCTGGATAACTTCTATCAAGTTTGGATTGTGTATAGTGAAGGACTTATAAACTTTTATGAGTACTTCTCAAATTTTGTATTAGAGAACTTTTTATGAGTACACATCAGAGTCCATTCTATATGTCCAGACCATCTCATAGAATAATCTCGTGTTTTCAATTAATTGAAGCTTCATCTGACTTCTTACATATTGTTAGTCATCAATCTAACTTTCCTTTTCAATAATGAACATGTTCTGGATGTATTTCTCAATCACCAAATATGTTAGTACATAACCAAAGCAGGTCATCCTTCCCTAAATTTACTGTTACAATGAAGTTGCAAACTTTTCTGGGATTACTTATCCACTCCAAAATTCTCCACTCCAAACATAGTGTTTTAGTGCAACAAACATATTCCAATGCTCAGATATTAGAATATGCTGGGCATAGATATATCCCATCAGAATCATTTATAACAAAGCCAATTTGGATAGTCCATGACAGGAGATGCAATCAGTTCTTAATTGATGAGAAGAGACTCTTGTGACTTGGATAAATTAAAGACAATATCTGATATGTAATCATCCAATTAAATTATAGTGTACAACTGTAATCAAGGTTCAGTCAAAAAGAACAACCATATGCTTTTTGAAACATGAAACAGAGAATGTATCTTTTACATAATTTCAATTAACAAATATATGGCATACAAACTTTTCTTTCCAATGTGTCCTAATGAAGTACTAAACTTTAAGTGAGAAAATTTGAACAAAAGGATATGATTTATGATTCATATGTAGAAATTAATTTCATGTTGTTTGCCTACATATGTGTAGAGACCCATTTCTCTCTATTTGCCTATAGAGAACAACAAATTAATTTCCTGTTGCATTTGAGATTTTCTAAAGACAAACAAAAAAGAAAATGGATCCTTGAAGCTTTTAAGAAAACACAATGACAGGAAAACAAAGAAACCTGTATCTCCATATTACCAAGTTATCAAAGCTAAACTGAAGCTTTACCTATGTCAATAAAAAAAGCGTTCAAGTTAACATATAACATAACCAAAATAAAAAAAATTACACCCAAGGTGAGATTTTACAGATTACCTATTAACCAGCTATCCAGAAGAAATCACTAACTACAAATGCAACAAAAACATTAAAAGAATTAATTATCTAATGGATGCAGAATACAAAGAAGAGGCTGGATGAAGATTGGAAGGGGGATTTTGGGTATCTGCAAAAGAAAACATCAATAGGAATACAAAGAAATTAGTTGGAGAAAAGAATGGAATTCAAGTATTCGTATACCTAGTATTCAGTAACTTCTTTGCTGACCTCCTTGAGGGTCTCTAAAGATCAAACCCACTACATTGTATTTAACAAATGTCATCAAAAAAATTTAATAAAATTCAGCACTTTGCCTATCGAACTTCCAAAAATCTATCCCCAAACTCCCATTTCCTAATTTCATTCATCTTGAATAAACAATATTGAATAAATTTTCAGTCTGCATCAAATTTAAATCAACTTTTCTTTTTTTCATTAACAAATCCAAACTGAATAAAAAATATCAAATAACCAATAATTGTTTAAGAAATAAAATCTTCAAAACAAAAAGGCTGCAACTAAAACTATAGAATAAATGTCAAATTCCTAACAAACGGACATCTAAAAAGACCAAATTAGAGATTTACGAAGTACAAATACCCAACACACAAAATTCAGCAAAATATATTTAAACAATTCAATACCTTTTTGTAACAAAAAGGGACGTTTAGCCATCCTCATACCTTTTTGTAACACTGGTATTTGTTGCAAGAGCCTTATGCCAATAACTTTACTTAAAATAATATCAACATTTAAATAGAACTTTACTTAAAGATCTCACATGCACCAACAAATGCAAGCAAACCCAAATTACCAATATATAATTTCCTTCATAATAGCAAAAAAAAACTTTACTTAAAAATCACTGTTGATAAGGGAATGATGGAGAAATTTTTCTTCACAATAGCAAGATCATAACTTAGCGAATTTGTTCACAATAGCAAAATTTGGTAAAATTTTTCTTCACAATAGCAAAAGTTTAGCACCAAAATTTTGCATGAACAGTCCTGAACTTTGCATTTGTTCATGCAATTTTTAGCACCAAAATGTTTATATTGGGGGGAGAGAGAGTAACAATGACAGGATTCTTCCATATACAACACCAAAATCAAAAAATAATTATGTGAAAAAATCCTGCTATATATTACTTTGATCGTATTTGTCTAAGTTTGGAAGCATGGTTGCAAATCAAACTTCCAAGTTCTATATTTGTAATTTGACTTCCAAGTAAGATTTCTATGCTAATTTTGCTTTCAAGTTCTGATATAAGGACTGTATATCAGATTGCCATATATCATTTTTGACCAACCTTTATATCAAGTTTGGTTTTCAGAATCACTTTTAACCAAAATTAATATGGCAGTTTGATATCAAGTTTAATATCAGTACTTTATATTAAATTGCCATATCAGGACAACCAAATCAGGACTTTTTGCAAACTTGATATAAACGTTATATAAAGTTTGATATATGTATAATTTGACCAAAATTATATATGGCAGTTTGATATCAAGTTTGGTATCAGGATTTTTTTTATCAGATTGCCATATCAGGACATTTTGCAAAAAAATTATATATGTTGATACTCAAGACATTACATCAGGAATACTATATATCATGGCTTTATATCAAATTGAAGGTAACACCAAAAGATAACAAAATAATCCAATTAACGGAATAACAGAATAAATAATCAAATTAATACACAAATCATCAAATTAACAGAATAGATTAACAAAATAAAGATTTTAAATTCAGTTGGAGGGGAGGGGGAGAGAGTAACATCGACAGGATCATGCCATATATAACACCAAAACCAAAAAAAATCTATGAAAAAAATACTGTGAACTTGAACCCCTAAATACTTGTTCCTATAAAAAAACTATGCAAAATAATTTTTAAGATCGAAAGTTTCTAATTTAACTTCCTGCTAATTCCTTTGACCCTATTCGTGGAAGTGTTGGAACATGTTGTTTGCAAATCAAATTTCAAGTTTTGCATTTGTTATTTTACTTCCAAGTTTGATTTCCTGCTAATTTGACTTCCAAGTTTGATATCATTACTTTATATAAGATTACCATATATAATTTTTAAACCCCAATTTATATAAAATTTTGTTTGCAGAATCACTTTTAACCAAAATTATATATGGCAGTTTAATATCAAGTTTGATATCATGACTTTATATCAGATTTCCATATCAGGACTGACATATCAGGACTTGATATAAAGTTTTATATCAGATTGCCATAGACAGTTTGACCAAAATTATATATGGCCGTTTGATATCAAGGTTGATATCACAACTTTATATCAGATTGCCATATTAGGAAATCAAATTATATAATATATGGAAAAATTACATATATACCAAAATTACAAAACTACAGTACAAATTTTGTTATATATGGCAGCTTGATATATCAGGACTTTATGTTAGATTGCCATATCAGGACTGCCATATCAGGACTTGATATAAAGTTTTATATCAGATTGCCATATATAATTTGACCAAAATTATATATGGCAGTTTGCTATCAAGGTTGATATCAAACTTTATATCAGATTGTCATATCAGGATATCTAATTATATATGGCAATCTGATAACATATATGGCAGTAAAATTACAAACTGCCATATCAGGATATCAAACTGCCATATCAGGATAAAGTTTTACTGTAATAACATAATATGGCAGGATAACATATATGATATCAAACTTTACTGTCATATCATTTACTGTCATATAGGATAACATATATGATAACATTTACTGTCATATCAGGATAATCTGATAACATATATGGCAGTATGTCAAACTGCCATATCAGGATAAACTTTTACTCTAATAACATATATACGAAAATTACAAAATTACAGTAAAAGTTTAATTATATATGGCAGTTTGATATCAAGTTTGAAATCAGGACGTTATATCAGATTGCCAAATCAATTAAACAACATCTATTAGATTCACATACTTATAAAACAAAAAAGCAAAAATCAGCCCCATTCATCAATCAAAACCCAAACTAAAACCCTCCGACTCTATTAAATTCCTTCATAAGCTAAACAAACACCATCATGCCACCCATCAATCAATCCAAAAAAACATATCACATACCTATTACAGAACAAAGGATCAAATGCAATCCAAACTCAAAAAGCCACAAAATTTGACCATCAACTCCTTTGATATCAAAGCAGCTCAAATGTAGAGAGATTAACATTCATGGAAATAGTTCCATAATAACAGGAAATATAATTAATTGTAGAAAGAGGTCACCAAATTTGGTGTGGTGCTCATTGTAAATTACCTACCCACTCAGTCCTCAGCAACCTGATCTGTTAGTGTCTTAATATTACTGAACTTACGAAAGATAAATAACAGCAAGCATCAGAGGTAACCAATCTTCTAAAATGGAACTCATCATGCAACAATGATATACTGTATATGGATCGACAATCAAATATTCTGCTTATAAAATGGTTGGAACCAGCCTTTGGCCTAGTGGTACTCCCCCTCCCCTTGTAGTGGTATGTCAAGGGTTCAACACCATCCTTTGTAAACTTTAAACAAAAAAACTACAACATTAGTCAAGATTCAACGTTATAAAATGTTATTTATCAGATCCAATCATCGCAAATAAAGTAAACAGCTAATAATCACAGATCTCAGTCACAGAATAAAAAAATAATAGAACCGATATCAAGATCTTTGCTTTTACCTAACTCCAGTTAGCTTTCTTAACGAAAAAATATTTCCAATTAAAAGTTCTATTCTTCCACTCAATAACTTCCATATTTGTAAATTTTTGTTGCTTTACTTCTAATTTTTTTCTCAATATCTTTCACTAAGATGTCAGAATTTCTTCAAATGTGTTTAGAGATTCACTGTTACAAAATATCATTGGTTTTGTCTAAGAACAATTGGTAGCCAATGAACTGTGTTTTACATTACAGGATTCATTTTATAGAAGAAATTTTTGGAAGATAAGGAACATATCTGAAAGCAACATACAAAATGAGAATATCAGAAATCACTAAGAACTTTGAAATGTTTACAACCGGTGTTACAACAAAACAATATGATTGCCATCTAAGGCAAGAACTTAGACACATAATTGCCATCTGGCCTCTTAATGTACATCCCCACTTCTGCCATCCAGATTTCCCTAAGGCTAAAACACCCAAATTTCACCAATGCCCCAAAGTGTTTGAAGGAGCACACTTTCCTGAAAACCCAGATGGAAGAATGAAGCAAACAAAGTGAAAATCAAAGCAAGGATTAAGATCAAGTCAAAGCAAACATGTTTTTAACTATCCTGGAACCCATTTTAACATGATGAAGGTTTCAAGATCAAGTCAAAGAATAGGTTTCAAGATCAAAAATTGATACAATTACCAGGATCAAAACAGCGAGCTTTAGCTGAAATAAAAAAAGAACATGCAAAACCAGAAAAAAAATCCAAAATGAGATACAACAAACAATAAAACATGGATATTGATGTTCATGGCTTAAAAACATAGAAATACCTGAGAGATAGCTTTGAAAACCACCGATTGCAAAGAGTGTCAAACCACCGATTGAACAAAAATTTTGGCACGCCCTACAGAAATTTACATTTGATGAACAAATTCAATCATGAACCAAATATTCAGCTTGAGCATTGCTCGAATGCAATATGATTTCAAGATGGGCTCTGTTTCCTACAGGAATGTACATTTGATGAACTGATTTCACCTAACACGCGGGAGCAAAAATATGAACAAATGACTACCTGGCGCCTCATCCAGACTTTGCATCACGGTTGAGTTCTCCCAGCTGATTTCCTATGAGAATTCTCTGCAAATGGGTTAGCATGTGGGCGAGGTTGTTACACTTCCTTTAATGACCTGATCTACTTCTCGTACTCTCTTTGGTTTGCTGAGCCGTGCTACTTGCAGGTGGAGCCATGTCATCTGTGAAGGATGAGGAGGAAGAAGTGTGGGAACGGCTAGATCAGGTGGAGCCATGTCATCCCTTCTCCCATCGTCCTCAGGCGTCGATTGCCTTCCACTCCTGCCTCTTATTCCCGATTGGCCTCATGTGGGGATCTATGAGCTGCAGCCTTCATGGGTCTTCTTATCCTCGAAACCCTAGAATCATGAAACTTGGGATGGCGAGAACCCTTGTGTGCAGCCTTCATGGGTCAGCTTAGCGGGAAGTGATCAAGAGCGTAGCGAGAACGTGAGCTTGAGCTTTGTGATGGCGAGAACCCATGTGTGCAAGCGTAAACGTAAACAAAAAATTTTCCCTCCTTTTGTGATGGCGAGAACTGATGGGATCAAAACTTTTCCCTCCGTTTGTGATGTGATCAAAATAAAGAGGAGAGGAGTGTAAACGTTGATGTTGAGTTCAAAATTTAAAAATTCTGATTTGAATTTTAGGTGATGTGATGTGATTTCTTATATCCAATATCTCATACCTCAATTTCTCATACCCTATATACAATCTATATAAACATCATACCCAATTACACATAACCAAAACCAAATTCTCTTATCCATTATCTCTTAACCAAAATCTCTTATACAACAATACACATATCCACATACAAAAATACACATAACCAATATCTCTTATTCAATTTCTCTTATCCAAAAACTCATGATAACATCCCTGTTTTATATATATATATATATATATATATATATATATATATATATATATATATATATATATATATTGGTAAAGTGTTCCTAGGGTGACTCCTTAGATTAAATCTAAGGAGTCGCCCCCATTTTCTCCCATCTCCCACAATTTTTTTGGATATTATTTTTCATAGGATTGTTGGTCACATCATAGATGATCAACATACCAAAAATCAAGTCATTCCAATACTTTAAAAGCTCTCATCTAACCCTTGCAACTTCAACGGTCTGAAAACATGCTGAAAACCCCATAAAGTTGCAAGGGATAGATGGATGCTCTAAAAGTATTGGAATGACTTGATTTTTGGTATGTTGATCATCCATGAGGTGACAAACAATCCCAAGGAAAAAAATTCAAAAAAAATGTGGGAGATGGGAGAAAATGGGGGCGACTCCTTAGATTTAATCTGAGTCACCCTAGGAACACTTTACCATATATATATATATATAGGGATCTTCAAATGCGAAAAAGGGCTTTTCGCACCGTGCGAAAACAATTTTTTTATTTTTTTGAAATTTTTTTTTCAAAAATTCTTTTTTTGATGTTTAATCCATACAATTATATACCCCAGGGAAAATAATGGGTGAACCCGTTGGGCATTAGAGCACCCATCCACCCGTTACAAATTTAACGGTCTCAAAACGTGCGAATTTGATGAAATGCCTTGATCGAAGGCCAAATGGCATTATTTCTCAACCATTATTTTTTGAGGGGGGTATAACAACATATAATGAGGGTGGAAAAAAGAATTTTTGAAAAAAAAATTTCAAAAAAAAACTAAAAACATTTTCGCACGGTGCGAAATGTTTGCATTTGAAAATTTTCCTATATATATATATATATATATATATATGGGATTAATGGGTATCATATGCCATATGAGATAGGCTCTCATACGCCCTCACATAAAGCAACCAAGTACAAGCCCACATGGGCTTGTACTTGGTTGTACTTGGTTGTTTTATGTGAGAGGGCGTATGAGAGCATATCTCATATGGCGTATGATAGCCATTATTCCCATATATATATATATATATATATATATATATATGAGATTAATGGGTATCATACGCCATATGAGAGGGTGTCTCATACGCCCTCTCACATAAAGAGGATCAAGTACAACAAGTACAAGCCCATGTGGGCTTGTACTTGCCCCCTTTATGTGAGAGGGCATATGAGACACCCTCTCATATGGCGTATGATACCCATTATTCTATATATATATATATATATATATATGGGTAAAGTGTTCATAGGGTGACTCCTTAGATTAAATCTAAGGAGTCGCCCCCATTTTCTCCCATCTCCCACATTTTTTTGAAATTTTTTTTCCTTGGGATTGTTTGCCACCTCATAGATGATCAACATACCAAAAATCAAGTCATTCCAATACTTTTAGAGCCTCCATCTATCCCTCGCAACTTTATGGGGTTTTCAGCACGTTTTCAGACCATTGAAGTTGCAAGGGGTAGATGGGGGCTTTTAAAGTATTGGAATGACTTGATTTTTGGTATGTTGATCATCCATGATGTGACCAACAATCCTATGAAAAATAATATCCAAAAAAATTGTGGAAGATGGGAGAAAATGGGGGCGACTCCTTAGATTTAATCTTAGGAGTCACCCTAGGAACACTTTACCCTATATATATATAGCAAAAATGGAAAATAAAAATAT
Organism: Scilla litardierei; assembly: GCA_030789695.1. NCBI lineage: Eukaryota > Viridiplantae > Streptophyta > Magnoliopsida > Asparagales > Asparagaceae > Scilla > Scilla litardierei. The sequence goes on from CM061133.1 coordinate 260,740,861, forward strand.
GGGAGGTCGGGTGATCTGCGATCCTGGCGGCGTTGCGATAACTGGAGTTCGTCCACACTTGCGGGAGCAAGTTTCAGCAGATTCTCGTGAGGGGGAGAATGGATTGCTCGGCACAGGGGGAAGTTCCACCGGTGTAGGGAATAACGGGGGGAGCAGCAGTCTGAGACATTGGTGAAGGAGGCTGATGATGGATGGAACTTTGTCTCCAGGAAACGATCCGGCGAGAGATTGGGAGGCATCGGGACAAATCAGAGAGGAGGTCGTGGTTCAACAGTTACTCGAGGGCATCGGGGAAGGGGTTTCCAGCCAAGCAACCAAAATAACATGTATGTGATAGGTGCACGTAAGGTGTTCGAGAGAAAACCTGTGAGGCCAATCGCTGATCTAAAAATTGCCAAGTCTGGGCCAAAAATTTCCTGGGCTGATGTGTGTGCCAACACAAGGAGATATGATGATGAGCTAACCATGGATTACATCCCTCCTATTGTAAAGGATGATGGTTCCGAAATTGCCTATCTGGCAAATTCGTTGGTGGCTAAAGGTGGGGAGCAATGGAGAAATACTCTCGTGAAAAATGTGTTAGGAGATGTGCCTTTCTACGGTCAAATTTGTGCTTGGGTTGACAGATTGTGGAATCTCAAATCTCGTGTCCGTACCTACAGCCGGGAGAATGGCTACTTCTATTTTAAATTCGAAGATGGGGAGGAATGTGAAAGAATTTTGCAAGGGGGACCTTGGCTATTTGATGGGAGATTGGTTGTATTACAACGTTGGAGCTCCACTGTAAAACATGAGAGAGATATACTATCAGCGGTCCAGGTGTGGATTCAACTCCATGGGTTGCCTCTGAACTGGTGGACGAGGGATTCTGACTACCATAGCTTCTCTAATAGGAAGGCCACTATGCATGGATAGGTTAACTGCTAAACTTGAGAGAATTTCTTATGCCCGTTGCTTGGTGGAGGTGGTTGCCACTAAACCCATTCAAAAAACAGTGCGAGTAGAGGTAGAAGATGGCTCCTCACTTAGTATTGAGGTGAAAATTGAGGGAGAACCCCCCTCCCCCCCTGTGTCCCAGTTGTGTTTGCTTCGGACACACAAAAAAGCAGTGCCCAGATAGAGAGAAGCTCCCTTCAATCCAACTTGGTATTAAGGAAACAACTGTTTGGAGGAAAAAAGGAAAGGAGAAAATAGATATGGTTCAGCAATCTATTGTTGCTATGGAGGCGGGTATGAGTTCTGGTATCAATAAAGATGTTGAGGAAGAGAAGCTGCCAAATGTTTCAGAGGAATATATAGGCGAGGGGGAAATGGATGTCCAAGCGATGGAGGGAATATGTTCTGGTATCAACAAAGATGTTGAGGAAGAGATTCTACCAAATGCTACGGAGGAATATGTAGGCGAGGTGCTGATGGATGGCCAAGCGATGGAGGGAATAGGTTTGGTGGAAAATGAGGCAAGTAATTTGCATCCTATGCTAGAAGTGCTTGAGCAAAGTAAGGCGCAGGACATTAGAAAGGCTTCGGACATCTGCAAGGCATCGGACAATACTACAAGTATAGCTGAAGGAGAGGACATGAATTTGTGCAATACCTTGGAAAGGCAGGAATCAAAGGATTCGGTCATTGATGAACTTCCATCAGAGCTTTCGTATGAGAATGATGAATGGGAGGCGGAGATAGTAAGCCTTGAGAAAAATTCAAATGGTAATGGAACCAAGAAGCATCTTGCAACTTTGGGCGGTAGGAAGAGCGCACGGCTGAGCAATCAAGCCCGTCCCCCATCCTCCCAAAAATAATCCATGTCTGTGCTAATTTGGAATGTTAGAGGTATTAACAATCATGTTAGAAGGCGTGATATGAGGGGTAGAATCAGATAGCTGCAACCATCAATGGTTGCTTTACTTGAAACTAAGCTCAAAAATGGTCCTGAGAAGGCTAATTTACTCCCAAATAAATGGCAGATGATACACAACTTCGAGGTTAGTAAAGGAGGGTGAATTCTTATTGTGTTTGATCAGGCAATATGGCGCTGTGAAATGGTGTCGGTCTCGGCCCAGCACCTGTCATGCAAATGTACAAATGCAGGGGGATACATCTATTTTTTAACAGTCATTTATGCTTCTAATTCTTATACTGAAAGGCAAAGCTTAAGGGGCTATTTGAAAACCGATGCTGCAAGTTTTTGGGACGAAGCGTGGATAGTTGGAAGGGACTTCAACTGTGTCCGCTACTCGTCAGACAAATTAGGCGGCAGGAAAATTGATCATCGCACCACTGATGAACTCAACTATTGTCTGTACACTTGTGCCTTGCTGGAAATTAAAAGTGTTGGGAATCGCTTTAGCTGGTGCAATAATAGAGTGGGAGGGGGTCGAATTGCCGCGCAGCTGGATCGTGTTCTTTGCAGCACAAAATGGCTCTCACATTTTCCAGAAGCTTGTGTTGAGTATCTTGATCCCCTAACAAGCGATCATTCGCCTATGTTGATCAGACCCCACTCCAAGGTAACCTCGGAACCGAAGCCTTTTAAGTTTTTTACTCATTGGTTGCGGATGGCAGGTTGCAAGGAAATCATAGAAAGTAGTTGGTCCCAACATGCACTTGGTGCTCCTATGTTTCGTGTGGCATCCAAATTGAAGAGACTGAAGGCTGAATTAAAAACATGGGCTATGGATCATGCTATTGCCATAGGGAATTGCCGCAGAATGCTGGAAAATGTAAGGGCTAATCCAGACATTCACATTAATCCTCATCTTCAGCAAATAGAAAGGGAGTTGGCGCAGCAGCTCTCGGACCATTTGGAGTTGGAGGAAGAGGTGTTGATGCTGAAGAGTCGTCAGGATTGGTTGCATCTGGGAGATAGGAATACTAAATTCTTCTACACTGCTATGAAGGCCCGTCATGGGCATAATAACCTTGGTCACCTCATTGGCTCTGGAGGGGAACGGAATAGTACTTTTGATGACCTAAAGGTATCTGCCCCAAATTTCTACAAAGCTCTCTACCACCAGGATAACTACTGGAATGTTTTTCCGAGGATGGTTACTAAAAGGAAGCTTACAACTGGAGCTGTGTGTTGGTTGGATAGGAGAATCTCATCTGAGGAAATTAAGGAGACTATATTCCAAATGAATCCTAACAAATCCCCAGGGCCCAATGGTTACAATGGGAGTTTTTACTAACAAAACTGGGGCTCTATTGGAGGAGAAATCACGAAGGCAATTAAATCCTTCTTTCGTACGGGGTCCATGCTTAGGCAACTTAACCATACTTTTCTTACTCGTGTTCCCAAGAATTCCAATGCTAGTGGGTTGGGGGATTATAGACCAATTGCCTGTTGCAACGTGAAATACAAAGCTATAACCAAGGTGATCTGTAATAGAATCAAAGCAGTAATCCATGAACTGATATCGCCAAACCAAGCTGCATTCCTTCGGGCAGGCTCCTGGCTGATAGCGCTCTCCTGGCTCATGAACAGATCAGGGATTTTAGCAACCTTATGGGTTCACGTGCTTGCATTAAGTTGGATTTGAAGAAAGCTTTTGACAGCGTAAATCGTGAGTTCATCTACTTCATCCTTCATCAGTTTGGTTTTAGTCGGAAATTTATCCTATGGATCAAAGAGTGCATTTCTACCCCTACTTTTTCCGTAATGATTAATGGCTCTCTGCATGGATTTTTTGGGGGCAACAGAGGTCTGCACCAAGGGGACCCACTATCTTCATATCTTTTTGTAATGGTCATGGAGGCTTTCTCCATCCTCATGGACCGTGCTATGGCCGCACGATCTATCCTCCCAATGAGGCAATCGGGCTCCATCTCCCACCTTCTGTTCGCTGACGATTTATTAGTTTTCTGCCGTGGCAATTCTAGATCTCTTAATGGTCTCAGAAACTTGTTGGAAGAATTTTCCCACCTTACAGGCCTCCAAATAAACTGGGAAAAGAGCTCTGCTATCTTTAGTAAGGGAACGAAGAACCCTACGGATCTGGCTAGCTCTATAGGTATTAAGCATGCTACTGCCTTCACCATCTATCTTGGATTACCTCTTTCCACTAACTACCCCAAGTCATCAATGTATAGCAGATTGGTGGATAAATGTCAGAAACGGCTTGTTGGTTGAACATCTTCCTTACTCTCTACCTCAGGCAGAATTGAGTTGGTAAGAACCGTGATCTACGGAATGGTTAATTTCTAGATGCAAGCGTATTGCATCCCTACTACGATTCTACGCATCATAAACTCAATGTGTAGGAAATTCATTTTGGGGGCCTCCACAGTCTGGGCATGGAGAGATGTGTGTACTCCCAAAGAAGAGGGGGGTTGGTTTACGGCAGCTAAGGGATCTCAATGTTGCGGCAGGCATTAAAATGACTTGGCGGCTTTTCAAAAGCAATAGCCTTTGGGCACTACATATGAGAAAGAGCTATGGGGGATTGACTCACTTCTACTCCACAAAAGGTAAACCTACTCATTCTGGCACATGGAAATTCTTGCTCCATTGCAGAAGTATCTCTAGCAAGCTCATTCGACGGAAGGTGCGTAATGGCAATACCACCCTCTTTTGGCACGACAACTGGCTCCCATGTGGGCCATTAAAAGATTTACACAACATTCCCCCAGGAGAAGGCGCCAAGGTAGTCAGCGACTATTGGGATGGGACATCGTGGGTGGATGATCATAATATCCATCATGTCCAGTCGACTCTTCTACAATTCTCACTCCGTCCGGGACCCGATAGCTGGGAATGGATACCAGGCGAACCATTCCAATTCTCTGATGCTTGGAACGGTGTTAGACAGCAAAGTGGAAACTTCGGCTACCATCCAGTTGTTTGGCACAAGAAACACATACCGAAATACTCCATCTTGCTGCTTAGAGCTTTCCAAGATAAACTATTAACCAAGGAGCACTTGCTCAAATGGCTTCCTACCGCCCAATCACACTGCGTGCTGTGTAATGGACAATTCACCAAGACAGTCGATCACCTGTTTTTCGAATGCGAATACTCCGCCTATATCTTGAAGCGTAGCCTGCTGAAGCTGGGGGTCTCACATCCTATTGGGCCGAACCTACATGCGGTTGGTGATTATTTCATTGATCATTATGTGAAGAAAACGGTTGTGAGCCATCTTGCAAATACTGTTCTTGCGGCCATCGTCTGGCACATCTGGAAAGAGCGAAAAAGTCGAATATTTGAGGACTCTTCCAAACCAAAGACTCTCTTATTTGATGCCATTGCGAATGATATAAGGCTTGCTATGGGGAAGCTGGACGCAAGGGATCCGACTTCTTGCAATATATTGTCCAATTGGGATATTAGGGACTGTGGGTGAGAATTTGGCCATCTTTGTTTTAACTCAATTGCCTGATCTGTGTTTTAGCCGAACAGCTGAGTATGTGTACTCATTTCTGACATGTTATAGTTGAGGATCGGGTGTGTGGTACGGACAATTTAGTGATGAGTGACGACGCTTGTGTCCTCTCCTCATCCTATTGCGTCTAAATCCTAACCCACCTATGTACACTTTGACCATGTTTATAGAATACTTTAACTTTCCGAAAAAAATATAGCAAAAATGTACCTAAGAACGTGCACAGGCAGAATTACCTGCGCATGCCCCCTCTGTTCGGTATTTTTAAGTATTTTTTTTGAATTTTTTTGCAGTAGTTAGATAAACTTGTTATGTAGCTCCCCACAAAATTTCAGGTCAATCCAACACCGTTTGAGCCTCCATTCATCGATTTCAAAAACGTTGCGCAAAACTGTCCAAAAAAAATTCTGGACATTTTTGCGCAACGTTTTTGAAATCGATGAACGGAGGCTCAAACGGTGTTGGATTGACCTGAAATTTTGTGGTGAGCTACATAACAAGTTTATCTAACTACTGCAAAAAAATTCAAAAAAAATACTTTAAAATGCCGAACAGAGGGGGCGTGCGCAGGTAATTCTGCCTGCGCACGTTCTCAAGCACATTAACCCCATATATATATAGGAAGGATCAAATGACCCCCTAATATAACCCCCAAATATAACCCCCTCCCTTGGCCGCACGATCGACGTAGATCAACGGCACGGATCACCCAATGGTTGAGAGAGATGATGTAGAGAAATCGCGAGAAATTGAATTTCTCTCGCGAGAAATTGAATCTCTCGCGAAACCTGTCACGCCCCGCTTCCCAAAACTACGGAGGCGAAGCGTGACTAAGGCCCGCTTAGGCCAGAGCTGTGAAGCTCGGACCCAATAAGCGTCTGTAGAGTTACCATTTTAAAATTTTCAGGTTCTTGCATTTATAAAATTCGGAACAGAAAGTACAGAAAGAAAGTTGCATTCATTAATAAAAAGAGATAATATCCAGCGAGTACAAAAGTCTAAAAAAAGAAGCCCAAGCATGGCAACAAACTACAGAAAGAGAGTAAACTAAAAGTAGTAACCACTGAAAGGCAGCGACGGATAAGACCTCTAGGTCTGGTCCTCGTCAGGAACGTAATCCGGGTCGTCGTCCTCTGGCTCCACGTACTCCAGTATGTCTGACTCATCCTCGTACTCTGGCTCAACACCTGACGTACAGCACCCAAGAGAAAAGGAATTGTACGTCAGGTAAAGTATACAAGAAATGGTTAGACTCTACTGCAAGTGTACTGTAATTTAAAGCAACGGTTTACTGGTTGATTTACATGCTGGGGTTATAACATGGCAGTTAAAGAAAGTAAAACGGTGCAGGGAAGTAAACACGACAAGCAGTAGCCGTAGCGTGTGCTACCGACTACGGAACTAAACTAAACGGGACAAGACAAGACAAGACACGTGTGACTCGAAGGATTCACGCCTTACGGTTCGAGTGGGATCAAACCCTCTCCATGTACGCACGCTCAACCCTACCCCACCCAAGTGCACAAGACAAGTCCGTACAAGGGATCACTCTATCTGGCTTGGAGAGTGCCCTATTGCCCGCAGGCTGTGTATCCGTACAAGGGATCACTCACTCTGCTAAGTGAGTGCCCTATTGCCCGCAGGCTATGTATCCGTACAAGGGATACACTCTCTCTGGCTTAACCATTTACAATCGTGACAATGGATCACTCTCTTTGGCTTGGAGAGTGCCCTATTCGCCCGCAGACTTAACCATTTCCAATCGTGTCAATGGATCACTCTCTCTAGCTTAGAGAGTTCCATATTCGCCCGCAGGCTTTTTGTAACATGACACGACATGACAAGTGAAAGGGATAATTCTTTCTAGGGGGTCCACACGCACGCACACACAGAATAGCCCTAAGGTATCAGTTGTTGCGCTTAGGCTTCGTCGTCAAGTCTAAGCTGTCAAGGGGGTCCCGGACGCTATCATTTCACGTCCGGTTCTGTAACGCCCCGCCTCCCGACGGGTGCCGCTACAATTGAAACACGAGAGTGCAGGTCTCGTAGGTGCCAGTGAAGTCAATGTAGAGCAGTGCAGAAAGTAAGGGGACACTCTAGATCTGACAAGCTAACAGTTCTAAATAAGGAAAGGACAGTAACAAGTAAAGGTAGTAAAACTACATTACTGCTGAAAGTAAATGGAACACGTACCTCTGCTATGTCAAGGCTCAAACTGTTCTGCTCTGGAAGTTCTGACTCCTCTCAAGTCCTATACTGAAGCTCCAACTCCTCGTGCTCAGACGCCTCTGGATGATCGCGTGCTTCGTACCTGGTGGGCAACAAAGGGTGCACCACACTCAATAGAGTAGACAATATCTAAACAAGAGACAAGGAAGGTAAGTGTGCACAAAAGGAAGCAAGACGACCACAGATATGATAGCACTACACAAAGAAGTAACTTGACCTGGTAATCCACGAACCCACGCCATTGAAGAGTAAGGAAGCACAAAGGACGATGTAACAGCAGCAGAAAGGGTACAGAAAAGAGAGCTGTCCTAACGGTTAAAATGAGTACAACTACTGTAAAGAGTGTACTAACTAAAGTGAACCAATCCTAGGCCGTGACTTATGAGGGATAGTACAATAAGCATCTGAGAGCTACCTTGACCGCGAGGGTGCGACCCCGGGCAGAGTCCAAAAGTGTAAAGTACTGTACTGTAAGCTGCAAAACCTGTAAGAACTGTGGCGCTGTGGCCTGTGGTGGGGCTCCAGTACCCATCAAGATGGTCGTCCCTGTCTGCCCCCAGGACTTAGGACCCATCAGCTGATGGAGTCCCCCTAACTCGGGGAAAATAACAACCAAAAACGATTGGTTGCTAAAGATCAGGTTCCAGTCGCCCACATACTCCACAATCATAAGTTTCCCCAAAACCGGTGAGTCAAGCAGAAAGTAATCATGTTATTAGTTATTAGTGTCTTTTGGGGTTCAATATTCATTAAACTACGTAGCCAAGGGGAATCTATTACCGTACCGGTAATAGCAACCTGCCAAGTCAAGAGCCAACCTCAGGATAGTCCACTAGTCATCAAGTACCAACATATTAACGTGCCATCATAAGAACATCCCAAGGCTACGCAATTTAATAATATTAAACTAACAGGGTACTAATAAGCTTATGAAACAACAAGAGCAAGAAACTAGCAAGTGACAGGTAGCATGGATGTTCCTCATGGCAAGATATTCCAAACTGAGCAGAAAGGAAGCATCACCAACCCAAGAACAACAAGGAAACCCAAGACAGTAATCAAAGGAAGCTATCAAACCCAACAATGCAAAAAGCCCAGACAACAAGCAAAAGGAGCCACCCAACTCAATTGCCAACAAGGGAAGCTTGAACCACAAGCAAGGGAAACCCAAACCCCAACACAAGCAAAGGAATCTAAATTGGAGTATATGGGATAAAGTATACCTGAAACTGAAGCGGAAGAACCAAGATAATTAAGAACCGAAGACCAGCATTTGCAGAAAGCCTACACCGCAACCATCAGCAACAAGAAGCCCAAAACCTGCAAGCAATAGAGAAAGGACGAAAGAAACCTGCAAGCAAGTAAGAAAGAACGTGCTGATATATAAAAGAAACAATACTACTGAATCTTGCAACGAACCAATAAATAAGAAAACATAACAATCGCTTTAATAAAGAAAGACCAAAAAGTCAACTCAAGATGTCGCTAGAGAGTCTAGGCCAGAGGGATCAGATTGGGCGGGTCTTCTCATCACGCAGTGGGGGGTACCCGGACCTACGGCAAAGTCCACGGGGTTCTCAGTAAGGACCTAGGGGCTAACAACCAAAACCGTTGGGGAACGGGGCTCACAACCCAAGTAGTACCACGCCGAAGCTCAAAACACGAGCAAGGGACCCAATTGAACCCAAACAGCAAGTGGAAGAACCCACCCGAGCACAACAGCAACCCACCAAGGCAAGTCAGCAAGCAAGAACCAGGCCACAAGCAAGGGGATAACCAAACAGCTAGTAGAGGAACCCCGACCAGCAAGCAAAGCGTCAACTAAAACCAAACCAGCGAGGGAGGAGCCACCGAATCCCATAAACATCTCCAACAGCAACCCCGGGACCCCACACAAGTAGGCGAGGGCGTCCAACCCCACGAAATAGCAATAGGGACGATAAAACCCTAATCCTACCCCCAAATCATCCTCTCCCAAAAGGAAACCGAAATCAGAATTGAATACAATAGATAGGGTCTACCGGAATCAAGAGGAAACCAACACGGGGTAGAGGAATCGAAAGCCGCATCAGTTCGTTCCCAATTTCAAAGCAAAAATACCGAGCCCATAAGAAATCAGCAACAATTCCAAAGAAAATCCGAGAGAGGCTTACCAAAGGGCAACCGAGAGGAAGATGGGAGAGAGAGGGAGAGAGATCGCAGTCGTCGCGCGTGCGAGATGCGATCGAAGAAGCCCTAGGGCTTCGCTGCTGTCGCGTCGTCGAAGGGGCCCCGAGGGCTTGCGGCCTCGAAGAAGAGAGGGGATCGCAGGCGACGCGAGCGTGAGAGGGGCTGAAGGAGAGGCGTCGAAGCCCACGAGGCGCCGAATCGAGAGGGAGAGGGAAAGGAGCGAACGGAAACAAAGCCCTAAGGGGCTCGGGGCTTCTGCGGGAAAGGGAGAGAGAGAGAGAGAGGGAGGGATAAAGGGGAGGCCCGTGGGCTTGGGCCTGGAGCGGCTGCAAAAGAAACGAAAAAAAGAAGAAAAAAAAGAGAGAGAGTTAAAGAGGGGAGAGAGAGAAGAAACGGGCCGGGAGCGGGCCATGACATTCTACCCACCTTAGAAAAAATTCCGTCCTCGGAATTCTAGAACAAGATAACATGTATATACATAACACAAAACATATCCGACGGGTTACAACAAAATAAAGACCAGTTCAACACCTGATAATACAAGCTAAAAGTCGGGAGCGTCTGTCTACATCGCCTCCATGGTGAAAGTCTGGCTCCTCTGAGGTGATGGTGGTCGTCTGGAAGGGACTCCTGCTTGTTCATGTCGTACCCGCTCCCGCTGCACGTACTCGTACTCTCGAGCTGTGGAGAGCATCTCAGCATGTGTCGTCAACCCGAGTCCTACCAGCTTGTCGCGGATGTCGATGTCCAGGCCCTGCCGAAACCTCTTGGCCCGAGCCTGAGGGGTAAACACTGCGTCCTTAGCAAACCTGAAACACCAATTGTTAGTAAACACAAACACAAAGTATGGTTAGCGATCTTGCAACAAGTTACATACCTATTGAGTTTAGAAAACTCAGCATCGTACTCCTCTACAGTCATGGAGCCCTGCTCCAGGTCCATGAACCGTGCCTCCAAATCCATCTGCGCCTCCGGTGAGAAGTACTGGCCGTTGAACTCCTCCTCGAACGTAGCCCAAGAGATCGGCTGGGGTAATCGGTCCTTTGCAACAACCCACCAGTCTCTGGCATCTCTAGTCAACTGTAGCTTCGCCATGCAAATCCACATCACTGGAGGTACCTCTGCAGCCTTTAGTCTGACGGTGATCGAACGCATCCACCCTTCTGCATCCAAAGCATCTCCATGTCCATCGAAAACCGGCGGCCGAAGAGATCGAAACTGCTGCACTCCTCCATCCGGCCTGGGCCCTTCACATATAGCCTGAATCAACTCTCGTAAGGCCTGGTCTGAAATCCGATACACCGTGTTGGGTTTGGCGCCACCGGACCCAGATCCTGATCCCGAAGCCATGAGCGCTCTCCTGGACGGTCTACGTCTCTCACGTATACACACCTGCATCCACAAGAAAGATTGAGTCAATCGAGCATCACACTTCCTGCCTGCTCTACACTGTTCACGAGGCGATTGTGCGGACCTGCATGGGCCACCACTTTGTAACGCCCCGCCTCCCGACGGGTGCCGCTACGATTGAAACACGAGAGTGCAGGTCCCGCAGGTGCCAGTGAAGTCAACGTAGAGCAGTGCAGAAAGTAAGGGGACACTCTAGATCTGACAAGCTAACAGTTCTAAATAAGGAAAGGACAGTAACAAGTAAAGGTAGTAAAACTATACTACTGCTGAAATTAAATGGAACACGTACCTCTGCTATGTCAAGGCTCAAACTGTTCTGCTCTGGAAGTTCTGACTCCTCTCAAGTCCTATACTGAAGCTCCAACTCCTCGTGCTCAGACGCCTCTGGATGATCGTGAGCTTCGTACCTGGTGGGCAATAAAGGGTGCACCACACTCAATAGAGTAGACAATATCTAAACAAGAGACAAGGAAGGTAAGTGTGCACAAAAGGAAGCAAGACGACCACAGATATGATAGCACTACCCAAAGAAGTAACCCGACCTGGTAATCCACGAACCCACGCCACTGAAGAGTAAGGAAACACAAAGGACGATGTGACAGCAGCAGAAAGGGTACAGAAAAGAGAGTTATCCTGACGGTTAAAATGAGTACAACTACTATAAAGAGTGTACTAACTAAAGTGAACCAATCCTAGGCCGCGACTTATGATGGAGAGTACAATAAGCATCTGAGAGCTACCTTGATCGTGAGGGTGCGACCCCAGGCAGAGTCCAAAAGTGTAAAGTACTGTACTGTAAGCTGCAAAACCTGTAAGAACTGTGGCACTGTGGCCTGTGGTGGGGCTCCAGGACCCATCAAGATGGCCGTCCATGTCTGCCCCCAGGACTCAGGACCCATCAGCTGATGGAGTCCCCCTAACTCGGGGAAAATAACAACAAAAAACGATTGGTTGCTAAAGATCAGGTCCCAGTCGCCCACGTACTCCCCAATCATAAGTTTTCCCAAAACCGGTGAGTCAAGCAGAAAGTAATCATTTAATTAGCTTTTAGTGTCGTGGGGTTCAATATTGATTAAACTATGTAGCCAAGGGGAATCTATTACCGTATCGGTAATAGCAACCTGCCAAGTCAAGAGCCAACCTCAGGATAGTCCACTAGTCATCAAGTACCAACATATTAATGTGCCATCATAAGAACATCCCAAGGCTACGCAATTTAATAATATTAAACTAACAGGGTACTAATAAGCTTATGAAACAACAAGAGCAAGAAACTAGCAAGTGACAGGTAGCATGGATGTTCCTCATGGCAAGATATTCCAAACTAAGCAGAAAGGAAGCATCACCAACCCAAGAACAAGAAGAAAACCCAAGACAGCAATCAAAGGAAGTTATCAAACCCAACAACAATGCAAAAAGCCCAGACAACAAGCAAAAGGAGCCATCCAACTCAATTGCCAACAAGGGAAGCTTGAACCACAAGCAAGGGAAACCCAAACCCCAACACAAGTAAAGGAATCTAAAAATTGGAGTATAGGGGATAAAGTCTACCTGAAACCGAAGCCGAAGAACCAAGATAATTAAGAACCGAAGACCAGCATCTGCAGAAAGCCTACACCGCAACCATCAGCAACAAGAAGCCCAAAACCTGCAAGCAATAGAGAAAGGACGAAAGAAACCTGCAAGCAAGTAAGAAAGAACGTGCTGATATATAAAAGAAACAATACTACTGAATCTTGCAACGAACCAATAAATAAGAAAACATAACAATCGCTTTAATAAAGAAAGACCAAAAAGTCAACTCAAGATGGCGCTAGAGAGTCTAGGCCAGAGAGATCAGATTGGGGGGTCTTCTCATCACGCAGTGGGGGCTACCCGGACCTACGGCAAAGTCCACGGGGTTCTCAGTAAGGACCTAGGGGCTAACAACCAAAACCGTTGGGGAACGGGGCTCACAACCCAAGTAGTACCACGCCGAAGCTCAAAACACGAGCAAGGGACCCAATTGAACCCAAACAGCAAGTGGAAGAACCCACCCGAGCACAACAGCAACCCACCAAGGCAAGTCAGCAAGCAAGAACCAGGCCGCAAGCAAGGGGATAACCAAACAGCTAGTAGAGGAACCCCGACCAGCAAGCAAAGCGTCAACGAAAACCAAACCAGCGAGGGAGGAGCCACCGAATCCCCTAAACATCTCCAACGGCAACCCCGGGACCCCACGCAAGTAGGCGATGGCGTCCAACCCCACGAAATAGCAATAGGGACGATAAACCCCTAATCCTACCCCCAAATCATCCTCTCCCAAAAGGAAACTGAAATCAGAATTGAATACAATAGATAGGGTCTAACGGAATCAAGAGGAAACCAACACGGGGTAAAGGAATCGAAAGCCGCATCAGTTCGTTTCCAATTTCAGATCAAAAATACCGAGCCCATAAGAAATCAGCAACAAGTACAAAGAAAATCGGAGAGAGTCTTACCAAAGGGCAACCGAGAGGAAGATGGGAGAGAGAGGGAGAGAGATCACAGTCGTCGCGCGTGCGAGATGCGATCGAAGAAGCCTTAGGGCTTCGTTGTTGTCGCGTCGTCGAAGGGGCCCCAAGGGCTTGCGGCCTCGAAGAAGAGAGGGGATCGTAGGCGACGCGAGCGTGAGAGGGGCTGAAGGAGAGGCGTCGAAGCCCACGAGGTGCCGAATCGAGAGGGAGAGGGAAAGGAGCGAACGGAAAAAAAGCCCTAAGGGGCTCGGGGCTTCTGCGGGAGAGAGAGAGGGGGGGATAAAGGGGAGGCCCGTGGGCTTGGGCCTGGAGCGGATGCAAAAGAAACGAAAAAAAGAAGAAAAAAACAGAGAGAGAGTTAAAGAGGGGGGAGAGAGAAGAAACGGGCCGGGAGCGGGCCATTACAGGTTCTCTTTAAATGTACTCTAACATTCTAAGTATGAGATGGCCTAAACGTAGCCGTACGAGTACAAGTGTAAACACTTGCCTGCGGTGGCGAGAGCGTCGTCTGTCCGGAGCGTCCCGTCGAAGTGGTGCTTTAGCAAGGGTCCGTCTGAAACGGGTCAACGGCGGTGTCAGGACACGTTTTTCATCATTCCTATTAGAGTTCATTTCTAGGTTCAACGGGGCTATCCTAGCGGTCAAAGTCACGTTTTTTGCTTTGGTTCAGCCTAGTCGACGATCTATCCTATGTGCACAAATATTCAGTCCTTCATCGATGTCTAATATTTTGCAACGTTTTAAAGGAGCAGAAATGAAATTTAGTTATTGTTAACGATTTTTAGATTAGGTTTTGGTTTGCTACGATTTGGGTTCTTACTACATGTTAGGGATTAACCTTGTATAACGATCGCCTGTGGATCCGACGTCGGGTCTGGAAACGGTAGCGGATCGCGTCGCGACTCCAACTTCCGGAACGTCTCGTCACTGGTCTTTAGTGTTCACGTGGTCGAACGAAAAGCGTGACTGTCTCTGCGTCATAAGACTCATAACATCAATTACGGAAATAATATTAAACCTACTCGCTTAGTCACAGTTTATCTGTTACAATGTGCATAACCTACTGATACAAGATACTTAACACATTTAGTATGTAGCTATACTCATTAACTTACTAAACAAATATTAAAAGGGTACAAGTACTGTTTGCATAATATACTACTCTTATCGGAACTACATCATATGTGTTTTAATTAAACAACGAAGGGTACTGGACTCTCATGCTTCACACTGCTCACAGGCTACTCTGTGTACACCTGACAGCGTGTCAACTTATTAAAATAGGATACTGCCCAAGCATTGGTCTCATATGCACCATAAGATAAAGTATAATAATTTACTGATATAATATTATCACCAAAGCACTTGTTGTTATAACATATCTATAAGTTATATAACATTGATGTACACAGTTTACTCAGTTCGCGTGCATTACTATAATTCCACGTTGTTTTCACATCCTTCGTCCTCGATGCCACTTACAGGTGGGCACAGCGGGCATCGACGGTCCAGTCGACGACGGTGTAGGTGATACGGCGGCGGCGGTTGTTCTCGGGGTGAAGCGGATGGAGCGGGTACGGGCTTCAACGAAGGGCTTCGATGGTTCTGGGAAGTCGACGGGGAAGTGAACGGAGATGGGGCACTGAAGAAGTGCTGGGTGGTTGCGGTGGAGAGAGGAGGAAGCGATGTGCGTCTTGGCAGAGCGAGAGGTTCGAAGGTAAGGTCCCGGAGGTCGGATGGGTGAGGCGGCTGCGAGACAAGGTGGCGGAGGAGATGATCGGAGCGGGGAGAGGCGCGGTGTGGCAAGAGGATGTGCCCGGGCTTCGTGGTCGAGGGGAGGAGCGGCGATGGGCTGTGAGGCGAGGGCGCAGCGGCTGTGGCGAGGCGGTGAGGGGGATGGAGGTCGACGTCAATGGGAGGAGGGAGACCACACTGTCGGAGCTTGGGGCAGAGTGGGAATTCGCGGCGCTGGTGGCGGTACGTCGAACGGAGGTGGGCGGCGATGGGCTGGCGTGAGGCGCGGCTCGGGAAAGCACCTGGATTGATTGGTGTTGGGTGATTTCGTTGTCGTTCGTCGAGGGGGTCGAGGGCGCTGCGATGGCGGAAGGGAGAGTGAAGCCCGTTGGGTTTTGAAGATGAGAGGTGAGAGACGTAGGCGGTTGTGTGAGACCCATGCACAGAGATCGTGTGGGTGTTGGCTGAGAACGTGGGGTTCGTTACCCAACAAACAAAATATTATAAAATTAAAAGGATATTTTAGTTTGGATTTTGTTTTGATTTGTTTTAACAGTTTGACTTAAAATCAATCAGATTCAAAACAGAATGCTTTAATTACTAGGATAATTAAGTTAGGATTAATATAATAAGTGGTTTAAAGTTTTGTTTTTTATAAAAGAAACGAACAGATTTTGATTATCATAAAAAATGTTAATAATATTATTAATAAGATTATAACAACTCTAACCCTGGACATGCAAAAATTATAAATAAAATACCGGAGCGATCGTGCCTTCGAGAGGATCGTAGAAACGGGGTCCGGTCACGCGTCTGAGCTACGAAAAAATAATAATAAAGCCAAATACGAAAAAGACACACGAAAAGACAATACGTGCTAAAATACGTACAGTCAAAAAGTGGCCATTACATTCTACCCACCTTAGAAATGATTCTGCCCTCGGAATCACTTATACTAATAATAATAATATCTATACATACTTATGCTTACAACTCACATATCCCACATAATGGTCGCTAATTCTATAACTTCAAACAACGTTTCTCAATAATCCATCATAACTCGTCTCTCCACTGGCTAATGCTACAACTAGAATCATATCCTAACACCTGACTATAGACCCACATCACTGTCTCCAAATCAACACTCATCACGTCTCCAATATATCATCCATCATATTAACTCATAAATTTATCCTCCATAATCAATGAACCATCAAGCCATATCTTATCCTCACCCTTAACATCTAATCTCCTAACCATACTAAATCTGTCTACCTAACCATCCATTCATCTCAACATGTCGTTTTATTTCCAATGTCTTCTCACGTCAATTTAATAATCAAGTCTTGATGCTTTAAATGCTCTACTCCTTCTCATGATCACCCTAACTCATACTATTTCGTCCTAGCTACTCATATCTATCGCTCGTCCAAGTTTCAGATCGATTAAGTACTCATCTCCATGTATATAATTTCATCCAACCAAAATTCTCTATTGAGCCTTTCACACTTTGGTATTATAAATAAGTCTTGGACACCTCGTTCTTTTCATCCGAAAGAAATTTAATTTATTATCTTTGTGTTCAAAACCAACCGATCCCCGCTACGACATACCTCATCTCACCCTATGCCTACCCGCAAACATAATCCTATAGTAATGTTAACTAGTCCTAACAATATAACAACATATAAAAAAATAACACTTCAAAGAGGGAAGAAGAGAAAAGAAATTTTAAGGCCAAAGACATATTTTAAAAATAACATGTGGGAAAACGTGTGGAGTTGTGGTAATGGATGAGGGAAGATAGGTGGATTATGATCTTGTGAGCTAGTTTCAAAAAAAACTTTAAAGATTTGGTTTAAAAGAAAGCAAAAGTTTTGATACAATCACATGCAGCCAAGATAAGCTATACAATAATATGAAAGACTAAGTCTAAGAAATAGCCTGCTGTGACGCTATCCACACCTACATGAATACCATGATTCAGACGACTTCATACCTATATCACGGATAACACTGAGTATACCACATGACACAAGGGACAATCATTAAGATCCCTAAGGGTAGCACACTCATACAGGTCCACACTCTACCTATATACATGCACCACGACGACATCACAAAGCTAATGGGCCCACTACTAAACTAGAGTTGACACAGGCAACTACAAGCACTAATGTCTAAACAATAGAAAGGAAACCTAAACCAAAAGCGAAACGAAACAAGATCGGAAAGAACGGGTTCCGATAAGGCGGGGATAAGAAGATGGCTGGTTGGGCGGGACAAAGATGTTGCTCAAAATAATTAAAGAACGAAAGAAAGATTACGTGTAAAATATGGTATCATATACTTTTATACTTATAAAAATATGTAGAAAAAGTGAGTAGGGGGTAGAAAATTACAACTCGGAAGTAGGGTGAGGTAGTGATTTGTTTCGCAAATGAAAATAGGTTTAAACAAAGATTTTTCGAAGTATGAGCATGATGAACATAGAACTGATATATATATTGAAATTTTCTTTAGTTCAGAAAAACTAAAAGTACGTACGGTAAGTGGTTAAAAATAAATTGCGTAATTTTAGAAAAAGGTGATACATTGAATTTTTAAAATGTTAACAAGGTTTTAAAACTGAAATACGAAAGATACCTGTTAGAAATAATTACAAGATAGTAACTTGAAAATGACCAAGGAGGTTTCAAAATCCAAGAAGGAACTTTAATCCAACCGAAAAGCAAGAAATTTTAAATATATAATAAAGGGTTTTCAAGGAAGTTAAGTTGAGCGAAGAATTTAATAAGGAATTTCGAAAATACTTTTAGAGGAAACAGAATTGGCAATGGAAAGATTCGAAGGATCAACGATAATCGTCAAGAAGCGATCACGTGAATCGGGGAAAGGAAAGTGATCGTATGTTGAATACGCCTAAGATATGATTCATGAAAGCTACGATGGAACTCTACGGCAGACAACACAAAAGTGTAATGATCAGGAAGATGCTAGAAGTCGGGGGTTCTAATTATTGGGCCGTCTAAAGATCAGGAGAACTCAGCACTAATTCTTCCCAATGAACTAGACTGTAATAGAGAGATCTCAGGGAATAACACTGAGTATACCACATGACACAAGGGACAATCATTAAGATCCTAAGGGTAGCACACTCATACAGGTCCACACTCTACCTATATACATGCACCACGACGACATCACAAAGCTAATGGGCCCACTACTAAACTAGAGTTGACACAGGCAACTACAAGCACTAATGTCTAAACAATAGAAAGGAAACCTAAACCAAAAGCGAAACGAAACAAGATCGGAAAGAACGGGTTCCGATAAGGCGGTGATAAGAAGATGGCTGGTTGGGCGGGACAAAGATGTTGCTCAAAATAATTAAAGAACGAAAGAAAGATTACGTGTAAAATATGGTATCATATACTTTTATACTTATAAAAATATGTAGAAAAAGTGAGTAGGGGGTAGAAAATTACAACTCGGAAGTAGGGTGAGGTAGTGATTTGTTTCGCAAATGAAAATAGGTTTAAACAAAGATTTTTCGAAGTATGAGCATGATGAACATAGAACTGATATATATATTGAAATTTTCTTTAGTTCAGAAAAACTAAAAGTACGTACGGTAAGTGGTTAAAAATAAATTGCGTAATTTTAGAAAAAGGTGATACATTGAATTTTCAAAATGTTAACAAGGTTTTAAAACTGAAATACGAAAGATACCTGTTAGAAATAATTACAAGATAGTAACTTGAAAATGACCAAGGAGGTTTCAAAATCCAAGAAGGAACTTTAATCCAACCGAAAAGCAAGAAATTTTAAATATATAATAAAGGGTTTTCAAGGAAGTTAAGTTGAGCGAAGAATTTAATAAGGAATTTCGAAAATACTTTTAGAGGAAACAGAATTGGCAATGGAAAGATTCGAAGGATCAACGATAATCGTCAAGAAGCGATCACGTGAATCGGGGAAAGGAAAGTGATCGTATGTTGAATACGCCTAAGATATGATTCATGAAAGCTACGATGGAACTCTACGGCAGACAACACAAAAGTGTAATGATCAGGAAGAAGCTAGAAGTCAGGGGTTCTAATTATTGGGCCGTCTAAAGATCAGGAGAACTCAGCACTAATTCTTCCCAATGAACTAGACTGTAATAGAGAGATCTCAGGGAAGAGCCCTAAGAGAATCAAGATTACGTTCTGATGGACCCGAGCGAACGACTAAAGGGCTCTAGAAATCTAACACAGTCAGAGTCAAGTGAGGGCTACTAATGTATCCTAAGACGTGTATGACTAAATCTTAACCAAGGCGCCTGACTATCAACCCTGGATGTCAATCTAAGTCTTCCTACCATGTAAGACTGGGAAAACCTAATTTAGACTTGTACATGGATATTAAATGAATGTGATACTCTTATTGTTCCGAACTTTTGCATGCCCTGCATGGGCCACCACTAAAACCTGTCACGCCCCGCTTCCCAAAACTACGGAGGCGAAGCGTGACTAAGGCCCGCTTGGGCCGGAGCTGTGAAGCTCGGACCCAATAAGCGTCTGTAGGGTTACCATTTTAAAATTTTCAGGTTCTTACATTTATAAAATTCGGAACAGAAAGTACAGAAAGAAAGTTGCATTCATTAATAAAAAGAGATAATATCCAGCGAGTACAAAAGTCTAAAAAAAGAAGCCTAAGCATGGCAACAAACTACCGAAAGAGAGTAAACTAAAAGTAGTAATCTCTGAAAGGCAGCGACGGTAAAGACCTCTAGGTCTGGTCCTCATCAGGAACGTACTCAGGGTCGTCGTCCTCTGGCTCCACGTACTCCGGTATGTCCAACTCGTCCACGTACTCTGGCTCAACACCTGACGTACAACACCCAAGAGAAAAGGAACTGTACGTCAGGTAAAGTCTACAAGAAAGGGTTAGACTCTACTGCAAGTGTACTGTAATTTAAAGCAACAGTTTACTGGTTGATTAACATACTGGGGTTATAACATGGCAGTTAAAGAAAGTAAAACGGTGCAGGGAAGTAAACACGACAAGTAGTAGCCGTAGTGTGTGCTACCGACTACGGGACTAACCTAAACGGGACAAGACAAGACAAGACACGTGTGACTCGAAGGGTTCACGCCTTACGGTTCGAGGGGGATCAAACCCTCTCCCCGTGCGCACGCTCAATCCTACCCCACCCAAGTGCACAAGACAAGTCTGTACAAGGGATCACTCTCTCTGGCTTGGAGAGTGCCCTATTGCCCACAGGCTGTGTATCCGTACAAGGGATCACTCACTCTGCTAAGTGAGTGTCCTATTGCCCGCAGGCTATGTATCCGTACAAGGGATCGCTCTCTCTGGCTTGGAGAATGCCCTATTCGCCTGCAGGCTTAACCATTTCCAATCGTGACAAGGGATCCTTTAAAAAACATGTCACGCCCCGCTTCCCAAAACTAAGTCTTCAGCAGTTACTTAATTAATCCGCTTAGTTTATCCACCCTTCTCCCCACTTTAAAAATGAATTCCGGCCAAACGAGTGGACATATTTACATAAAAATTAGTTTTTCCGTCCCCCCTCGTCCTCCCGATCAGAACGCGCAGTTTGAAGCCTCGGTTTCAGTGAGGTTTCGGTGGCTGAAACCCGAGGTTTCAGTGCCTGGGCGGACTGAAACCCCAAGGTTTCAGTGCCTGGGCGCCTGCTGAACGGACTGAAACCTTGGGTTTCAGTCCGCCCAGGCACTGAAACCTTGGGTTTCAGCCACCGAAACCTCACTGAAACCGAGGCTTCACACTGCGCGTTCTGATCGGGAGGACGAGGGGGGACGGAAAAACTAATTTTTATGTAAAGATGTCCACTCGTTTGGCCGAAATCTATATTGCAATTGAGGGCAGATTTTGAATTTGTCCTATGTGGCAATGTCACATCATGTTTTGGAGGGAAATTTTTTGGTTGAAGAGAAATTTGTTGGGAATACACAAAAGCATTGAAATTAGGAATAGCCTTTTAATATTAGTTATGAAAAAAATGTTGTGCACACACACAATCTCATCTTGGGAATGAACGTGAGCTGTGGGAGAATGAACGCGGGAGATGCTGACAACTCATTGATCCGCGTTGCAAAACCCTGTATAATTTCGATCCCATATGCTGATATTTCAGGGGAAACTAATAATTATTGATGTTTGTTTAAAATTAGTGGGTCCAATATTTTTAAATGAACAGTGTCCCAAGGGCACGTGTTATATGTATATGAAGGCGTCCGCGCCGAAATTGTCGTTTTACGCCGAATTTGTTGTTCTGCGCCGAAGGCACCCACGTCGAATTTGGTGTTCTGTGTCGAAGGCGCATGCGCTAAATTTGTTGTTCTGCGTCGAAGGAGCCCGAATTTGTTGTTCTGCGTTGAAGGCGCATACGCTGAATTTGTTGTTCTGCGCCGAAGGCGCCCGTAAATTTTGGCTTTGAAAAAAAAATTTCGGGGAACAAAGATTTCGCAAAGGAAAATCTTAAATGAACCGTGCCCGCGGGCACGGGTTATGACTAGTTCATTTTTAAAGTGGGGAGAAGGGTGGATAAACTAAGTGGATTAATTAAGTAACTGCTGAAACTTTTTGTGCGAGAAATTGAATTTCTCACGAGAGAAATTCAATTTCTCGCGCGTGAGTTGGAGTGGGCGATCTGAACCGCCGATCCGCATGATGGAGGGCCACGGGAGGGGGTTATTTTGGGGTTATATTTGGGGGTGATAAGATCCTACCTCATATATATATATATATATATATATATATATATATATATATATATATATATATATATATATATATATATATATATATGGGATTAATGGGTATCATACGCCATATGAGAGGGTGTCTCATATGCCCTCTCACATAAAGGGGGTCAAGTACAACAAGTACAAACCCATGTGGGCTGGTACTTGCCCCTTTTATGTGAGAAGGCATATGAGACACCCTCTCATATGGCGTATGATACCCATTATTCTATATATATATATATATATATATATGAGAATAATGGATATCATATGACAATGAGGCTTAGCCTTATATACCAAGACACAAAAGTGTGCAAGTACAAACCCCGCATGGACTTGTACTTGTTGTACCGTCCACTTTTTGTGTCTTGGTATATGAGGCTAAGCCTCCATTGTCATATGATACCCATTATATCTATACTATAAAACACAACCTTTTTTGAATTTTGTCCCAGTCATAAGTCCAGTCATATATTTTTTGTCCCAGTCACCCTGAACGGTCTAGATTTATATTGGGGAAGGCTACGATGAAGCCACGTACGCGCGTGGGTCCCTGCAGATCAGACCGTGAAAGATTTTTGGGGGGAACTCGAAAAATAGGGGGAACTCGAAAATTTTGGGGGAAAAAACAGTATCTGTGCCTCAACCCTTGGGGGGACCTCTCTTTCTCTCTCGGTCTTTCGGCCCCTTCTCCCCCAAAATCTGCTGCCTGTCCGCAAGAAAAGGAGTTCGTTTCCCAAGCTCTCGCAGACCACAAATGTCGTCCTGGGCCGAAGAGCTCTTCTTCATCAAATGGAGGTCAAGAATGACATAAAGATTGAAAAACTTGCTGTGGAGTTCTGCTCCTTGATGATGGGAGTTCTGCTTCAAGAATGACATAAAGATTGAAACTTTCTCCTTTGAGGAATGACAAGAAGAAGGTATGACTTTTGATCTGTTTGACTTGCTCTCATTCTTGGCATCATATTGAGAGAAAAATGATCTTGCCACCAGATTGAAGAAATAATAGGAAGAAAAGAGAACACGTGGCCTCTATCGTCGCTTGACAGTGCTACCTTCATCGTCACTGGTGCCACCAGCGGCATAGGCCTCGAGATCGCAAGGTTGGTCGCCACGATGTCCTCCACGTGTTTGTAGTAATTCCTCAAAGGAGAAAGTTAATTTTTTTTGTTTTTGGTTGAAAGTATGCAGCTCTCTAGCAATGGCTTTCAGTTCTATTAAGGAAGAGATCGAGAAATTCCCAAATGGAGAGTTGCAGTGTATGTAAGTCATGTGAAGATTTGTGAAGGAATGTGTTCGGGAACTGGAAATATTACACATCATTCATACTTGATCTCTTTCCTTTTCTTTAAATGCTGGTATTAATTTTGTCATAATCAAATAGTTCTCGCTTTAACCAAAGAAAAGAAAACTTATCTATTTTGATGTCCTAGGATTGCTGGAGTTGCCAATTCAATTGAGATTTGTATACTTGGATACATTGATGTCAAGAGAAAATGATTGAATATAAATTGTTGTCCACTGGTCGGACTCTCAGGAGCTAGGTATTATGGACATTTTCATACAGTTGAGTTGGCAGTGGAACGCTAGGATTTTACTAGCCAACTTATGAGTAGGATTTGCAAATTTATCAGGTGGAGAATAAGTGTTTTGTGTTATGCTTAATCATTTGAAGTTTGAGAGTAACTGTTTTTCATTTTTGTGTCATACAGGGCATATGACATGATATTAATGGATAAGTTGGGCAGGAAGGTACTACTTACGGGGAGTTTATTTGGCATGGTACACATTTCTTTTCCATTTTAGAGATCATCTTTTCAGGTAGTATAAATTCTTTTTACTTTTGGCAACATCATTTGGATTGAGTAATGCTGTAATACGTATTATTATAATTCAAGCAATGTCAATAGTCTTTCAGGCTAGCGGAGGAAGTTTTCTTGACTCTTATCAGATCTTGATTTTTCTATGTTTGCAGAATGTTATTGTAAGTACTAAACACGTATCTGATCTTGATTTTTTCTATGGAAAGTAAAGAATTTGTTTTCTTCAAGTTACATTGGAATGCCTTTCTTTTTTGAGGATTTAGTCCTTACTCCTATTGATTGTACTTTTAGTTGATGGACAAAATGTGGAAACAAACAAATGTAACCGATGAATAACCTTCTGCTACAAAACATATCATAAACATCTATATACAATTTTTGAGCACCTCTACTTCATTTGGTATGCATTATCGTCTTCATGTCGCATGTCGAGTCTTTTCACCTTTGCATGATTCTATTCAACATTCTGCATATATCATAGAGCAAATTGTTGATGTTGGGCAGCCAATATCATAAAAACTCTTTTTTTAATTTTTTTGGGAAATTTGTGTTTATAATTACTTTTCATAGCGGGAAGACTTCGAGTGACGAATATTTGTATTTTTTTGGAATTACGGATGGAGTAAAAGCAATTTGGTACATTTTAGTTTCGTGCAAAATTAGTATATTTAGTGATTTATTAATGTTTCTAATTAAATAGGATGGATAAATGGTCAGAATTGAGGCTGGAAAGATCTCGAGGATGGTTATGCTTTTTGTACACAAGAAAACTGTGAAGGGTGTTAAGACTTCTATACTGGTTAAATGCATCGCCATTGGCGATGCACATGTAGTTGACGTTTTGGAAGGAGAACGAGGGACCATTTCATATCCAAATTAAGTATGTCTATTGACTTGGTTGTGTGGGTAAATTAAATTTGGTGTTGTTGTCCCCCGCATGTTTAAATCTTCTTTTATTCTTTTTATTCTTTTTTATCTTATGTTACATGTTGGATTTTTTCAGGTTGGATCATATGTTGTAGGCTGAATACGTTGCAGGTTGAAATTCGGTGGTGTGTGAGAAAACGACTCTTGCAGGTTGGATTTTTTTATGTTTTCAATATTATTTTTGATCACATGTTGAAAATAATACAGTGAGCTATTTGGAAATTTCTTTTTTATGTTAGACAAGTTGGGATTTGGAGTAATAACCTGATGAACTACATATTGTCCCTTTAAATATGACTTCAAATGGAAGTTAAATTTTCTTTGTGATTCTTAATTTATAGGGCCTCGTATGCTTTACGTACTCCCATTTTTTTAGGAATACTCCCTTTTTGTGGAATTAGTCCTTATTCTTATTGATTGTACATTTAGTTGAAGGACGACATGTGGCAACAAACACCTATAACTGATGAATAACCTTCTGCTACAAAACATATCATCAACATATATATGATTTTTTGAGCACTTTTACTTCATTTGGATGCATTATCGTCTTCATGTCACATGTCAAGTATGTTCTCCTTTACACGATTCTATTTGACGTTTTGCATATAACACCGATCACATTGTTGGTGTTGGACACCCAATATCATAGAAATTATTTTTTGATTTTTTTCTCGAAAATTTGTGTTTATAATTACTTTTCATAGTGGGAAAACATTGAGAGATGAAAACATGTATTTTTTGGAATTACAAATGGATTAAAGCTATTTGGTACATTTTAGTTTCATGCAAAATTAGTGTATTTAGTGATTTATTGATGTTTTTAGTCAAATTAGATGGAGCTGGAACGATCTTGAGGATGGTTACGCTTTTGTACATAAGAAAACTGTGAAGGGTGAGAAGACTCCTATCCTGGTGAAATGCCTCTCCATTGGTAATGCACATGTAGTTGACATAAGAAAACTGTGAAGGGTGAGAAGACTCCTATACTGGTTAAATGCCTCTCCATTGGTGATGCACATGTAGTTGACATTTTGGGAGGAGAATAAGGAGTCATTTCATATCCACATTAAGTATGGCTATTGGCTGGGTGTGTGGGTAAATGAAATTTGGTGGGTTTGTCCCCCTCCAGTTTGAATCTTCTTTAAATCTTTTTATTCTTTTTGATCATATGTTGCAGGTTGGATTTTTGCAGGTTGGATCATATGTTGCAGGTTGAAATTTAGTGGTGTGTGGAAAACGGTTCATGCAGGTTGGATTTTTTTATGTTTTCAATATTATTTGTGATCTTATGTTGAAAATAATGAAGTGAGCTACTTGAAAATTTCCTTTTTATGTTAAACAAGTTGGGATTTTTTCATTGCAGTAATAAGCTAATAAACTACATACTGTATCTCTAAATACGCCTTCAAATAGCAGTTAAATTTTCATTATGATCCTTAATTGTTAAAGACTTATAGTCTGAACTCCCCTTTTTGAGGAATTTTCCCCTTTTAATGGAATTAGTCCATATTCTTACTGATTGTACTTTTAGTTGATGGACAAAATGCAGAAATAAACACATATAACCGATGAATAACCTTCTGCTACAAAACATATCATAAACTTATATATAATTTTTGAGCATATCTACTTCATTTGATGTGCATTATCGTCTTCAGGTCGCATGTCGAGTATTTTCTCCTTTACATGATTCTATTAGACATTCTACAATAGCACCGAGCAAATTGTTCATGTTGGACATCCAATATAATAAAAACTCTTTTATGATTTTTTTCTGAATTGTGTTTATAATTACTTTTCATAGTGGGAAAAACATGGAGTGATGAATATATGTAATTTTTGAAATTATGAATGGAGTAAAAGTTATTTGGTAAGTTTCAAGCAGAATTAGTATATTTAATGATTTATTGATGTTTTTAATTAAATTAGATGGAGAAGATAATGAAATTGAAGACTAGAACGATCTCGAGGATGGTTATGCATTAGTACACAAGAAAATTATGAAGGCTGAGATGACTCCTATGCTGGTTAAATGCCTCTCCATTGGTGAAGCATATGTGTTTCACGTTTTGGGAGGAGAACAAAGAGCCATTTCATTTCCAAATTAAATATGGCTATTGGCTGCATTATTTATTAGTTTGTTTTATTTTTTTGATTTTTTTCCCCTCAAGGAGTTATGCTGGTTGGTCTAATTTACTATTTTCTGATTATCAAGTGTCAAGGATTACTTATCGGATTGAGATAACAAGAGTAAATACGGAGAGATGTATATGAATATGCAAGGGTTTGTGGACAATCTGAATGCGTGGATTTTCAACCAAATAGAGCCCAGAGTGGAGACCTCTTCATCACGAAGCAGGTAAAAGATGAACCCTTAATCTGTGACATGACTTTGTGAACTTTCATTTAGTCTTAAAACAACTATGCTATGATCCATACAATGTAAAATTAAAAATCTTAATTCTGTTTAACATTCAACAGAGTCAACACTATAAGATTAACTTTTTAGTTGGTTTAGAGCACTATTAAAACATGTGGAAAATTAGGTATTGGTGGATTCTTCATCTTTTTGGAGCTTCCATATTATCGTCTCTCCATCAATGCATATTTTCACCCTCATTTTCGCTTTAGCATGCTATTAAAGGTTGCAAGCAAATATAGAATATCATCTTCATATGCAACTTTGTATATGATTTTTGAATACAAATATCTGTATTCGATAACCATTTTAAAAATATGGTATGCATATCGAAACAGTAAACATATCCATATATCTGAATATATATAATATATTTGTATGCATATGTATTTCAAGCATATGGACCACTACAAGATGCAGTACTTTGCACTATAAATTGATAAGTTCATGTGATTTTATGATTTATCATTTTTACACAAATTTTTTAACATTAATGGTACAGCATATCTTTTTTAATTTACATAATATCTGATGAATATTCAAATCTAATTCAATCACAATTCGTATATGACTAATATTTTGTTGAGTTAAATATCCATAATCAGATCCATATCCATGAAAATAAAATGAATCGAAATATTAGAATACCCATATCTGCTCTGTATGCAATTCATTTGCATGCATAATATTATTACCTCTTATTGAATTGCATAATAATTTTATGACTTATATTCTTCAGCTTTGCTCCCTTTCCTCAGAGATCAATGTTTTTCGAAATTTTGTTTTGATCAATTTTGTTTCTTCTTATTTTTGGTGTGGGCTGGTGTGATTCGATTCTAAAGGCATTCATTGTCTAATGCACTCATTGTCTCTAAGTAAGGTATTATTCTGATGAACTTCTCAATGTTCCAAATGTATATTGCAAATTTTCTTATTTCTGTTGAGAACAAATGCGATTTGGATATGCATTTGGAACATTGAAGAAAAAGAAGCATTTGTTCATGACTTGAATATGCAAACTTTGAAAACAAACAGTTTTGAGGCAAACAACAGTTTTGAGGTTTAAAAACAATCAATGTTAAGCGACTTCAGTAGGTTTGTTGAGGGATTTTTCGGTTTGTTGAGGAATTTTCCCAGTTTGACGAATTTTTGTTGGTACAGTACGTTTGCTTTATTTTTCAGTTTGTTAAGGGTTTTTAATTTATCGTATGAATTTCTTATCTGACCAAATCAAATACAGTATCATGTGATGTTTGAATTAGAACAAAGCAAATTTTAGGAAGGCTTTCCATTGTTGATTTTATGACATTTTTCATTTAAGGAAGGCTTTCCATTTTTTCTGATTAAAGCAGATTTTTGAACAAAGAAAATTGTTTAGATTAGAGTACATTTAGCTAAACAAAGCAAATTTTTGATTTTAGGAAGTCATTCCATTGTTTAAATCTGAAGCAATATGTTTTCTCCTTTGTTGAGGAAGTAGCTCACTGCTCTTTTCTCGCGCAGAAGAGGAGGAAGCTATTCATGGAACATTTTTTTGATTGCACTGAAGAGAAGGAAGCATGTTGCGAGCAAAACAGGTCACCCAATTTTTTTTTGAACTCTCTATTTAATTTCAGCCCCAATCATTATTTTGAAACTTCTGTTTAACTCTAGAAGAAGACGAGGAGTCCATTGTTTACATGCTCACTGATTATGATTATGTGAACCCTCTTCTCATTTGTTGAACTCTCGCTCATGCTATTTTTGTCGAGCTTAAATAATTTTAGCTAATGGATTCTGATATTGTGAACCGGGCTCTCATTTATATGAGTATTGAATAGTTTTTGTATAAATAGATTGTTTGTCCATAAATGGGATTAAATAGATTGTTGCTGCATTTGCATTTAATGCTATATGTGTATACTTTCATGTTGTTTTTAACTTGGTTCAAGTATTGAATATATTTCATGAAATATATTCTATTTAACTTGGTTCAAGTTTAGCTAAAGTGTGACTTTTTTAGTTATATATGAAGTGATTTGGATATTTTAATTCTTTGATGCCAAAAGTGCGCATAAGGTTCATCATCCACTATAATTTAGTTAGTTGCAGAGGCAATGATATATATGATTGAAAGTATATAAATAAATATAAAATAGTGTAGTTAAGTGTTCATCAACATGAGACTGTGATTTCATTTACCCAAAAGGTACATTCCCAATATTTCTCTTGATTATTATGTTCTTTTTTCCACAATTGATGATTGATTGGTTATGTGGGTTGTAGGCAAAGAGCAATGTGAAGTGTTCGAGAGTGAAGAAGGAAGAGCATGAAGATTCGGAGGATTCAGAAGAAGAAGCGATGGTATGTTTATTTGGGTTTGTGGATAGTGAGTTTGATTTTGATTTGGACTTTTTATTTGGGGTTTTTATGGATTTCGATTTATAGAAGAAGAAGAAGAAGGGGCAACTGAAGAAGAATGATGAGGGCAAGCAGGTGATCAAGAAGGGTAAGCATGTGATTAAGTTGGTCAAGCAAGAATTAAATTCCAATGATAAGGAAAAGAAGGAGATGAGGGTTTACGCCTTGCCTGGACAAAGGCATGAGCCCCCAGAGGAAGTGTGAGCTGCAATTTTCTTCTTTCTCTTTCTTTTTGTAGTGTTTATGATGTAGGGTTTTACTTAGGATCATAATTTGTTTGTTTGTTTTGGGTCGCAGTGAGACCCGTTAAGCATTGTCTATGAATTGATGTACCTGCAAGTGCCTACAAGTGAAATGGCTACCTTCTGGTAAGAGACCGTATATTATGTCATGATGTTTACATATTAGTAACTACTAGCTTGAAGTATTTAACTCATGAATTCTCCGAAATCATGCAATCGGGCTCTTTGTTAATGTCAATGGGCATTGTAATAAAGTAGATGTGCTTGCTTATTTGGAAAAAAACCGTCTGTAACCACCATGTCCCAGCTCGGGCACTCTATTGAGGTAAGCCCTGGCCCTCTAAATCAGTCTCCTATTTATTTCATCACCATCACAATCCGAAGAAACTTTGCCATAGGGATTTTTTTTCGTATATGCGCTTAACATGGTATTCTTGCTTGAGAATAGAATAATTCCTTTGTTTTCTTTACTGTTGCTTCCTGACTACATATGGTGCATTAAAATACTGCACAAACAATTTGTGCATTCTAATTTCCCCCATAATTAATCTGTGCATTCTAATTTCCTCAGTCCCCCCTATTAATCTATGCATTCTAATTATTTTCAGACTGAAGTTGGAGTCATCCATATTCTCTCTATTGTTTTCCAGTTCAATATCAATCTGAAAATCTTTTGCACTGTAATCAATTAGAGAAGGTTGTCCACAAGAGCTTGCACTACTAGATCCCTTACTATCATACTTTGGAGATACATGGCTAACTTGACCACGTACTTTTTAGAACTGGCTGGCTAAAACCACCACCTCAAAAACCTTTAAGAATATTTATAGCTAAAATAAGACCTATGAAATATTAGTGATCAAGTGACATCCATATGGTATGGAGGGAAGAGAGGTATGCAGAAGAACTAACTGTCATCTTCCTTTAGGGCACTATTATTTTATGGGTTCATAAAAAAATAAATGTAAATTACATAGTTAACCTCAACTTATTCCCTTTCTAACATGCTGACAAGTTGTCGGTGCCGTGTTCTTCAATTTTATTCTGGATTGGTTGAATCAGAATCTAATCATCAGTTATTGTTTATACAGGCTCAAATGAAATTTATCGACAGTCCGAAAGGAGATTATTAATGATTTGCTGTCATAATTTAGAGTTAACAAAACAACTATTAAACCTGTCAATTCTTATACCACATCAATTTCAGATTGCCAATAAATTTCATATATTTGAGCTCATCAATTCTTATACCACTTCAATCTGGGTAAACTGATCAATTCTTATGACACATCAATTTTTAATGATTAGATTCTGATAGCCAGGATTATTAATGATTTGCTGTCATAATCTTTGGATTGTCAGGATTTGCCAGGATTATGACAGAAATTTTTGGATTGCCAGGATTTAGAGTTAACAAACCAACTGAAAAAATACTCAAACCACACACCAACTAACAAACCTGTCAATTCTTATACCACATCAATTTCCGATTGCCAATAAATTTCATATATTTGAGCTCATCAATTCGTATACCACATCAATTTCGGTAAACTGATCAATTGTTATACCACATCAATTTTTAATGATTAGATTCTGATAGCTCAAAAAAAAACTAAATCTCCTTTCGGTTTCAGGACACGCCCGATGCATTCATAAGATTATTAAAGTTATTGGAAGGAAGCATTTGGTTCAAGCGGCTGATTCCTTTGCAATTTCTCAGCCTTGGCTTTAACCTCCTCGACGCCTCCGACCATGTAAAATGTCTGCCGAGTGCACAAAAATGGTTGGCCTGCAGGCAATTTGAAGATAACTGCTTTAAGGCAATTTGGCATGCGGGCAATTTGAAAAATAGGTTGCAAGTTGACGTGTATGCAATATCTAATATTTCATGGTAGTGATATAGATCAGCTTTCATCATCTTATATGGACATTATTTTTATCATAATATTTATTACCATACTTAATTGTTGAGAGGTGAGTATTTGGATCACAATTTCAGACATTTAGACGAGGCCACCTGTACTCATGTAAACATTCGGAGAGAGTTAATGGATATGTCAAAATAAATGTTTTTCATAATCATTAAATGATGAGTCATATTATTTGGAAATTTTAGTATGTTTGCTGTCAAACATAGACCTATGGATAGTGTTTTCACCAGTTTCTGGGGTTTAATTTTCCTAAACATATTTTCCCCAAACTTCTCAATTTTGCAGGTTGAGATTAATATACGCCAGTTCTTCACATGCTACATGGAAGGCCGAGTGCACAAAAATGGTTGGCCTGAAATGCTGAAGCTGAAGGATTGGCCTTCATCCAGTTTATTTGAAGAGCATTTACCAAGGCACGCTGCAGAATTTGTTGCTGCACTCCCATTTCATTAATATACTGATCCAAAATCTGGTCTATTGAATCTTGCTACAAAAATCCCTGATTATCGCCCAAAACCAGATTTCGGACCCAAAACATACATTGCTTATGGATTTCAAGAAGAACTTGGCAGGGGTGATTCAGTGACAAAACTCCACTGTGACATATTTGATGCGGTATGATTTTGCTGCTTTAGTTTTATGGCTAATGCCTGAGCTTGACACATTATATATTTTAAAAAATTGCTTTTTTGGACATGTCTTAAGAGACGGTTCGGTTACCATCTTTATTTCAAAACAGTAAATCAATTTGTCTTTTTCAAGGTCTATCTGAACTGTAATCATGTTCAATATAATAAAATCTGCACAACATACAATTGACAGGTATTCAAATTGCTTCATTTTGAATTTTTTGCAAGCATAGGATAACTGCTTATAGAAACATGAATACCTGCATGGATGGCATCCATAATTGTTGGTATTCATGTTTTTTTGGTCCTGCTCATTACAGAATGACTGCATGGTTTTAATGGTGGCCTTAGGGATGTATGCTTATAGATCACACGGGATCAAAGCTGTCCATGTGAGAAACACGATACCAATCTTCAATCTCTTCGCACGCCTCCAGCCTCAAGCTGTTCTTGATTCTTGATGTTAATGTAGACGGCTTATTCTTGGAACACGATGCTAAAGTGGAGATCCTGGAGAATCTGGCCATTTTTTTGAATTAATTTGGAGCAAATATGCAATCTGGCCATTTTTTGCTGATGACAACAATACCCAAAAATGAACCCAGCGAATAATACATGAAGAATCTCTTATAATACATGAAGTGGTTACTTTTAATTTAATTTTTAAATCTGTCATATGCATATGAGCTGGATTATGATCATTTTACCATATGCATTTTTTGATCATTTTTAATTATGTCATATGCATTTTTGTTCATTTGATAGGCCCATTCCTTTCAGCTTCTTATCCCCTTTAATTGCCCCGTGTCAAACCGTTGACATGTTGAGAAAAATGCGTTGATGTTGACTACTGTATGCTTTGCATTTTATCTCTACAAGATCTCTTCCCTTTCAATGTTAATGTAGACAGCTTATTCTTGATGCCATGGATTGGTACTGGACAGTTTCACTTTTGATGCTTCGACTGCTTTCATAGGCTAAAATTCTACCAGTTTCAATGCTATTATGTGCACACATGCCTGTTTCAATCTTATGATGGGATTCTTATGCCTGCAAGAATTTTTGCAAACAAGGCTTGATCAGTGTCAGAAGGTGAAGTCTTTTAATCACTACATTTTTACTGCTTCTGATGTTGCACACAATATGGTATGCATTTAAAAACAGTATGGTATTTTTACTAATGTGTATTTTTTTAAAAGCCCTATATAATAGATTTTTTGATTTTAATAATGTGCATTATTTTAGTTTTCCTAAATTCCCATAATCTTTTTGGTGCAATGTATGTGTTCAAGAGTTATTTTAGTCAATGGCTGGTATATCTTTTGCCACAAAACTGCATTTTGGCTTGGTGCTGGTGTTATTTTGGTTGTCTGCTTAATAGATCTGGTAGATTTTTTATTTGATTGTGGGCTCATTTATTTGGTTTGCAGCTTCTTCATACCCAACATCTCTTCCAAGAGAGGGGATCAAGTTTTACATGTGATTTCTAAAATATAAGGTATGCTTCAATATCATATACATGTTATTTTTTACAATTTTTTATTGTAGCTACTTTGGACAAGATGTAAATTTTTTAGTGGATTACGTTTTACATGCCCAACTCCTTGCTGTTCTAATCTTTTCAGTAGTTTTTTATTGCTGTATTTTATTTTGAAATGGAGCTACTTTGGACATGATTTAAATTTGCTTGCTTGATGTCAGAATTTTTTTCCTCTTTTGCTATTCTAAAATTATGTTAACTTTCTACACAGTATGTTCTAATCAAATTTGAATCAGATCTTCTTATTCTAATCAATTTTGCTTGCTTTTTAAATGCAGCCGAATGAATTTTATTCTGTTGCATATCACTTTTTCCATCCAAAACTCTCTTTTGCTTCACACCAACCAGACTTTGTGTGCATATTACTCCTTTTTAGGGGATGTTGGCTCTGTTTCAAATTACTCTTTGAAACAGATGTCCATATTATTATTTGACACAGATACTAAGTAATAGAATTTTTAGGGGAAAGCAAAAAAAGGTTTTATTTTTGAATTGCAACCTTACATCGGACATAAAACAGTACCTGGCAATAATACTATGAATTCAGTAAAAAGAATATAGACTTGCCTTTTGCGGTCACCATTTTCTTTAGAATCTTGGCATTCATATGTATCAACCTTCATAACTTGGTTCCCCTCTTTTGAGGTTTCAACGGTTCCAATATCCATTAAAGATTGGGAGTTCTATGTAACAACTGTGGTATTATATACTTTATTCTGAATGATGCATGCCTTTTGGTTTAATGATTAAATATATTACCGATATGAAAGAGCTGCAAGTTTATGTTTCCAGTGATTAAGTGTCCAAATAGGAAAACCTCTTTAATCGTGTTGTCATCTTCAATAAAACAGTTTGACGGAGCTCCGGCCCAAGTCACCCGCGACTCCTTCATCCGATTCCACAACTGGAAACTCTTGCCATATCAGCCCAGCTTGCCATTTGAGGTAAAATAATTTATTCTTATTGTTTATTTTGGTGAAAATTTAAGAACTTCATCGTGCTCATCAAGATTTTGATATTTTTTTCCTTTTGAAAGAATTAGTTCATTTGGCCTCTTAATGCTAATTGGTTTGGAAGTCGTTGTTCTTTTAGTAAGAACATTGGGCGCTTGGTAGCATGTAATGTTCTGACATTGAAAAAATGACAGGCACTTAATATATATGGATGTCCGTATTTTTCTTAGTGTGCTGTCAATAAACAATTAAAAATGGTCTTCTCATACTTGACTCTTTGAGAAACAAGTTTGGCTTGGCAGAATCCTCTAATCCTTGCATGTAAATCCATGATGCTTACACTTTAGAGGCTACATGTTATGCATGGGTCTGTGATAGACCTGAGTATAATATTAGAAGTCCTTTATGACATCTTTCTTTGTGGCATTGTTGATGCTTTGTGATGCTTACACTTTTAACAAATAGAAGCAAACATTGATGATTTTGGTTTTCTGGACATACATAGCTGCTGAGATGGCCACTGGATCAAAATGGCTGCTACATTTTTCAGCTAGGTCATTGCATCTCAAGATTCTCCACTTTCTTTGTGGGCATCATAATTGCCTTCGTCTGCTGCTGGGAAGTCGGTCTGCTGTGCCATTGATCCTCGGCATTGGATCTACATACTCTGGCAAAATGAACGCACTGTGAGTGATGAGAATGAAATATCTGTTTGACATTATTGTTGATAGCCTTTTTATTTATACTTCACCATCAAAATTACCTATCATAATTTACGCCATCTTCTATCAATTTTAGCATGGGACCATATTAGGAGAATGGATATTTAGAAGCAAGAGCAGACATGATAGCTGCAACAACGAAGGCGCTTGCAAAGGCTACCTGCTTGCATGATTGCTGGCCTGAGCAATCTAGCCATAAGAGGACATGGGTATATATCTCTACTTCAAAAAAACATACATATAAACTCATTCTCCAAGCGCATAAACTAAATATATTTTTCTTGAACAACAGTTGAGTGTTATGTATGCATGGAAGCTTTGCCGATATCCCCGGATGCGCGAGGCTTTTGATGACTGCATAAAACTTCTATCCAAAACCCTGCAAATTCCTTACCCAGATATTTCAGAGTTGAACAGATATTAAGATCCTACAAAATACTGTACTCTGATGGAAAGAACAAATGATGTATCTGAGTCACCGGCCTACTGTTCTACAAGGGAGAGAGCCATCGATCCAGCGCCATCGAGCTACACCTATTTTGTAAAGCCAGCAATTGATGATATTTACTGATGGTTTTTCATAATGCTGTCCAGTATGTGTTCTTTGGTCTCTTTTGCCTGGATGTGTAAGAACAATGCAGGTCATTGTGTACAGATTTCCTTGCATGTATATAAGTTCTTGCGTTTCAGAATTAGCCCAAATGGACAAAAACCTATTATACATTTGTTAGGACAGATTTCCTACTTATGTTGCTTTCTTCTTGAGAGAAGTTTTAAACACTGACGTACCTCTATTATGGCAAATGTAACATCACCCTGGTAGGATTTGCTATTTGATGACGTCATGCAATGTAAACTTAGATAACATATCATTTCTGCTTTTATTGTTCTCAGTTGATATCCATTAATTTCTGTAGCTGGATGCCTATCTTTTGTTAGTTTCATTTTATTAAGGTTTTTGGTTTCCTAACATCCTCATTAGAGGACTAACAACCTTTTAATTCATTCATCAAAGGTGAGAACAGGGGGTTGTCCACCCTTTCTTTATTTTTTCTTTCTTATGATATACTGCCATATATGAAGTGTGATTGTGAAAACATCCAAAAATTTATCTACTTCTTTGTTAAGAAATTCATCTGAATGTTTTCCAACATCTAGATATCCAGTTAGTGCTTACGTCTATTATCTTAAACTTTTGAGGGGGATATAAGTTTTGAGGGAACAAAGATTTTCAGGGGGATATCTTAAATGAATTGCGCCAAAGGCGCCCACACCGAAGCTAGATTTTTGTTCGTTTAGATTTTGGTGGGGGAAATAATTTTTGAGGAGAACAAAGATTTTGAGTGGATATCTTAAATGAACCGTGCCCAAGGGAGAAAAAAGTCTGATGAATTAATACTATAAACAATAAAATTAATGTAAAAAAATTCAGCGGAACAACAAACTAGCGCAAAAAAATTTAAGTTAATATCGTCACCGAAAAATACCTTGAGGTACGTTGTTCTGCGCCAAAGGCGTTCGCGTTGCACTGATTGGTTGTTCCGCGCCGAAGGCACCCGCATTGAATTGGTTGTTCCGTGCCGCGTTAATTGGTTGTTTCGTGCCAAAGGCGCCCACGCCGTGCTAATTGGTTGTTCCGCGCCGAAGGCATCCGCGCTGAATTGGTTGTTCCACGCCGAAGGCGCCCACGCCGAATTAGTTCTTCCGCGCCGAAGGCGCCCGCTACATTTTATTATGCTAATTGGTTGTTCCGCGCCAAATGCGCCCGCGCCGAATTTATTGTTCCGCGCCGAATGTGCTCGCGCGTTGTTCCACACCGAAGGCGCCCGCGTCGAATTTGTTGTTCTGCATCGAAGGCGCCCGCGCCGAATTTGTTGTTCTGCATCGAAGGCTCTCGCGCGTTGTTCCACGCCGAAGGCGCCCGTGCCGAAGGCGACCACGCCGTATTTGTTGTTCCGCGCCGAAGGCACCCACGCCGAAGGTGACTGTGTCGCTAAATATTTTTACGCTAATTTATTGTTCTTTTAAATTTTGGTTGTGTAAATAATTTTTTGGGGAACAAAGATTTTGCGGGGGGAAATCTTAATTGAACCGTGCCC
Organism: Scilla litardierei; assembly: GCA_030789695.1. Lineage (NCBI taxonomy): Eukaryota > Viridiplantae > Streptophyta > Magnoliopsida > Asparagales > Asparagaceae > Scilla > Scilla litardierei. Next base: position 260,778,740 of record CM061133.1, read on the forward strand.
GCGGGCACGGGTTATGACTAGTATATATATATATATATATCGGAATATGGAGGTGTGCTGACAGCCAATGTTCTAAATATCAAATATCGGTCGCATGTCGGCCTAAGAAATTTGAAATCGGATTGCAGAAATTGGGGATATGTGATATTGACTAAATATCGGAGTGCCATATCGCAGGCTTAAAATGTTGATATATGCAAGCATAGATGTATCTAAGAAGATATAAACTATACTAACTCAAATAAAAGTATGTTTTGATTATACTTCTATCGTTAAACATGAATATCAGGATATTGACTAAATATCGAAGCTCAATCAACTAAAAACCCCAAAACTGGAAGGAAAAAATTCAAAAGAACCGGAAAAAAGAAAAAAAAGGGAATGAATACTTAACTTGATCGAAAAACCCTCCCTTGCAACGATTGAACACCGGACAGCGAACCGCGATCGACTTTCGCTGGAAAATTTCGACTGACAGGGCTGAGCGAAGCGGCGTGAGGAGCAGAGCGGCGTGAGGAGCAGAGCGACGTGAGGAGCTGAGCGGTGATTAGGGCAAACTCATGATTATCTCCCAAAAACCCATTGGCCCCATGTTTTAACTGATGGATGTGGGCCGGGTCGGATCCATTCTTCAGTGGACCGACCCACTAACCGAACTTTAAAAAACAATGAATAGCGACCGATATTTCAAAAGGAAATATCTGCCGCAATATTGGCCCAAATCCGATATATTGGCGATATTTCCCCAAATATCAAAAACCGCTATAAAACAACCTATATCATATCAGCCAAGTGATAATTCCGATATAGCGGCCGATATATCGGATATCAGACCGATATTTAGAACACTGCTGACTGCACATGCTCGGTTTTTCTGTGCTGTCAGCACTTTGACCCCCCAAAAAAGTATTTTTTTTTGAATTTTTTTTGCAATGTGTTTTACAACTTGTCTACTTCCCCACTAATTTTCACGTCAATCCAACACTTTTTGAGCCTCCATTCATGCATTTCAACAAACTTGCGCCAACAGTTTCAAAACTTAAGTAGTGTTTTTGAAATGCATGGATGGAGGCTCAAAAAGTGTTGGATTGACTTAAAAATTGGTGAGGATGTAGCCAACAAGTTGTAGAACACATAACAAAAAAATCAAAATAAATACTTTTTTGTAGGTGAAAATGCTGACGGTACAGGAAAATTTTCTGTGTTGTCAACACACCTCCATATTCCTCATATATATATATAATAATGTGTATCATACGCCATATGAGTGGGCCTCATATGCCTTCTCACATAAAGGGGGCGGGTACAACCAAGTATAATATGGGCTTGTACTTGGTTGCTTTATGTGAGAGGACATATGAGGCTCTCTCTCATATGGCGTAGGATACACATTATTCTCATATATATATGAGAATAATGGGTATCATACGCCATATGAGGCACCCCCGCATATGCCCTCTCACATAAAGGGGCTAGTACAAACCCACATGGGCTTATACTTGGTTGTACCCCCCTTATGTGAAATGGCATATGAGGGGGATGCCTCATATGACCTATGATACCCATTATTATATATATATATATATATATATATCATATTTTTCCTCTTCTCAATCCCTAGATTTCGTAACAAATTGGTATAAGAGCAAGATCCTTATGCCCACAACAAGAAAGATGGAATATTTGGAGGAAAAATTTCACATTCAACATCGAGGGGCTCAGGAGGTCTACGGATGAAACATTTGCTACGATGGATCAAAGAATGCTAGCAATAGAAGAGAGTCTCTCCATTCAAATCAACACCCAAATCCCTATCCACTTTGGTTCAGCCTTGGAACCCTTGATGAAAAAATGGAGTTGAGTGGACACCTCAGATCTAAGAAGAAGAATTCATTAAGCCCAGATCTGAAGGAAGATGAAGACCACATCGCGGATCCGAGGCAAAAGGAGCGGTCTTTGCCCAATGGAAAGGAGAAGGTTGTTGAGTTCGTCAAAGGGCTTCTCGGAGATGGAGGGGGGTTGCTCGAACCCCTAGGGCACAACGGCAGGGGCTGCCAACCCCTAGGAGCCATCGACAGGGGACGTCGACCCTATGTGAGGCCGCTAGGGGCTGCCTGAGACCTCAGGTGGTGGCGACGAGCCCCAGCGGCTCCTCCAGGGGCCGAACCATCCCTGTGAGAGAACGGAGAGGGGCGAAGACCCTCGACGAGCACACCAGGGGCCGCCGAACTCCTGGAAGGAGGGCATAGGGCCCGGCAACCCCCGACAGCCAACCTAGGGGAGCTGCGGGCCCCGGACAAGTCGAAAAGACTTTAGAGAACAGCCGCCAGGCCATCCAGGGTTTTCCGGGTCTAGAGTTCGTCGGAGGAGACTGCAGAGGCCTAGGCGAGAGGCGTGGGGGAGTGGCAAACGTTGGTAGACCTTCGAGGGCTATGAGGGAGGTGATGGAGCACCTGATTAGCTCACGGTAGATTGGGGACACAACGGAGGAGCAAGAGGAGGTCTGTGGGGAGGTGTAAGGGCTCCACATAATGCCTATCAACACTTTCATAACAACCAGCCGAGGGGGAGTGAAGGCCAGGGGGTGTTTGGACCTGAGAGCATGGTCAGAAAGTTAAAAATGTTGGTTTTCAAATGGAAGAATCCGTATGTATGGGTTTACCACGTGAAGCGATATTCTACGGTGAACCATGTGACTTTGAGGAGTTACATGTTGCGGGAGTTTGCTTGGAATGGAAGGCATTGTCATGGTTTTAATGGAGGTCACAGTTGCAGCCAGTGATGTCATGCGAAGAATTTAAGGTCTGCCTAATGTATCGCTTTAGAGACACCCCGGGGAAGATTTACATGAGCAGCTCATTCCTCTTCGACAGGATGGCAGGGTTAGAGACAACAGAAAGCTGTTTAAGGCACTCTCGAGCCGCGCGAGAGGGATACCGGAGGATAACATTGGAGGGCTTCATGAAAAGGCTTAAACCAGACATCCGACCTGAGCTCCGCCTAAAGAGACTGCGTGGACTGCTAGACATAATGGATCTATCACAGATTGTGGAGCACAGACTCATAGTAGAGCGTCGAGCCAAAGGAGCTTGGAGCGGGTCCACCTTCCGCAGCCAGGCATCTTCAGGGGGCAAAGTGGCCCTACATGAGGAGCCCAGTCTGGTAGGAGTAACAGTGCACCGCCCAGTGGTCAGTTACGACGCATGATGGAGGCGGAGATGCAGAACATAGAGGTTAATGGATTGTGTTTTCAATGTGATGAGAAGTTTATCCATGGACATCGTTGTCGGGACCGTACCATCTATGTACTACTAGTGGATGATAAGGACAATGTTGTCGATGTGGGTGGAGAGGTGGAAGGGGAGCCCGAGCACTCACACTTAGATGTCACGGAGGTATCGCTTAACTCCGTGGTGGTGTTCTCTGAACCACTATGAAGTTGACCAGGAAAAAATCTGAGCAAGATGTCACAGTGCTGATTGTAGTGGTGCTACCCATAACTTCATCATGCAACCAGTGTGATGTACTAGTGTTATGGAAATAATAAAAAGAAAAAAACCATGAGACAAAGTAATATAGATACACACCTGATTTAAATTGCATCTGGAAAAAATAACCATGCACAGCTCCAATAATATTGCTGACTCTGGTTTTGCGATGTCAGGCAGTGATGGATCGGAAGATGCCCTTTGATTCATCATGCAACCATCTGCAGAAACAATTCTTTTAGAACAAATATAATGCAAGAAAACCAACAAAGAAGGAAAATCTATCATAAGTACAAAGAAATGAGATTATAACACCTGACATGGATATCCCCCACCCCCTCCAAAAAAACACTTATTCAAAACATTGCTAGTGACAGTAGTAGAAAATAAAGGGGAAAGAAAAACAAAAACCAACACATACATAAACAGACACACGAACACCAATGGAGAATATAATATTTCATAATAAATACTGAAGAGTGGAAAAGGGCAATTAGGTCCTTAAATAATTAAAAATTTAACGGGGTTGGTCAATTTAATGAGGAAATTGAGTTTAGTGATTGAAAAAAAAGTTAAGTGGTGTTAGTGATTTTAGGGAAAATGTTGGAAGTGTTTCGATTTATTACCCTCATTTGTTTTCCAAAAAAAGTTGCTTTGTTTCATCTATAAGATCAAAATGTTGCAAATACTGTATGCTCTCTATGACTTTCATATGATGTATATCACTGTCTTCTCAGAATCTGGTTTCTAACATGTAGCCAAACTGGTCGTTGAACCCAAACTATAGTCTTTGAGAATCGCTCTTCGATGGAAGATTATGAATGTCACCATTGTTAGATAAAATGTTCGCTTTTAAACATAGTTTCTGAAGACAGAGTGTTCATATAGCAGAATCAGTCTCCTAGACTTATGAAGGGAAAATTCACATCAGCGATCACATGCTTCAAGCCGAAAACTTAGATATTTTCATTTGTATTTCTTCATCTATAATGCCTGATTAGATAGGCGGCCAGTGGACGCCACGATGAACACCGTTCCCCGTATGGAGTAGAAAAGAGAAAATACTATAGTCCCAAGCAACGTGCGGCAGCTAAATAAAACAACAAATTATTACCTAACGACATTCTTCACCAATAGTAAAGGGACAATCCCTGAAGTTCTGCAATGAGGAAGCTAAAAGATGGTCTTGTAAACTTTTGGTTCTAATATTTTGGTTCTATGCTATTGATAGGGTTAAAAGAGCATAGAGATTCAATTAGATAAGGAGTTCTCGTCATTGTGAAGGCAGTACCAAGTATTCTAACCCGAAAACTTTAAATCTTTTTTAAGTGTGTATTATAAAGAATCCACTGTCAGAAGAAATAACGAATAATGTTCACACATTATGAGGGAAGTTGATGCATGAAGAGATATTAAGAACTTCATAAATACCATCATCAGAGACAGTCTATGATAAATATTCTTAAAAAACTTGTAACAGAAAAATATCATCAAAATATCTCTAGGAAGTAAGAACCTGCACATGAAAACTGGATGTAGACAATTGTTTTCATCTCTTAAGTCCGTTCTCCCGTCTGCTTCTTCTTTAAACCTTGGCATTGACAGGACTTCACACTGACCACATATCAAGCTAGTCGTTAGCGTTTTCATTACATGTACCTACATCGATATATCATATACAATTTTACAATTAGGGAATGATGACCAAAATGAATCATAAATTGAAACTCCTTAAACAAAAGTGAGATGATGTAGAATAAAATAAATCACTTCGGCGGAAACTACTCATGCCATTAAAGAACAAAGAACAAAGAAATGCAGCTTCATAAAATTTCAGGTTGGTCATTAACAATTATAATAGTTTTGATATCTCAAGTCGCGCATAAAAGTATAAATTTATCTTGGCTCTTTTTTCTGAGAACATAAATTGACAAGGTGTGCCGCATGTTTTATACCGTTGGTTAATCAATTAAAAAGAAGTGCATCTATGATGGGGATTTGTGGCTTTAACTTTTTATCATTTTTTCCTTTTGTTATTATAAAATGAAAGGCCAAATAATAACGGTGTCCCATCATACATACACTTGTACATAATATAGTGATTTTACATGTTAAATGATTTTACAAGCAAGTCCTTCAACATTATTTTAATACCTCTATAATTTCCTAGTGACGAATTGTTCGCATTAAAATTTTAGTATGCTCACAATAAGGTTTAATTATATCTTGCTAGGGTAGAATGATTCTTTAAAAAAGTATATGGGATAAACCATGAATAGGATTTGAATACATTCAATGATGCATTTAGCAAATGGTAAGTTTCTCGTATGTGTCCGAAAGTAGATTAAATTTAATGAATGTAAATGCAAAATTCATGTTATCGCATGCATACTGGTTCAAATAGCTTTGCCTATGTAACAGCTTAGTCACAACTGACAAGCCATTAATGGTCATGGTAATCACCCTGTTCATTACTGTCAAGCAAGATCAGATAGCACTACTCCGAGGTAAGAAAGTCCCACATGCATACCGGCTCAAGCAGCTTTGCCTATGTGACAACTTAGTAACAACAAACAAGCCATTAATACTTGCGGTAATCATCCATGTTCATTCACGCCAAGCAGGATCAACCAGCACTACTATGAGGCACTAAATTTCCACAAGTAGCGCTGTAGCAGAACTTTTTACAACAGAAGTCAACATTATGTCTATCTATGGGTATATCGACCTTTGGGCAAAGAGAAGTCTCAGAACGAAGTAGGAACAATTGGAACACGATAGACCCAGCTAGCTGGCAGGCCAAAGAGTTGCATGATGCAATTTATTTACTTTTGTATGGGTCCGGAAAAAATTAAATTAAGGCTAATTTTCACAAAACTCCCTTTAGCTTTCACAGTTTTCCCACCGTACTACCATCAACTCATTAAATTACGAATGCTACCATGTTCTTCACATTTTCCAATTTGCTCCACCAACGCCTTAACAGCAAAGATATTTTTGTGAAAGATGAAGGTAGTATTGTGTAAAACCTGCGAAAGATAAAGTTAGTTTTGTGAGAATTAGCTGTAAATTGAACTTATATTTCACAGTGGCCGTTAACGACGTTTAGAGAAGCAAATTGAAAAAAGTGAAGTATATGACAGTATTTTGTAATTTAAGAAGTTATGAGTAGTATTGTTCAAAAAAATGTGAAAGATAAAAGTAGTTTTGTGATAATTAACCTCCAATAAAATGAATGTCGCTGTAAATTTCACGCCATCGCATGCATATTGGTTCTAACCAAGGTTTTAGGTCTCGGTTTCAATCTCGGTATTGCTCCTCCCAAAATTTAGGTTTCGGTTTCGGTTTCGCCCGGTTCAGTGGTTTTGGAAGCAAGTTTCGGTTTCGTCTGTATCGGGAGTTTCGGTAATTTCATTTCGGGTTTCGGTTTCGGTTTCGGTTTCAGAGATACTTTAAATATTTATATACCATATACATTCGGTGACATATTACATGTACAGTTAACATGTAATCATGAAAGGCTGAAACAAGTTAACATGTAAAAAGTTGTAAGCATTTATGAAATACATCTAATGTTTATGAAATACAGAATAGGTATGAGTTTTGTAATGGTTCGAGCAGCAAATTCGGATTCGGCAAGAATCTCATTTTTTGGTAGTACGAATGGGGAATTGGCCCAAAAATTGGATAGGGGTAAAGACGCAGCCAGGCGCCGGTGGCTTACTCAAGTGCCCCACAAACCGCGCGAAATGGTCGCCTATTACACGGCTCACAAACTCTGCCTGGGGCGGGGGTACCTATTATTCGTCGGTGGTACGGCGCACGCAGGGCCTCGATTTGCTGGGCGGACTTCCCCTTCATTTCCTACAGAGTGCAATGGAACCCAGCTCAGCTCCGCCGAGCCACACTTCAACGAATGAAAGAAAGTTCAAATAGGAAAAGAAAAGAAATACGCAGATAGATATACCTTGGATCCAATCCGACACCACTCGAATGAATGATGACACCTTAGTGTGTGTTCCCCTCCAAACCACACTAAATGTCATGTATCCAGAAAGGGGAATTAAGCCGCCACCCCCATTCTGTACATATGACCGAATCACTCGATTTGTTTTGATCCTATATATATTATTCTAGCTGTAGATGCGCAAGCATCGAAAGCCTAACTTTTTCTCTATTTTCCTGTATTTTTTGTATTTTTCTGTATTTTTCCTGTATTTTCTGTATTTTTCATGTATCTTTCTGTAATTTTTTCTTATTTTCCTGTATTTTTCTGTTCACATTACTCATTTGTAAGAACAAATAACTAATTGATTAATATAAAAGAACAACAATAAAAATTGATGAGCCATAAATCTGACTTCATAATACAAAAACTGAATAAAATACATCAAAAGATACAAAAATGAAGAAAATAAATAAAAAGATACAAAAATCGCATTCGAAGTTCTCATCGTCTGGCTGTGTTGCGTGGTATTATGGAGGATAAGAATAATGCATCTCTTCCAGTCCTAAAAATGATATCACCATGTTATCATATGCTTAGGGTCGGCTCGGCTCGATGAAACGCGTGTCATGACTGCCTTGACTGCTAAATTGCTCATTCACGTTCGGACTGTACCTGTATTGACTACCATAATCTGCATAGACATCAGAGTGTGTACGGTGCGAAATGACCGTCATGACTGTCTGAGTATCCACTGGAATACGATTCATGAATGGCAGAGATATCATAACCTCCATAATGATTAGAAGAATGTTGATATCCTTGATATTCAAATTGTCTACCGAAGATATCGTCCCCCCGTTCTTCACTTTGGTGCTACCTATCATGATCTCTATACCAATGCGAATGTGGTGTATCATAAGCATGGTCCACACGTCTCTCAGTAGGGCAAACGGATTCCGACGGACCACAACCTCCGTCTGTAGGACCTTGGTCATCAGGAGACAAATCATCATCGCTATCATGCCGAGCCTGAGTGGCTGCCTTCTTTCGCTTGTATGTGATATTCGCTGGGACATGACTTGGCCGCGGCTGGATGCTTCTTGTATGTTCTGCTTCCACAAGCGCCTCATCCAACCAAGGATTATCTCTGTCATCGAGCACCAGGTCTTCTGTCTCCCTGGTCCATTCTTGCAATGGATCATCATATCCAAGTCAATCAGTTGGCGGTCATCCTTCTCGCTCCTTCTCATATGTCTCAGTCTCATATTATAATGCACATAGACCAGTTTTTTAAGGTGTTCCATTGTAAGCATGTTTCTGGTCTTAGTGTGAATGAGTGAGAAGGTAATCATTCTTCGTAGGTCATCTCGATGCATGTACAGAGAGTCCAAAGCAATAAGGTGGGTTGCAAATCTTCTGATCGCAGACATGATCAACTCTTTTCCACACGTCTCTCTTCTCATCAAGCTAAGCACTCATCCTTTATTGTATATAAATCATGTTACCATCTGACTTTGTGCGACAATATTTTTGACTACTTCTTTTGCCATATCAGAAAATATCAAGTCAATACATTGTGTCACACACGGGATCCAATGCACATGTTGTCTCTTTCGCATCAGTATCTGTCCAGCTGACTTGTTGTTTGCCCCGTTGTCGATAACTACTTATCTACTCTATGCTCCCCAATTACTTCTACATATTTGTCCATAAGATCAAATATGTATGGACCGTTCTGAAATTGGTCAGTTGCATCCACAGAGTCCAGGAACACCGTCCCGTAGGTCGAATACATAAGGAAACTAATAATCTTCCTTCGGTTTTGTGTTGTCCAACCATCGTACATCAGTGTGCAACCATACGCATCCTACTGAACACGAAACGTTTCTACATACTTTTTGATCTCTACATACTTTTTTATCTCTTTATACTCCATGTCTAAATATGTGTGTGACAGCTCCCAAGCAGTGGGTGAAGCAATGCTACGACCCGCTTCCGCAATAGCATCCATCATAGGCATGTAATATGGGGTATTGGACACATTGTATGGAATATGGTTGAAGTAAAAAAATTGATCATAGCTTGGCCGACAAAGGACTTGGTATTTTTCATGAAGGAATTCTTTATGGTTGGGATTTACCCTTCTTCATCAGAGAAAAAGGGTCGGCACCTGGTCTGAGAGCACCGGTTGCTTCAACATCGCAAGCAGAACCATACATGAACATACCGGCCATTCGGCCAGTACAACTACCTGATCTGGCTAGCACAGAGGCCACAAACGATTCTCATCACATCCTTCTGCCCTCACGTCTAATCTCTTCTTCGGCAAGTTCTTGCCTACTTGTTCTAAAAGCTCTTCTAAGGTCTCTCGCCTCCGCGGTGTTATCCTCATACTCGTCTTAGTCATCTGATATTTCCTCAGTAGCCCTTGCCCTTATCTCATCCTTGATCCTCTTCTTCTCAAATTTGACATGTACCATTTCTTTCTTCTTCTCAAATATGTGTGCTTTCATCTCCACATGCACTTCTTTCGGAGTTTCGGTGCTTCGGGACATGTCTGCACATCCCCGATAATTCCTACCAAGTGTTCATTAAGACGAGACATGCATCCATGCATTTCTTTATGGCAATAGTTGCACATTATATGTCTATGGTTATTTCTGATCATTTTACAATGAGACCACCCAATATCCATTGTCTTCTCCTTTGGAGTTTTTCGAGACATTTTAATCAATGTGAGTCTGTAACATATAACAAAGGAAAAATTGTAGTGAAAACTTTAAAAGTATTTTTAAGTACTTTTTGCTATTTTCAATATTTCTATAGTATTCTTTGTATTTTTCTAATCTCTTTTTTATAACTTTTTCTATAGTATTACCTTAGAATCTTTTCTATAGTATTCCCTTAGTATTTCCTAATATTTTTAGTATTTTCCTACTAGCATAAAGTATTGTAAGTTTTACTAGTAAATTATTTTATTTTAAATTTTAAAATTACATATATCTATTATATAAAACACAACTGTTTTTGAATCCTAGGGCTGGCTAGGACAAGTCCCAGTCATCAACAACAATCAGGATGCATCCATATCCTTTGCATCACAGGGTCAAGTTTAATTCAAAAAAAGGGAGCTTTGAAACCATGACTGTGAGCTTTGAAATTGGGTCCAGCTTTGAAATTGGTCCAACTATGAAATGAAGAGAGCTTTGAAACCATGAATGTGAGCTTTGAAATTTGGTCCAGCTTTGAAATTTGGTCCAACTTTAAAAGCAGTCAGTGAACCTGTTTCTTTGAAATTTGGTCGAACTTTGAAATTTGGTCCAACTTTAAAAGCGGTGCCAAAGGCACCCGCTGTTATGGTTTCTATCATGCATAACTAATTTATACGCAGCGGAAAATAGAAACCTACCAAGATCCATGCGTTTCTAATTGATTCGAATAGATTACTAACCTTTGTGACGATCTGATCTGTCGGACTGCAGGTGCTGCTCTACGAACAACCACCCTCAATCGGTATCCACACGCGAACGTCACGAGCAGGAATTGCGAGGGTGCTAGCTCCTTCTCCGCAACTAGGGTTTCTCTCGCTCTTTTGTTTTTCTCAAAAACGGAGACAGATAAAAAACGTAAAACTGAAAATCCCGATTCTATATCTTATATAGAATACTACGTTGACCCATTAACCAATTTCAGTTACGCGACGCTATCTTAGGGATAAGAATCCCACGTTAACCCATTAACGTATTTCAGTTATGCGTCGATATCTTATGGATAATATCTTAACGAGATACAATATCTGACGGTTAAGATAGTTCACATTATTACGAATTTCAAATCAAATTCGAAATCATGTTTAAACCATATCCTATCTGTTACGTTCTTTGTGTGTGATCCAATAGGCTTATATCAAATTGGCAGTGGGCTTAATCCCATTAAAAGCCCACAAGTCATAATTGGTCTCTAGTAAGACATTATGACTACCCAATTAATATGAATATCGTTAGTCCGATATTAACCTAACCAATAGAACATGTCATAATCCTTTTGTCACACGATATCTTATTTGAACATAAGTCATGGGCAGTGTCATACTTATATTGTTCAAACATTTAATTTCTCGCTTTCTAAGTAGACTGATAAAATCAAATGACATTCATTTGAGCACGGCCATGCATTTCTCAGTCCTACTTATCGAGAGACCCATTAGATATCTCTCTCATAAGAGAGGAACAAATTCCATCTTGTTCATTCACTTTCCTCTGCATAATTCACATCACGTTCAATCATAACCTTTATGATTATACGGTTAAAGATAACGTTTGGTTATGTCAAAATATGATGTTTATTATGTAGGAATCTGTGATGATCTCAGGTCTAAGGATTTTATGACATAACTATTATGAGATCATTTCTGACACTAATCCATGTAATGATCTCATAGCGAGTCTATCCAGTACATGTTCTCCAACAAGTACCTATAAGTTTGATTTGTATCATCATACATATAATTATCTCATAATTATCAACCAAACTCATTACTCATACTAGTCTTAATTCATTATTAAACCTTTAACGATGAATGACTAGGGATGCTTAGAATAACAAAAAATCTATTCAAACACAATTATAAAGAAACATGCAAGCAATATAATAATAACAAGAAGAGAAACATTTTATTAATGAAAATGACATAACATAAAGGTCCAAATATTTGGCCTAGGGCAAAACCACTAACACACGCCCGCGCCGAATGTGCCCGCTAAATTTTTTCCGTTAATTTGTTCTAATTTTTTAACACTAATTTTTTTATGCTGATTTGTTGTTCCGCGTTGAAGGCGCCCGCTAAATTTTTTAACGATGATTTGTTTTTCCTCGCCGAAGGCGTCCGGGCCGAATTGTTATTCTGCGCCAAAGGCGCCCGTGCCGCTAAATATTTTTATGCTAATTTGTTGTTCTTTTAAATTTTAATAATTTTTAGGGAAACAAAGATTTCGTGGGGGGAAATCTTAAATGAACCGTGCCTGCGGGGCACAGGTTATGACTAGGTAAATCATATTTATGAAATGCCTCTAAATATCTTCCAAGAAATTTTAGTTTTATTTTCAAAAAAATTATTGCTTTTCTAACCTCTTTTGTTACAATTTACATTTTTATTATTAGAAATATATACTAGTAATTATTTATATAATCTGTAATGTGTCATTATTTTAAAATCTTTTTCCGTATTTTTCTAATATTTTTTATAATTAAAATTTTTCTGTATTTATTTTCCTAATTTTTTTCTAACATTTTTGTATTTTTACATAAATTTTACTACAATTTTTCTAACATTTTTCTATTCAAATTACACATTTTCTTATTCATAAACCCTTAGTACATATAGTGTGGCAAACTTGTAAATTAAATTCAGTAGGTTTAACAAAATGTTGTGTGTCTAGTTGCTACATAGAACCAGTCATCTTTCCCATTTTATACAAAAAGTTCAAAATATTTACAGTTCTGCCCTTAGGTTTTTACCCCTGAGTTACAACTGATGGCAAAGTTGTAAATATGTAATTTTTTGAGCAAAAATTAAAAGGCGACTGGCATCTGACGCTAACGCTACCAATCGCCCTTTAATTTGCTCAAAAATAGAAGAATTTACAAGCTTGCCATTCCATTCAATTATGGGTTTTTTAAGTGGAATGGCATGATTGTAAATAACTGATATGTTATTGTCAAAATTGGAATTGAGATAATTTTCAATGTATAATAGCCTAACCTCTTCTGACTTGAGTCGTGGGCTAATTTAGCTCCGAAAATTTCATTTCCCCTGTGGCGATCTCCCTGTCTCTTTGATTTCGATTTCCCCCACGTCGAAATCCCCATGCGCCGACAAAATCCCCAAGCGCCAGCGAGTCCCTCATCCGTCGATTTAGGGCATGGTGACAGCGACAGGCTTCAGCGCCACATCTAGGGCAAGGCGATAGCGAAGATGATGGCTAGGGCAAGGCGATGGCTAGTGCGAAAGGTGAGGGCACGTCGACGGCGAAGTCAAAAGCTTGGGCATGTTGACTGCAAAGGCTGGTGTGGAAAATTTTGAAGCTATGGGTGCACACTGTGCAAAATAGGTTAATTTTTTCCCCTCAAAATTTTCTTATCAATTTCTCTTTGTTCAACTTCATCGGCAATGCTCTTATAGACAATATTTCACTCAACATTCACAGGTTGACCGTAGATTCACAATTTTTTTCTATTCTTTCACGGGATTTGTTCTTTCACGAGTTTTTTTCTTTTGATTCACATGCACCTCACCCTTCCTTCAGTCCTTCTATGACGGCTGTTTTGAGGCGAAACTGCCCAATTTCGATCGAAACCGCCCAGTTTTGGTCGAAACCGCCCGAAACTCAGCAGTTTTGTCCGATACTTGCCGATACCGAAACTGGGCTGCTAGTTACGCCCTGCCAGTGTCCGATACGGATCCGATGCCGCTGAAACCAATGGCTTTCGTCCAATACATCAAACCTTGGTTCTAATAGCTTTGCATATATGACAACTTAGTGACACCTGACAAGCAATTAATACTCCTGGTAATCAACCCTGCTCATTCCTGTCAAATAGGATGAGCTAGCACTACTCTGAGACAAGAAAGTGCACTGAACAATATGGAAATTCTTACAACAAATGTCAACATTATGTCAATCTTGGAGTATATCAAACTTTGAGCAAAGAGACGTCTCAAAAAGAGAGATGAACCATTGAACATGAGAGACCTAACTGGCAGGCAATAATGCACTTTACAAACATCCAACTAGAGAAAACCCGAAATAGTAACTGGAGCAGAAGCTAAGATAATAAGGTAACAAGCGAGTTATACCGAGTCTCCAGCACAGAAATCAAAATGCAAATTAAAGCACAACATCAATGGAAGAAACTGATATGGATGTATAAAAATGGTACCTATATGTTTAATGCTAGATTGTATTAGCTTGAGCAGATGTATATTACAAAAACTCTTTAATAGCTATAATAGGTCACTTCCGGAAATTACAGTAACATTAAACAATATGATCAAGGATCATTCTTTCACTGGGACATGAATTTTATTGCTTTAAATTGTTAATACATTTGGAGGCATGTTAAGACTAACACTAACCAACGCAAGTAGAATCAAAACCACAGTTTTCAAATTAAATTGGACGGAATCTCTCTTCCATGTGAAATGTTGATTAAAATTTCCATCCTCAAAATGATGTTCGTGTAGAACCCAAAACCTAACAATTATTAATGTTTTCATTTAATAGAGTTAGATCTTAATTCTTTTTCCTTTATTTACTTATCAAATCTATGTCCCAAATAGTGGTATTTCTGGAAGTGATACTGTCTTGGGCGTGTATTTTTACGTTTCTTTTTTTTCTTGTTTTGTGATTGGATGGGTGGATTTCAGCTGTGATCCTATTGGCCTGAAGAGCTCTGGGGTGTAAAATAAATCCAAGACCCGCCAAACTCGGCAAGCCATCCCCCACTGTTTTGCTTTTTTTGTGCACTTGTCAAAAAAACGCAAAGCTCGTGCAAAAAGAACACTCATGAAATCATTTGTCACCTAATTCCCCATAATAAATAAATAAATAAGAGAAAGACTTCCTATACAATCTTAACATCTGATATCCCTGGCATTTGGATATATAAATGAATTTATTAAACCATATTTAAAATAGAAAACTAACTTCAATCCTCACCTAGCTTTGGAGCTTTCAGCGGCGGTGGAACTTAAAGATGGAAACAAAGCAACACAAGTTCATATACCACTGAGTGGCGCAATGGAAAATTGATTTTAAAAAAGAAAAATTGTTGTTGTGTAAAACTCCAGGCTTTGGCCCAATAAAAGGTGCTCAATGTAAGGATCGTGTTAGAATATAAAAATATGACTCTCAACTCTCGTCATAAATTTGGAGTTTTGTTACACTAGCATAGCATGTGTATGTCAAACAAATCAATATAAATAATAAATAAAACTAAGCTGCAACAACTATCAACCAAATTAATCAATTGATTGCCTCATTGTTTTCCAGAGTAGATGGACTGCTAGCATCAACAGGGAGATCACTTGGGAGATAATACCAACTGACAACAGCCCATTTAGATCCAGTAATGGTGTCCTCCCAAAGAGACTACGTCGTGCTCAATGATATAAGGTTAATCAGTAAATCTACAGAGAAAATAAAATGATAACTCCTCAAGTAACAAATAAGGATGTCAAGAATGTTAAATAAATGAATATAAACTAATGAAAATTGACCGATCTGCAAAATTGGGGGTTATTGAATATGGGACTTCTAGATTTTAGGGGTAAAAGAAAGAAATAAGATTTCTGTAAAAATGTACCTGGATCTTCATAGGGAGAAAGTTTTGACTGCGGGAAAAAATCAGAAGATGATTTTGAAGTTTGTGTGTTACACAATTAATTTGACAAGATTGATAATATGTTTTATCGTCTATAACTTGGAGAATGGCACCGAGCCAATGTACAGTATCTGAATCCAGTACTGAAGGGTTGCCACAATCACTTAATTCATCTTTGTCTATTACTCTGTTTGGAGTAACACTGCGCCTGCCTAGGGAAACTGGCAAATTATCATTAATAGCCTCACATCCAGAAATTTCTTTTAACTCAACTTGTTCCGGCTCATTGCTACTATGACTTCCTTCAGGAGCCTTGTAACAATTGATTTGGTCATCTAACCTGACATCAGAGTCAATATCGTGCTGCGATTCTCGATGTGCTTTGGATGGGTCTTTTCACTCATCAAATTCTAAGACTGATACTTTCTTCTTGTTGATTTGCAGAAACTTCTACATTGATGGGAGCTTCAACTTCTTTCGACTCACTAGATGCTTGAGACTGACCATCATCTACAACAGTAGTGTCCTGTAGGTTTCCAAGACAGGATTTCTCTTGTTCAATTTTTTGATCCAGTGTAGACTCAAAGGTCGATCTTTCAGTCCATGTCAATGATTCACTACCTTTCACATCTTTATCAGAATTTTCAGCTTCTACCCTGGAAGTAGCACAATCCACCCCAGCTTGTTCGGTTGGCTTACTAGTTGAGGTGAAATGGAGATATCACGTCCTCCTTTTTAATCCCAGATTGACTATCAATTGGGTGATCCATCTTCGAATCTCGAGTTAACACACTACAGTTAGTTGCATAACTGTTAGCATGGAAAAGTTGTGGTAGACTAGAATTGCCATTGGCTACTGGCTTTTGCTGATGAACCTTTAATGCCAAATTTTCAGGCTGCTTCTCTGATGAAGCACTAGTTAAAACTGTGTTCAAAGGAAACTTCTGAGGAGTAATAGTCCTTGTAACCCGGCCATACTTAGGAGGGAATGACTTCCAGTTGTTTGTTTTCAAGCACCTTGGGCAGTGCCACTCAGCTTTAGTAATGCTTTCTTTGTTTCCATAAGGCTGAAGGCATTTCAAGTGGGTTCCTTTATCACATGCGTCACAAACCAATAAACTTTCAATGTCATTGATTGTTATCTTGCATATTTGGCAGTTTATAGGTTTGTTTGTGTATTCTGCAGATGGAGGGTTCCAGTTAGGATGGTCAAAAAACTTTGGTTGCAATATCTTTTGTACACTTTTGGAAATATAATCATGGTTGGTGAAGAAAGAAGGTCCAGGTACAAACATCACATCTTGTGCAGGTTGATTCCCTACATGAAGATTTACTACTGCACCATGGCCATCAGGAAATTTTGCCTCCTGAATCCTCACTCCTTGATCATAAGTTTGTACAGTGTTAGCTGAATGAGCACCCTCAAGCTTTCCCTGGGTATTGTTCAGCATATTAAATTGACTAGGCTTCACCGAAACATCAGAAATTGATTGTACTGGAGACGCTGCAGGTGTTCTCTCGGCAGAGGTATCTACATATCAAACAAGTAAACCAAATCAATTTGTCAAAAATAAATAATTAACAATACAAACCCAAAATATTTGTCCTTATCAACCACTCAAAACCTAACTTGAATACATATAGGTTAAGAAACGCAAAGAAGTCAATCTGGTATCTTTCACACAAGCTCATCTTAAAGCATCACCATAAAGGAAATAAACATTACCTGCCCATGATAACATAATCTCAAGAATTCAAAGATGATGATCACAATATCGCATAAATGCATAACAGACACGAATGCGTATATGGTTTCTATGTTCAATAATTCAATATGCTGATGTCCTACTAACTTTCTGTTTTAAAGAATAAACGCTGAAACCCTCAGAAAAAGCTTCCGAAATAAGCCATAAAATTACAAATGTTCAGCAATACCTAAAGCCAATAGCAGCTAGATTTTCCAAATTCAAATTCACTGTATGTTACTAGTTCCAAATCTTAAACCTGAAGTGATTCATGCTGCAAAATTGTGCAAATCTAGCAATAAGAAAAGGCACTGAACAAGCTAGCTTAAACAAGTAAAACAAAGTGAGCATGATGCTATTAAAAGAACAAATATAAAAACAAACTCCATGAAGTAGTAGTCCAGCATACACTCAGGAAAAATATAGCAAACCATAAGGCAGTACCTTGAACTTGTGCTAAATGAGGTGACCCATTCAATCTTCCATCAAATCTGGGATGTGGTGTTCCCACATGTTGCTGGGCTGACAAAGAAGCATCCATTTCTAGAGGACTGGCAGACAATTTAACCGTAGTGGAGGCAAGCTGTGTTTCACCAACATGTGATTGCTTCAATGAGGAACTTACGGAATTTACTGTGGAAACATGTACTGCCTGTGAAACAGTCTGAAAGCCCCCAGTGGAAAATGCCATAGGAATCTGTCTGTCTGTAAGAAACTTGGGAGTTCCATGCATCAATGCACCGTGGGACTCTCCAGACGGATGTTGAGAAGAATAAGCGGAAGAATGTGAGGCAGAACCCTTGGGCTCTTCCATCTACAGGATATGTAAAAACACAACCACAAGAGAACCCCTCAGATGTGAATTTCCATGCATTAAATTATTAAGAGTTTGACACTTGCATTAAAACTAGAGCTCTAGAGCTCAAGAGCTCAAGAAAGAACGTATTGTGGAGTTAAAATCAACATCAGCTACAATTTTTATATTTTTACTCAAAAAAAACAAACTTTATAAAGAACTACAGTAAAATTGTGGAACGACCTATATCTCTTCCATACCATTTTAATGCAAAGCTAAGGGATGTGTTCGATTTGACACCAATTTGGTGGTTTCAAGAACATTCTCATGTTTTTTCTTTTGATTTTCTCATGAAAGAACAAAATTGTATTCATTTAATGAGTTTAATGATTAATAAGTTTAATTATACATATTCCCAACTTCTACTGTAAGGATATGTCAATAAAATTGTATCCATTTAACGAGTCTTTAATAATAGAAATGCATAACATACATCATATACAAGTCATATACTCATTTTTCTCTTTTTTATTACGTGTGTTTCTACATATGCCAAGAGATACACATAATGTCATGCTTTTCTGAACAATAAAGCCTGGTATAGAAATCAAATGCTTGCATAAAATGTGTTTCGAATTAAACATGTGAATTTGGGGACTGGTGAGGCAGCAAGCCAATCACCTAGAGCAAAAATGATGAGGCAGATTAGTCTGTGTATCACTCAACCCAAACATGAACGCATCTAGGCTGGAAAAGAATGATAAAATTCCTCATCCGATGGTTGAAAACTATTTACATCGGAAACATGGAACTTAAACTACATAGAGAATACTGCAGAAATAAAAAAGAAGTGAACTACTACATAGAGAATACTGCAGAAATAAAAAAGAAGTGAACTTCACAAAAAGTACTCCATACAATAAGCAAGATTTCAATAATGTGTTAAGTAAGCAATACCTTAATACTCCATGGTTGTAAAGAAATAAAACTTCAAGTAAAATTTCCCATACCGAGCTCAGTAAACAAATGCACTATCACATATACGAGCGTAACACAAAAATCATACCTTGTTCGTAACAGTAACAATTAAAAAGTGAGAAATACAAGTCCTGGCAAGTTAAATATTCTGCATAATTCTCCTCCAAAGAAGAAAAAGAAAAGGAAAAAAGAAAAAAAAAACCCAAGAATCAAATCATTTACCTTCTTTTTGCTGAGCTGGAGCCTCTCGGCAATCGACATCTTAGTCGGCCGGAACCCCATCATCGGATCCCTGCTCCGATTCAACCCTAGATCCTCGACCACAACCCTAACAGCCTCCCTGGAGATCAAATCCTTGGGCTTGAGCTCCGCCTCGCAAATCCTAGCCAGCCTGCCCCACGCCTCGCCCGCCAGCGCCTTCTCCACCGCCGTCGGATCCTTCCCCGCCCTCATCTCCCCCATCGCCGAGAGGACCATCACGATCTCAGTCACGCGCTTCAGATCTCCGGTCCTCGCCTTCTTCAGCGGCCTCTGATCGATGATCCCTTCGTCCCCCATCGGATCGAACCTGAAAGAAGGAGCGATTCGCAGCGGAATCCATTAGAGAAAGAAAAAGCAAGGAGACGGGAGGGAAAATAAATATAAACCCTATGTGTATGTGTGTATGTGGGTTTAAATACCAATTGGCGGGTAAATTAGCGAGTATATGAGCGTGTTTCTAAGAGAGCTAACCGAATATTGTTGAGTTGAGATGGCGGTGAAAGTTGAAAGAGCGAAGCAGGCGAAGAGACCGGGGGGTTGATTAACGGAGACGGCAAATGTGGGCTTTCTTTTTCTTTTCTTTTTCTTTTCTTTTTCTTTTTTATAAAATAAAATTGTGTCAATAGGCTTTTGTAAGCTCATGAGCCCACACTTAGAATTAGGATATCCACACATTATGTAATATTTTTCTATAAATATATGGCTATTGGTTTCTTAGCCGTCACATTCATAACATGTTATCAGCACGAGAGCTCTGAAATTTTCCGAAGATCTGATCTTGCGATGGCGACGAGGAGGAGTTAGATCCACCACGCGCAGTCGTCATCTTCCACGCATAGGCTTCGTCAAACAGCGCTAGATCTGGAGGACGGATCTAGAGGTAATCATACATAACCTTGATCTAAACCTATTTCTTTCGTAGAATATGTTTAGATCTGATAGTTTATGGACCAAATCGATGTTGTTAATAATAAAAATCAAATTTTAATGATAAAAACAGTGATTACAAAGATTAAAAACTAGATTTTTCAATAAAAACCGAATTTTTCTTTGAAGTTTGTGGATCTAGAGAGGTGGACTTGTGGATCTAGAGGGGAAACCGCCGCCAGAAGTCGGCAACCATCCCCCCACGCTGTGTAGCCCCCCAGGCAACGCGACCCCGCCGCCCGCAGTCGGCACTCCCCCCTCCTCGCCGTGAAGCCCCCGCTGGGAAGAGGGCCCCGTCGACCGTAGTCGGCGTCTGCGTGCCCCCTGTCACCGTTTATCCCCACAGGAACGGAGGCCTCGCCGCCCGCAGTCGGCACCCCCGCGCCCCCTGTCGCCGTGGGGCCCCCGCGGCCCGCAGTCGGCACCCCCATGCCCGCCCGCCTGTCGACGTGCAGCCGCGCAGTCAGCGCTCACACGCCCGCCTGTCGTCGTGCAGCAGCGCAGTCGGCGCCCCGCCGCCTGCAGTTGGTAACTGCCCGCCTGTCGTCGCAAACCCTAGCTGGTATGGGCACGCGCAGCAGCCCTGCAGGCTACGCCCCCCCCCCCCCCCCCCCCCCCCCCTCTTTCGCCCCTTGCGGTGGAGCCCTGCCCCGATGACTAAGTCAACACCCCGTGCGCACAGTTCCGGCGGGGGCTCCATGGCCCTGACGGCCGTACCTACACCCTAGCCGAGTGTTTTTCGCGACCCTGAAGTCTGTCGTGCTAACCACACGCAAACCACTGCAAACTCTAATTAGGGTTTTGGTATAAAATTTGAACGATGGGCTACTACATTATATATGGAAATTTATCGAGGCATGTTATAAATTCTTGATCCCTTTTTGTAACGTCCCGCTCCACAGGATACCTGGAAAGTACGAATTCTTCCCAGGTTCTTCCAGAGTAGCGAGTGTTACGAAGGAATAAAAGAAGAAATGTACAAAGGAAAACGGCAGGCCACTGCGCACTGCTAGGATAGTACCTGTAATGTGAGACATTATGCATAAGATTTTAGCAAAGATCTTAACTTGCATGTGAAAGGAGACAACTTGCATGCAATTCCATAAAGATTACAATTTTGTGTTAAAGATGATATCTTTATCTAAGGACAAACAATCTAGTAACTTTTGCAACTATCAATAGCCAAAGGAACACTTCCACATAATAAAGTCACTAACTTTTTCATGGTAACACAAACATGAGAGCAATTAGACCATGAAAGCATAAAAAGGAACTACCTTGCTTCTAAACTTGCATGTTTTTATGAAAATGAAATCTAAAACATGGCATGCACCTAACATACTAGAAAGAGTTGGAATCCTACCTCAAGTTGCTTCATTTTCTTATCAAAATCCAAGCTTTACCTCCATCCAAAACTCTCCTTCAAGACTCCATCAAAAAGCTCCAAACTTGCATGTGATACTCCCATTTTAAGCTTCATTCAACTCCTACTTGCTAGCACTTTGGATTAGGGCTCTAAAGGAGTAAAGAGATGAGATTTTCCTATGAAAAATTGAGGCAAAATGCGAGGGGAAAGAGGGAAAACGAAAATAACAAGAAAAAATGAGAAAAAATAAAGGAAAATGGAAGAAAGAGAAACGGAAATAAATAGTTGCTAGATTTTTCTCTTCTTTCTTCCATCTTCTTTTCTTTTCTAGACTTTTCTTTTTCTTTCCTCATTTTCCTCTTCTTTCTCTCTTTTCTTAAATCTCTACCTCACTTAACACACATCCCTATTCTTTAAACACTCCACTCCTTTAATAACTAAAGCCCTTACTACTCACACCTCCCACTTACTCTACCCACACAAGGCATATACAATAATGACATTCACTAATAATAATAATAACAACAACAACAACAATAATAACAATAGCACTAATACTAATGCTAACACTAACACTCACAACAACAATACTAATAATAATCATAATAATAGCACACTACTACTATCACTAATAACATATCGCCACTAATACACAAGGCCATTAAACATAATCAACCAAATAATACTAGTACTAACAATAATAACACTACTAACAATAATAAGGAATACTAACACTACTAGCATATTAGTACTAATACACCATGCACTACCATTTAAACCAATATTCATACATTAACAACACAATATTGATAATGACACACAAACAATAATACTACACACAATACATTACTATATACACCATACTACTAGATACACTACATACTACCACATAGGCACCCAAGACATTCTCATCCATGCTACTATAGTCATCCATATAAGACAGGCATATAGACATACACTCACCCATAGTCATACAAATAGGCCTACATTAGAGTATTTACTATACATTCCACAAAATTACTATATACTCTACACAAGTATACACACACTGCAATAATACTATACATACTGCACAGACCACATAAATACACACAAGTATGCAAGGGTATACACACTATGTAGCACACAAATACACAAACTATTCATCCATATAGGTACACACAGCCAACCAAATAGATACTTACTATGCATACTATGTATCTCCTATACTCCTACATGCTATACAAGCATAATATATACTATATATAACACAAAAATATATACCCTACCGTACATGGCAACTGGGCTATTACATTCTACCCACCTTAAAATACAGTCCGTCATCGGACTGTCTAACCTAAGGGCTCTACCCTAAGAAAAGACTTCTACCCACCTTAAGACTCAGCTACCCTCGGACCACTACACGCACTACCCTTACATCGTCGCAGTGCGGACCTGCATGGTGATCACTCCATATTTTACACCTTTTTTCCGCATGATTGCATGCCATTTAGATCGCTCAAATCACGCTTTTCACGATTTATCGACAATATTGCGATACTTTTCACGATTTGTTGTTTTTGTCGTATTTCAGGAGATTTGGAGCAATTTGGAGTGATCCAGAGATACACCTACTCCAGAGTGTCACCGATGACTTCCCCGAGGGATATTTTTCTATTGGAGAGGATCGGAAGAAGAAAGAACGTCGTAGGAGCGACGAGGAGGCAAAAACAATCAGAATGGGCATTTTTGGTGTCTCACTCGGCCGAGTGAAGGAGTCACTCGGCCGACCAGCGAGACCCCGCCCGGTCGACCAGATCGGACACGCTTCATGTGTGCACTCGGCCGAGCATCAGAAGCCACATCGGCCGAGTGACGAAACCCCGTCCGCCCGAGTGGCACTCAGACGACGCCCATCAAAAAGAGCCAACTTACTGTTTTTCGTCTGCCTGAGCTTCAGAAGACCCACTCGGCCGAGTGGAAATTGCCGACCACCCGAGTGAATAGAAGCCATCGGCCGAGTGACGACAACTCACTCGGCCGAGCGACGCCCGAAGTGAAGACCCCCAAGACCCCAGACTTACTGGAAATTCTCAGGGTTTCTCACTCGGCCGAGCGACTTTTGTCACTCGGCCGAGTGAGCCGCGCTGCCTGTAGCGTAAATTGCGATTTTCAGGCTGCGCAGGGGCATTTTGGTCACAGTTTTTTGGACGATTTTGGGGGGTATTTAACCCCAGTTTTTAACCTAGGTTAGAGAGCTTTTTCCCTTGCTTTTTGCAGCTTTTTAGATTAAACTTTTTAGTTTTTGATTCTTGTGATTGGAGAGGAGAGAAAAGTTTATTTTTGTTGGATTCTTGGAGAACTCTATTGGTTTGTCTCCCTCTCCATTAAAAATCTCATTTTTATTGCTTATTTGAATATTGTGATGAATTCTATTGTTATTTCAATTGTTTATTCTTGCATTTGTGACATGAATTGTGAGTAGTCTTTACGTCTTGGGACGTGGGGATGAACCCTACGAGCCCAATTTCCGATTTGTGATGATTTGGTAGAAATATTGCTAGAATTGCTATTAGGGTTAGTTTGGGATCGATATACTACGGATAGCTAGGTGTTCATATCGATTGGGATTTGCAAGAGATTGGATCCCAACTCGATAGGAAACCCTAGAAATCCGAATTGGGTTGAAATTGAGTTTCCGTAGTATCGGTTTGCAAGAGATTGGACCGATACTAGGGTTCTCGGTTGCAATTCCATACTAATACCCATTTGCAAGAGATTGGACGGGTAGGAACTATCCCAACCTAGGTCGTGGCCCGAGTTTGCACGAGTGTGGGCTCGGGATGCGATTGAACGATGATGTTGATCCTAATGCTAGCTTGCCTAGGCTAGGGTTTGCAAGAGATTGGACCCAAACCTAGGATAGCTATAGACCGGCAACAGCGCGAGAGCGTGAGCTAGGTTTTACATTCAGTTGCAACTAGTTCATCCGAAATTCTACCCTAGCAATTGTGATACCAATGAATCACATTGACGAAGTACGGTGAGTAGCGGGGATTCCCCATTCCCTAGGCGTCTTTATTTGATTTTATATCTCCATACTTTGTCTGACGATTGTGACAGGATCGCCAAAAGGCCAATCCATCTTTTCTGTTCCTATAGCCAGGTTGTCTGGAGAAGGCACTGTCATTCGTCCTCCCTGTGTTCGATAACCCGCTCGCCGCTACACCGTGCACTTGCGGTAAAACTATACGGTCGCCCTTTTGGGTTACATTCCGGAGCGATCAAGTTTTTTGGCGCCGTTGCCGGGGATTTATCTCCGTGCATTTGCGCCATACTAGGTTGTGCTCTAGGGTTGCATTTTGGAGCGATCAAGTTTTTGGCGCCGTTGCCGGGGAGGCGATAGTGTTTGATCTTATCACCCTAGCTATTTCTTCTTTCTGTTTTATTTCTTTATTTTTATCTCACCATTCCACTGTGCTAATCATTTCTTTGAAACTCTGTTTTCCCATTGCATGTACACGAGATCAACGGCGGACCCTGAAGCTATATTATTTGATCCCGAGATTGAACGTACTGTGCGGAGAATTAGAACGGAGAGGAGACAAGATCCGGAAGGGAGGTTTATGACCAACCCGGAAACTGCAGAACAATTGGCGGCAAGAATGGCGAGGATCATTTCCATTCGCGATAGGCTTCGGCCTAAGACCTCTTCTACGACCTCGTCCATTGCCATGCCGGAGTTGGCGGCTGACAAGAATTTTGAGCTGAAGACTGGACTAGTGGTTCTGATGCAGCAGGATCCATTTCATGGGAACGCCCATGAAAATCCCCACTACCACATCCAGCTCTTCCTATCAAAGTGCGCCACCTTCCAGATGCCGGGCGTTACCCTAGATGCCATCAGACTGCGCCTCTTCCCCTTCACATTAAAGGATAAAGCTCTTTATTGGTTGAGGACGCAATCTGACGGAGTCTTTACCACATGGGACGAGTTGGCGAGCGCGTTCATTGACAAGTTCTATCCGCCCTCCAAGACGGTAAAGATTAGGAGTGCTCTCGTGTCCTTCAAGCAAGGACCCCAAGAGACACTCTACGAGGCTTGGGAGCGCTTCAAAGATCTGCAGCATCAATGCCCCCACCATAGCATCGAAGATTGGGAGCTCGTCCATAGCTTCTATAATGGTCTCCAACCGGGGACCAAGCAGATTATTGATGCCGCGGCAAATGGGACCATCTTATCGAAGACTCCCGACGAAGCTACGGCCCTAATTGAGGAAATGGCCTCAAACAATCAACAATGGGGCGACGAGCGAGGACACTCTTCGTCCTCCTTGAAGCCATCTAGCATCTATGAGGCAAAGGCCGTAGCGGAGCTGACAAACAAGTTCGATTCGCTCCACAAGGTAGTGTAGAGATTGGAGAAGTATATCACGGAGCCCCAAGGAACCCCTTCCACATCCGCACCAACAAATCAAATGAGTGATTCGCAAGACCAATCCCAAGCTATGTATTTGGGAGGAGAACAAGGAGAGAGATCTTTGGAGCAAGTTCAATACGTCGCGGGGAACCAAGGATATTGGGCCAATCCGGCCACTAGAAACCATCCCGGTTTCTACTATGCTAACAATGAAGGAGCATTGAACCCGCCGTAACAACCACCTCAACAAGCTCGACCACCACCACAACAACAACACTATCCACCGAGGGGGCCTCCGCAACAAAATTTCCCACCAAAGCAACAAGTTGGACCCTATAGGCCGCCCGGATACAATCAAGGGTGGAGAAATCCAAACCCCCCACAAGCTCAACAACGTTCAGACTTTGAAGCTAGAGTGGAGGAGTTTATGTTCGAGCAGAAAAAGACCAACGCTACCTTGAAGGCGGGCCAAGATTCCCTTGCAACCGTTGTAGCCCAAATCTCGGAGCAATTGGCGTTGCTCAATCGAAATACTCAACAATTGCCGGCTCAACCCGAGCAAAACCCACGGGGCGCCACCAGCCACATCAATGCCGTGGTTGCAGTTACAACTAGAGGCGGGAAGGATACCACTCCCGTCATGATTCCTACCGATGAGCCCGAGGTGGAGAGAGTTGAGCCAAGTGAGCCGGTCATTGAGGTTGAGATGGAGAAAGAGCCGCAAGGGGAAGAAAAGTCCAGAGCGGAGCAATTGGTTGAAGAGAGGCGTTTTATGCCACCGATCCCATTCCCTCAGAGGCTTGCTAGAGCAAAAATGGAGAAACGTCTAGCCAAGTTTCTCGAGTATTTGAGGGGGGTAAGCCTCAACATTCCTTTCCTCGACGCTATCGTGGAAATCCCGACATACGCCAAGTTCCTAAAAGATTTGATCACAGGAAGAAAGAGGAAGGAGAAAATCATGCTCGCTGAGGAGGGCTCTTGGTTCACCAAGAAAGAGAAGGAGCCCACCAAATTCAAAGACCCGGGGAGTTTCCGAATTCCTTGCACCTTGGGCGGCGTCCCTCTACAAAAGGCGTTGGTGGACTTAGGGGCTAGTGTTAGCCTCATGCCTCTCTCTATGTTCCTAAGGCTAAATACCGGCACAAAATTGAAGCCTACCGACATGCGGATACAACTTGCTGATGGTCGGATCACAAGGCCGGTAGGGATTGCAGAGGACATCCCGCTACAAGTCCCGGGGGGCATATGTTTGCCATGTGACTTCGTGATCATGGATGTTAAGGAGGAGGGAGACACGTCGCTAATACTTGGACGCCTGTTCCTCGCCACTGCCGGTGTCATTGTCGACGTACGTGAAGGACCTCTAACATTGAATGTCGGCAACATCGAGGTGGAGCTTAATATTCCCAAGGCAATGAAACATATGCCTTATCATGAGGAGCTGGACTATATGGACCTCCTTGACGAGGTTATTGAGGAGGCGATCCCCCATTCGATCGGCGCTCTATTCAATGAAGATTTTGAGGAAGGGCCGGACTTAGGCCAAGAAGAAAAGATGGAGCATTCCCCCGACCTCTCCATGGAAGTTGATGAAGGCGACGCTGATGTCGCAAGGATTCGAGAGCTCTGCAAGCTCTCAAAATTGAAGTCTCCGAAGAAAGCTCCGTCGATACGGAAATCGGTGTCACCGGTGAAGCTGAGGACCGGAGCAAGCACTAGCTTGGGGGAGCCACTCCCCAACACTACCCGAGACGAGAGATCGCCGAGGGAGAACACGCCGCCGTAACATCCGAATCCAAGCGTTCTCCCCAAAAAATTTGACGGGTGCATCTCATATGCACCCAATATCCCGCATTAAATTGAAAATCAAAGGGGGTCGAGCTCACGACCTTAAATGAGCGCTTGTCGGGAGGCAACCCGACGGTTATCGCTTAATTTTTACTTTTCTTTTGTTTTTGTTTTAGAAATTATTAGTGTTTTGAGTCGTTTGCCCAAAAATTTCGTGATAACGGGTCCTATTTTTCTTTGACAGGAGAGGAGAAAGGGATATCTATCATTAGGAGGATGAACAAGGCGACGAGGAGCGCTCCAGGAATGCGCTCGATGCTTAGGAGGAAGATGAAATCGACTGGAGGAAGAAAAACAGAGTTTAGAGCCCAAACGAAGCCAAACAGCAGAAAACATGTCACTCGGCTGAGTATACTAGTCACTCGGCCGAGCACATAAGTTCGTCCGCCCGAGCGGCTAACGAACGAGGGAAGTCTGCTGTGCCCAACTCTCTGTTTCTTTTCTTGATTTCAGTATAATTGCTACTCGGCCGAGTATATATATTCACTCGGCCGAGTAAAACTGATACGCTCCTAGGGCGAGTCTTGCCGAGTAGCTTGAGCCACTCGGCCGAATGGACTTCTTCCACTCGGCCGAGGGTAGCAAGGCCACTCGGCCGAGTCGTAAGCGGGGAGGAAATTTCAAAAATATTTCCGTTACGATCACTCGGCCGAGCGACTTAGTCACTTGGCCGAGTCGTAACTTTTCCTTATATAAGTCGCTGCGGGCTCGGCGCGGAATTCGAAGCGTTAATATCGATTTTTTGCCCGAGCCAGCGCCCAATCTCGCCTACGACCGCTGCGACCCCCCCCCTCACTCGCCCGACCCACTCGCCCCGCCACCGCGCTCGGCCGACCACCGCCGGCCAACCGCTCCTCCGCCTCGCCCGAGTCGCCGCTGGCGACCACCTCGCCGGCCGAGCTCCGGTAGCGTTTATTTCGCCGATTTTCTCCTCTTTTCCGTATTTTTCGACGATCCATGTGTCTAACGAACCCCAAACCCAAATTAAATTCAATTTCTATCTATTATACCCCTAACCCCCCATACGTTTTGAATATTACACGCTAATCTCTTCGTTTGATGCGCATGTTATATTGGGGAGCTTAGGGGAGCCCATGGGAGCTTCCGGGGATCGTTTTGGGCTACGTGGAGGCGTCGTCTTCGCACGCTTTCATTGCTTTGCTCTCGCGGCGTGTCGCGGTATACTCTTTCCTTTATTTTACGCACGCCGCATTTTTCACGTTTTTGGTGAGCACCCGGGGCCCACATGCCGCCCCGGACACGGCCACGGTCGAGGAGAGTTTCCGCCAAGCGGAAGCGGTCGGATGAGCCCGGCCCCTCCCACGAGGTGGAAGACTCTCCTCCGCCTACACCACCACACCCCGTTCACACCGCACAGCCTGCAGACCCCGCACACCCCGCACAGCTTGCAGAGCCCATTCACCCCGCACAGCCACTCCCTGCCGTCCCACAGCCACCACCACCGGCTCCACTTATCGGGCCTCTGGGGATTACGTTCCGGGACGACGCACACCGCGTCTTTTTCGAGCGCATTTCCCAGCGCTCGATCGTACCCTCCAGGTTCGCACACCTTGCAGACCTAGGACGCCTGTGGGTACTTGAGGGGATGCTCACGTTGTATGACAACGTGGGTTGGCGAGATTTCTTCCAGGTGTCGGCGGACACGTTCGTCCGTCCGACACTTGAGGTGCTTAGTTCTATCGCCCGGACCGACGAGGGATGCTCGTTTAGGTTCATAGACCGAGAGTGCCAGGTCACTCTCAGTATGATGAGAGCTTTCTTTTCGTGGCCCGATGTCCCCGGGGCCAACCGTGGTTACGCCCCCACTCACATTCCCCCACCTTCCTTCGATTCCGGCGCTTTCTGGGCCCGGATCACGGGTCTACCTGCCGCCTTCGACCCTAGTAGGGCCAAGGCCTCGGCCATCGTCCACCCTTGCCTCCACATAGCTCAGCGCCTTATGGCTACTACCTTTTTGGCGAGATATGAGCCTGGTACGATGTCCACGCCGGAGCTTTATATGCTCTACGCGATGACGCGCCCCAGAGCTCTATCTAGGGAGGGTGACGAGTTGGTCCCTGCCGTCGTGATTGATATCGCGAGCTGGTTTTTGGATCGCATCATCGTATTGGTGGGCGCTCGCTCACCGATATGTTGCGGCGGTCTGATCACCCTGCTCGCTCTTATGACCGGCGAGGACCTTCCAGCCGACCTGCGACGAGCCCCGGGCCCCACTTCACTGTCCATAGATGTCATGGCCCGGATGAAGATGCTTCGTCCGCATGGTCATCGGCACTGGGTTTGGTTGCACGGTCCATTCGGTGCGGATGACATGATCCTTCCGAGCCCAGCTCGGACACAGATAGCACCAGCACAGGTGGACTGGCTTCCGGCGATGGATCTCCTGATCCCCGCCGCCTACGTGCTTGAGCCCGAGGAGGCTGAGCAGGCCCACGCTGCACACGCTGCACCCGCTGACCCCGCTGCTCCTGCTGACCCCGTGGCCCCTCAGCAGCCTGATATTTCTGCTGCTCCCGACACCTCTGTCCACACTTCTGCCGGTGTCGGGAGTACCCTCGCTGAGCCCACCTCCACTACCTCCACTACCTCCACGCCCACCACCACTCCCACCACAGCTGGCCCTCTGTCCGTTGAGCCCGTTTCCTCCGCCCTACCCGAGCGCCCACCGACTATAGTTGAGAGCGGAGAGCCCTCTTTTGCTGCCGTCGTGGAGACCGTGGTTTCCACTTCCGTCTCCACCGCAGCCGTTTTTTCTGAGAGTGTCGTGGCGTCTGTCCACACGTCTGTGTCACCGACCTCTCCGGCCGCCTCGTTGCCACTTTTATACTCCACTTCCGTTGCTGCTGCCTCCACTTCTTACCAGCCTACGCCCATGCCTCACTCTGAGGCTAGGACCATACTTGCGAGCACAGCACCTTTCCTCCACATGCCTGCTTAGCCCATCACCTACGCCACCCGCGTCCGCTAGCCCCGTCCTGCACAGCACAGACAGGTGCGTCCCTCTGCACCACCTCCCCCGACACTGTACTTCAAAGCATTCGTGCTCTCGAGGGGGCGGTGAGTGCCCTCAGAGGCGACCTTAGGACCATGTCTGTCACCGTCACCGCTATGGCCAGCCGCTTCGACCTACTTCCGGGCATTCACTATTGCCTCACTCAGATTCTCGAGCGGCTTCCTCGCGTCCCCACACCCACCCAACAGGTACCCACCCCCACTCCTACACACACCCAGCCTGCTTCCACACCCACACCCACACCCACCCAGCAGACTGTTCCCCAGCCACCACCACCACCACCTCCGCCTCAGGACGGAGACGGCGCAGCCCCACCCTCTTAGGCACCCTTGATGCCATTGATTCTTTTTGCCGTCATGCTGCCCGTCTCTGCTGGGTCCTGATGATTTTTGCCCTCACCCCCTCCCCTCACTGTTTTTCGGTCCACATTTTGTTCATATATTTCTATATCATTTTTGGGAGAGAGGGAGAGTTTTTGGTGTCACACTTTTATATCTGATTCACTCCTATATCTGCATGCATCATGTCTGCATCATATTTTTCATTTCGTTATTTTTATTTTCTTTTTCCTCATTCATGCATCCTCACCTACCCCTCACTTTACACGTCTCTCGGTGTGCCACACTTCGCACATTGAGGACACTGTGCACTTTAGCTTGGGGGAGTGAGTTCTCACGTTCTTTTCGTTTCATCACCTTTATTTTTAGTTTTTTCACGCCATTTTCCGTTTTCGCACTCGTTTTCATCACTTTTTCTTTTCTTTTACCATGCATCACGTCTTTCTTATTTTCTTTGTGTGCTGCATTGTAAATAGCTTCATTTTCCCTCTTTATCTTTATTTCTTTTTCATCGCATGCTAGAGATGACTTTTCTGTGATGATGATGACGTGGAGTTAGCTTTCTCTATATGTGTTACGAGGTGGAACTCGCGTACAATGAATTTGAATTATGGGGAACCAAGGGCACGGTGGTTATATGGAAATGTGGGGTTAGGTAGGCTGTTTTACAAGTGATTAGTGGGATGAAGAGGTTGGATCCGTTGCCGGTGGAGCTCACAGGATCGTATCTCGTCGGACGTGGCTGAGGAAGGTCGGACGGCGGGAGGCTGACACTGACTTTGGCCAAGGGGCGAGCTCTCCTGCAGCACGAACAGCTCGTCAGAAGGGCGGGGTTGGGGTTCAACCCTTAGCCCCTCCGATGCCTAAGTCAGTAAAAGGGCTTAAATGGGGGGCTGGACACGCCGGCCGGACTAACTGTATGTCCGCCTCGCGTGACTAGCTATAGGTGGGAGAACAAAGATATGGAGGACCTTTGCTCTCGTGTGTGAATGATAGAAGATGAGAGAGTTTTTCTAAACCCCTTCTCGGTAAGAGGAGAGGAGGTATTTATACCTGACGGGTGATGACTAGGCGTGCTGAGCTGGCTCGGGTGTCAGCGGAAACTTCGGACGAGGACGTCGGGAACAGGAGTTCCTGATCCGCTTCTGTCAGGCGGCGCAACGGCCGAGGGGTGCTTTTGTCGGGATGTCAGGGCCGAAAGCACTAACCGCCGGTCAGGTCAGCCGCCTGGGGGTGCTTTGTCAGACGGTCGGGTGACGTATGGGTTAGTCACGTCCTTATCCTAGGCTGTTTGTCGTTAGCGTCGAACTAAAGGTCTGGCTCACTTTCGGCGCCGCGGTTCGCGGGAATCGGATGGGCCGATCCGGTCGGGGGTTGTCCGGCCCAGCCGCGCCCGCCAATAGGCCTGGCCTAGCTACCCGACCGTCCCCTAACGCGCTCCCCCGGTGGGTCAGGCGGCTGCGGTTGCTCGCCTCGGCCGGTTACAGTTGTTCGCCCCGGCCGTTTCGGGGAGCGCTGTAAGGCGCGCCCACCTCCGTGATGCCCCGGGTTTGCGGGGCGGCGGCCCTAATTGTTAATTGGTGAGCTAAAGGGGTATGTTAGCGGATCCGGGCGGGAGTTGGGCTACTATGATCTTTAGGTCGTAACAATTGCCCCCGGCCTTCGAGTCTGAGGCGGCGGTCCGGCTCGGCTCGGAGGGCGAACCATATCCAACATTCCGGACCCTCAATATGGGCCTTGGACCCACCGGGCAGTGCCGGCGGCGGCTTCGGAATTCCCGCTTTAGTGGTCATTATTACGATTTGAAAAGGAGGCAGAGGAAAACGAAGCGTCTCTGCGATTGAGTTTGCGACACGTGGATGAGGTGACCCTCACGCCAGTCGAGGCGTCGGGGATGTCTCGATGGGCGCCGCGTGGCGAAAGTTTGACGGCCGAGATGGCCCGGGGGCCACCTGTACCGTTAAAAAGGTTTGGGAGGCGGTCGGCGGGAATTTTTGCCTTTCTCCGATTCTCCTCCGGCGCTCGATTTTTTTATTTGGAGCTTGCTGGCTAACCTGTCCCTTTCGTCACCGGCCATCTTCTTCCGATCGCCTTCCAGGTTCAAGGGAGCAACAGGTAACAACAATTAATTTCCTTCCTTTCCGTTCAATGGCTTCTCGATTTGAGATTGGAGGGAGTAGCCGGGTCGGGGAGGAAGAGTCGGCGTTCGAGGGGGCGTCGCAGCCGGGGGTGCAGCGGACCAGGGAAAGATGGTCATGGTTATCCGTTGCACCAAGAGACATTGAGTCCCCCGACGTAGGTTGGATAGGATCAACATTCGGGAGATTCGCGTGCGGTTTGTGCGACAACCCTATAAGGTGCGGGTTCCCGGGTCGGAGGAAGCGGTGAGCTCACCGGGGAATAATGAGGTCGGGGTCTATGTCCGGTCCTTTGAGTTGGGGCTCCGCTTCCCGATCCACCCGTATTTGTTTCACTTGTTGAATTTCCTGGAGCTGCCGATATTCGCCCTAGCGCCCCGTTCCTGGGGCTTGCTAGTGGGGTTTGTCGTCTTTTGTCTTGCTTGCTCCTTGAGTCCCTCCTTGGCGTTGTTTCAGCATTTCTTCGTGGTTCGGAAGTGGGGGGTGTATCATCGCGTTTGCGCCAGGAGAGGGCGAGAACTCATCCTCGAGGTGCCTGATGATGTCGGCGATTGGATGAGGGAGTTCGTCTTCGTGACAGTGCCAAGTGACGTGGCGCTGACGTCGAATTGGGGGGCGCGGAATCCCTTCGTAAATGAAGGGGTGGAGCTGACCGGGGAGGATATTGCCAAAGCTCAGATTTTGAGGGAGCTGCCCGAGGAGTGTCGTCATTGGGCGAGTCTAACGCAGAGCAGTCGGCTCGCCCAGGACTTTTGGGCCCTAGGTATCTTTGAAGTTTTGTAAACTTTGGGCTAGGCTCGCCCTGATTGTTTCTCTTTTCCTTTTGCAGGTGAAGACACGATGAGGGAGCCGGAGGAGGTGTCAGGTTCGGCCGGTGCCCTGACCTCGGGGGGTACTGATCCTCGCAGGAAAGGCAAGGGGGGGCTAGTGAGGCAGGATCCCCGGATCGTGGGGGCGGGGCCCCCCCCGGGGGAGAGATTGCACCCGGGATGGGCGACAGTCGGACAAGACCGCTCCGCTGGTGGGCCCGGCGAGGATCGTCCCGAGGGCGTGCCTGCGCGAGGGGCCCGACCCTCCGTCCCCTCGCGGGTACCCGAGGTGGTCGCGCCCCGCCGGGCGCCTGTGATTCAGAAGTGGCCATACGGGATCCCTTCGTGGGAAATGGGGGCGTCGTCGAGTCAAGCCTGTGAGAGCGCTCTCATTCGCTTTAAGAGGACCCGAGAAGAGGTCGAGGCATACCCTGATGACCATCTCCGCAAGTTTCCCTTTCGAGTCAGTCGCGACGAGTCGGTATTCGAAGATGCGGGAGTGGCGGCGCGCCTCGCCGAGTACTGCGGGTTGCCGCGCGATCGTGAGTCGTTGGCTCGCGTGGGGGCGGAGCGGCTGTGTGGCTCGGCTATATGGCACGTCGTACAGGTAAGGCGGCTTTCCTTACTCGCACGCCGGCTTTGTGTGCCCGTGTCTCACTGATTCAAGGTTTATGTAGATGCTTACGAATGTGCTAGCTCTGCGGGGCCGTCCCTCAGCGGTCGCCACCAGGGCGGCCCTGCGTGAAGCGAAGGAGAACCTTGGCGAGGTCAGGGAGAAGCTGAGGGACACGGATGCGGAGCTGGAGAGGGTTAGGGCGGCCCACGGCGTGGAGAAGGGGCGGGCTGCGTACTTCGATTCGTCCAAAGCAGCGATCGAGAAGCAGCTTCAAGAAATAACGCGAGAGAGGGATGATATCCGAGCGAAATATACCTCGGAAGTTGTCAGCAAGGAGTCTGTGATCAGGTTACAGAGGCAGCAGATTGAGGACCTAAAGGTAGCTCTGGCGGCCGAGAAGAGGGAGAAGGGTCTAGCGGTGCGGCGACTGGAGGATAAGCGGGACGCTGAGGGCAAACTGGTCGAAGCCGCTATCCGCCGGTATCATGACGAGCATGTTGTGCCGATGCTGCAAGAGGCTAAGGAGGCGGCGATTCGGTAAGTGGTTAAGGATGTGAGGGATCGGTCGGTCGAGAAGCGGCGCCGCTAGAAACGTGGGTTCGGGGAGGGCCGTACCTTCTCGTGATAGGGTTATGAACGATGTGTTGTTGTAGTGGGTGGAAAGTCAAATGTCCAATGTACGGGTTAGCGGTTTGAGTAAATAAATTATGATTTTTTTGTGCCAAACTGTATTCGTATACGGTTTGCCCGTATAATATACGATTTGTGCGGGATGTGATTGCCCCCAACTTCGCTCTGCCGGGGTTTCCGGTAGAGGGGAGTTGAGATGAGTCACGATCTGTGTCCGTTCGGTCGGGAGCCCGTGCCAAGTGTTGGGATTGAGGTGCATATGAGGTGAGCAGCGGGCTCATGTGCCGGCCGGGCCGAAGGAGAGCGGAAATGTCAATGATACGACGGAAGCTCGTGCTTTGGCCGGACTGACGAGTGTTAGACCAAATATTGGGTCCAACGCTGACTGTGTTTTGGCCGGACTGTTGGAGGCCGGACCAAATCTTGGATATAGCGCAGATTTCACGCTTTTGCCGGACTGTCAGAGGCCGGACCAAATCTTGGATCTGGCGTCGATTCCATGTTTTGGCCGGACTGTAGGAGGCCGGACCAAATCCTGGATATGGCGTCGATTCCATGTTTTGGCCGGACTGGCGGAGGCCGGACCAAATCTTGGATATGGCGTCGATTCCATGTTTTGGCCAGACTGGCGGAGGCCGGACCAAATCTTGGATATGGCGTCGATTCCATGTTTTGGCCGGACTGGCGGAGGCCGGACCAAATCTTGGATCTAGCGGCGATATCGAGGGGTAATTTCAAAAGAGGGTAATCATTTTGCAGGGATTTGGGCGGGATTCGTTGGGGGTCGTCTGACTTGACGTCATCCTGGCGAATCGTCGGCGGGCGGGAACCGAGGCGGCCCGACCGCTGTGGTGACGACGCGTGGCGCAACTGACGGTTTTGACAGGACGCGAAGCGTCCGAACATGTGGGTTGGCGATGGACCGGACCCAGATTGGTGACGCGTGTCGCGGGTTCGACGGTCACGATGATGATGCTTTGCGGGAGCGCTTTAAAGATATATTGCCTGTGGGGGGGGTAGAAAGGTTGAATGTCGAGGAGCTAGGGCTTGTAAGAGGTTTAAAAATCCTTTCCAGAGTCGTTCTCGTCGGAGCGGACTGCGGAGCAACGCGAGAGGTCGAGGCGAGAGCATCCGTTAGGTAAGACGCCAATTTGACTAATGTCTTCCTCGATGTCTCCGATTCGGGGTCAGGGTTCTGGGGTAGTTGGGGAAGGAAGTTCCGCCGCGGAGACTGGAAGGGTGCCTGTCGAGATTGCGGGGGTGAAGTCGGTGCTGAAGAAATCCATTGAGGAGATCTTCACGAAGTACGTCAGGCCGCCATATTCGGTTCGCGAACCGGAGCCGCAGGAAAGGGTGTGTTTTGCGGGTGACCGGGAGGTTGGAGTATATGTCACTTCATTTGAGCAGGGTTTGCGCTTTCCCCCTCATCCGTTCGTGCTGGAAGTGTTGAACTTCCTGGAGCTGCCTCTCTATCGCCTGATGCCCAATGCCATCAGTGCCATTGTGGGGTTCTTGGTGCTGTGCTTGAGCAACCAGGTTCGCCCATCGCTGTCCTTATTTCGGCACTTCTTCTCGGTCAAGAGGTTGGGGTCGGGCTACTATCTGTCCGCGAAGAGGACTCATCCGCTCATCAGGGGGTTGCCTAGCAAAATTAAGTTTTGGCGCCAGCAGTATGTGTTTGTGGAGGTGCCGGAGGAGGTGTTGATAAGGTCTGACTGGGCGGAGCTGAATCCCGAGGCGAGAGAGGTGGTGGAATTGGGGGACGAGGAGAAGTTGGTGGCACAGATTTTAATGGCTATACCAGCAGAGGGCCGAGATTATCGGACGCTATCTCGGGCTGAGATGATAACGGCCTACATATGGCCCGAAGGTACAAAAGATTTGGGTGTTCCGGCACCTGATATGCTTACGCTGAACTTTCTCTCTTTGGCAGGTGGCACGATGAGTCTATCCCTTGAGGAAATGATGCGGAGGGCCGCGGATTAGGCGGGGCGATCGTCGGCAAGAGGTGGCCCCAAGATGGCGCGAGCGGAAGGAGGGGCTGGGAGCTCGACTTGTGTGCCAGTGTCAACAAAGAGGAGGAAGAGGTCGGCGAAGTCGTCAGGGCATGACGCGCCAGGGGAAAGCGGTCCGTTGGATGGCGGAGCTGGGGGTGGCGTGGCGAATCCCATCATCGACCTGGAGGGCGGCGACGAAGGGTCGACCGGGGGAGGGGCGGAACTGCCCCGAACGAGATCGCCTAGCCCCATGGCGCCCGCAGGGGGGGAGGGGGCGGATCCTAGCGGTCAGTCGCATAGGGCCGAGGCGTCGAGTGGCCCGACCGGATCAGGAGGATGGGACCCATGGCCTTATGGTTGTCCCATGTTTGGCCTCGAGAGAGCGCCAACCGACCCCCACTGTGAGGCCGCACTGGCCAAGTTTAAGGCCAAGAGGACCGATGTCGAGGGCTATCCCGACGGGGCGCTTCATCGGGCGCCGTACAAAGTGGCGAATAATGAGTCCGTGTTTGAGGATGGGAGCGTGGCGGCGAGGCTGGCGGAGAACATCTTCCTGCCTCGCGATAGGGTGGCGCTGGAAGCGGTGGAGCCTGAGGGTCTGTGCGGGACCGCGGTGATGCATGGCGTCCAGGTATGTTATGTAAGACGGGTGGCGCATTTCGTTGGGTTTTAGGGGACGTCCTAAATGTGTTTATTTTTCGACGTTTCTTTACGCAGATCCTCAACTTGATGCTCGGGATGATGCGGCACGTGCCGGCCATACATAAGGCCGAAGGCGCCGTGGCTAGAATGGTAGCCGAGGTCGCTGCCGTTCGTAAGAGAGCCGACGAGGACCTGGAGAAGGAGAGGGAGCGGGGCAGCCGATATGAGGCTGAAGTAGAGCGCCTGAATAAGGTCGTGTCCGATTATGAGCAGAGGGCGACCGAGGCTGGAGAGAGAGCGAAGGAGCTGGAGGGGGCCCTTCGGAGGGAGGAGGCTCGTTCGGAGGATCTAGCGGGGCGTGCCAGGGCCGTCGAGGAGGAGTTGGCCCGTAGGGTCGAGGAATTCAGGACGTATCAGGAGACAACTGTCATACCCGCCCTTACAGATTCGATGGTAGAGGGCATAAGGAAGGGCCGCGTGGAGGGATGGGATGACTGCCTGGCTCGGATGAAGGAGAAGGCGGCTGGCCTGGTCCCTCCGATAGAGGTCGATCTTGACGGGCTCGCCGCAAGCGGCGGCGAGGAGGGGGATGGAGACGAGGAGGGTGAGGAGCAAGAGGACGAGGAGGGTGACGAGCCAGAGGGCGGCGGGGCGGTGGGGGATTCTATGGAGGGAGAGGGCGTCGTGATTGGCGGGGGCGCCGAGTAGTTTTGTGTAGGCCCCCCCTTGTGTATGTTTAAAAAACGAAAGGAAGTAAGGGTTCGCCTGACTCGCCCCCGCCTTTTTTGGACTTTCCGCCTATGTATGCATAAATTTACTTCTTAGAATTACGCCTTGGTGCGGACGTTTCTATCTTGGCGTAGGCTGAATCGTGTCGAGTCCCTTTATTTCGCGTAGGGCGCCCGAGAGATTTACAGCGGGGTCGCCTCCCTTTTCGTAGGTTGTTCGAGTTTAGGTCTATCCGAGTTATGACTAGCGGTTAACCGGCATTTGTCTTTGGACTTTTCATCGGCTATTATCGAATGTTTAATAAAACGGGGTCGCCCTATGGGCGTAACGTTGAAACGGCCCGAAGGCGTAACATTGTATCGGCCCGTAGGCGTAACATTGTATCGGTCTAGGTAGGTTGAGGTTCCCATCGCAGCTGTCCCGCCTTTCTCTGGTGTTATGCCCCTGATATGGGGCGTGGAGTGGATTTAGCGGGTTCTGCCTCGGCGGAGGGGCGGGTGGTCGCATCGGAGCCAGGCAGTGGCTTTGGCCTTCGATCCCAGAATTGGGGGGAGAGGGTGTCCTTGGTGGTTGTTCTATCCCAAGGGGCCCCGTTGATCGCCCCGTCTGGAGTCTCTGCGTGGTAGGCGCGTAGGGACGTGGGCCGCCGCCCCCCTGTGCGGCCTCCTGGCCTAAGCGGCCCTGGGAAGGCCGATGAGTGGAAGGGGGGTGCTGCAGGTGTAAGTGGAATAGCCAGTTGGGTTGGGCCGGCGCTCGGGGACACGTTCCCCTCGGTTGGGGCGCCGCGGGCGGCTGCCGGGGTGCCCGGTGGGGTGATTTGGCAGGTCTGTCCCCTCCATTGGGTTGTCTGCCAGCCGCGCCTGCGTACGAAGGGCGTCCGTGGAGAGGACTGGTATGTCATTGGAGCTCCAGTTCCCCTGCCGTAAGTTGTCTAACGGAAGGAGGGGAGCAGCTGGTTGAGCAACCGTCGTGTAAGGGGAATATCCTGTTGGGGGATCGCTTATTTTGGAGGTCGGTGAAGCTCGCATTTTCCGCATATGTTGAGGGAGAGATGGCGTCAAAACGATTAGTCTTTCTGCACAACCTTCCCCTCGCCTTTCTTCCCCTCCTCAAGGAAGTAGGGGGGGGGGGATTTATAATGGTGGATTTCTGCCCTTATTTATTCTTTGGTGAGAGTCGGGGCCGTCTTGGAATTTCGCTCTTAGGGGGTGGGGCGTTCCCGATGGGTGACAGGTGATGTGACCCCTCAGGCATGCATGCCATTTGTCAGTGGTGTTGGTCCCAAGTGTCCTTTTCGGGTGGATAGGTCAATTCGGGTGCCGGCTTTATGGGGGGTCAGGCGTTACTCCTCAGGGGTGGCTCTGCATTGGAGTCGCCTTGATTCGGGGTCCTTGAGTAGCTTCCCGAGGTTTGAGAGGTGGGGTGATGGGCCCCTTCGGGGGAGGGAGGGTATTGGTTTGTCGGGTACCTCGCCTAAGGTGCTCCGGTTCGGGTGGCCAAGCTTAGGGAACTTGCCCCGGAGGTCTTCCTGGGGGGGAGCGAATACGCAGCTCGGCCCGTGCCCCTCTCCGGTTTGGGTGGCGAGGACTAGTCCTGCCCTGGAGTCTTTGAGAGGGGGGGGTATGGGGCCGTCGCCTCCCCGCAACCTCTATAGTCGGACGGGTATTGGGCCGTCGCCTACCCCGCATATGGCGCTCCGGTTTGGGTGGCCAAGCTCAGGGAACTTGCCCCGGAGGTCTTCCTGGGGGGGGGGAGCGAGTACGCAGCTCGGCCCGTGCCCCTCTCCGGTTTGGGTGGCGAGGACTAGTCCTGCCCCGGAGTCTTTGAGAGGGGGGGTATGGGGCCGTCGCCTCCCCGCAACCTCTATAGTCGGACGGGTATTGGGCCGTCGCCTACCCCGCATATGGCGCTCCGGTTTGGGTGGCCAAGCTCAGGGAACTTGCCCCGGAGGTCTTCCTGGGGGGGAGCGAGTACGCAGCTCGGCCCGTGCCCCTCTCCGGTTTGGGTGGCGAGGACTAGTCTTGCCCCGGAGTCTTTGAGAGGGGGGGTATGGGGCCGTCGCCTCCCCGCAACCTCTATAGTCGGACGGGTATTGGGCCGTCGCCTACCCCGCATATGGCGCTCCGGTTTGGGTGGCCAAGCTCAGGGAACTTGCCCCGGAGGTCTTCCTGGGGGGGGAGCGAGTACGCAGCTCGGCCCGTGCCCCTCTCCGGTTTGGGTGGCGAGGACTAGTCCTGCCCCGGAGTCTTTGAGAGGGGGGTTATGGGGCCGTCGCCTCCCCGCAACCTCTATAGTCGGACGGGTATTGGGCCGTCGCCTACCCCGCATATGGCGCTCCGGTTTGGGTGGCCACGCTCAGGGAACTTGCCCCGGAGGTCTTCCTGGGGGGGAGCGAGTATGCAGCTCGGCCCGTGCCCCTCTCCGGTTTGGGTGGCGAGGACTAGTCCTGCCCCGGAGTCTTTGAGAGGGGGGGTATGGGGCTGTCGCCTCCCCGCAACCTCTATAGTCGGACGGGTATTGAACCATCGCCTACCCCGCATATGGCGCTCCGGTTTGGGTGGCCAAGCTCAGGGAACTTGCCCCGGAGGTCTTCCTGGGGGGGAGCGAGTACGCAGCTCGGCCCGTGCCCCTCTCCGGTTTGGGTGGCGAGGACTAGTCCTGCCCCGGAGTCTTTGAGAGGGGGGGTATGGGGCCGTCGCCTCCCTGCAACCTCTATAGTCGGACGGGTATTGGGCCATCGTCTACCCCGCATATGGCGCTCCGGTTTGGGTGGCCAAGCTCAGGGAACTTGCCACGGAGGTCTTCCTGGGGGTGAGCGAGTACGCAGCTCGGCCCGTGCCCCTCT
Organism: Scilla litardierei; assembly: GCA_030789695.1. NCBI lineage: Eukaryota > Viridiplantae > Streptophyta > Magnoliopsida > Asparagales > Asparagaceae > Scilla > Scilla litardierei. The sequence goes on from CM061133.1 coordinate 260,820,657, forward strand.
CCGGTTTGGGTGGCGAGGACTAGTCCTGCCCCGGAGTCTTTGAGAGGGGGGGTATGGGGCCGTCGCCTCCCCGCAACCTCTATAGTCGGACGGGTATTGGGCCGTCGCCTACCCCGCATATGGCGCTCCGGTTTGGGTGGCCAAGCTCAGGGAACTTGCCCCGGAGATCTTCCTGGGGGGGGGGAGCGAGTACGCAGCTCGGCCCGTGCCCCTCTCCGGTTTGGGTGGCGAGGACTAGTCCTGCCCCAGAGTCTTTGAGAGGGGGGGTATGGGGCCGTCGCCTCCCCGCAACCTCTATAGTCGGACGGGTATTGGGCCGTCGCCTACCCCGCATATGGCGCTCCGGTTTGGGTGGCCAAGTTTAGGGAACTTGCCCCGGAGGTCTTCCTGGGGGGGAGCGAGTACGCAGCTCGGCCCGTGCCCCTCTCTGGTTTGGGTGGCGAGGACTAGTCCTGCCCCGGAGTCTTTGAGAGGGGGGGTATGGGGCCGTCGCCTCCCCGCAACCTCTATAGTCGGACGGGTATTGGGCCGTCGCCTACCCCGCATATGGCGCTCCGGTTTGGGTGGCCAAGTTCAGGGAACTTGCCCCGGAGGTCTTCCTGGGGGGGAGCGAGTACGCAGCTCGGCCCGTGCCCCTCTCCGGTTTGGGTGGCGAGGACTAGTCCTGCCCCGGAGTCTTTGAGAGGGGGGAACTGAAATTGTTATGCAGAAAAGGCGAAATTCGAAGACAAAAAAGGAGGGAACAAGGTGTTTCGTTCATGACTTACAGCTCTCGGTTATGCCACGACCGGCGCACCGCGCCCCTTGGAGTCATTAGTCCGTCCTTCACGGGGGGGGGGGGGGGGGGGGGGGGGGGGTGGCTGATCCCGTTTCGACCTGGCAGTGGCATCGGCGGGAGCTAGCTCCGGCTGGTAGGGGTCATCACTCCGCCCGGGGGAGTCGACTTTCAGGTTCACCTCTGGTCCTTTGTGCTTGGTTGACCCCACGTAGCAGCTCCTTGACAGCTTCTGGCTTCCCCGCACGATTCCCACCCCTCGGGGGGTTTGGAACTTGACCATCTGATGGAGAAGGCTGGGGAGCGATCCAATGGCCGACATGTATGGTCGTCCTATAATCCCGTTGTACGCCGACATAATGTCGACCACAACAAACAGCGTCATTCGAGTGACGACCTGTGGCTCCTCTCCGAGGGTTATTGGCAAGGTGATCACCCCCATGATGGGGGTCGAGTGACCGGTGAAACCGACGAGGGGCCCGGTACAAGGTCTCAGGTTGGTCGGCCGTAACCCCATCTTCTCAATTGTGGACATGAACAGGATGTCGCAAGAGCTCCCTGTGTCGATCAGGAGGCGGCTGACGATGGCTGTCCCAATCTGGGCCTCGATGACGATGGCGTCGTCGTGGGGCTGCTCGATCCCCTCTAGATCCTCGTCACTGAAAGTAATGGGAGGGTAGGCCATCCTTCTCCCTCTCTGGTCCCCTCCGAGACCCGCCGTCATCACTTGCCTTGCATACGCCTTTTTGCTTGACGACGACGCCCCTCCTGAAGATGGCCCACCGCATATCGTATCTATGCGCAAGACGTGTTTCGGTGGGTGAAGCTCTTCCCGCTCGCCGTTTGCCGGAGGGTCTGCCCTCCGTGCCCTTCGGTGGTTCCCATCTTCTCGGTCTGGTCTTCGGCCTCCGACGAAGTCCCCCAGGTGGCCTGCCTGGATCAGCCGCTCGATTTCCCTTTTGAGGGTGAAGCAGTCATCGGTGTCGTGGCCGTGGTCCCGGTGGTATCGGCAGTATTTCTTAAAATCTCTCCGGGCCGGGTCCGACTTCATTTCTCTGGGCGGCTTCGGCAGCAGACCGGCCCGGGTGGCCGCGGCCATCACCTCGATCAGGGGGGCATTGAGTTGCGTGTAATGCGCCCGCAAGGGGACCTCTTGTCTTGGGGCGACTCGAGGGAGCCCTTGTGCCGGAGCAAACTCGCGCGCCGGACCGGGGCGATCATGGGGGCGAGGCCCGGGCGGTTCCCGCCTTGGTCGGGCTAGCTGATCGCGACCTCGGTCCCCCTCTTCTTGTCTCGGCCGAGGGTGTGATCGGGGTTCGCCTTGAGTCGGTTTCGCCCGGGGGAACAAGGCCTTTGTACCAAGAGTTTCTTCGGCCAACGCGTGCCTCTCCGTCATGGCAACCAACGCCTCATAGTCGGTCGGCGGGTCCCGGAGCAGGGATTTGTGGAGACTCCGAGTCCGCAACCCCGTTTTGAAGGCTAGCATAAGCACCTCATCCCCACATGTCACCACCGCCCGTCTCTCCTCCTGAAAACGGCGGAGGTATCTACCTGTTGTCTCTCCTTCTCCTTGGACTATCGTGCATAGATAGTCCAGGGGCTTCTTCTTCGTCCGCCCGGCCCGGAACTCTTGGCAGAATTTGTGGGATAGCTCGCCAAAGCTCCCGACGGATCTCGCTGGCAAGCCGAAGTACCAGTCCAGCGCGGTGTCCCTTAGGCTTTGGGAGAAATGTCGGCACAGGAACGCCTCGTCCACATCCTGCGCCTCCATTGCCCCCCGGTATTGTTGCACGTGTGTGAGGGGGTCGCCCCTCCCATTGTACATTGCCAAGTGAGGAGGTTTGAACTTTTTGGGCCTTGGGGCGGACATGATCCACCGTGCGAGCGGCGTGGCCTCCTCCGGATAGGTAGGGCGATCCGGGGCATCCCCTTTCCGCCATTCGGGGGTCAGGCTTCGGTCGCGTCGCGGCCGTCGACGGTCCTCCGCCCCCGGGGAGTAGTCCAATGGTCGTCTGGCGGGGCTCCTTCCTCGGGCCGAGGACTCGACGGGTTGTGGGCTACGGCTCTCCCAGCGCCAGCGCCTCCCGGCCAGCTCTCCTCGGGCCTCCATCCGTTCCTGATTCTCTCGGAGGAGCCTCTCGCGCTCGACGGCGAGGAAGCGTAGTTGTCGACAAACGGCTTCCTCGTGCGGGGTATTGGAGGGGTGGTGCTGGTGACGCGGGTTGCCTCCTCCAGGTGGGGATCTGTTCAGCAACGGGTCCCGCCCGTTCCCGGGCCGCCGTCCCATCGTCGTCTCTTCAATGACTTCTTGGTTGCTTCTGTTTTCCTTCCTTAGCCTTTCGCGCTCCGCGACGATGAAGCAGAGTTGGCGGCGGGCGGTCTCTTCTTCCTGGTAGGCCCTCCGGGCGGTCTCGGCCGCCTCGTCCAAACGCCTTTGCACGGCGGCCGCCTCCCCCAGGCGCCTCCACCGCTGCGCAACTTCCATCTCCTCTTCCAGGAGCCTTTGCTGGGCCGCAATCTCCTCAGCGAGCCCCCTATTCTCCCCCTCCTCCTCGAATTGAGGGTGGAGGTTCCGCCTCACATTCAGGGGCTCTGAGGGGCCGGGCGGAGGCTCCGTTCCAGCCGTCTGATAGCATTTCCTGGCCAGGGGACGACCTCGAAGCTCTTCAGGACGACGGGGGCCGAAGTATGTTCAGTCTCGGTGCCCATCCCCAGAAGGGGGTCGGACGCCGGGGTGATTTGTAGAGAGAGCGGTTCCTGACCCACGGGATCTTTACCGTGGTCAGGGTTCCGCGAGATCGGCATGGAGTCTAACATGGGTGTGACCCTTCGTTCCCACAGACGGCGCCAATTGTTACGAGGTTTGAACTTTTTGGGCCTTGGGGCGGACGTGATCCACCGTGCGAGCGGTGTGGCCTCCTCCGGATAGGTAGGGCGATCCGGGGCATCCCCTCTCCGCCATTCGGGGGTCAGGCTTCGGTCGCGTCGCGGCCGTCGACGGTCCTCCGCCCCCGGGGAGTAGTCCGATGGTCGTCTGGCGGGGCTCCTTCCTCGGGCCGAGGACTCGACGGGTTGTGGGCTATGGCTCTCCCAGCGCCAGCGCCTCCCGGCCAGCTCTCCTCGGGCCTCCATCCGTTCCTGATTCTCTCGGAGGAGCCTCTCGCGCTCGGCGGCGAGGAAGCGTAGTTGTCGACAAACGGCTTCCTCGTGCGGGGTATCGGAGGGGTGGTGCTGGTGACGCGGGTCGCCTCCTCCAGGTGGGGATCTGTTCAGCAACGGGTCCCGCCCGTTCCCGGGCCGCCGTCCCATCGTCGTCTCTTCAATGACTTCTTGGTTGCTTCTGTTTTCCTTCCTTAGCCTTTCGCGCTCCGCGACGATGAAGCGGAGTTGGCGGCGGGCGGTCTCTTCTTCCTGGTAGGCCCTCCGGGCGGTCTCGGCCGCCTCGTCCAAACGCCTTTGCGCGGCGGCCGCCTCCCCCAGGCGCCTCCACCGCTGCGCAACTTCCATCTCCTCTTCCAGGAGCCTTTGCTGGGCCGCAATCTCCTCAGCGAGCCCCCTATTCTCCCCCTCCTCCTCGAATTGAGGGTGGAGGTTCCGCCTCACGTTCAGGGGCTCTGAGGGGCCGGGCGGAGGCTCCGTTCCAGCCGTCTGATAGCCTTTCCTGGCCAGGGGGACGGCCTCGAAGCTCTTCAGGACGACGGGGGCCGAAGTATGTTCAGTCTCGGTGCCCATCCCCAGAAGGGGGTCGGACGCCGGGGTGATTTGTAGAGAGAGCGGTTCCTGACCCACGGGATCTTTACCGTGGTCAGGGTTCCGCAAGATCGGCATGGAGTCTAACATGGGTGTGACCCTTCGTTCCCACAGACGGCGCCAATTGTTACGAGGTGGAACTCGCGTACAATGAATTTGTATTATGGGGAACCAAGGGCACGGTGGTTATATGGAAATGTGGGGTTAGGTAGGCTGTTTTACAAGTGATTAGTGGGATGAAGAGGTTGGATCCGTTGCCGGTGGAGCTCACAGGATCGTATCTCGTCGGACGTGGCTGAAGAAGGTCGGACGGCGGGAGGCTGACGCTGACTTTGGCCAAGGGGCGAGCTCTCCTGCAGCACGAACAGCTCGTTAGAAGGGCGGGGTTGGGGTTCAACCCTTAGCCCCTCCGATGCCTAAGTCAGTAAAAGGGCTTAAATGGGGGGCTGGACACGCCGGCCGGACTAACTGTATGTCCGCCTCGCGTGACGAGCTATAGGTGGGAGAACAAAGATATGGAGGACCTTTGCTCTCGTGTGTGAATGATAGAAGATGAGAGAGTTTTTCTAAAACCCTTTCTCCGTAAGAGGAGAGGAGGTATTTATACCTGACGGGTGATGACTAGGCGTGCTGAGCTGGCTCGGGTGTCAGCGGAAACTTCGGACGAGGACGTCGGGAACAGGAGTTCCTGATCCGCTTCTGTCAGGCGGCGCAACGGCCGAGGGGTGCTTTTGTCGGGATGTCAGGGCCGAAAGCACTAACCGCCGGTCAGGTCAGCCGCTTGGGGGTGCTTTGTCAGACGGTCGGGTGACGTATGGGTTAGTCACGTCCTTATCCTAGGCTGTTTGTCGTTAGCGTCGAACTAAAGGTCTGGCTCACTTTCGGCGCCGCGGTTCGCGGGAATCGGATGGGCCGATCCGGTCGGGGGTTGTCCGGCCCGGCCGCGCCCGCCAATAGGCCTGGCCTAGCTACCCGACCGTCCCCTAACGCGCTCCCCCGATGGGTCGGGCAGCTGCGGTTGCTCGCCTCGGCCGGTTACAGTTGTTCGCCCCGGCCGTTTCGGGGAGCGCTGTAAGGCGCGCCCACCTCCGTGATGCCCCGGGTTTGCGGGGCGGCGGCCCTAATTGTTAATTGGTGAGCTAAAGGGGTATGTTAGCGGATCTGGGCGGGAGTTGGGCTACTATGATCTTTAGGTCGTAACAATATGCATGCTATATTTGTCATGTCTTAGATTTTATTTCTGATATCATATGCTATGATTTGCCTTGCATTTAGAAATAGTAACCCACAATTTTTCCGCATGAAAATGGATGAAATTTTATTATTAGCTGAGTCTGAATATTCATATGTATGCTACCGCAGAAAACACACCAAGATTCACGCATTGAATGCTTATATCTGGAGTACTGTTTTCTTTTCATATATCACTTCTATTTGCATGATTTGTACATTTCACTTCAGGATGATTGAATGATGTTAGCTATGATAAATCTGGATTAGTTTAGCTTTTTTGTGATCAAAACTGAGTAGATTAGATTACCCTGCTGAAGTTGTCGTGCACGTCCTATAGAGTGAACTGAGAGACATATTTATTTATTTCTCCACATATCTTGAACATCAATTCTCTATTTTAAAATCATTGGTGAATCTCCCCTTAGCGATTCTAATATATGACATTTCCCCCGCTATTAATTCCTAGCTCCAAATTTCCCAAAACCAAAAAAAAGAAAAAAGAAAAATTCTTGTATATCCTTATTTCTCTTGGATTTGGGATCATTGTGTATATATGCTATTGAAAAAAAAAGAAAAAAAGAAAAAAAGAGAAAAAGAAAAGAGAAAAGAACCTCAGTAAACGATCCCATCTCATGTTCTCTCTTTCTTCCCTCTTTTTGTTTTTTATTTCTATTACTTTTGGAGCTTCATACAAATGGGGATGTAAATATTGTTTTTTGTGCCATCACGCTTATAGATAAGCTTGGGGGAGAGAATCCAATGATGTGAGAGAGAGTGACTACTTGACGATGCATGACAACCTAGGCTAAGTAATATTCTATACTCGGTGAGATCGTTTTAGCTTCACGAACTCCAGAAATCTATGCCTAGCACTCATTTCATGAAATCCACACTTTTCTATTCTTTCTATTCTATTGCGTGATATTCTTATACTCCTCTTAGAAAGCATTCAATTGAAAAGTATGTGATCTGCGATGTTGTATACCGCTTTAAATGATTCAGACGATGTTAATTCTAAAACTATTCCGTTTTTCATGATATATCAATATTCTTGGGTTTTCTATTTCTATTTACACCATTATACTATGATATCGAAATAAAATTCTTTGACATGTGTTTTACATTCGGTGCATGCCATATGAGTAAGCAAAACCCACGTCCTGAGAAAATGATCTAGCAGCTTCCCTCTTCGCTTTCTTCTTTCTTCTTCGTTTTCCGTTTTTCGTTTTTTGTCGTTCTCGTTTTCTGAATCCACCGGGTTCGCCTTTTACTTATCTTCCTCGAGGACGAGTAAGAGGTAAGCTTGGGGGATTTTGATCACTCCATATTTTACACCCTTTTTCCGCATAATTGCATGCCATTTAGATCGCTCAAATCACGCTTTTCACGATTTATCGACAATATTGCGACACTTTTCACGATTTGTTGTTTTTGTCGTATTTCAGGAGATTTGGAGCGATTTGGAGTGATCCAGAGATACACCTACTCCAGAGTGTCACCGATGACTTCCCCGAGGGATATTTTGCTATTGGAGAGAAGCGGAAGAAGAAAGAACGTCGTAGGAGCGACGAGGAGGCAAAAACAATCAGAATGTGCATTTTTGGTGTCTCACTCGGCCGAGTGAAGGAGTCACTCGGCCGACCAGCGAGACCCCGCTCGGCCGACCAGATCGGACACGCTTCATGTGTGCACTCGGCCGAGCATCAGAAGCCACATCGGCCGAGTGACGAAACCCCATCCGCCCGAGTGGCACTCAGACGACGCCCATCAAAAAGAGCCAACTTACTGTTTTTCGTCTGCCTGAGCTTCAGAAGACCCACTCGGCCGAGTGGAAATTGCCGACCGCCCGAGTGAATAGAAGCCATCGGCCGAGTGACGACAACTCACTCGGCCGAGCGACGCCCGAAGTGAAGACCCCCAAGACCCCCGACTTACTGGAAATTCTCAGGGTTTCTCACTCGGCCGAGCGACTTTTGTCACTCGGCCGAGTGAGCCGCGCTGCCTGTAGCGTAAATTGCGATTTTCAGGCTACGCAGGGGCATTTTGGTCACAGTTTTTTGGACGATTTTGGGGGGTATTTAACCCCAGTTTTTAACCTAGGTTAGAGAGCTTTTTCCCTTGCTTTTTGCAGCTTTTTAGATTAAACTTTTTAGCTTTTGATTCTTGTGATTGGAGAGGAGAGAAAAGTTTATTTTTGTTGGATTCTTGGAGAACTCTATTGGTTTGTCTCCCTCTCCATTAAAAATCTCATTTTTATTGCTTATTTGAATATTGTGATGAATTCTATTGTTATTTCAATTGTTTATTCTTGCATTTGTGACATGAATTGTGAGTAGTCTTTACGTCTTGGGGCGTGGGGATGAACCCTACGCGCCCAATTTCCGATTTGTGATGATTTGTTAGAAATATTGCTAGAATTGCTATTAGGGTTAGTTTGGGATCGATATACTACAGATAGCTAGGTGTTCATATCGATTGAGATTTGCAAGAGATTGGATCCCAACTCGATAGGAAACCCTAGAAATCCGAATTGGGTTGAAATTGAGTTTCCGTAGTATCGGTTTGCAAGAGATTGGACCGATACTAGGGTTCTCGGTTGCAATTCCATACTGATACCCATTTGCAAGAGATTGGACGGGTAGGAACTATCCCAACCTAGGTCGTGGCCCGAGTTTGCACGAGAGTGGGCTTGGGACGCGATTGAACGATGATGTTGATCCTAATGCTAGCTTGCCTAGGCTAGGGTTTGCAAGAGATTGGACCCAAACCTAGGATAGCTATAGACCGGCAACAGCGCGAGAGCGTGAGCTAGGTTTTACATTCAGTTGCAACTAGTTCATCCGAAATTCTACCCTAGCAATTGCGATACCAATGAATCACATTGACGAAGTACGGTGAGTAGCGGGGATTCCCCCTTCCCTAGGCGTCTTTATTTGATTTTATATCTCCATACTTTGTCTGACGATTGTGGCAGGATCGCCAAAAGAAAAATTCCCTCTTTTCTGTTCCTATAGCCAGGTTGTCTGGAGAAGGCACTGTCATTCGTCCTCCCTGTATTCGATAACCCGCTCGCCGCTACACCGTGCGCTTGCGGTAAAACTACACGGTCGCCCTTTTGGGTTATATTCCGGAGCGATCAAGTTTTTTGGCGCCGTTGCCGGGGATTTATCTCCGTGCATTTGCGCCATACTAGGTTGTGCTCTAGGGTTGCATTTTAGAGCGATCACATGGGCCACCAACTGTAACGTCCCGCTCCACAGGATACCCGAAAAGTACGAATTCTTCCCAGGTTCTTCCAGAGTAGCGAGTGTTACGAAGGAATAAAAGAAGAAAAGTACAAAGGAAAACGGCAAACGCACTGCTGGGATAGTACCTGTAATGTTCCCAACAAAGTAATCAAACAAAAACAACACTGAGATAACCAAATAAATAGTGCCTTTATTTTATATCATCAACATCCATATACATCATCATAGACATCGATACATCAACAGCTCACCCCACAAGAAAAACCCAAAAGTACAAGGGTCCCTCACGCTCATCTCTCACCCAACCGACATCAACTCAACTCTCGCCACTCTATCTCCAACTCCAGCCACATACTGCCAACTCCAACACCAACACCTGAAAAATAAGGTGGAGCACGTTAACGCGTACTTCAGTGGGATATCCAAACTCTCTCTAGTATGTCACTCCTAAATGCAACTACTGAGTGCACAAATGCCACAAGTGAAGTGCTACATGAACATGGAATGTCAATACATCAATGTAAAAAGGGAGCAAAGGAAATAAGGCAATTAAACATCCATTACTACACTACAAGAGGTAAGTAAACTGCCATGCAAAAACTATAAAGAGCTACAATAGGAAAAATAGGAATCACACATTAGACAGTTAAATCACTTAAGTATTTAATTAAATTTTGTTTGGAAACCTGGGTATGTCGTTGGATATGAGGAACTGGGCTCCACCCCAAGGTGGGGCGGTAAGGAGCACCCGCCAGTGGTACATGAGCACCGTTTCCTTAACGGGGCCTCTCACTTCACCCATTCCCCCGCAATGTGGTGCAAGTGAGGAAAACTCCACAACATCACAACTCATCAAATCTGAATCTGAGCAAGGTACGTCAACCACCACAAGTACCCGAATCTGAGCAAGGTACATCACATCATAACACAAAGTTCAGCCCTCATATCCTACTAGTACCCAGTTCTCCCTCCAACCTCTTTCTAAGGAGCTCACCCACCATATGGGAGATCGAGACATCCCTATAATTTAAGTCAAGTGAACAAGCATACATCATGTAGAATTGCATTTTGTACAACATTAGAATGAAATATAAGTGACATAAAAGAAACAACAAAGCTAGCATGCATTGAAATTAAAGGAATGAGCATGCATCATTAAGGCTGACATAAAAGTTCCATGAATAAAAGAACCACCACAACCATATCTCATTTCTTCATCACAACTGGCCCCTGGCCATAATGGAACAAATCAACATCTCCTAACCACTTAGCAATTTCATAAGAAACAACTTGCTTCACTTCCACAATATCACAACAAAGGAATCAAGTTAGCATCCTCGTTATTAACCACAACCAAGCAATAAAGCAACAACTTTAGCATGCTAATACAAGGAAGAACAATTGCATGAATTTCTACAAGAGGGAATGACTTCACTTGACTAAATTAAGATGAAACCTTGAAATAAGTAAATGCCATTGCATTATTACACATCAAGCAATTTAAGACACTTAGTTTATCCACCATCCTTAACGAGGAAGGTATTTCATTAGTGCCACTACATATTGCAACATCACTAGGCTTAGCAAGGGTTAAGGTCGAAATGTATAAAGGGTGTATTCTTGCATGCCTTGCCATTTAAGAAAGAAACCATTACGCAATCTTGCATATTCCACACAATTGCAAGTAACCACTTTATGCATGATTCCTTAATCAAAGGCAACCTTAGCTTGCATGTGTCTTAAAGATGAGACATTATGCATAAGACTTTAGCAAAGATCCTAACTTGCATGTGAAAGGAGGCAACTTGCATGCAATTCCATAAAGATTACAACTTTGTGTTAAAGATGATTTCTTTATCTAAAGACAAACAATCTAGTAACTTTTGCAACTATCAATAGCCAAAGGAACACTTCCATATAATAAAGTCACTAACTTTTTCATGGTAACCCAAACATGAGAGCAATTAGAAGATGAAAGCATAAAAAGGAACTAACTTGCTTCTAAACTTGCATGTTTTTATGAAAATGAAATCTAAAACATCGCATGCACCTAAAATACTAGAAAGAGTTGGAATCCTACCTCAAGTTGCTTCATTTTCTTATCAAAATCCAAGCTTTACCTCCATCCAAAACTCTCCTTCAAGACTCCATCAAAAAGCTCCAAACTTGCATGTGATACTCCCTTTTTAAGCTTCATTCAACTCCTACTTGCTAGCACTTTGGATTAGGGCTCTAAAGGAGGAAAGAGATTAGATTTTTCCATGAAAAAGCTAGGCAAAATGTGAGGGGAAAGGGGGGAAATGAAAATAACTAGAAAATATGAGAAAAAATAAAGGAAAAGGGAAGAAAGAGAAAGGGAAATAAATGTTTTCTAGATTTTTCTCTTCTTTTTTCATCTTCTTTTCTTTTCTAGACTTTTCTTTTTCTTTCCTCATTTTTCTCTTCTTTGTCTTTTTTCTTAAATCCTTTATCCTTTTTTTTCATGGTTGAAAAGTCAAAGAAGAGAAAGAAGGGTGGAAAAGTCAAAGGGATGAAAATCTCTACCTCACTTAACACACATCCCTATTCTTTACACACTCCCCTCCTTTAATAACTAAAGCCCTTACTACTCACACCTCCCACTTACTCTACCCACACAAGGTATATACAATAATGCCATTCACTAATAATAATAAAAATAACAACAACAATAATAATAACAATAGCACTAATACTAATGCTACAACTAACACTCACAACAACAATACTAATAATAATCATAATAGTAATAGCGCGCTACTACTATCACTAATAACATATCGCCACTAATACACAAGGCCATTAAACATAATCAACCAAATAATATTAGTACTAACAATAATAATACTACTAACAATAATAAGGAATACTAACACTACTAGCATATTAGTAGTAATACACCATGCACTACCATTTAAACCAATATCCATACATTAACAACACAATATTGATAATGACACACAAACAATAACACTACACACAATACATTACTATATACACCACACTACTAGATACACTACATGCTACCATTAGGCACCCAGACATTCTCATTCATGTTACCATATCTATATATTAAAACACAACTGTTTTTGAATTCTAGGGCTGACTAGGACAAGATAAAGAGTGGCTGGGATTTGTTCTTGAAGAATGGAAGGTTGAGATGAGTTTGAGAAAATTTTGGGGGGAATCAATTTGGTTGGAAAACTCAAAATTTTGAAATTTTTATGGAAATTGTTGATCGCTCCGGGATGTAACCCTAAAGAACGGTTGTAGTTTTACCGCAAGTGCACGGTGTAGCAGCGAGCGGGTTATCGAACACAGGGAGGACGAATGACCGTGCTTGTTCCAATCAACCTGGCTATTTAAGAAGAGAGAAAATTTGCCTTTGGCGATCCTGTCACAATCGTCAGACAAAGTATGGAAATATCAAATCAAATAAAGGACGTCTAGGGAATGGGGAATTCCCGCTACTCACCATATTTCGCAAAAGTGGTTCATCGGTATCAAAATCGCTAGAATAAGATTTTGGATGAACTAGTTGCAACTGAATGTAGAACCAAGCTCACGCTCTCGCGCTGTTTCCGGTCTATAGCTATCCTAGGTTCGGGTCCAATCTCTTGCAAACCCTAGCCTAGGGAAGCTAGCATTAGGATCAACATCATCGTTCAATCGCGCACCGAGCCCAATCTCTTGCAAACTCGGCCCACGACCTAGTTTGGGATAGTTCCTACCCGTCCAATCTCTTGCAAATGGGTATCGGCACGGAATTGCAACCGGGAACCCTAGTATCGGTCCAATTTCTTGCAAACCGATACTACGGAAATTCAGTTCCAACCCAATTCAGATTTCTAGGGTTTCCTATCGAATTGGGATCCAATCTCTTGCAAATCCCAATCGATGTGAATTCCTAGCCATCCGTAGTAAATTGATCCCAATCTAATCTCTAATAGCAATTCTAGCAAAATTTCTACCAATTCATCACAATCATGAAATAGGGCTTGTAGGGTTCATCCCCACGCCCCAAGACGTGGCGACTACTCACAATTCATAGCAAGATCACAAAAATAATCAATGAAATAAGCAATAGAATTCATCACAATATTGAGATATGCAATAAAAATAGAATTTTTAGAGAAGAGAAAACACAAACCAATGGAGTTCTTCAAATAATTCCACAAAAATCAACCTTTGTCTCCTCTCCAATCTTAAGAATAAAGCTAAAAAGTTAATCTAAAAGGCTACAAAAAATCTAAGAGAAAAGCTCTCTAAACTAGGGTAAAAACAGGGGTTAAATACCCCCCAAAATCGTCCAAAAACTGTGACCAAAATACCCCTGCGCAGCCTGTTTTCCGCAATTTTCGCTACAGGCAGCGCGTCGCACTCGGCCGAGTGACAAAAGTCGCTCGGCCGAGTGAAAACCCTGTAAATTTCCAGTAAGTCTCGATCTTCAGGGGTCTTCACTTCGGGGGCTGCTCGGCCGAGTGAGTTGTCGTCACTCGGCCGATGGCTTCATGGTACTCGGGCGGTCGGGATTATCCACTCGGCCGAGTGGGTCTTCTGAAGCTCAGGCAGCCGTAAAACAGTAACATGGCGATTTTTGAAGGGTTTCGTCTGGGCGCCACTCGGGCGGACGGGGTCTCGTCACTCGGCCGATGTGGTCTCAGTCGCTCGGCCGAGTGCACATATGAATCGTGTCTGATCTGGTCGGCCGAGCGGTGTCTCGCTGGTCGGCCGAGTGACTCCTTCACTCGGCCGAGTGGGACACTAAAAATGCCCAGATTGCTTGTTTTGGCCTCCTCGTCGCTCCTGCGACGTCCGTTCTTCTTCCGCTCCTCTCCAACAGCAAAGTACCCCTCGGGGAGGTCGTCGGTGACCCTCTGGAGTAAGCGCATCTCGAGATCACTCCAAATCGCGCCAAATCACCTGAAATGCGACAAAAACAACAAATCGTGAAAAGCATCGCAATATCGGCGATATATCGTGAAAAACATGATTTGGGCAATCTAAATGGCATGCAAACATGCGGTAAAAAAGTGTAAAATAAGGAGTGATCAAAATCCCCCAAGCTTGCCTCTTACTCGTCCTCGAGGAAGATAAGTAAAAGGAGAACCCGGTGGATTCGGAAAATGAAAACGGCGAAAAAATGAAAAACGAAAAACGGAGAAGAATGAAAAACGAAATAAAAATAAAGAAGAAAGAAAGAAGCGATGAGGTAGGCTGCGAGATCATTTCCTCAGGACGTGGGTTCCGCTTACTCATATAGCATGCACTGAACGAAAACCACATGTCAAAGAATTTTATTTTGATATCATAGTATAATAGTGCAAATAGAAATAGAAAACCCACGAACAACAATATAATCATGAAAAACGGAATGATCTTAGAATTAACATCGTCTGAATCATTTAAAGCGGTATACAAATCACAGATTACACACTTTTCAATTGAACGCTTTCTATCAGGAGTATAAGAGTACCACACTATAGAATAGATGGAATAGAAAAGTATGGATTTCATGATATGAATGCTAGGCTTAGATTTCTGGATGTCGTAAAGCTAAGAATAATCTCATTGAGTATAGAATATTACTTAGCCTAGGTTGTCGTGCAACGTCAAGTAGTCACTCTCTCACACATCAATGGATCCCCTCCCCCAAGCTTATCTATAAGCGTGGTGGCATAAAAAAAATATTTACATCCCCATTCTTATAAAGCTCCAAAAGCAATGAAAATGAACGCGAAAAGAGAGAAGAAAGAAAGAAAGTGAGATGGGATCTCTTATTGAGGATTTTCCTCTTTTCTTTTTCTTTTTCTCTTTTTTTCTTTGTTTTTTTGATGTAATAGCATATATACACAACGATCCCAACTCAAAGAGAGATAATGATATACAAGAATATTTTCTCTTTTCTCCTTTTTTTTTGAATAAGAAATTTGGAGCTAGGAATTAATAGCGGGGGAAATGCCATATAATAGAATCGCTAAGGGGAGATTCACCAATGATTTTAAAAGTAGAGAAATGATGTTCAAGATTTGTGGAGAAAGAAATGAATATATCTCTCGGTTCACTCTATAAGACATGCACGACAACTTCAGCAGGGTAATCTAATCTACTCAGTTTCGATCACAAAAAAGCTAACTAATCCAGATTTATCATAGCTAACATCATTCAATCATCCTGAAGTGAAATGTACAATTCATGCATATAGAAGTGATATAGGAAAAGAAATCGGTACTCCAGATATAGGCATTCAATGCGTGAATCTTGGCGTGTTTTCTGTGATAGCATACATATGAATATTCAGACTCAGCTAATAATAAAATTTCATCCATTTTCATGTGGAAAAAGTGTGGGTTACTATCTCTAGATGCAAGGCAAGTCATAGCATATGATATCAGAAATAAAGTCTAAGACATGACAAATATAGCATGCAAATAGAGTAAGCTAACTCCACGTCATCATCATCACAGAAAAGTCATCTCTAGCATGAGATGAAAAAGAAAGAAATAAAGATAAAGGGAAAATAGAACTATTTATAATGCGGCACACAGAAAAATAAGAAAAACGTGATGCATGGCAAAATAAAAGAAAAATGATAAAAAATAAGTGCAAAAGCGGAAAATGGCGTGAAAAACTAAAAATAAAGGTGGCAAACCGAAAAAGATCGTGAGAACTCACTCCCCCAAGCTAAATGGCACAGTGTCCTCAATGTGCAAAGTGGGGCACACCGAGAGAGAAGTAAAGGGAGGGGAAAGTGAGGGTGCATGCATGATGATAAAATGAAAATAAAAAGAGAAATAAAGAAATGAAAATATGATGCGGACTTGATGCAAGCACAGATAGGAGTGATATGGATATATAGATGTGTCACCAAAACTCTCCCTCTCTCCCAAAAAAGATATATAAGGATACGATCTGAATGAGAAACCTAAAATAAGTGAGGGGGGTGGACAAAAATGCAACAGGACCTAGCAGAAACGGGCAGCACAACGGCAGGAATAATCGATGGCATCAAGGGTGCCTAAGAAGGTGGTGCTGCGCCATCTCCGTCCTGAGGCGGAAGTGGTGGTGGTGGCTGGACAGGCCGCTGAGCGGGTGTGGGTGTGGAAGTGGTAGCAGGCTGAGTGTGTGTGGAAGTGTGGGTGGGAACCTGCTGGGTGGGTGGGGGTACGCGGGGGAGACTCTCCAGGACCTGGGTAAGACAGTAGTGAATCTGCGGGAGCAGGTCAAAGCGGCCAGCCATCGCAGAGACGGTGGAGGACAGGGTCCTAAGGTCGCCTCGGAGGCCACTCACCGCCCCCTCTAGAGCACGAATGCTCTGAAGTACAGTGTCAGGGGGAGGTGGTGCAGAGGGACGCACCGGGTGGGGCTGTGCAGGGCGGGGCTGGCGTACTCGGGTCGCGTATGTGACGGGCTCAGCGGGGAAGGGAACAAAAGGTGCTGCGCTCGCAAATGTGGGCCTGGCCTCAGTGTGAGGCCGGGGCACCGGCTGGTGAGACGTGGAGGCAGCAGCAGCGAAAGAAGAGTGCAAAAGTGGCAGCGAGGCGGCCAGAGAGGTCAGTGGCACAGAAGTGTGGACAGACGCCACGACACTCTCGAAAAATACAGCAGCAGTGGAAACAGAGGGCTTGCCGCACTCAACTACGGTCGGCGGGCGCTCGGGTGGTGCAGAAGAAACAGGCTCAGCAGACAGAGGGCCAGTGGTGGTGGTGACAGCCGCGGAAGCAGTGGAGGTGGGCTCAGCTAAGGTACTCCCGACACCGACAGAGGTGGGGACAGAGGTGTCAGGAGCAGCGGAAACATCAGGTATAGGCTGAGGGGCCACGGGGTCAACAGGGGCGGCAGGCTCGGCAGGTGCAACAGGGTCTGCGGGGGCAGCGTGGGCCTGCTCGGCCTCCTCGGCCTCGAGCACGTAAGCAGCGGGGATGAGAACATCCATCGCAGGGAGCCAGTCAACATGGGCTGGTGCAATCTGAGTCCGAGCTAGGCTCGGAAGAATCATGTAATCGGCACCGTAAGGGCCATGCAACCAGACCCAGTGACGCTCACCGTGCGGACAAAGCATCTTCATCCGGGCCATAACATCGATCGACAAAGAAGTGGGGCCTGATACTCGTCGCAGGTCGTCAGGGAAGTCCTCGCCGGTCATAAGGGCAAGCAAGGTGATCAGGCCGCCGCAACATATCGGTGAGCGAGCGCCCACCGATACAATGATGCGGTCCAAAAACCAAGCCGCGACATCAATCACGACGGCGGGGACCAGCTCATCGCCATCCCTAGATAGAGCTCTGGGACGTGTCATCGCGTAGAGCATGTAGAGC
The DNA here is from genome assembly GCA_030789695.1 of Scilla litardierei. NCBI lineage: Eukaryota > Viridiplantae > Streptophyta > Magnoliopsida > Asparagales > Asparagaceae > Scilla > Scilla litardierei. Next base: position 260,837,999 of record CM061133.1, read on the forward strand.
TCTGGCGTAGACATCGTGCCCGGCTCATATCTGGCCAAAAAGGTCGTCGCCATAAGGCGCTGAGGAATACGGAGGCAGGGATGGACAATGGCCGAGGCCTTGGCCCTACTAGGGTCAAAGGCGGCGTGAAGACCCGTAATCCGGGCCCAGAAGGCACCGGCGTCGAAGGAAGGTGGGGGGATATGGGTGGGACCGTAACCTCGATCAGCTCCGGGGACATCGGGCCACGAGAAAAATGCTCTCATCATACCGAGAGTGACCTGGCACTCCCGGTCCATGAACCGAAACGAGCATCCCTCGTCGGTCCTGGCGATCGAACTAAGCACCTCAAGTGTCGGGCGGGTAAACGTATCCGCCGACGCCTGAAAGAAATCTCGCCAGCCCACGTTGTCGTACAACGTGAGCATCCCCTCTAGTACCCCCAGGCGTCATAGGTCGGCAAGGTGTGCAAACCTGGAGGGTACGATTGAGCGCTGGGAGATACGCTTGAAGACGGCGCGGTGTGCGTCGTCTCGGAACGTAATCCCGAGCGGCCCGACCAGTGGAGCCGGATGTGGTGGCTGTGGAGCGGCAGGGAGTGGCTGTGCGGGCTGTGTGGGCGCTGCAGGCTGTGCGGGGTGTGCGGGCTGTGTGGGCGCTGCAGACTGTGCGGGGTGGATGGTGTATGTGGGAGAAGGCTGAGGAGAGTCCTCCAACTCGTGGGAGGGGCCGGCGTCATCCGACCGCTTCCGCTTGGCGGAAGCTCTCTTCGACCGCGACCGTGTCCGGGGCGGCATATCGGCCCCGAGCGCGCGCCGAAAAACGTGAAAAGTGCGACGTGTGCAAAATAAAGGAAAGAGTATACCCCGACACGCCGCGAGTGCTAAGTAATGGAAGCGTGCGAAGACAGCACCTCTGCGAAGCCCAAATCAGTCCGTAGAAGCTCCCCTGGGCTCCCCTAAGCTCCCAGAAACAACCTGCGCATGAAATGGAGATATCAGCGAGTAATATTCAAAACGTATGGAGCATTAGGGGTATAATAGATAGATATAGAAATCAATTTGGGTTTGGGGTTCGTTTAACGCGTGGATCCTCGAAAAATACACAAAAAGAGGAGAAAAGGGCGAAATAGGCGATACCGGAGGTGGTCGGAGCGGAGGCCGCCGGCGGCGACTCGGGCGAGGCGTGGCGGTGCTCGGCCGGCGGTGGCGGGCCGAGCGGTGACGCGGCGACCGGTGGTCGGGCGAGTGAGGGCGCGAGCGAGGCGAGCGGGCGAGGGGAGCTGAAGGGTCGGGCGATTTGGGTTTTTTTGCGTTTCGAAAAACGTGCCCCCCCTCGGCCCCTTATATAATAAAAGTTACGACTCGGCCGAGTGACTTGGTCACTCGGCCGAGTGAGATCAATGGAAATATTCCTCCTCGCTTACGCTTAGTCTGAGTGGCTTTGCCAGCCTCGGCCGAGTGGAGTAAGTCCATTCGGCCGAGTGGCTCAAGCTACTCGGCAAGACTCGCCCTAGGAGCGTATCCGTTTTACTCGGCCGAGTGAAAATATATACTCGGCCGAGTAGCAGTTATACTGAATTTAGGAAAATAAACAGAGAGTTGGGTACATCAGACTTCCCTCGTTCGTGAGCGGCTCGGCCGGACGAACTTGTGTACTCAGCCGAGTGACTAGTATACTCGGCCGAGTGAGCCTTAATTTCTGCTGTTTGTCTTCGTTTGGGCTCTAAACTCCGTCTTTCTTCCTCAAGTCGATTTCATCTTACTCCTAAGTGTCGAGCGTCTTCCTGGGGCGCTCCTCGTCGTCTCGTTCATCCTCCTCATGATGGATTTGCCTATCTCCTCTCCTGTCAAGAAAAATAGGACCCGTTATCACAAAATTTTTTGGGCGAACGACTCAAAACACTAAAAAGTTCTAAAACAAAAATAAAGAAAAAGTAAAAATAAAGCAATAACCGTCGGGTTGCCTCCCGACAAGCGCTCGTTTAAGGTCGTGAGCTCGACCCATATGATTTTCAATTAATGCGGGATGTTCGGTGCATATGAGATGCACCCATCAAACTTTTTAGGGAGAACGCTTGGATTCGGAAGTTGCGGTGGCGCGTTCTCCCTCGGTGGTCTCCCGTCTCGAATAGTATTGGGGGGAGGCTCCCCCAAGCTAGCGTTTGCTCCGGTCAACGGCTTCACCGGTGACGCCAATTTCTGTATCGGCGGAGCTTTCTTCGGAGACTTTAATTTCGAGAGCTTGCAGAGCTCTCGAATCCTTGCGACATCAGCGTCGCCTTCATCATTTTCAGTGGAGAGCTCGGGGGAATCGTCTTTTTCCTCATCTTGGCCTAAATCCAGGCCTTCCTCGAAATCTTCATCGAATAGAGCGCCAATCGAGTGGGGGATCGCCTCCTCAATTACCTCATCAAGGAGGTCCATGTAGTCAAGCTCCTCGTGGTAAGGCATGTGTTTCATGGCCTTAGGAATGTGAAGCTCCACCTCGATGTTGCCGACGTTCAAAGTTAGTGTACCTTCTCGCACGTCGACAATCACACCGGCGGTGGCGAGGAACGGGCGTCCAAGTATCAATGAAGTATCTCCCTCCTCCTTAACGTCCATGATCACGAAGTCACATGGCAAGCATATTCCCCCCGGGACTTGTAGCGGGATGTCTTCGGCGATCCCTACCGGCCTTGTTATTCGCCCATCGGCCAATTGTATCCGCATGTCGGTAGGTTTCAACTTTGTCCCGGTGTTTAGCCTTAAGAACATGGAAAGAGGCATGAGGCTCACATTAGCCCCTAGATCTACCAACGCCTTTTGAAGAGGGACGCCGCCTAAGGTGCAAGGAATCCGAAAACTCCCCGGGTCTTTAAATTTGGCCGGCTCCTTCTCTCTCTTGGTGAACCAAGAGCCCTCCTCGGCTAGCATAATCTTCTCCTTCCTCTTTCTCCCCGAAATCAAGTCCTTTAAGAATTTAGCATATGTGGGGATCTCCACGATGGCGTCGAGGAAGGGAATGTTGAGGCTAACTCCTCTAAGATACTCGAGAAACTTTGCTAGCCTTTTCTCCATTTTCGCTCTAGCAAGCCTTTGGGGAAATGGGACCGGTGGCATGAAGCGCCTTTCCTCAATCAATTGCTCCGCTCTAGATTTCTCCTTTTCTTGTGGCTCTTTCTCCTAATCAACTTCAACTACCGGCTCAATTGGCTCCAAGCTTTCCTTCACGGGCTCCTCGGTAGGAATCATAGCGGGGGAGGTATCCTTCCCGCCTCTAGTAGTAACGGCAACTACGGCATTGACGTGGCCGGTGTTGCCCCGTGGGTTTTGCTCGGGTTGCGCCGGCAATCGTTAAGTGTTCCGATTGAGCAACGCCAATTGCTCCGATATTTGAGCCACAACGGTATTAAGGGAGTCTTGCCCCGCCTTCAAGGTAGCATTGACCTTATTTTGCTCGACCATAAACACCTCCACTCTAGCTTCGAAGTCGGATCGTTGTTGAGCTTGTGGAGGGTTTTGATTTTGATTCCTCCACCCTTGGTTGTATCCGGGCGGCCTATATGGTGGAACTTGTTGCTTTGGTTGGAAATTTTGTTGTGGAGGCCCCCTCGGCGGATAGTGTTGTTGTTGGGGTGGTGGTGGTCGAGCTTGTTGAGGTGGTTGTTGTGGCGGGTTCAAAGCTCCTTCATTGTTGGCGTAAGAGAATCCGGGATGATTTCTTGTGGCCGGATTGGCCCAATATCCTTGGTTCCCCGCGACATATTGTACTTGCTCCAAGGATCCTTCTCCTTGCTCTCCTCCCGCATACATGGCTTGAGATTGGTCTTGCCAATCACACATTTGGTTCGTTGGAGCGGAGGTGGAAGGGGTTCCTTGGGGCTCCGTGATAAACTTCTCCAGTCTCTCCACTACCTTGTGGAGAGAATCAAACTTGCTTGTAAGCTCCGCTACGGCCTTCGTCTCATAGATACTAGTTGGCTTCAAGGAGGACGTGGAGTGTCCTCGCTCATCGCCCCATTGTTGGTTGTTTGAGGCCATCTCCTCAATTAGGGCCGTAGCTTCCTCGGGAGTCTTTGACAAGATAGCACCATTCGCCGCGGCATCAATAATTTGTTTGGTCCCTGGTTGGAGACCGTTGTAGAAGCTATGAACTAGCTCCCAATCTTCTATGCTATGGTGCGGGCATTGGTGCTGCAGATCTTTAAAATGCTCCCAAGCCTCATAGAGTGTCTCTTGGGGTCCTTGCTTGAAGGACATAAGAGCGCTCCGGATCTTCATCGTCTTGGAGGGTGGATAGAACTTGTCAATGAATGCACTCGCCAACTCGTCCCAAGTGGTGAAAACACCCTCAGCCTGCGTCCTCAACCAATAGAGTGCCTTGTCCTTTAGCGTGAAGGGGAAGAGACGCAGTCTGATGGCATCGATGGAGACCCCCGGCATCTGAAATGTGGCGCACTTTGACAAGAATAATTGGATGTGGTAGTGAGGATTTTCATGGGCATTCCCATGAAATGGATCCTGCTGCATCAGAACCACTAGTCCAGTCTTTAGCTCGAAGTTCTTGTCAGCCGCCAACTCCGGCATGGCAATGGATGAGGTCGTAGAAGAGGTCTTAGGCCGAAGCCTATCTCGAATAGAAATTATCCTCGCCATCCTTGCCGCTAATTGGTCCGCAGTTTCCGGGTTGGTCATAAACCTCCCTTCCGGATTTTGTCTCCTTTCCGCTCTAAGTCTCCGCGCGGTACGTTCGATCTCGGGATCAAATAATATAGCTTCAGGGTCCGCCGTAGATCTCGTGTACATGCACGGGGAAAACAGAGTTTCAAAGAAATGATTAGTACCGTGGAAGGGTTAGGTAAAAAGAAAGGAATGGAAATAATAATAATAATAATAATAATAATAAAGAAATAGCTAGGGTGGTAAGATCAAACGCAATCGCCTCCCCGGCAACGGCGCCAAAAACTTGATCGCTCCGGGATGTAACCCTAAAGAACGGTTGTAGTTTTACCGCAAGTGCACGGTGTAGCAGCGAGCGGGTTATCGAACACAGGGAGGACGAATGACCGTGCTTGTTCCAATCAACCTGGCTATTTAAGAAGAGAGAAAATTTGCCTTTGGCGATCCTGTCACAATCGTCAGACAAAGTATGGAAATATCAAATCAAATAAAGGACGTCTAGGGAATGGGGAATTCCCGCTACTCACCATATTTCGCAAAAGTGGTTCATCGGTATCAAAATCGCTAGAATAAGATTTTGGATGAACTAGTTGCAACTGAATGTAGAACCAAGCTCACGCTCTCGCGCTGTTTCCGGTCTATAGCTATCCTAGGTTCGGGTCCAATCTCTTGCAAACCCTAGCCTAGGGAAGCTAGCATTAGGATCAACATCATCGTTCAATCGCGCACCGAGCCCAATCTCTTGCAAACTCGGCCCACGACCTAGTTTGGGATAGTTCCTACCCGTCCAATCTCTTGCAAATGGGTATCGGCACGGAATTGCAACCGGGAACCCTAGTATCGGTCCAATTTCTTGCAAACCGATACTACGGAAATTCAGTTCCAACCCAATTCGGATTTCTAGGGTTTCCTATCGAATTGGGATCCAATCTCTTGCAAATCCCAATCGATGTGAATTCCTAGCCATTCGTAGTAAATTGATCCCAATCTAATCCCTAATAGCAATTCTAGCAAAATTTCTACCAATTCATCACAATCATGAAATAGGGCTTGTAGGGTTCATCCCCACGCCCCAAGACGTGGCGACTACTCACAATTCATAGCAAGATCACAAAAATAATCAATGAAATAAGCAATAGAATTCATCACAATATTGAGATATGCAATAAAAATAGAATTTTTAGAGAAGAGAAAACACAAACCAATGGAGTTCTTCAAATAATTCCACAAAAATCAACCTTTGTCTCCTCTCCAATCTCAAGAATAAAGCTAAAAAGTTAATCTAAAAGGCTACAAAAAATCTAAGAGAAAAGCTCTCTAAACTAGGGTAAAAACAGGGGTTAAATACCCCCCAAAATCGTCCAAAAACTGTGACCAAAATACCCCTGCGCAGCCTGTTTTCCGCAATTTTCGCTACAGGCAGCGCGTCGCACTCGGCCGAGTGACAAAAGTCGCTCGGCCGAGTGAAAACCCTGTAAATTTCCAGTAAGTCTCGATCTTCAGGGGTCTTCACTTCGGGGGCTGCTCGGCCGAGTGAGTTGTCGTCACTCGGCCGATGGCTTCATGGTACTCGGGCGGTCGGGATTATCCACTCGGCCGAGTGGGTCTTCTGAAGCTCAGGCAGCCGTAAAACAGTAACATGGCGATTTTTGAAGGGTTTCGTCTGGGCGCCACTCGGGCGGACGGGGTCTCGTCACTCGGCCGATGTGGTCTCAGTCGCTCGGCCGAGTGCACATATGAATCGTGTCTGATCTGGTCGGCCGAGCGGTGTCTCGCTGGTCGGCCGAGTGACTCCTTCACTCGGCCGAGTGGGACACTAAAAATGCCCAGATTGCTTGTTTTGGCCTCCTCGTCGCTCCTGCGACGTCCGTTCTTCTTCCGCTCCTCTCCAACAGCAAAGTACCCCTCGGGGAGGTCGTCGGTGACCCTCTGGAGTAAGTGCATCTCGAGATCACTCCAAATCGCGCCAAATCACCTGAAATGCGACAAAAACAACAAATCGTGAAAAGCATCGCAATATCGGCGATATATCGTGAAAAACATGATTTGGGCAATCTAAATGGCATGCAAACATGCGGTAAAAAAGTGTAAAATAAGGAGTGATCAATTGTGCATCCCATTCATTATCCAATGGCATTTAAAATAATCAAGTCTGTGCAACTCCCCAAGATGGGTTTAAAGTTTAACATGGCAATTATAGATTTTAGTGTCATGACCTATTATGAAGCTTCTATCGAACAAAGTTAACCCTTCAGTGCTGAAGGCGCCTGCTAAATTTTTTACGCTAATTTGTTGTTCTGCGCCGACAGCGCCCGCCCCGAATTTGTTTTTCTACACCGAATTTGTTGTTCCGCGCCGAATGTGCCCACGCCGAAAGCGTATGTGCAGCTAAATATTTACGCTAATTTGGTGTTCTTTTAAATTTTGGCTGTGAAAATAATTTTTTGTGTAACAAAGATTTCGCGGGGGAAAATCTTAACTGAACCGTGCCCGCGGGGCTGGCGCGGATTATGACTAGTGCATCCATATAAGACATGCATATAGACATACACTCACCCATAGTCATACAAATAGGCCTAAATTAGACTATTTACTATACACACTGCGTAATTACTATATACTCTACACAAGTATACACACACTGCAATAATACTATACACACTGCACAACCATATAAATACACACAAGTATGCAAGGGTATACACACTATGTAGCACATAAATACACATACTATTCATCCATATAGGTACACACAAAGCCAACCAAATAGATACTATGCACACTATGTATCTCCTATACTCACTGCAAGTTATACAAGCATAATATATACTATATATCACACAAAAATATATACCCTACAGTACATGGCAACTAGACCATTAAACTTTTCAACTTAATTTTGGTCCATATATACACTTTTTAATGCAGCATGCATGTAGCATAATTTATTTTTTTAATCTGCGATTAAATATTGTTAATGCATGTTGCATAACTACATGCATGTGATGAATTATATATGCATGTTGCATATTTGATGTTCTGAGACGCATGTTTGGTACTTTGTTGTGGTTTTGGATCGGCTATTTGTCACCATTTCTTTTTTCCTCGTATTATTTTTCTTTTGAGAGAAATTGTAGTGATGATTAAATTGTAAAATTCCAAGACCGGCGCACGTCCCATGGAGAAGAAGACATACTTCCAGAAGATAGGGGCCCTACATGGGTTCCCAAGTTGTACTTTTCTTGTTTTTTATGGGACTGTATATGGACTTTGGTTTGTAATTTGTAAATGGTGACTAGCCGATCCACACAACAAATATCTATGTCTGGACTGCATGATTAATTATTTTTCAAATATTTAGTTGTTACTTATTTAACATGCTTATATAAAATGGCAAAGATAGCGAGCGTCAACTTCGATGTTTTGGATTCCACATGCAAGAATTACCTGAGCTGACAACTGGATATTAAATTCCATCTACGCTCATAATGCTTGAGTCAAGCCATTGCTGCTGGAGACAAAGTGTTTGATATAGATAAGGCGAAAGCCATTATCTACATCAGACGCCATATTGATCGGACCCTGAAGGCCGAATATCTCACAGTGGAAGACTCATACGAGTTATGATCAGCACTCGAGGATCGATATAAACATCAGAAAGATGGTATCCATCCTCGAGCGTGCTACGAATGGGAAAACCTCTGACTACAGGACTTCAAGTCCATTGTCGAGTATAACTCGGCATTATTCAGCATCACCTCACGCCTGAAGTTGTGTGGTGAAAAAGTTACGGAGGAACGCATATTGGAGAAAACTTATACATCCTTCTATGAGAAGAATGTTATCCTCATGCAACAGCATCGTGAATGAAAATTCACGAAATACTCAGAACTTCTCTCATGTCTTCTGATGGCAGAACAGAACAGAGATCTTTTACTGGCCACACATAACTTGCGCCGTGTTGGCATTGCACCTACGCCTGAAGCACACAATGTCTCTCCCAGAAGAAGAAGAACAAATTCAAAACAAAACCCCCGAAGGGAAAAGCAATGAAGAAGCAGTCCAGAGTTCCCCCACAACAGAACAATAATGAGGGGAAAAAGAAAGTTGTGTGGATGAAGAAGAACACCGGCCAAACATTTGCCCCCAGGAAAGACTGGGAAGACAAATGCCACAGATGTGGCATGCTTGGACACTGGTCCAGAAATTGTCGTACTCCACGCCACCGCCAAGATTTGTACCAAGCTAGTTAGAAGCCTAATGCTGAAACAAACCTGGTGGAAGAAGAAGACCTGGCTCCAACGCGGTTCACCGCCGAGGATTTTTTGAACGATGACCTCCTAGACTGATGCTTCATTTTATCTCTTTCTGCAAGTTATATATAGTTGAAAACAATTTCCTTCCTATATGTTTGCTTTTTGATTCACATGTTGCTTTACTTCTAGACTATGAATGAAATTAGTTTATTGTGCCTTATAATGCTACACATTTTTTCTCTTTCTTGCTATAGATGGATAATAAATGCCTAGTGAACAGTACTTCTACGCACACAATCCTTGGCGACATTAGCTTTTTTCAAAGCATCAATAACTACGATGGCACCGTAAATACTATTTCCGGACCATCAAATATAATAGAAGGATCAGGGGAAGCAAATATAATAATACACAAATCTCAATAAAAGATGTTGTATTCTCTCCAAGCTCGAATATGAACTTACTAAGTTTCAGAGACATCCGTCTAAACGGATACCACATAGAAATGGTGGATAAACATAATAATGAATACTTGTATGTAACGACTCTAAAAACTGTGCTAAAACCATCATTGAGCGTTTCGAGGGACTCCCGCCGGGTCTCTATCATACAACAATTTGAGCAATGGAAGCTAATATAACTGAGCACCAGAAGTGCAAAAATCAACCAGAGTTCTCACTCTGGCATAACAAACTCGGACACCCCGGATCGGCAATGATGCATCACATCATATCCCAGTCCCGTGGACATAATTTGAAGAACCTGAAGTTACTTCATAATGTTGGATCCTGTGGATGGCAAGCAACACTAGAAGGGGGGGGGGGGGTTGAATAGTGTTGATCAAATACTAAAACTTTTTCGCTCAACGATATTAACACAAATAAATTCCTTCTAACGTTGCCTAAGAAACCAAGTAGAGTGATCTACGCTTGGTTCTTAATCAACAATATAATTTTAAAGTGCACAGCGAAATTTCACAGCAGGTAGTCGACTCCTTATGAGCAGTAGTCGACTCCCAGAGAATATGTTAGGACAAATAAGATTATAAATATGAATTTCAGCGTATATAGATAAAATTGATCTTTGCTGTAGATAGAAGATATAAATGTAAAGATAAATAAACACAGATCAACAATCGCAAACAAAAGGATTTTATCCTGGTTCCCCGCAACCCGGGTACGTCCAGTCCCCGACCAATCCGGTACGAGATTTCCACTATCTGCCTTGGAAAATACAAGCACCTAACTTCACTTGTTAGGATTTCCAACGACCTAGCCTTGACCAGGATTTCCGAACACAACACCTAGACTTGTCTAGGGTTTACCCTTGCCTCACAAACCGAGGACTTTCCAACTGGCAACAACTAGACTTGTCTAGTGTTCCAACAATCAACACAATAAGAGATTTGTCCAATACTTTACAATAAATGATAGAGATTGGTAAATACACCCGATTCTATAGCCAATCAAAAGATAGACAATTTGTGTAGTGGCTTAATAGAATGATAGTCTAGATCACACAAAGATACGAGATAAGTTCTTTGTGATCTAGAGATTTTTCAAAAATCCTTCAAATAAAATTAGAGAGAAATAATAGAGAGGATTTTGAAAAACAATTTAGCCAATAAACATAATAATATGATCTTCAAAAAGAATTGAGAAAATATTGCAAGATCAAAACTGAAATTAAACTGGCTAGAGGGAAAAATTAGAGAGCTTTGATTCACGAGAGCTTTTACGAATTTTGATTTTCAATGTTGTTCTTTTCACAAAAGAATTAAGCTCTATTTATAGGGAAAAACTGAGATTTGAATTTCAAATTTTGTTTGACTTTTGTCCCAAAAATTTCGGAGAGAATTGCTCAAAAGATTTTAAAATTCAAATTCAAAACGTCTGAAAATTTCCAGCAGGTAGTCGACTCCCTCCTATAGGTAGTCGACTCCCAGAGGAATCTAGGAAATTTTCATCCCTGAGAAGTAGTCGACTCCCTACTTTTGGTTGTCGACTCCCAGAGGAGTTTTTCCTGTTGTTCTAGTCAAAAAGGGTAGTTAGCTCCAGGGTGCGTGGAGTTTCACTACGAGAATTATGAAGTGACTAGAAAAGCTCTTGAAAACTATTTTGAAGATAGTTAAAAATTATTTCGAAATCATTTGTGTGTGTGTGTTGTCTATTTGATATGGCTTTGACAAATACCCTAAAAGACACGACACACTCACACTAGACTCTGAACATGTCTTCGGAAGTTTAGTCAACTTGATGAAGTGAAGGTGAGCTTCTCTTTGAGCTTCTTGTTCTGTTTCATCACTCGAGTTTAGCCATGTTCGTCTTTGTCGTGGAGTATTGATGCGTGCTTCTTGGAGTATTAGTAGAGCTTCACGAAATCTGCATACTTAAAATGTAGTGTAGTTATTACACTAAGCATTCATTTGGTGTGCTCATCATCAAAATCACTTGGGGGTGGAATTCAATTTCCATCACATAAGGGTGATTTTCTGTGTCCTCCTTGTTACAAAGGAAAACTGATTACGAGCCCATCTCCACTTAAAGTGGACTCAGAGTCTCCTAGCTTCCTGGAAAGAATACATGGAGACATTTGTGGGCATATTCACCCCTCAAGTGGCCCATTTCGGTACTTTATGATACTAATAGACGCATAAATGGTCATATGTGTGCCTACTGTCCACCTGCAACGTAGCCTTTACAAAGCTACTGGCACAAATCATTAAGTTGCGGGCACATTTTCCAGACAATCAGATTAAGAGAATACGTCTAGATGATGCTGGGGAATTTACATAACAAGTCTTTCAAGACTACTGCCAAGCAACTGGTATTGAAGTTGAACATCCCGTAGCTCATGTTTACACCCAGAACTGGTTAGCTGCATCTCTTGTAAAGAGACTACAATGGATCGCTCGTCCATTAGTAATGTAATCTCAGTTGTCTGTGACTGCATGTGACATGCAATATTGCATGTTGTATCACTAATAAGGATACGACCATCTGGTAATCAAACTTATTCTCCGATGCAACTCGCATATGGAACTCCACCAAATATCTCACACTTAAGGACATTTGGATGCAGTCTACATCCCCATTGCACCACCAAAAAGGACAAAGATGGGTCCTCAACGTCGTCTAGGTATCTATGTAGGGTTCGACTCACCGTCGATAATTAGATGCATGGAACCCCTAACGGGGACACTTTTAAGGCACGTCTTGAAGACTGTGAGTTTGACAAAAATACTTTTCCCAAAATAGGCTTAAATTCTAAGAAGCCTGAAGCTTCAGACACCATTTCATGGGATACCAAGACTTTGTCCCATTTTGATCCGCGTACAAGCCAATGTAAGGATGAGATCCTGAAGATCATCCAAATACAAAACACAGTTCACATACTATCAGACAAATTCACTGACAAACAAAAGATTGTCAGATCACATGTCCCTGCTGCAAACACGCCAGCTAGGATTGACATACACAAAGATGGATGCAATCCACCTGCAACAGAAGCGGTCTTACCTCAACAAAAGAGAGGACGACCCCCATGCCCCAAGGATAAGTTTCCTTGAAAGAAAAAAACTACTGGAGAAAATATAACGATACCACCACAGGATGTTGAGCTCAGCCCAAATACCTCTCCCATCCTCAATTCCACAGAAGAGGAAAAGCTAGGAGAAGTATCATTAAATTATGTACGTACTGGGGAGGTACTGGGCAGAAAAAGTACTGTCATCGATGACGACTTTGCGTTCGATATTGCTAATCATGTCAGCAGAATGTAAACGCAGAGAGGATTGGCCAAAATGGAACGAGACAATAGGAGTAGAGCTGGACTCACTCTTGAAACGCAAAGTTATTGGACCAGTAGTTCCAACACTAAAAGGTGTAAAACCTGTGGGCTATAAATGGGTATTCGTAAGAAAGAAAAATGAAAATAATCAGATCGTACGCTACAAAGAACGCCTTGTAGCACAGGGTTTTTCCCAACGACCGAGAATAGATTATGATGAAATATATTTCCTAGTTGTCGAGTCATTGGGCTGGCATTCGAGATTACTCGGTCGACAAATGATTATGGCCTGCAAGGCCTACCAAAGAAGCCCGATACCGACTCAGTCAAAGCCCAATGGACAGTCGACCGTTGAGTATGCTTCACTCAAATGTGGGATTAAAGGCGGGCTCGTGAATCTCAGAGACGTGCACAATAGTTATTCCTATTAATGGGGGAAGATCGTTGCCCCATTATGGGTGGCTGTTATCACCCGAACCTCTCCAAAGGGACCCTGAACGTCTATAAATAGAGGAAATGGTCCCAATTCCAAGGTACGAGGTCTAAGACATAAAACTCTACTTTCTCAGCTTATACTTCTTATACATTTCAAGATTGCGCCGCCAGTCTTGAGACGAACCTCCGTGAGTCGATCTCAGCTGCACCAAGTTTCCTCTCTCCCTTAAGTTCCATACTAACTTAAGCATCGGATGAGATTTGGGTCGGAAGCCAGATCCAACCCCCTAACACGTCCCTGTGGTGCAGATCGACGGTCATCATCCAATGTCGAAGGTCGACATTGAGCTTCCCAGCCTCGAACGATCGACGCAACTATCGCTCGATGGTCGATCAAACGTCACATCATCTTCAAATACCCACTCGACCCTGGTTCTTCCAACCGAGGGTCCTACTCTAACTGCTGACGAGGCTCCGACTCAGCATCTCGAGTCTACATCAGCTTGACAACTGTCTCGGTCAATTTTGGCCTTAACAATTTGGCACCGTCTGTGGAACACGTTAACCAGCTTGACATCCCAAAGCAATCCAAAAGCTATGACAGCTGGACCCAGCAACGTCGGATCGGTCGAAGGTCCGAAGAAGAAGTCGAGAGCGAACAACGTCCTGGTGGAGGACGTCGCGGACTCCACAACGCCACCACCACGACCAGCAGAGGCCCCAAAGGAGCCTGGGGTGACCTGAAAGGAGTTCACCCAGTTCACCGAGTAGGTCGGTAGGAGCCTAGGCACATTGGTGACTTTAATACACCAAAATATGGGAAGCCCATGTGCCGCCTACAAACCTGAACCTGACGCCAACTAAGGGCTCGACTTTCCTTCGAGATCTGGGGGACCCAATGGCAGATCAACTGGAGATTAACCTCCACAATTCGACCCCCCGACTGATCGCTCCCGGATATACACCCGGAAAACAATTGTAGTTTTACCACAAGCGCACGGTTAAGTGGTAAGCGGGTTATCGAACACGAGGATGGACTAATGACGGTACTCTATCTTAATCATTAAGCTATTGGTGGAAAGACGCTTTTAGAAGGTTGGTGTCACAATCGTTCAATAATCAATTCAATTCAATATTATAAAAATGTCTAGGGCTAGGAAAACTCCACTACAGATCGTCATGCATCTCTGTGAATCGCGAATCTCAATGTTGCAAAACTTGAATTGAGGTGAACTAGTCGTAACTGAATAGAGAACCAAGCTCACGCTCTCGCGCTATTGCAGGTCTATAACAACCTAGATCAGGGCCCACTCTCGTGCAAACCCTAATCTAAGCCACTAGCATTAAGATCGACATCATCGTCCAATCGCACATCAAGCCAACTCTCGTTCAAACTCGAGTTACGGCCTAGATTGTGATAGCTCGTATTCGTCCAATCTCTTGCAAACGAATATGGGTATAAATAGAACCGTCTGGTGCAATGAACAAGAAAGAGAGAAAAGAAAGCGAAGAGGGAGGTGCTAGATCATCCTCTTAGGACATGGAGTTGCTAACTCAAATAGCGCGTGCAATGACAAAACATGCTAAAGATTTTTTACTTCGATATCATGTCATATGGGTGCATTCGATATAGAAACCAAGAACTTCAAAACGATACAAAGCATGAAATCATTCTAGAATTTGCATCGTCTAAAGCATTTAAAATGATATACGTAATCATAGATTGCACACTTTTCAATTGATCGCTTTCTGCTTGGAGTATAAGAGGTATCACACATTATAAAGCAATAAGAATATAAAGAGATGGTATTCATGAAATGCATGCTAATTTTCAATTCATAGATTTCGTTATACCTCAAGTAATCTCCATAAGTATCAAAAATTACCTAGCTTAGGTCGTCATGCACATATAAGTGGCCACTCTCTTACACGTCATTGGATCCCCTCCCACAAGCTTATCTATAAGCGTGGTGGCATCAAATAGAACAATACGACTTTTCCCATTTTTTTTGAAGCTCCAAAGGAATAAAAGGAAATAAAAAGGAAAGAAGGAAGAATTCTGTATATACAAATGAACTCCTTTTTGTTTTTCTTTTCTCCTTTTCTTTTTTTTATTTTGTGTTTTTTTCTCTCTCTGTTTTTTTCAAACTAATATACACAATAACAATCCCAAATCAAAGGTGGAAAGATATGCATGTATTTTTTCTTTTGATTTTGGGATAATTGAGCTTGGACTTTTTAGCATGGGGAAGATGCAAATATAAGATTCACCAAGGAGAGATTCACCAATGATTATAAGTATAGAGATGATGGTCAAGATATTTGGAGAAAGAAAAATATGTAACGCTCAGTTCACTCTTTTGTATGTGCACGACAACTTTCAGCCGGGTAATGTAATCTACTCAGTTTGATTTCAGAAAGTAAACTAATCTAACCATATCAAAAAGGCATACATTCAATCAACCTGGAAGTTGAGCATACAATTTTATGCAAATAGAAGCGATAGTAGACAACAAAGCAGTACTCCAAGATTAGGCAATCAATGCGTGAAGCTTGGTGTGTTTTCTATGAAAAGCATACAATATAAATTTTCAGACTAAGCTAATGCTAGAATTTCATTCATAATCATACACTAGAGATGGAGGTTCCTATTCTCAAATGCATAGCGATGTATAGCATATGATATCTAAAATAAAAACAATGGCATGGCAAGAGAATATGCATATAAGAGCGAGCTAAATCCAAGTCATCGTCATCAAAGAGAATTCACTTCTAGCAAAAAGGATAAAAGAAATAAAGATAAAGGGAGAATAAAGACTAACTATACAAATGCAATGCACGCGGAAAGTAGGAAAACGTGATGCATGAGAAAAAAATGAAAAGGTGGGTGAAATAAGTGGAAAATAAAAAAAAGGTGGAGAAATATAGATAAAAATGAAAAAAATAAAAAGTGCGCGAGTGCACTCACTCCCCCAAGCTAAACTGCATAGTGTCCTCAATGTGCTTAGTGTGGCACAAAGACATTTATAATAGGGGCGGATGTGTGCGGATGCATGCATGTTAAAAAGGAAAAAATAAAATAAAATGGAATGGATATGCATATGATAAGTGCAGCATGCAAATGATGGATGTAGTGGGCACGCAAATCATAGGAGCAAAATAAAAAGACCCAGAAATACCACCTCCCTCCCAAACGGGTATATCCATATCCCTGCAAAAAGTGATCAACTTATATGGGCAAGGAAAGTGGCGGTAAAATCATGGGGCTAGAGGGGGTGCAAAATCAGCAGCAAAAGTATCAACCAAAACATCGACAATAAATATCAGAGGCATCAAGTGTGTGCCTAAGTCGGTGTTGCGCCATCACCTCCCTGTGATGGGGAAGGTGGTGGCGGTGGTGTAGGCTGCTGAGGGGTGGGACAGGGTGCTGGTGGTGGAGGCTGTGGTAGGCGCGCTAGGATCTGGTTCAGCGTAAGCTGAATACCAGGCAAAAGGACGACGCGTGCCTGCACAGAGCTAACGGTGGCAACAAGAGACCGAAAATCTGCCTTGAGCACACTCACGGCCCCCTCTACATCACGGAGATGCTGGACGAGGGCGTCGGGAGCGGTGGCAGAGGGTCGAATAGGTGGAGGTCGGGGCTGACGCACACGGCCACCATAAACGAGTGGGGCCACAAGTGGGCGTGGGTGAGGTGCGGTGCTCACTAAAAGATGCTTAGCCTCTGTGGGAGGCTGAGACACAAGAAATCTCACAGGAGTGTGAGCAGCGGCAGAAGAGGATGATGCGGCGATAGAGGACGAGACATGCAGAGAGGTCATATACACAGAAGTAGGGACAGACGTCATGAAACTCTTGGTAAAAATAGCGACAGCAGAGACAGAAGGGGCGATGACTGGGGAGGTCGTAAAAGCGATAGAAGATGACTTTCCCAGAGTCGAGAAATCAGGTGAGGATAGGGTCTCAGCCGTCGAAGCTAGGGAAGGCTCACCTCTCTTAAGTGCAGCGGGGGTGGCGCTCTCAGTGCTCATGCAGGAAATAGGATCAAAACTCAACGGCACAGAGGTGGTGATGGTGGTGGTGGTAGAAGACACAGCAACAGTGCTCCCGACACTGGCAGTGGTGTGGATAGAAGTGCCGAGGGTTGGAATCAGATCAAGTGCAGGCTGTGGGATATGGATCTCTGGGGTAAGAGGGCCGAGGAGGGGCTCCTGTTGGGCGTCCTCGGGTTCGAGTATATACGCAGCTGGGATGAGGAGGTCCATCTCTGGTCTCCACTCCCCACCTGCGGGTCCAATGTGGGTCCGAGCAGGGCTCGGAAGCACCATATAGTCTGCTGAAAATGGACCCTGAAGCCAGATCCAGTGGTGCTGACCATGAGGATGCAACATCTTCATACGGGCCATAACATCTATAGAAAGGGAAGTGGGGCCCGTAGGTTGAAGCAAGCCAGCAGGGAGCTCAATCCAGCATAAAGGAGCCAGCAAGGTGATCAGACCGCCACAATAAATCGCCGTCCTGGCGGTGACAGAGGAAATGATGCGGTCGAGATACCAGCTGGAAATATCAATCTGAATAGCAGGGACTAAGATGTCCCCGTCGCCCTCGAAGGCTCTCTCTTTTGTCATCGCGCAGAGCATATAGAGCTCAGGGGTAGACATCGTCCCAGGCTCATACCTCGCAAGAATGGTGGTCTCCATAAGGCACTAAGCAATACGAAGGTAAGGGTGGACGATAGAGGAAGCCTTGGCCCAGCTAGGGTCAAAGGCAAGTGGCGATCCCGTGATAAGGGTCCAAAATGCATGTGCATCAAAGGAAGGAGGGGTGTGGTGCATGGGACCAAAATCCAGATCGGGGTCGGGGACAGGGGGCCAGTTGAAATAGGCTCGGAGCATATCGAGAGTGATCTCGCACTCACGGTCCATCAGGCGAAAAGTGAACCTCCTGGGAGTCCTACAAATAGAACTTAGGACCTCGAGGGTCGGATGGACGTAGGCGTCCATCGACATCGAAAGAAAATCATGCCATCCCATGTTGTCGTACAACTGGAGCAGCCCCTGGAATACCCCTAGGCGCTCAAGATCAGCTATGTGGGCGAACCTAGAGGGTACAATCGAACGATGTGAGATTCTTTCAAATCTGGCGCGGTGTGCGTCATCTCTGAAAGTGATCCCCATCGTGTCGAAGGCCGTGGCGGGCTGTGCTGGTGGGGGGTGGAATGGGTGTAGTAGGAGGCGAAAGTGTGAGTGGTTGATCGCTAGGAGGCGGGGAGTCAGCTCTAGCGAAAGAAGGTCCGGGGTCGCCGGTCTTCTTCCGCTTGGCAGCGGGCTCCCGCGCACGAGACCTAGTGCGTGGGGGCATCGTGGTGCCGTGAGACATGCAAACTATCACGAAGTGCTAGAAAATAATATGGAAAGAGTATACCAAAACACGACGTGACTCCACGCTAGCAATCTGGGCAAAGAGGCGCCTCCCCTGAAGCTCCAAATCAGCGCTCGATCTCCCCCAAGCTATTCTGAAGCACAAAATAATTGATTAGCAATGAATATCAAAAAATCAAGGGTGGATCAAGAGAAATAGGCGTAAATAGGGTTTAATTTGGATTCAGGGCGGATTTGGGCTTACGAAATGGAAAATAGGAGAAAGGGGAGAATTTGGGGTGTTGGAGGGTTGCCGATCGCCGGCCGGTGGCGGAGAGCACGGCGACAGAATGGGTGGTGGCGATGGCGGGGTCATGCCACTCGGGTGCGGCCGCGTTGGCTCGGGTGAGTGAAGGGGGAGCTTGGGCAAGTCGAGGGAGAGTAGTGGAATTCCGGGAAATTTTAGATCTGAAGCGCTGCGAGTTTGAATTAAATATGGTTAAGTCAATCGGGTCACTCGACCGAGTGACGATAATCACTCGGCCGAGTGGCAACTATTTAGGGTATTTTCAAAAATTCTCATTAAGTTCCGACTCGGCCGAATAGAAACTATCATTCGGCCGAGTAGACGAAGTCACTCGGTCGAGTGGATAGGCCACTCAGAGCATTTTAAGTGCTGAATGTGTCAGATTCACTCGATCGAGTGACAAAGTCACTCGGTCGAGTGGCATATAATTTCCAGAGAGGGGTTTTCGAGACTTCCCTGTGCAGTACCCTACTCGGCCGAGTAGGGTCTTCACTCGGTCGAGTGCAAAAATCACCCGGCCGAGTGGGCTGCTGTTTTCAGATTCAGACTCTCTGTTTTTGCGACACTTTCTGTTTTCTTTTCTGCCGTCAGTTTCTTCCTCCTTTTGGCACTTGAGCACACCCCTGGAGTGCTTTCCATCGCCATGGCCGTCCTCCGTTCATATGGTCTCCAATCATCCCTTTCCTGAAATGAAAACTGTAGCATGTTGTCAGATTCTTCCTAGACTCTTGACTCTATACTCTTCCTAGACTCTTGACTCCAAATCAACGCTCGATCTCCCCAAGCTATCCTCAAGCACAAAAACAATTGATTAGCAATGAATATAAAAAAATTGAGGGATAGATCAAGAGAAATAGGCGTAAATAGGGTTTAACTTGGATTCAGGGCGGATTTGGGCTTATGAAATGAGAAATAGGAGAGCAGGGGGTGAATTGGGCGTTGGAGGGTTGCCGACCACCGGCCGGCGGTGAAGGAGCAACGGTGAAATGGGTGGTGGCAACGGCGGGGTCGCGCCACTCAGGCGCGGCGACAGTGGCTTGGGTGAGCGAGAGGGGAGTTCGGGCGAGCGAGAGGGGAGATTGGAGATTTGGGGATTTCGGATCCGAGCGGTCGCGACCTTAGGTTAAATAACGTTAGGTCGGTCGGGTCACTCGATCGAGTGAAGGTAACCACTCGGCCAAGTGAGAGCAGTTTAGGATATTTTAAAGTTTCTCGTTAACTTCTGACCCGGCGGAGTAGAAGTTATCCCTCAACCGAGTAGAGAAAGTCACTCGGCCGAGTGGATAGGCCACGCAGAGAATTTTAAGTGCTAAGTGTGTTTGACTCACTCGGTCGAGTGACAAAGTCACTCGGCCAAGTGGGGTTCAATTTCCAGATCGGGTTTTTCGAGACTTCCCTGTGCAGTACCCTACTCAGCCGAGTAGGGTCTTCACTCGACCGAGTAAAAAGGTCACTCGGCCGAGTGGGTTGATGTTTTTAGGTCTAGGCTCTCTGTAGTTGCGAAACTTTCTGTTTTCTTTTCTCCCGTCAGTTTCTTCCTCCCTTTTGCGTTTGAGCGTGTCCCTGGAATGCTCTCCATTGCCATGGCTGTCCTCCGTTCATGTGAGCTCCTATCATCCTTTTCCTGAAATAAAAACCGTAGCATGTCGTCAGATTCTTCCTACACTCTTGACTTTATAGACTAATAAAGATTTAAAACAAAAAATGAAAGTGAAATTCAACTACAAACTAAGATAGAACCGTCGGGTTGCCTCTCGACAAGCACTCGTTTAAGGTCTTGAGCTCGACCCCTTAAGATATGACGTTTAGCGCGTGATATTTGGTGCATAGTAGATGCACATGTCAAATTTTACAGGGAGGCCTTGAGGGTTTAGTTGTTGCTTTTCGTCGGCTTCCCTCGGCTGCACCTCATCAAAGGTAGTAGTGGGGGATGACTCCCCCAAGCTTGGGCTCTTGGCGTCCTTCTTCTTGATCGACAGTGAAGATTTATTCGCCGATGGCGCTTCTTTCATGTGCTTCACCGTAGAGATCTTGCAGAGCTCTCTATTCCTAGCGACATCAGCGTCATTCTTCTCTTTATCCGTAAGAGGATCCGGATGGTCTCCAACCATTGTGCCGTCTTTGGTAATTTGGACCTCTTCAAGGTCGTCATCGTGCATGGATCCAATGGCGAATGGCATTGCATCATCTATGACCTCATCGAGGAGGTCCACATAGTCCACTTCCTTTGGCCAAGGCATATGCCTCATCGTCTTCGGAATATGGAGCTGAACCGTTATGTTTCCAACGTTGAGGGACAAGGTTCCTTCCCTCACATCTACAATTACTCTGGCGGTGGCTAGGAAGGGGTGCCAAAGTATCAGCGATGTATCACCCTCTTCTCTAACATCCATGATCACAAAGTCACACGACAAGCAAAGTCCACCCGATATTTGTAGTGGCACATTTTCGGTGATCCCCACCGGCCTAGTGATTCGCCCATTGACGAGTTGTATCTTCATGTCAGTGGCCTTGAGATCGGTCCCCATAATCAGTTTCTTGAACATCGTGAGGGGCATGAGGCTCACGCTTGCTCCCAAATCCACTAAAGCTTTTTGTAGGGGGACTCCTCCAAGCGTGCATGGAATTCGGAAACTACCGGGATCTTTCAACTTGGTCGGCATCTTCTCCTTGTTGGTGAACCACGTACCTTGCTCGGCTAGCATAACTCTTTTCGTTCGCTTCTTTCCCGTGATCAAATCCTTGAGGAACTTTGCATATGACATGATTTCAACGATTGCATCCAAGAACGGGATGTTCAAGCTCACTCTTCGCAAGTAATCCAGAAATTTAATGAGTTTCTTCTCAATTTTTGCTTTTGCCAACTGTTGTGAAAACGATACCAGTTGCACATAGGTTCGCTCCTTTCGTGGCTCATCCACTTCAGATTTTTCTTCATTATTTGCCGCCTTTGGGCTCTCCCCTTCATTGATTGTCTCCTTCTCAACCGAAATTTCTTCCCTCGGTTCCTTACCTTGAATCATGGCGGGGGTAGTGTCCTTCCCGCCCCTTGTAGTCACTGCCACGACCGCATTGATGTGGCCGGTGTTGCTCCATGGATTTTGTTCCGGTTGGACCGGCAATTGTTGATTAGCCTTGCTGAGTAATGTAACTTGCTCCACCAATTATGCTATGATGGTGTTGAGGGATTCTTGTTAAGCCGACAATTTTGCATTAATCATCTTTTGATCGGCCATGAATTCTTCAACCCTTGCTTCGTGCTCCAACCTTGGTGGCGCTTGTGGGGGGTTGGGTGCCCTCCATACTTGATTGTATCCCGGGGGTCTATAGGGCCCCTCTTGTTGCCTTGGTGGGTAGTTTTGTTGTTGGGGCAGCCATTGTTGATACTGTAGTTGTTGAGGAGGCGGGCTTGTGGTTGTTGCGACGGTGGTTGTTGTTATGGTGGAGTCAAGGCTCAATCATTGTTGGCATATGAAAATCCGGGGTGACCCCTAGTAGCCGGGTTCACCCAATAACCGTTATTACTGGCAACATATTGAGCTTGCTCCATGGCTTGTCTCCTTTCTCCCCTCCAACGAACATAACTTGGCTTTGATCCTGCCAGTTGCTCATGCTTCCTCCGGGTATAGATGCGCTGGAAGCTCCATGTGGCTCGCTTATCAAATTTTCTAGTCTCTCTATGGCTTTATGAAGAGAATCAAATTTGGTAGAGAGTTCCGCCACCGCTTTTGCTTCATAGATGCTTGTCGGCTTCAAAGATAACGAAGATTGTCCCCTTTCGTCAGCCCATTACTGATTATTTGAGGCCATCTCCTCAAGTAAGGCCATAGCGGCATCCGGTGTCTTTGCCAAAATAGCTCCATTGGCCATGTCATCAATTATTTTCTTTGTGCTCGGTTGCAATCTATTGTAGAAGTTATGCACTAGCTCCCACGCTTCAATGCTATGGTGGGGCATTGGTGTCGGAGATCCTTAAAGCGCTCCCATGCCTCATATAAAGACTCTTGAGGGCCTTGCTTGAAGGACATCAAGGCTCTTTGTATCTTCACAGTCTTGGATGGCGGATAGAATTTGTTGACAAATACGCTCCCTAGCTCATCCCAAGTAGTGAAGATCCCCTCGGCTTGCGTCCTTAGCCAATATAAAGCCTTATCATGAAGAGTGAATTGGAAGAGACGCAGTCGAATAGCATCCACCGGCACGCTAGGCATCTGGAAAGTGGCGCACTTCGCTAAGAGCATTTGCAAATGGTAGTGGGGGTTCTCTTGAGGATTTCCATGGAATGGGTCTTGTTGCATCAACACTATGAGTCCCGTCTTCAACTCAAAGTTCTTGTCGGCCTCCAACTCCGGCATAGCTATAGAAGAGGTGATAGATGTGGTCTTAGGCCGTAGCCTATCTCGGATGGAGACAAGCCTAGCCGTACGTTGTGCTCGCTCTTCTGGTGTTTCTGGCGTAGCCATTTGATTTTCCTCTATAGTAGATCTCCTCTCGGCTCTAAGCTTCCTTGCCGTCCGCTCGATCTCAGTGTCAAATAATATGTCTTCTTGGGAAGCCCTTGATCTCGTGTCATGCATAAAAAGAGAGAGCCTGGATAGAATTGTTAGCACAATAGAGGAATAAAAGAGTGAAAATAAGAAATAAGAATAAAAAAAGGAAAAATAGCTAGGTAAAGAAAATAAAATACCGTCGCCTTTCCAGCAACGGTGCCAAAAACTTGATCGCTCCCGGATATACACCCAGAAAACAATTGTAGTTTTACAGCAAGCGCACGGTTAAGTGGTAAGCGGGTTATCGAACATGAGGAGTGACTAATGACGGCACTCTATCTTAATCACTAAGCTATTGGTGGAAAGGTGATTTTAGAATGTTGGTATCACAATCGTTCAATTATCAATTCAATTCAATATTATAAAAATGTCTAGGTCTAGGGAATCCCCACTACGAATCGTCACGCATCTTTGTGAATCCCACTAGCATTATGATCGATATCATCATCCAATCATAACCCGAGCCCACTCTCGTGCAAACTCGAGTTATGATCTAGACTGTGATAGCTCGTATTCTTCCAATCTCTTGCAAATGAATATGGGTATAGACTTATAATAAAAATGCTAGCTTTGGTCCAATCTCTTGCAAACCAAACCTACTGAATCTCGATTATAAATCTTAATCGAATATCTAGGCCTTCCCATTGATCAGAGCCCAATCTCTTGCAAACTCTAGACCAATGGAAATTCCTTACTATCCGTAATAAATCAATCACAAGCTAACCTCCTAGCAATTCTAGCAACATATCGATTCATTCATCACAAATCTGACATTAGATCCATAGGGTTCATCCCTTTGCCCTAGAACAACGGATCTACTTACAATTCATCGAAACAATAGCAAGATCAATGATAGAAAACATATTGCAATTCAGATCTAGAAGGAAACAATTCATAAAAGTGCAAATATTCAAAAGGAATAAACAAACCAGATCTGAGTTCTTCAATCTCCAAAGCTGAATTCCAATTAGAATTAATCTAAAAACTATTCTATGGTATCTCTCTAAGCTGGAATAAAAACTGGGCTTAAATACATGCCCAAAACGTCAAAAAAATGACAGAACTGCCCCTGCGCAGCCCAAAACCCTAGTTTCCAACCCAGGCTGGCGGCGCTACTCGGCCGAGTGGAAATCACACTCGGCCGAGTGCCAGATCCGAATAAAAACAGAGAAGTTGGATTTTGGGCATGGCACTCTGCAGCACTCGGACGAGTGGGGTTCATCACTCAGGCGAGTGGACTTCCTACTCGGCCGAGTGGATCTTCTGCTGCGCTCCCCAGAATTCCAGAGAGTCTGGCGTGTTTTCCTTCAGAAAATGTGACCTCACTCGGGCGAGTGGAGTTCTCTACTCGGCCAAGTGGCATTAACCACTCGGGCGAGTACATTGCGACACAAGGTCAGGCAGATGTCTTCGTATCAATCTTACTCGGCCGAGTACGCTTCTTCACTCGGGCGAGTGGGTTGCGTTACTCGGCCGAGTGGCCTGTTTCTGGAATCAACTCTTCTCCTCCTCGCCTCCTCGTCGATTCTATTGATCTCCTTCTTCTTTCGCTCATCATCCAGCGCCGTTAGCTCCTCGATCGGGCCATGGGCGACGCTCCGGTATGCGTGCAAGTCCCTTAAGCTCATTTTTGCTCCCGATTGCTCCATATTTCCTGAAATCAGATGAAAACAAGAAATAGTGAAAAGTAACGAAATATCGTCGTATAATCATGAAAAGCACGATATGAGCAATCAAAATGGCATGCAAACATGCAGAAAAAAGGTGTATAATATGGACCGATCCCCGGCACATCAAAATATCGGCGGCTTTCTTCTCCTCGAGAGTCAACGGCTTATCCCCGGTAAGTCCCAAATCAGGGGCACCCCAACCGGGGCAAAAGTTAGCCTCCCCTTGGAAAACCACAAACAAAAACTCATCTTTCCACTTGGGATTGGAGGTGGGAAGATCTTCCAGTAGCTTCCTACCTCGATGGGCCATAATCGTATACCACCTCGGGGTCTTGAGGGGAGGGATCAAGAAAAAATGATTAAACAGACTTAGAGATGGTTCAATCCCCTTCGTCACGCACAGAACTATGAAGCCCATCAACATACCAATGGCATTCGGCATCAGCTGGCAAAGGGAAATGTTTTAAGGTACACAGGAAGTACCATATGAAAGGGTACATGTGAAATCGAAGGCCATGCTCGAAGACTCTGACATAAACCCCTGCTTCCAGATTGCCAGGACGATGAGCCCTCTCGTCCCTTCCAGGCAGCCTAATTTGGTAGTCGAGACGGACGTACCTCCTCTGAAGCTCGGTGATCTGACTGGCCTTGAATTTGGACCTAACATTCACCAGCAAGCCTGGCTCCATGATCCCTTCCCGATTCTTCTGCATAGCTATGACCAAGTTCCTTCTGGAGGCAGAGATGGAGGACGAAGCCATTGCTTTTGAGAGAAGGAAAATCTGAATCAAGAAAATGAAGACGGTACTTCCGCACTCTATTGCTGGAACCGTCATATATGGGCAAGGCAACAACCGCATGATGTAACACGTGTCGAAGACCTTAGAGCCCAGAATGTCTTGGATTTCAAACTGACAAATCATCAGAATCGACGAGGCGGGCGTTTTTGGTGCCTAGAGCTCAAGTGCTATTTTCTTGACTACCGAGCCCTATTACTGTGATGTAACATCGCTTGACTTCAGCAGATGGATCCTTCAAGGTCGTGCGATGGGGGGCCATTGTTGAGTCATTTGGCCGATGTTCGAGATTACTCGGTCGATAAATGATTATGGCCCGCAAGGCCCACCAAAGAAGCCCGATATCGACTCAGTCAAAGCCCAATGGTCAGTCGACCGTTGAGTCCACTTAACTTGAACGTGGGATTAAATACGGGCTCGTGAATCTCGGGAACGTGCACAACATTTATTCCTATTAATGTGGGAAGATCGTGGCCCCATTATGGGTGGCCGTTATCACACCAACGTCTCCAAAGGGACCCTGAATGTCTATAAATAGAGGAAAGGGTCCCAATTCCAAGGTACGAGGTTTAAGACATAGAACTCTACTTTCTCAGCTTATACTTCTTATACATTTCGAGCTTGCGTCGCTAGTCTTGAGACGAACCTCCGTGGGTTGATCTCAGCTGCACCAAGCTCCCTCTCTCCCTTAAGTTCCATACTAACTTAAGCATCAGAGGGGATTTGGGTCGAAACCCAGATCCGACCCCCCCTAACGAGTCCCTGTGGTGCAGATCGATGGTCATCATCCAATGTCGAAGGTCGACATTGAGCTTCCCAACCTCGAACGATCGACGTAACTACCGCCTGAAGGTCGATCGAACGTCGCATCATCCTCAACTACCATCACTCGACCTTGCTTCTTCCAACTGAGGGTCTCACTCCAACTGCTGATGAGGCTCCGACTCAGCATCTCGAGTCTACATCAGCTTGACAATTGTCTTGGTCAATTTTGGCCTTAACACCGGTCTTGGATGCGATTTATTTCTGATTTATAATAAGCTTAACATCTGCGAAAGGTCTAGATATGCAGCTCATGGACGTTGTGACTGCATACCTATACGGTAATATAGATAAAGATATCTATATGAAACTTCCAGATGGTTATAAATTACCAACAAAAATGACAAATAGACATCGAGACGTCTATTCTGTCAAACTCCAAAGATCACTGTATGGTCTAAAACAATCGAGAAGAATGTGGTATAACAGACTCAATGAATTCCTTGTACAACAAGGATTCACCAATAATGAAATCTGCCCTTGCATCTTCATAAGAGCAAAGGGAACATGATTTGTAATTATTGTCGTCTACGTAGACGATTTAAATCTCATAGAATCTCCTGAAGAGATATCTGAGATATACAAAAGCCTTACAAAGACTTTTGAGATGAAAGACCTAGGCAAAATCAAATTATGCCTTGGCTTACAAATAGAACACCTCAGCGGAGGAATCCTGTTACATTAATCCACTTACACACGGAAATTTCTGAAAAATTTCCAAATGGACAAATGTCACCCACTGAGTACACCAATGGTCGTCAGATCATTGGATGTTAATAAAGAACCATTTCGTCTGCTGGAAGAGGAGGAGGAAACACTTGGTCCTGAAGTACCATACCTAAGTGCCATGGGTGCATTCCTTTATCTGGTAAACTGTACGCATCCCGATATAGAGTTCGCAGTAAACTTACTAGCCAGATACAGTTCAGCTCCCACAAAGCGCCAATGGAATGGAGTGAAGCACCTTCTGTGCTACCTCCAAGGGTTAATCGATCTATGATTATATTACCAGAAAGGTGTATTCTCTAACTTAATTGGTTATGAAGATGCATGATACATATCAGATCCCCACACCGAAAAGTCCCAGACTGGTTTTGTATTCACCTATGGTGGGATGACCATTTCATGGAGATCTGTGAAGCAGACCACGACAACAACCTCATTCAACCATTTTGAACTCATTGCGATCCATGAAGCTAGCAGAGAATGCTTTTGGCTACATTCAGTCATTCACCATATCCTAGTGACGACCGGCCTGAAGATGGGCAACCTTGAACCAACCACCATGTTCGAAGACAATGCATCCTGCATAGCTCAACTGCGAGGTGGCTACATCAAGGGTGACATGACGAAGCACATCTCCCCCAAGCTTTTTTGGATGCACGAACTACAAGAAGACAAACAGATCGACATTCAACACATCCAGTCTTGCAATAACTTGGTAGATCTATTTACTAAAGCACTACCTCAATGTACTTTTAGAAATCATGTAAAATAGATTGGGATGAGACAGTTGAGAGACTTACAAGCTTGAAGCTTGTACACAACATGGGGAGTTAATGTTGTGTTGTACTCTTTTTCCTTAGCTATTGGTTTTTCCCACTGGGTTTTCCATAGCCAAAGGTTTTAACGATGCAACCACATTAACTCTGGATCCAGAAGTATACACCCCTAGTGATATCCACCGATCGGGGGAAGTTAAGAAAACTTGTACTCTTTTTCCTTAGATGTTGGGTTTTTCCACTGGTTTTTCTGTCACGCCCCGCTTCCCAAAAATATGGAGGCGAAGCGTGAGAAGGTCCGCTCAGACTTGAAGCTGCAAAGCTGCAAGTCCGATAAGCGTCAATCAAATTTAAAACTGCAGGTCCTTGCAACGCGAAACGAAACAAAGATAATAATAACGAAAGAGACAAAAGAAGCATCTCAGAATATCCATAGCAATAAATCTCAACATCACAGAAAAGCCACCAGGCTAAAAGAAAAGAGTCTAAAAGAGGCCGAGCATGGCCAACAAAAGTACAAAGTACAACAACTAAGTAATGGTGCAAGCACCGACATCTAACAGCAACCTAAAGCAAAAGCAACGCCAACAGTCTCTAAAACTGGTCTCCGGTGTCTATGAACTCCTCGACGGACGTAGGCTCAGCGTCAGCAACACCTCGACCTCAACAACTATCTCTGGCTCAGGGTCTAACATGTGACACCCAAAGAGAAAGGGGCACATGTCAGCAAGTCTAAAAGACTTGTGCAAGTGAAACTGAAAGTACAAGTAAAACAACCTAGCAGTTCTAGCATGATGCAATGACATGGCAGTTTAAGTAATGAGTGCAGCAGGTAAAGTAAAGTACAGTACAGTACGAGCATGGCATGGCATTCACAAGACAAGTACAAGACAAGGAAAGTAAGCACCTCGTGCACAGGGATTCCATCTTTTGGCTAGAGGGCGGATCAGGCCACTCCTAAGCTCAAGTGAACGTTTATCCCTACCCCTCCACGTGTGTCGAGCCAGGGCCTTACCCCCAAACGGTAATGCTCGCTTCTGGACCACGAGCCAGGAAGTGTTTAAACAAGTATGGCGTAGGGGTGCACCTAGCCGGACAAGTAGTACGAGGACAAGTATTGTAGCGTGTGCTACGATGCAACAATCAATGCATGGATGACATGGCATGGCAAGTAGTAAAGCGTACAAGTAAGAAAAGTAAACGTGATAGTTTAGCATGCATGAATGACAGTTTAATGGTTGGATCTAGCTTCGTTGTCAAGCTAGATCATTTAGGTGACGGATCTAGTTTCGTTGTCAAACTAGATCAAGTAGGCGTCTAGCCAGCTATCATTTCACTGACTAGTCTCTTTTACGCTAAAAGCAAGGAAGTGGCCTAAAAACATGGCCCTACACAAGAGTTGGCAAGTTTCACTTGCCTGCAATTATCACGTCAAGAAAACACCGTCCAACGAGTCCAAAGTCACGATTCCTACGTGCACAAGTCCACCGGCCTACATCCGTTTTATTAATCTTGATTAGTGATTGCTAAAACATTTAAAAATACTTTAAAATACTGATTTTTAGTCTTGGTTAGCATGCAATTGGGTTGGGGGTCCTAGGGGTGCAAAACGTTACCTCAACACGACGCGAAAGCTACACCGGCGTCGGGTAGCGACACCGGGGGTTGGAATAAAAGATCGCGCTCCAAGTCCAGATTCCAATTAGATTCCTCGCTGGAAATTTCAGAGCAATCAACCCGGGCGACGATTCCAGATTCCAAAGCTAGCACGTGCGACGATGGGCTACGACGTGCGACGACGTCGTACGCGACGGATCCTCGAAGAGCAAGCACCTAGGTGGGGCCCACAGTACTCCTAGGGGCCTTTGGGGGACCCACAATAACTCTGGAGAACTTGGGGGGCCCACGGCGGCAAGCGGTGCGACGGATGCGGGGTTGCGACGAGTGGCTCTCGGTCGTACAGCCTCGGTGCGGGGAGATTTCTCGGTCAGACACGCTGGGCGGCGCTGTTGCAGCGTTGGGGGTGTGCAGCAGCTCGGGTGCGGGCGTTTCCTTCGGTCAGACCGATAGGGACCGTCGGTCGTGCGCTTGGGATGCGAGGCTGCGGTGTGCAAAGCTTGGGCGCTCGGTCACAGCGGGCGGGGCGACCGGTCAGACACGGAGCGGAGCGGGGCGACGGGGCGGGTCGATGCGGAGCGCTTGTGCGGAGCGGGGCCTCGGTCAGACCGAGGGCCTCTCTCGGCCAAGCGGGGGAAACGGGCGTGGGCGGCTGCTGCAGCGTGCAGACGGCGAGGATGCGGGGGCGGCTATCGGTCGGAGCGGGCGGATGCGGTGGGTTTTCTCGGTCGTGCGGGGGGCTGAACGTCGCAACATTGCGACGATTCGTCGCAACGTCCAATTTCAAGTTTGGAAGAGGCTAGGGCTAATTTCTTTGGAAAATAGGTCTTGCTAGGGGTTGCTTATATAGTATAGATGGGTTGACTTGGTCTAGGGCTAAATCTAATAGGATTAGAAGTTTAAAAAGATTTAAAATTTGAAATTCAATTACTCCATCTCATCCAAGGGTTTGACCTGGTCCAAATGAGCTGGAAATTGGCTCAAAAATTCTTTAAAACGTTTAAAACTTAAATAAATTTTATTTGGCCGAAAATAATTTATAAATTAATTATTAAAAATAATATAAAACTTGTAAAAATTATAAAAGTGGTCAAATAAACTCAAAAAATTATGAAATAAATATCGTGGTGATCGTGGTGACGAATGTGAGCTAACTAAGAAGACGGAACTCAATTTTGACGTCGGACGACGAAACTAAAAATAGAAACGTCTCCCGTCAAGAGTGAGAATCGTCACGTCTCATCGAGTAAGTTTAAATTGTGGGAAAACGACTCGAGAAACGTCGTTCCAAAATAGTGCCACTATTTAATACTCTCAGGGAAGTTCACAACGGCATAACACACGAAAGTATTCACTATCAAATAAAGTCTAAAACAAACACGTGCATGGCCAAAAGCATGTGCACGAACAACGTACCACGAAAAGTGGTCGTTACATCCTCCCCACCTTAGAATAAAGTCAGTCCTCGGACTTTCTAATATGGCTAGTCGCTCTAGTAACTACCCCAATCAAGTCACATTATAATTCAAACCAAGTATAGTCATTACATGTGCTTATATATGCACTATGTAGTCAAACATTAACACTACCAGCACGTATATATATATACATTCGCGTACGTTATACACTTATACTTATTATAGTCAGTCAATTTCATACATGAATTTCAATCATATATATAGGCATACATCCCTTTATATATCTACTACTTACCCAATCACGAAACAATATTTCAGATACTCATATAAGGATAGTCTCACACTTAGCAAATACAACCATTGCCCTACGTATAGATAGCTATCTATGCACAAACATCAAGAGTATACTACCCTCTAATATTCATTCAATACCAAACATCTCATCACATATAGTCACACCATACCATTATTAAATCAAGTTCACTATATCTAATATACATTCACCACTACTATAATTTCACCATATATAGTCATACAAATGCATGCAATAATTTTACCGTATATTCACATCACATACGGTCCTATAACTGTATTTACGACACGCCACATATATCGTAGTCATCAATACTTATAACTAAGCACATACTTTCCCGTGCATGGTGCACACCCATACACGCTAACTTTTCATTTACGTATACCAATCATATCATTATATAACTAGCACACATATGCACCTAGTTTAGCTAGTACACGTATGTTCACACAACAAGCCCTAATAAATAACTATACCACAAGATCAACCATATAACTATATACTGGTATAGCGACCCACAATCATGTGTGTAACTCAACCAGGCACAAACACTCCTATCACTATACATACATCAAACATTGCTATATTCAATCTACAACATGCATTCAATATACTTAGAGTATACCCACTCAAGCTTGAGTGAGACTCAATACACATATCAGAATATTCTATATACATAACACGACATTTATACCTATACCGATACCATTCCTATATATATATATATATATATATATATATATATATATATATATATATATATATATATATATATATATATATATATATATATGCCTACCAATACAACCATATACATACCATAAGTCATTTACACCTAATATTTAGTCAGGTAATACTCACATAGTTCAATCTCTCTATATACCATAATAATAATACAGCCATCAGCACACGTATAATTATAATATACTCCCTAATACATGCACACGTATTCATCGTATAATCACTCACATGTAACATACATATTCACACCATAGCCTACTACCTATAACTGGTGTACCAATACCTATTATTGTTATCACACCTAGCATACATATAGTTTCACCAGCATATTGCTTCAATCATTATAAGTATCTCCTAACTACATACACAACTTAGATATTTCAACGCTAACCCTAATACACAGGCATCCCTAGTATAGTATAGCTATCCACACAAAAATCTATAACTACTAACACACCACAACTTCATACTATCACGAATAACTCCGAGTACATATAACACACAATAAGCAACCATTAATATACCATGGGAGAGTACACTCATTCAAGCCAACATATGCAGAATTTGAAAACCGTCGTACTTCAAAAGTTGAAATCCTCGCCTGGAAAGAAATATTGGAGATCAATAAGACGTGTTGTTTCAAAATAAGTTTGAGTCGAATATTCATAATACGAGAAATGGTCTATTGGTTTAAAAAAAACACTAAGGAAGTAAAATCATTTACACGAATATTGAAAGCGTAGTTTAGAAAATATTATACGGTGGTAATTTAATATAATGTTTGTGAAATCAAAGAAGGAAATCAAGTAACGGAAGGATTTAAACTCTTGTTAAATGCTTTCAAAACTTTTAGGCTATGGAGAAATTTAAAATGATCGGTTTGAAACTACTTTTAGAGAACCAGGGTTTGCCAAAAATGAAAAAAAACTGATTTACGCAAGGTTCTTAATATACGAGCACAACAAGTCTAGTACGGATATAAAAATAATTGAAAGTATGTATGGTGCACGGAAAAATAATAATAATGACTTAGTGTAAGAATTTTCAAGATCGAATCGCAAATCCTTAAAATCAAATCAGGGAGGGTCTAGAGCAGGAAGTGGTTATGAAAATAGTAATTTTGCAAAAATCTGAAATAGCGAGAACGACGAGCAAAAACCAACTTGCTGAAAGCTGAAATTCTGTGTGTCTTGAAAGTATATTAAAGTAAACACGACGTATCATGAGAATCGAATTGGGCAGGGCAAAAGTAAAACTAATATATGAAAGAACGACACATTTGCATAAGTATGAAAAATATAGGCTGGGAAAATACCATAAGCTAGTATTCAAAAATTCCGACAAACGTTTTAAAAATTTAAATCAATGAAGGAGGATGAAATATAGGTATATTAGAATTTTGAACAAAATTAAGCTTAGTGGAAGAGAAGATTGAAAAATACTTTCCGAAGATTCAAGTTTTGCAGTGGCGATGTTTGAAAATTGACGACGATCGTCACGGGGCGATCTCGTGAATCGAGGCAAGGAAATTGGTCGGATGATCAAAACATACATACGCCTAGGATATGAATCAGGAAAGTCTACGGAAACTCCTACGGTCGACCAACTAAAGATTAAAAACTAATCGCCCAGACTTCTAAAGGTTAAACGGTAACGAAATGCGTTCAGCTTGGTCCGAAATCGATGAACCCAAGCGAACGACTAGAGGAAATTCTAGAAGTCTAAAATGGTCAGGGTTAGGCAAGGACCACTAAGGTAACTCCTACGGCGATCAAATCAATTGCTAGAAGGGGTCTAACTATCAATCAGGGGCCTCTAAATAGCAAGCACATACGTCTAACTAAGTCTTCTTACCACCTAGTGTCATAAGAAGCGACTAAACTCAGGACTTCTGACTCGGATGTTGCAATTTATTTAATGGACATTCCGTTATTATCGTTGTTCCGTTAATTCGCAATTGCAAGACCGGACCTGCATGGGCCACCAACAAAACCTGTCACGCCCCGCTTCCCAAAAATATGGAGGCGAAGCGTGAGAAGGTCCGCTCAGACTTGAAGCTGCAAAGCTGCAAGTCCGATAAGCGTCAATCAAATTTAAAACTGCAGGTCCTTGCAACGCGAAACGAAACAAAGATAATAATAACGAAAGAGACAAAAGAAGCATCTCAGAATATCCATAGCAATAAATCTCAACATCACAGAAAAGCCACCAGGCTAAAAGAAAAGAGTCTAAAAGAGGCCGAGCATGGCCAACAAAAGTACAAAGTACAACAACTAAGTAATGGTGCAAGCACCGACATCTAACAGCAACCTAAAGCAAAAGCAACGCCAACAGTCTCTAAAACTGGTCTCCGGTGTCTACGAACTCCTCGACGGACATAGGCTCAGCGTCAGCAACACCTCGACCTCAACAACTATCTCTGGCTCAGGGTCTAACATGTGACACCCAAAGAGAAAGGGGCACATGTCAGCAAGTCTAAAAGACTTGTGCAAGTGAAACTGAAAGTACAAGTAAAACAACCTAGCAGTTCTAGCATGATGCAATGACATGGCAGTTTAAGTAATGAGTGCAGCAGATAAAGTAAAGTAAAGTACAGTACGAGCATGGCATGGCATTCACAAGACAAGTACAAGACAAGGAAAGTAAGCACCTCGTGCACATGGATTCCATCTTTTGGCTAGAGGGCGGATCAGGCCACTCCTAAGCTCAAGTGAACGTTTATCCCTACCCCTCCACGTGTGTCGAGCCAGGGCCTTACCCCCGAACAGTAATGCTCGCTTCTGGACCACGAGCCAGGAAGTGTTTAAACAAGTATGGCGTAGGGGTGCACCTAGCCGGACAAGTAGTACGAGGACAAGTATTGTAGCGTGTGCTACGATGCAACAATCAATGCATGGATGACATGGCATGGCAAGTAGTAAAGCGTACAAGTAAGAAAAGTAAACGTGACAGTTTAGCATGCATGAATGACAGTTTAATGGTTGGATCTAGCTTCGTTGTCAAGCTAGATCATTTAGGTGACGGATCTAGTTTCGTTGTCAAACTAGATCAAGTAGGCGTCTAGCCAGCTATCATTTCACTGACTAGTCTCTTTTACGCTAAAAGCAAGGAAGTGGCCTAAAAACATGGCCCTACACAAGAGTTGGCAAGTTTCACTTGCCTGCAATTATCACGTCAAGAAAACACCGTCCAACGAGTCCAAAGTCACGATTCCTACGTGCATAAGTCCACCGGCCTACATCCGTTTTATTAATCTTGATTAGTGATTGCTAAAACATTTAAAAATACTTTAAAATACTGATTTTTAGTCTTGGTTAGCATGCAATTGGGTTGGGGGTCCTAGGGGTGCAAAACGTTACCTCAACACGACGCGAAAGCTACACCGGCGTCGGGTAGCGACACCGGGGGTTGGAATAAAAGATCGCGCTCCAAGTCCAGATTCCAATTAGATTCCTCGCTGGAAATTTCAGAGCAATCAACCCGGACGACGATTCCAGATTCCAAAGCTAGCACGTGCGACGATGGGCTACGACGTGCGACGACGTCGTACGCGACGGATCCTCGAAGAGCAAGCACCTAGGTGGGGCCCACAGTACTCCTAGGGGCCTTTGGGGGACCCACAATAACTCTGGAGAACTTGGGGGGCCCACGGCGGCAAGCGGTGCGACGGATGCGGGGTTGCGACGAGTGGCTCTCGGTCGTACAGCCTCGGTGCGGGGAGATTTCTCGGTCAGACACGCTGGGCGGCGCTGTTGCAGCGTTGGGGGTGTGCAGCAGCTCGGGTGCGGGCGTTTCCTTCGGTCAGACCGATAGGGACCGTCGGTCGTGCGCTTGGGATGCGAGGCTGCGGTGTGCAAAGCTTGGGCGCTCGGTCACAGCGGGCGGGGCGACCGGTCAGACACGGAGCGGAGCGGGGCGACGGGGCGGGTCGATGCGGAGCGCTTGTGCGGAGCGGGGCCTCGGTCAGACCGAGGGCCTCTCTCGGCCAAGCGGGGGAAACGGGCGTGGGCGGCTGCTGCAGCGTGCGGACGGCGAGGATGCGGGGGCGGCTATCGGTCGGAGCGGGCGGATGCGGTGGGTTTTCTCGGTCGTGCGGGGGGCTGAACGTCGCAACATTGCGACGATTCGTCGCAACGTCCAATTTCAAGTTTGGAAGAGGCTAGGGCTAATTTCTTTGGAAAATAGGTCTTGCTAGTTGTTGTTTATATAGTATAGATGGGTTGACTTGGTCTTGGGCTAAATCTAATAGGATTAGAAGTTTAAAAAGATTTAAAATTTGAAATTCAATTACTCCATCTCATCCAAGGGTTTGACCTGGTCCAAATGAGCTGGAAATTGGCTCAAAAATTCTTTAAAACGTTTAAAACTTAAATAAATTTTATTTGGCCGAAAATAATTTATAAATTAATTATTAAAAATAATATAAAACTTGTAAAAATTATAAAAGTGGTCAAATAAACTCAAAAAATTATGAAATAAATACCGTGGTGATCGTGGTGACGAATGTGAGCTAACTAAGAAGACAGAACTCAATTTTGACGTCGGACGACGAAACTAAAAATAGAA
This sequence comes from Scilla litardierei, assembly GCA_030789695.1. NCBI lineage: Eukaryota > Viridiplantae > Streptophyta > Magnoliopsida > Asparagales > Asparagaceae > Scilla > Scilla litardierei. Next base: position 260,874,785 of record CM061133.1, read on the forward strand.
ACGTCTCCCGTCAAGAGTGAGAATCGTCACGTCTCATCGAGTAAGTTTAAATTGTGGGAAAACGACTCGAGAAACGTCGTTCCAAAATAGTGCCACTATTTAATACTCTCAGGGACGTTCACAACGGCATAACACACGAAAGTATTCACTATCAAATAAAGTCTAAAACAAACACGTGCATGGCCAAAAGCACGTGCACGAACAACGTACCACGAAAAGTGGTCGTTACATTTTCCATAGCCAAAGGTTTTAACGAGGCAAGACCTCCTAACTGAGGATCCAGAAGTATCCATATCCTCATGATCAGATAAGCTCTATGAATCCCGAAGCATTCATATACCAAGCTTACAATGATGGATGGATAAGGGAAAGTGTTATGAATGGGCTTTTGTAGGCCCATGTGGAGCCTACTTAGGATTAGGGTATCCACCCATTATGTAATCTTTTCCTATAAATATATGGATATGGGTTTCATAGCCGCCACCTTCATAACACATCGGTAGTTTTAAAGGACAACGGTCATTTGGATACTGGGATTGTCTATTCGGGCTTATGTATGAAATATGACTAGAAATAACCCGTGCACACGATGCACAGCACAAGAAAAAAATACTGACAAACAGGAGGCAGTGAACACGCGCAAACGAAAAAGAGCGAGAAGTGTGGTTGTGTGTGTCGTCGGGGTAAAAAGGTAAACCTAAAATCCATGGGGGTTATAGGGGAAAAAGCCCATAGGCCAAAGATGCAATCATGTGAGTTTTTTTTGGGTTTTTTGCAAAGTGAGATGAGGGGTATGGCAAACATACAAAATATGTGAGCATGGGGTTTTTTGCAAGGTGGGATGATGTAAGGGGGATGGATAACATGCAAATATGTGAGAGTGTGGGGGGGGGGGGGTTTGCACAAAAAAAGTTGATGTGACACTTGTCTTAGTCAGCTTGTGACTGGGACAAATGGTGCCAACGGGACAAACCCAGTTGGACATCCCTCTTTTGTATAAAAGATATTTTTTGGTTGAATATGCGACACGTGAATAAAAAGAGAATTTGAACTTGCAATTCTAAGTTTCTTGTTCGTGATAGATAGGGACCAGACATATTACCCAATGATCTTATTGGATTCGGATTAGACAGCTCGATTGATATGGACAATGTTTGGTTATAAGTAAGACCCGACCTAATGACTTGACTTAGGACATGTTCCACTGTTTGTAAAGTGGCTTAAATGTTGGTTTTTTTCATTGTTGAGATATTATTTATGTATTGTTAGATCACTTTCTATAGGTGATTCTCGGGGCTTTTGTTCCTTACCTCGAAAATTTCCTTGCGATTGCTGGCTTCGGTGGCTCCTACGTGGAGCTGATGTGTTCTGTAATTTATCTCGATCGTAATCCGTGGGTTTTTCACGGCTTACGCTCCAGCTTCTTATTTTTTAGGGCCCACTTGGTCTGATCACACATCGTCGTTGCTTCATCTTTCACATCTACTGTCATTTAGTATAGGATCAGACACTTGATTCTGGCTGCTCCAAGCTATGTATCAGAAAACAGACACATCAGACGCCTGACTGTCTATCAGATGCATTACAGGGTGCCTTCAAATGGCTGGATGGCATATGATGGCATATGATGGCATATGAATGGGTGCCTTCAGACGCCTGACTTGGTAACAGACACCTGCCCGGATTTTCCACAGATTATGCTCGAGATTCTTGTTTTTTGGGGCCCACTCGGTCTGATCACCCTCCATCACTGCTTCTCTTGCACATCGCTTTCTCATCTTTTAGAGTGTGTGTAACGACTGCTTTTCATGTATCTGGATTTATTATAATATAATATATGTTTTGGTGGATTTTCTCCTCATGTGTGGTTTTCGTCTCCGTAGCTTTCATTTTCGATCGATTCGTCGTATTTTCTCGTTTCTTCCTTAGGATTGTCGATTTCGAAGTATGTCATTCGTGGCGGACTTCATAACGGTCGTATCTTACTATTAGATCAAGCCTAGGAGTCTTAGGAATTGATCCCGGGGCCCCGCGCTCCGTATCGGAACTTTTGGTGCTCATTAGCCGGTATAAGAAGGGGCACCGACCGACTAGATGACGATCCAGTCGGTCGGCAATCCTTCTTGGACCGACTAGTTGGCTTTCTAAATTTCTCAGGAGTTATTGTTTATCGTTAGTCGGTCTAAGAACGTTGGTTGACCGACTAGGATGCAAACTAGTCGGTCGGCAATGCTTCTTTAACCGACTAACACATCATCTAATTTTAGTATCAGCTACTGTTTACTCTTAGTCGGTCTAAGAACGTTCATCGACCGACTAGTTGCTAAACTAGTCGGTCAGTATTTGTTCATGGACCGACTAATTCTAAATCCTATTTTCGTTCAGAAGTTACTGTTTACACTTAGTCGGTCTGCGTTGGTCGACCGACCGACTAGTTGCCAAACTAGTCGGTCAGTGGTTGCTCTTTGACCGACTAACATGTGTTAAAACCCTAATTTCTAGGCAGCCGCCAGCCCAACCTATTTATACCCCTCCCAAACGTTTCTTCTTCCTCCCTCACGACCCAAAACCCTAAAATCTCCCCCATTGAGCCACCATCTTCCTCCAAGCTTCATTCCTTCATTCCAAGCCCTAGATTCATCATCTAAACCCTCCATCCACTCATTCCACCTCTCATTTTCCCCAAATCTCCATCAAATCCCCAAAAACCCCCAAAAACCCCCAAAAACCCTAGTTCTCCCAACTTCTCCAATCTTTTCCAGATCTGATCCTAGGGTTCTCCGGAGTGTTTCTTCCGCCTCCTCTCGGTAAGAAATCGATCCCTTGGTGTTTTTATAACCTATTTGTATTTTTATGAAACCCTAATAAAATTTCATGTTGTTTGATGATTGTTCCCCCATAACAGCGATTTCCCCGTAGATTGGCATCCGTGTGACGAAGTGGTCGTCATCCCTGGTGCTAGGCAAGTGAAACTTGCCACCTAGGGTTTAGGCCATGCTTTAGGCCATTTGCTTGTTGTAGGCGTAAAAGAGGCTAGGCGACGAAATGATACTCGCCTAGGCGCAAATTGGGGAACTAGCTTGACAACGAAGCTAGTTCCGACATATAGCATGTTGCACAATTACCATGTCATGTTTACTTTCCATCAACGGTACGCGAATTAATTGTCATGTCATTGCATTCTCTAAGTGCTTTTGTGATTGCGTAGCTTTGCTACGAATGCTTGTGTTCCTGGCTCGTGTTCCAGAAGCGAGCCCTGTAGTTGGAAACCCCAACGCTCGGATACCGGCTAGGTGCACCCCTATGCCAATTACACTTCCTGGCTCGTGTTCCAGAAGCGAGCTCAGTGAGTTGGAAACCCCAACGCTCGACACATATGGGTGGGGTAAGAGATAAGCGGACTGAGCCCCGAGTTGGCCTGATCCTCCACTCCGGCCAGCAGGTGGACTCTCTAGTGCACAAGTGATTAATAGTGATAGAGATAAGCGGCCTGAGCCACGAGCTGGCCAGCAGGTGGACTCTCTATGCACTAAGTGATAAACAGTGATAAGTGAAAATAGTGATGAGTGATTCGTGAATTAGTGATTTGGTAGCTTTTGCTACATAGTGCGTGCTTGCCTCTTTTAAACTGTTGCATCATACTTAACTGCCATGTCATGCATACTAAAACTGCTAGGTTGCTAGTTGCTTTACTTTCAGTTTCCTTGCCCAAGTCTTTTAGACTTGCTGACATGTGCCCCTTTACTCTTTTGGGTGACACATGTTAGATCCTGAGCCTGAGTACCTTGTGGAGGGTGAGGTGTTTGCGGACGCCGAGCTTGCGCCCGTGCTGGACGGGGAGTACGTGGACACTGGGGACCAGTCCTAGTGTCTTCGTTGTGTTTTACTTTTGTTTAGACAGTTGTTTTGTTATCGGTGCGTAGCACCTATACTTTGGTATGTCATTGCTTTTGTTGGCCTTGTTCTGGGCCTTTAGACTCTTTCTTTTAGCCTGGTGGCTTTTCTGGATGTTGGACTTATTTTTATGTTGGACAATTTATGAGATGTGAGTTTTTATTTCAGTCTCTCCTTGTATTATTATTGTTTTTCCGTTGTGGTTACAGGGACCTGCTTATGTTTTATTGACGCTTATCGGGTTTGGGGCTTCACAGCTCCACTCTCGTGCGGACCTTTTCACGTCTCGCCTCCATTTTAGGGAAGCGGGTCGTGACAGTGTGTCGATGAAACCCTAGCATATGTTGCTGTGTTTCATTGATCGCTTCTAAAAATTAAAGTGATGTTGATCTTCGGTTCTCAACGATGAAGCCCTGGCTAGATCTCTTCAGTTCCATCCTTCTCATATCATCGGCGATCGTTTCAAACAAATAAAGGGGCTTCCGTTCAGTTTGGTTGCCATCTTTTCTTCTTCTCATCTAAGCATCGTTTTGGATCTTCTTTCCAAAGTTATTTAGTGGCTTGATTTGCGAGGTATGTTCCTTATTGTTGGCTCCTAGATGGTTTCTGACTCGTCTCAAACAATGTGAGCGATACTCCCAAATATGGTAGATCAAACAAGTAATAAACTGGGTGAGACCAAAATTGATTCCACGGGATAATTGACATGCAATACCACAGATTTCAACTATCAAGAGAAATAATCTAACGAGAAAGCTACCACCTTTCGAAGGTGAAATAATGGTTTCAAAAGTTTTAAGTACTAAAAGTGGTTCTGAAATAACTACGAAGAAGTCGATGCTATGATACCAATACGAAGAGCATGTGTTGGTTATGATTTTGTTAGGGTGTTTGCAATCAATAAATATTAATGTGTTTTCTATAACTCAGCGTTTCATCTAGCTCGTGCATGAGAATGTCGGGAGATATAACAATAAAGATCATTAAATAATGCCAAATTTAATCAAGTGAATCATCAATTTCATGAAGACTCTAAGCATATGTGCCCACTAGGGTCATTATACGTCTGCTAGGATCACATCACAAATAAGCCTTATTAGGGTCATATTTGATTGAAGCATGTTCATGTCGACAATGATCATATTCGACTATATAGGATATGTATAAACCGATAAAGCACTCGATATGTCACGAAAGTAGAGCGAAAAGACATTAATACCAAATGATCACAGAACCCTAACTACAGCACAACCAACACATAAGAAATTTAGCCCAGCATTAAGAGAAAAGAATCAATTTTCTTAAGTAAAAACATCATCTTTAATTCATCATACAATGTATAAAACTCAATACAAGTTAGAAAGAAAAGAATCACCAAAGCTCTTTAATGAAACCTCATATCTTCTTTAAAAGCATGTCTCCTTCCTCTAGATCAAAAGCCCTCAAAATTTCAACAATTTACGCACCAAATACAGCTCTAATACCCCAAAAACGTAGCTAATATGTATATTTATATTGTTGGGTTTTGGGTCAGCAGTGGATCCAAAATACGCTTCAAGTTCGCTTTACAACACCACCCATAACCCACAACATCTGTCAACCATTCGATTGGAGTGGGATCGAACGTTGAAGTGCCACGTGTCCACTCAACTCGACGTGAATATGTGAGTGCCATGACTTCTATTCCATTCTTTATTGCATGCTTGGCGTGATTCTTATATGCATCATTTATAACCTTCGATTGAAAAGTGCATTGCCAACATTCGTATATTAGATCCTATGAATTGCATGAAGTGGATATGAATTGATTGTATGAATTTAGAGAGTCCATTGCTTTTCTCTTAAAAGCTTGCAAGTACCGAAATTTTTACAAGAAATGAAATCTCTATAGCATGTGTTTCATTTTTTGGAGTATCGTGATATGTAGCTTATGGCTTGAGATCTGACTGAATAATCTAGTGCCGCCCTCCATTTTTCATCTTTTCATATTTATTATTTGTATCGCTCGGCGAGCCTCCTATTCGTCTTCCTCGAGGACGAGTAAGAGGTAAGCTTGGGGGATTTTAATGTGTCCATACTTTCCATACATTTACTACATCATTTCATATCATATTCACCATCCAAAGTTCATATTTTCATATACTATCACGCTTCTAATACTATATTCGAGTTTCATATAGATTTGTGGATTTTCAGAAACTTTGGAGCGAATCGGAGCTATTATTGGACACAGACACATCCGAGGCGTCCATACCATCATTGGCCAGGTTCTATAGGTGGTCGGCAAGGCAAGGAAGAAGATTGGAGGAGAGGAGGAGAAGAGAGCGAGAGTTGAAAGCTCTAAAGGCAACTAGAGTCTGTTCCCCAGGCTACTCGGTCAAGTATGATCGGCACTCGACCGAGCTGACACGAAGAAATTACAGTGTAAACAGACACGTCCCACTCGACCGAGCAGACAGCAAGCTCGACCGAGCAGACAGCCAGCTCGACCGAGCTGCATCCAAATAGAGCGACTATTCTAAGCCATTCTCTAAGCACTGTAGCTCGACCGAGCAACCAAGTGTACTCGACCGAGAAGGCCATCTACTCGACCCGAGTCGCCACCAAACAGAACAGTGTTTTGAGGAGAGTTTAGCTCTACTGTAGCTCGACCGAGTGGAGGGGGTACTCGACCGAGTGGAGGGGGTACTCGATCAAGTACACCAGGATCAGCTCTACTGTTATCCGGATCAGCCCAGAGCCAACGAAGCAGTAAAGCGGAGCTGCATGTCAGCTCGACCGAGCGGCACCGCTACTCGACCGAGTAGGGCGCTGCGGCCAGATTAGTTAGTGGGCTCAAGTGCCCAGATTTTCCGATTTGGGGGGGGGGGTCCATATCTCTTGTATTTAAGTAGGATTTTTACCCTATCTTGGGGAGACTACCTTCCTTTAGTTTTAGTTTTAGAAAAGAGAGTTCTTAGCCGTCGCTATTTTATGGAAGACAAAGTTCATATTTTTATTAGTCTCTTTTGCTTGTAACCTTGTGCCATTAATTCCCTGCGTGTGCTTATTGATCTACGACATTTTGGTAACGATCTTCTCTCTTTATATGCTTTATTTAATGTCTTCAATTGCGATGTTGATCTCTTTAGCCTTTATTGAATTTTCTCTTGTTATCTATATGATCCATGAGTAGTCTTTTCTAGGGCTAATGGATTAGCCCTAGGATTTTAGAATTTAGATGCAAAGTTAGGATTTTTATGTTGTTTTGATATAAAATGGACGTGATTTGGTTGATCTAGCCAAGCTTGTAGGAGATTCCAAATAGGGGTTGTGACCACGATGGTGGCACGCACTTTGGACGGATATCCTATGAACTTAATTAGTATGTTAGTGAGTCCAATTGGGGTTCGTGACCACGATAGTGGCGTGCACTTTGACGGGATCTACCGACATTCTATATTACTAATTGATGTCTACGATAGTAGCGTCAATGAGAGTCACCAACTCACATATTGAAGCTCTATCCACGATAGTGGTGCAAGTAGAGATTGAGAGTAGTTGTCGATCGTAATGCACAGATCACATGTGAGGCCATCCACGATGGTGGAGCTAAACATGGGATACATTAGACGAGTGGCACGACGATAGTTGGCCATGATTTCTACATTTTAGATGCGGCAATCTCTCCTTAATAAAGCCAATCCAACGTAAGAATTCTAATTTAGCATCGACATCCGACGATCCTAGTGGTGAGTCCCAATGTCCTAGTCTTTTTATATTGTTGATAATCTTGATAAGAGATATTCTGTGACAACCAATTTGAATATGCCTACTGATATTATTCTGAGATTTGGAAAATACCCAAGCTAATTAACATCACCTCCATGTGGGTTCGACATCTTTCGATACTTCAAAGCCTGCCACCGTGCACTTGCGGTAATGTCTAGGATTAATTTAGGAACGCATTTAGCCATTGGTACCGTTAGCGGGGTATCTCCGTGTGATTCGTGTCATAATTAGGTGGGGTTTGAGGTTAATTCTGGCTGCATCAAACTTTTGGCGCCGTTACCGGGGAGGTAATAGTTACTACTTGGGTTTATTTCTTTATTGAAGAATTTGTTAGCAACTCTTACCATCTTCTATCTTTTCATATTTTTATTCTTTTATTCCTTTATTACTGAAACTTCTCTCCAGTCAATATTCTTTATAAGTGATCAGGTATTATGGAGATGCAAGTGTGTTGGATCAGCGATTCTGATAGCAGCTCAGATGGGTTTAGCTCCTTTCCATACCAAGAATATGATCATCAAGACTCCCACATGGAGGGAGCCATGGTCGAGTGCGCAGCAAGGGAGCTGCTGGATGCAGTCCGACTCGTCGGATCGGGAACCTACACGGCAGGTGATGTGTCCCAACAAATGGTTGTGGATTATATACTAAACAATATCTCTAATACAGGTACCATTGAGGATGACATCCATATAAGCTTTGAAGGGGACGTGATACATCTATGTGCTATTGAGACTCTGCAAGTCGAGGCGTATGAACCACCGAGTGACTCCCAATTCTGGAGTATCTTGGAAAGTATTGTGATCGACCTATGGGCCAATGGTTCGGTTCGATTCTCTGTGGAGGATCGTATGGTGCAAGGTCTCTCGATTTTCATTACAAGCATCTTCAAGAATGCAGAGTTCTTGGACGACATCCCCATCTCCGACGGAGTCTACGTACGGTACGAGGGAGACGCTCTACACTTCTATAGTGATAATATCCTCCAAACTGAGATATACGAAGACTACAGTCACGACGAGGGCGTAGAACCTGAGCATCTTCAAGGCGACATCATTCAGGGAAGCCCTCTTGACTCTACACCTGATGATACGTATGAGGTTGAAATCTTATTCCTATTGACAGGTGTACTACAGAACCTAATCCCATGGAGATGGACTCTGTGGACATCTATCACGATGCACCATCATCACCTTGCTCATCCTACAAATCCGCCGAAGAAGAATTTGCAGCAGACGAACCGACAATTAAAGATGCACCCTTATTACAGACAAGCGATGACGGGGTTACAGCGCCCCCTCAGGTCCCCTCCCATTCATTGACCAGATGCTTGAGCGACTTGCCAAGCACAAATATTTCTGTTACCTTGATGGGTATTCCGGATTTTTCCAAATCCCATTGCATCATAAAGACCAAGAAAAAACGACGTTTACTTGTCCTTATGGCACCTTCGCATACTGAAGAATGCCGTTTGGATTATGTAATGCACCTGCGACATTCCAAAGGTGCATGACGTCTATTTTCTTGGACTTCATTGAGAATATTATGGAAGTTTTCATGGATGACTTTTCCGTTTATGGCACCGACTTTGATGCATGCTTAGTCAATTTGTCTAAAGTTTTAGAACGATGCCATGATAATAACTTGATTTTAGATTGGGAAAAGTGCCATTTCGTACTAACAGAGGGAGTGGTTCTTGGCCACGTCGTCTCCTCTAAGGGGATTGAAGTTGATAAGGCCAAAGTTGACGTCATCAAGGATCTACCGCCTCCCACCAATCTTAAGAGCATCCGTGGTTTCTTAGACCATGCGGGATTCTACCGTCACTTCATAAAAGACTTTTCTAGCATTGCTCGCCCTCTTACGGAGCTCCTTGTTAAGGACGCTCCTTATGTGTTTTCTGACGCTTGTTTGCTAGCTTTTAACAGGTTAAAAGAAGCTTTCATTTCAGCTCATATTATACAACCGCCGGATTGGAATCTACCGTTTGCATTGATGTGTGATGCTAGTGACCAAGCAGTTGGGGTCGTTCTAGGCCAAAGGAAAGAGGGAAAGCTTCACGCCATATACTATGTTAGCAAGACTTTGGATGATGCTCAGAAGAACTACACCACATCAGAAAAGGAACTACTGGCAGTAGTATACTCCATTGAGAAGTTCAGATCTTATCTCTTTGGATCCAAGGTAATAATATATACCGATCACGTGGCACTGAGATACCTGCTGAGCAAAAAGGATGCAATGCCACGTCTGATACGGTGGATCCACCTTCTCCAAGAATTCGATATAGAAATCAAAGACAAGAAGGGGTTGAAAATGTAGTGGCGGACCACTTATCACGGTTGATCCACAAGAATAGGGATGATAGTTTACCCATTGATGATTCATTCATTGGGGAGCAGCTATTTGCGACAACTGCTTCTGATGCACCTTGGTATGTCGACATAGTGAATTACTTGGTAAGTGGTATAATACCCCATGGCATGGCAACCTATCATGGGAGGAAGTTCCTACATGAAGCTAGAAATTTCTTTTGGGATGATCCGTACTTATTCAAGATATGCGCCGATGAGATTATCAGACGTTGCATCCCAAAGGAAGAGATTGAATCAATCATTTCACAATGCCACGATCAACCTTGTGGCGGTCATGCAGTAGTCACTAAAACTACAACAAAAATCCTCCAAAGTGCCCACCATCTTCAAGGAAGCGAATGACTATATTAGATCATGCGACATGTGCCAAAGAACGTGGAACATCACGAAGAAGAATGAAATGCCCATACAAGGAATTTTGGAGATAGAATTATTTGACTGCTGGGGGATCGATTTCATGGGATCCTTTACGTCAAGCAATGGTAGCAAGTACATACTAGCTAGTTGCAGTGGATTATGTCTTAGAGTGGGTGGAAGCTGTAGCCACCCCAAAAAATGACGCAAAGGTGGCTGCCAAATTTTTCAAGCACACAATCTTTCCCCGCTTCGGAGTCCCAAGAACGGTTATAAGTGACGGAGGGAGTCACTTCATTGAAAGGATTTTCGAAGCAATGCTCAAAAAGTATGGGGTCCATCACGAGGTTGGCCTTGCCTACCATCCCAAAACTAGTGGCCAAGTCGAAGTCTCCAATAGGTAAATCAAGAGCATCTTAGAGAAAACGGTGAGCGGATCGAGAAAAGATTGGTCCCAAAAATTGAGCGACACGCTTTGGGCATACCACACCGCTTTCAAGACTCCTATTGGAACAAACTCCTATAGATTAGTATACAGAAAAGCATGCCATCTTCTGGTGGAACTGGAGCATAGAGCCTATTGGGCGATTGTTAAGGCCAAAATTGACCGAGACAGTTGTCAGGTTGATGTAGACTCGAAGCGCTGAGTTGGAGCCTCGTTAGCAGCTGGAGTGGGACCCTCGGTTGGAGGAATTGGGCTCGAATGATGGTAGTTGGAAGTGTTGCGACCTTCGACCGACCTTCGGGCGACCGTTGCATCGATCGTTCGAGGTTGGAGAGCTCGACGTCGGCCTTCGATGCTGGAGAGCGATCATCGATTTGCACCACAGGGACTCGTTAGGGGGGTCGGATCTGGGTTCCGACCCAAATCCCCTTCGATGCTTAAGTTTATGGAACTTAATGAAGAGAGAGAGCTTGGTGTAGCTGAGGTCGACCTACGGAGGTTCGTCTCTAGACTGACGACGCAAGCTCGAATATAGGAATGGTAAAAGCAAGAAGATAGAGTTCTATGTCTTAGACCTCGTACATTGAAGATGGAACCCCTTTACCTTCGTTTGCCGGTCTATTTATAGGTAGCTCCTTCTTGATGATGTGTAACCGCCCCTCATTGATTGGGGCACGATCTTCTCTAGGATTCGAGTTAACGGCTGCCCATTTACTCGGCCCCATTAACCCACCCTTGAATGTCGACGCTAGCCCAACGGTCGAACGACCCGTTCGTCCGGCTCAGCTGTAACCCGCTAAGAGTGCGGGGGTATTGGGTCGTGGATGCTAAATGGGCTGGGTATGTAGATACCCAATTTGTGTTTGTACCCACGCACTAACAATGGCCCCCATCATTTGTGCCTCAGGAGTCGTGCTGACTGAGACCGAATGACGAGCAATCTCCTTAAATGCGCACGGTTTTCGAAACATTTGATTTGATATGTGCCACCAAAACCCTTTCACCTTTGGAGCGATCTTCGCCGTTTCTGGTGGCTAGTATTGGACACGTGGTGTGCATCGGATGTCAACCGGTTGGGTTTCTTCACATATATAAAAAAAATCCAAGAAAAGGTTGAGATCTTCCTGCTTCATCCTCTCCACTGTTTCACCAGCTTGCTCCCAGCATCGCTTCTCTCGGAGATCGCCTGTTCTTTTCTCAAGGTATATCTCCTCTTCAATTCTGATTCTCTTGTAGGTTCGTCAGACATGTTTGCTCCAGTTGTGTTCAAGGTGTCGACCCCTGAGGAGCTAGAGAAGCGCCTCCAGCCCCCTCGATGTGTGGAAGTTCCCGAGAAGGGGAAAGGAATTTGGGGTGAGCCCAGCCTTCCCATTCGTCGAAGGGATAGGAGGTCGAAGGTCCCTGGAGTCATCTTAGACATGGCCATTAGGTTTTCTTTGATCTGACTACCGAGATTTGGCGGGGTTGTTTCTGCGATCCCTTTAGGGTTAGGGTGCCCGATTCGGATGAGAGAGAGTGTTTTCCGTGGAAGAAGGAGGTTGGGGTGTATCTTATGTCTTTTTGCCTAGGACTCTAATTCCCCCTTCATTCCTTCATTATGGAGGTTCTGTGCTTCTAGGAGTTTTCCATCTGTAGACTCGCTCCTTATGCTTTCCCTCCCTTAGTTGGCTTCATCGAGTTGTGCGATCTTTGTGGAGTCTGTCTGACCCTCGGTTTGTTCGGGTATTTCTTTAGGATCATAGCCGACCCTCACCGAGTGTGGTACCATATCGTTGCTCACCCAGGTATGTGGCTCATATACGACCTTCCATTTTTCGACCCTGGGTGGAAGGATACCTTCGTCTTCGTCGCCCTACCTAATTTGGGACCGTTGCTCAATGGTTGGAGTTCTCTGAACCCCGAGCTTGCAAGGGAGTCTCGTCTGTCTTTGGAGCAGGTCAGTGGCAGGTTGTCACCGGGCAAGGCCGAGGCAGTGAAGACTCTATTGAGTCGACTGGGACAAGACATGTCGATTCACTATTTGCTGGATGACCACACGATAAAGATCCTTCTATGGAGCCCGGGTAAGGTATCTCGAATCTATATCTTTATCTTTGCCACTCACGGTAATTATGTTTGTTGTCTACAGATATGACCAACTGTAGTCGGTGCAATGGCGAGTCCAGTTTGGACCGAGTTTGGAAGGAGCAACGGAAGAAGAAGAGGACTGCCGAAAGGTCGGGTGCTCGAACCGATCGATCGGGCGCTCGTGTCGAGGGATCGGGTTCGCGGTCCCCCCTTGTCACGCCCCGCTTCCCAATACAGCGGAGGCGAAGCGTGACTAGGCCCGCTTAGGCCAGAGCTAAGGAGCCCTGACCCAAAAAGCGTCTGTGTGGTACCAAGACGAAGGTACAGGTCCCTGCATGTTAGTACAGAACAATAAAAGTACAAGAAGGAAAGAACATCACATTTTATTTCCAACATATCAAAAGTACCAAGTCTCAACGCCCGAAGGGCTACAACTGCAGAAAGCAAAATCTAACGGTGCAAGCACCCGACCTAACAAGGAAACAAAAGGTGCTACGCACCCAACTAACAGAAATAGATGTCTCTGGAAACTGCAACGAGAAGTCTCTAGCTCTGGTCCTCCTCCGGATCGTACTCAGGATCAACACTCTCTGGCTCCACGTCAGCTGGCAAGTCAGTCTCCTCAACATACTCTGGCTCAATCCCTGACGTACAACACCAAAAGAAGGAACTGTACGTCAGGTAATGTCTACAAGAAAGGGTTAGACCAAACTGCAAGTGCACCAATTATTTAACAACGTTTTACTGGTTGATTAACATGCTGAGGTTATAACAGACGAATAAACGAAAGTACACGCAGTAGGAAAGTAAACACGACAAGTGGTAGTCGTAGCGAGTGCTACCAACTACGGGACTAGCCTACAGGTGTCAAGACAAGACGGAACATGGAGAGCCAGACAAGACAAGACAAGACACAAAAAGGGTGCACGCCTTTACGGTTCGAGGGGGATCAGACCCTCTTGCCGCGTGCACGCTCAACCCTAGCCCAAAACCCCAAGAATCGTGACAGGACAAGAGATCACTTGCTCTAGCTTGACAAGTGCCCTATTGCTCTCTGAGCTGTGTATCAGTACAAGGGATCACCTGCTCTAGCTTGACAGGTGCCCTATTTCCCATCGGGCTGTGAATCAGTACAAGGGATCACTCGCTCTGGCTTGGCGAGTGCCCTATTGCCCAGCGGGCTGTGCAAAACAGAACAAAACATGTCAAGACAGAGGGGACATGACACGACAAAATAGGAGGGGTTGTACTAGGGTGTCCACAACTCACACACACGCATGTCAATCCTATGATGTCAAAATTGTTGTTGTTGGACTCAGACTTCGTTGTCAAGTCTGAGCCATTAAGGGTGTCCTGAACGCTATCATTTCACGTCCGGTTCTCATTGTTCCAAGGTATCAATTCTAACAAGACAAGGCCTAAACATGGCCGAGAACGCAAGTGGTACACTTGCCTGTGGTGGCGAGTGTGTCGTCTCCCTGGTACGTCTCGTCCAAATGTCTCGTCGGCGAAAGAGCGTCTGAAAAATCGTGACACGGTGACGGTGTCAGTTCACGATTCAGAATTACTATTAGGGTTGTGTCTAGGTTATCGGGACTGCCCTATTTATCAAAAATCACATTTTTAATGCTTTTAACCTAATCGACGGTCTATCCTATGTGCACATGCATAAAGTTCATTCGTCGATTTATCTACGGTTGTACAACGTTTTAAGAATCAACGGAAAGTAAATTTAATTGATTTAGTTGATGATTTTAATTAGGTTTTGATCATTTACGATGGGGGTTTCTACGAGTTTAGGGGACCAACCTGAAAATGACGATTGCACGAAGATCCGGCGTCAGATTCTGAAAAGGCGGAAGCTTTGTGTCGTCCGGAAATTCCTAGGCCGCGGGTAGCGCAGCGAGGAATGTTGATTGTTGGTGATGACGTCGGCCTCCGGAGGTGGTAGTGAGGATCTCGGCGCCTCCCGGGGTTGATGATGTCAGATCGGGGATTTGAGCACCACGCAGAGAGAACGGCGGCCGGAGCTTGGCCGTGGGTTCAGATCTGGGGGAGGTGAGGTGATGGTCGGTTGTGGGGAAGATAGGGAGGAGAAAGAGAAACAGGAGAAAGGAAAGAAAGAGAAAGGAGGAAGAAGAATGGAAGAGGGGAGGAAGACCTTGAAGAAGGTGGGGGCAAAGGAGGAGGAAGAAGAGGCAAGGAAGGAGAAGGAGATGAGTTGGGGAAGGAGATGGCTCAAGGTAATGAGGAGAAAAGAAACTCAGCCGCGCGCTTAAATAAGAAAACAAAACGGCGGCTAGGTCAAAACCTAGGGTTACAGAAGCGATTAGTCGGTCAGTGAAGGGCGGTTGACCGACTAGTTTGAGAACTAGTCGGTCAGTCGTCTAACTGTGACCGACTAGAAGCTAAACAGAGAACAGTGTCAGTACAGGGTTGACAGATTTAGTCGGTCTGTGAAGGCTCGTCGACCGACTAGTTTGCAACATAGTCGGTCGGCCAGTGTTCATTGACTGACTAAAGGATAAAAGTGGTCGACAAGAAGTTTTGAAAATTAGTCGGTCTGAGAAGGAAGCCTAACCGACTAGTTCGTCAACTAGTCGGTCGGTATTTGTTCTTAGACCGACTAATGGTAAACAGTAACTCGACTGCATGAAATGATCTCTAACCTAGTCGGTCTACGAAGAAGTGTTGACCGACTAGTTCGACAACTAGTCGGTCGGTGGATGAACTTAGACCGACTAAGAGTAAACAATAACTCAGTGGAAAAATCTGACGGAGACTAGTCGGTCCATGAAGAGTTTTTGACCGACTAGATTGACATCTAGTCGGTCGGTCCTTGTTCTTGAACCGACTAAAGTGCACACCAAGTCTCCAAATGAAGTGCGAAGCTTCGAGATGGGTTCTAGGGACTCCTAAGATGGGTCTGGCTCCAAGACAAGAGCGTCATGACGCACGCTTAGCTCCAGATAGGGGAAAAAGATATGGAAGAGAAAAAGAGAAGACGAACAATCATATATATATATAAATAAATGTCATCATACAGAAACCAGCCGTTACATCCTACCCACCTTAAGAAAATTCCTCCCTCGGAATTTCTATCAAAAAAGGTGAGGGTAACGCTCTCTCATCTCATCCTCTCTCTCCCAAGTGGACTCTCCAGGTGATCCGTGACGCCACATCACTTTCACCAGGTCAACTACCTTGTTCCTCAACTGCTTCTGTCGACGGTCTAAAATCTGCACGGGCTGCTGGTCATACGTCAGGTCTGGACGGACCGTGATCTCCGAGAAATCTACCGTGTGTGACGGATCACTGACGTACCAACGCAACTGAGATACGTGGAATACATCGTGAACTCCCACCAAAGATGGTGGCAGAGCAAGGTGGTAGGCCACTGCTCCCACACGCTCCAGCACATCAAAAGGTCCGATGTACCTTGGACTCAGCTTCCCCTTCTTCCCGAATCGGATAACTCCGCGGTTCGGAGAAATCTTCAAGAAGACGTGGTCTCCAGGCTGAAACTCCAAGGGTCTCCTCTTGGCATCTGCCCAATGCTTGAATCGATCCTGTGCAACTCTGAGCTTCTCCCTGATGTCTCTCACAACATTCACAGCTTCTACTATCATCTTCGGACCCAACAGCTCCCGATCTCCAACTGTTAGATCCTGTCAAAACAACGACATTAGGATCGAATAATAACATAGACTTACGCTTGCGTATGCGGCACCGTAGTCTCTGAACTTCACCCTCGGATTCGCCACAACGGTCGGTACTTTGTCACGGAGGATTGAAGTAGAGTTTCACCGCCTAAATCTCTATTTAGAAGAGGATTTTAATGGAAGGGAGAAGAAGAACTTAAGATGCCTTATGCAAACTTATGGCATGGAAAGTGTAGTATGAATGCCTTACCATTGGGTCCTATTTATAGGTTTTAGGGGTAGTTATTGTAAGAAATAACTAAATATAAGCTTATTAGCCTATATTAGCACATTCATTTATCCTCTTCTTCATTCACTTATCAAGTGCCTTTATGCACTTATAAAGTGACTTTTTCCACTTATCGAGTGGCTTTTTCCACTTATCGAGTGGTCCTTTTCACACGAGAAAAGGTTCCCTTCGTGCACGCTTTCGTGCACGCGACATCTGAGGTCCGTATACCCTCATACATCCCCTCATGGGTGTATTCATGTCGTCCATATCCAACATCTCCCACTCACACTTGAGGGGATTGTAAGGAAATATCTTTCCTTTAACTCTTCTGTTTATTATACCGAGAAATAGGCCGTGTGACTGTCATGCGCATAGAGTCCGCTGTTGTGCACTTGTTAGAGATACATAACACCCCTCGAGGTGCAAAGTTGAGTAGATCAACACATGCTTTACCCTAGATTATTTCTTCACATTTCTTATACTTTATATTCAACAATTGAATCCCATCTGGATTACAATTGGCTGGCCAGCTTTGAATCTCTAAAGTCCAAATGTGAACATGAAATTAATCTTCCTCTTTTTGCGATCCTTTTGATCTTGACTTGACTTGCTTTTCTAACATGCCCCGCCGGACCGAATTGACCATAGTCCATAAGCAACATGCTAAGAAAGCAATCACCCAGTCAAATCTAAAGGAACCAATTAGAGTCCATAAGGGTAATGAGTTAAGACCCATGTGGTCTTTGGGTCTCACATAATAGTAAACACAATTAGTATTCTAACCCAATGGTCAAAATGCATACGTAGTATGATTATGTATTACAACATCACTCCTTTCCCAGGGAGCGTATGTCTTAATGATGTTGTAAGGATGATAACCAGACACCACAATGTCTGACTTTGAGTTCCTTTTACTACTCAAATAATCTTCTGGACCCACATCCCGCATAAGACAGATAGGATTTCAAAAATCCTCTTAGATCTTTTGAAAGCATCCATATGATGCAGATCTTTCATACGACCATTTTTTTTAAGTCATGACTCTAAATCGTCCGTCTGACGATTTTGACTTTAAACAGGTCTCATCTTTATTTTATCCGTCTGATAGAATAAAGGCGGTTGCTCATGTGAGAGAGCCAACCTTAATCTGTCTGACATACTAGAAAGTATAGCTGAGATTTCAAAATGCACACAAACATTTCTTAAAAATTCATATGCAATGTCGAAAAGAACTTATTCTTTTAATTAAATTTGATCATTTACAGACATGAGAATTTACATTGGTACAACTCAGCTCTTACGCAATCCTTGAGATGATAAGTGTTTGTAAAACACATCTCTGGGGATCGCCTTCGTAAGCGGATCCGCTATCATCTCATGCGTAGATATGTACCTTATGTCTACCTTCTTGGTCTTATCATAGTCTTTTGCAAATTTGTAGCAGATATCTATGTGTTTGGTCTTACAATGGAATTTAGGATCTTTGACATAGGCTATAGATGCTTGACTGTCGCTGTGTATAGGTACAGCACCTGAGTCACTTGCATCAATTAGCCTGTCTAAGAACTTCCTAAGCCAAACAGCCTCTTGGACTGCCATGCTAAATGCTACAAACTCGGCTTCCATAGTTGAAAGTGTGATGCAGGATTGTTTCTTGCTACTCCAGGATATTGCACCAGATCCGAGTAGAAAAACATATCCTGAGGTCGATCGTCGCTCATCGAGATCACCCGCCCAATCAGCATCAGTGTAGCCTTTGAGCCTCAAGGCATCTCCTTGATAGCATAAAGCATAGTCCGCAGTTCCCTTAAGATACCGTAATATCCTCTTAACCGCTTTCCAGTGTACTTGCCCTGGATTGGATTGGTAATGACTTACCATTCCAACGGCAAAACAGATGTCCAGTCTTGTACACATCATAGAGTACATAAGACTACCAACTGCGCTGGAATATGGAACTTTTTCCATAATTTCCTTTTCCTTTTGGTTCTTTGGACATGATTTCAGACATAAATTATCGCACTTGCTTATAAGGGTATAAATGGACTTGCAGTCCTGCATATTAAATCGTTCTAGAACCTTCTTTATATAAGTCTCCTGTGAAAGAGAAAGAAGTTTCTTCGAACGATTCCTTGAAATCTTAACTCCAAGGATATATGCGGCTTCTCCCATGTCTTTCATCTCAAAAACTGATGAAAGCCAAGCCTTGATATCCATCACAAAGCCCTTGTCATTTCCGGCTATTAAAATGTCATCTACATATAGAGACATAATAACATACTTGCTTTTAATCCTCTTGATATATACACAGTTATCTTCATCAAGCATGGAAAAACCATTTGATAAGACAACTTCTTGAAATCGTATATACCATTGCCTCGAGGATTGTTTAAGACCATATATGGACTTACGAAGTTTACAAACCTTATGTTCGTTTCCTTCTTTTACAAACCATGTTGGTTGTTCCATATAGATCTCCTCGTCCAATTCTCCATTGAGAAAGGCAGTCTTTACATCCATCTGATGTAATTCGAGGTCTAAGCAAGCTACCATAGCCAGAATCAGGCGAATCGAGGTAAAATGGACAACATGTGAGAAGGTCTCTTCGTAGTCTATCCCTTCCTGTTGCGTAAAACCTTTCGCGACAAGGAGAGCTTTATATCTGTCAATAGAGCCATCGGCCTTATGCTTGATCTTGAGAACCCATTTGTTCCCAATAGCTCTACGTCCTCTGGGTAAGTCAACTAAGTCCCAGACTTGGTTAACTTTCATGGATTCCAACTCCTCTTTCATCGCTTCCATCCATTTGTCTTTCGCAGGGCATGATACGGCCTGTTTGAAAGTAGCAGGCTCGTCATCATCTTGTAGTAAAGTCATAAAGGTTTGCGGAAATTCATCCTTAAATCTTAGAGGAGTCAACCTTGTATGACTACTACGTCGTATTTGAGATTCTTCAAGCCCTTGTTGACTCGAATTTAGATCAATTCTAATATCACTCCCACTTGGAATGTCGTTAGAAATGCTCCCACTTGGATCATTATTCCCGTATGGAATAGGATTAGCATCATTCGTATCATCCATTGGTGAAGTTTGAAACGTATTTTCTTCTTCACCAAGAATTCTCCCACTCGAATGAGGTAATCCTTCTTGATCATTAATCTCAAACAGAGATAAGTCCTGACTTATCTTGCCCTGTCTTGGAAACTCGTTTTCCAAGAAAGTGACACCCTCGACTTAAATTCAATTAGACCCCCTTTGTCATCCTGACTAACGAAAACATAACCTTTGGAGTTTTCTGCGTATCGTATAAAGATACATTTCCTTCCCCTTGGCCCAAGTTTGCCATACTTATGGGAGGAAATATGTGCGTAGGATGCACATCTCCAAGGTTTTAAAATGTTTAAGTCAGGAGACTTTTGGTTCCACAACTCATAAGGAGTGGAGCTAACTGATTTCGAGGGTACGCGGTTCAAAAATGAAAGTGGCCGTTAATAATGCATCACCCCAAAAGGTGATTGGCAAGTTAGCTTGCGCCATCATTGAACGGACCATTTCCATTAAAGTCATATTCCTCCTTTCAGCAACACCATTTTGTTGAGGAGTATAAGGCATAGTTACCTGATGTACTATGCCCTTTTCATCACAAAGTTCCTTAAAACTTGTTGATTGATATTCACCGCCCCTATCGGTTCGCAAGACCTAAATCTTGCGATCTAATTGATTCTCCACTAAACTCATATAGTTTTTAAAGCAGGTTAATGCTTCACTTTTGTGGGATATTAAATAGATATGTCCGAATCGGGTGAAATCATCAATAAAAGTGATGAAATAGGACTTCCCGCGTCTTGTCTTGACATTCATCGGACCACATATGTCCGAATGGATGAGCTGTAATGGAACCTCGGCCCTTGTGCCGGTTCCAAACGGCTTGCGACAAGATTTCCCTACAAGGCAATGTTCGCAAGTCGACATTTCAACCTTTGAAACATTGGATAGAAGGCCACATTTGGCAAGTCTATCCATACGCGTTGGTCCAATATGACCAAGCCTTGTGTGCCAACAAATTATATCTGACTCATAAGTCGAAGAATTTGCGACAAGGAAATTTTCATTACTTAATGAAGAGTCATACATTGTATTTAATACAATAAATCCTTTAAATACATACCCAGAACCAATAAGAGTATTATTACAAAACAAGTACACTTTACAATTTTGAAAGAACCAGCTATAACCAAGACCCATTAACACGACCACAGATATAATAATCCTTCGAATATCTGGAGCGAAGAGGACATCATGTAGTAAGAGAGTGCGGCCGTTGTCCAAGACTAGCTTGCAAGTCCCAACGCCTTTCACTTCAACACGTGTGTTGTTTCCTACATAAATCCACTTTGTTCCTTGGGGTATCCGATGATACTCCATGAAGGACCGTCTGTCCCTTGCTATGTGGTCGGTGGCACCTGAATCAATTATCCAAAATGGATTAGATTCCACAAGAAATATTGAACTAGAAACATATATGTAACTAGCATAATTACAAGTTACCTCGTCGCTTCCACTCATACACAAACAAGCATAGTGACCGAACTTGTTGCACTTGAAACACTTGATCTTCTTCAAGTCTTTCTTCTTGTGCCATTTCTTGTGCCCACCCTTATGTTTGGGTTTCTTGGTAGACTCAGGTTGCTTATTACGTTCATTAGTAGACTTCAAACGATCTTTACGTTTCTTTCCCCCGTGTGAGGAACTAGCAACCATGTGCACTTCTGCACTTGGCTTGGCAGCCGCAAGCCGCTCTTCCTCTAACTCGAGGTGCTTGGAAACATCGCTGAAGGTCTTGATGCTCTCATTATGAGTGAGATGCATCTTCATTTGGTCCTACTTATTTGGTAGGGAACATATGACTGCTTGGATTTGTTGCTCATCTGTGAGCACATGACATGCATCCTTTAACTCTGAGATTAGATTCGCCATATGACGCAGATGTTTCCCCATGGAATAATCTGGACGTTTCTTGTATGAATCAAATCTTATAGTTAAGGCGCGAAGTTTAGACACCGATGTGCCACCAAACTTCTCCTATAGCTTGGACCATATGTCCATGGCTAAGTCATGCTCTCGGAAGATGCGCATTATGTCATCGGTCATACTGCTCAATAACGTAATGCGAGCTATCTTGTTCTTCCGAGACCAAGCATCAAAAGCTTCCTTGTCTCGTCTGTGTTGGGCCGTAGTGCCCAACTCGGGTTCAATCATTACGTTCTTTAGAGTTTCGAGCACTTCTTGCTCCTCTAGAACGTATTGTATCTTGATGGACCATAGTTTGTAATTATCGCCGTTGAGTTTTTCACCTCTGTTTAACTCAGCGACGATATTCTTTGAAGCGGAAGACATTTTACTTTTAAAATGCTGCAAAAGACACAAAACCGAAGGTTTGATCAAAAACATTGCATTAAAAATTCTTAAAATATAATTCCCACTTGAAATGATAATAGAATATCCCATTTGGATAGTTCTAATTTCAACTCCCACTTGGAATGATATTTATAATTTGATAAGTTACTTTCGAAAAATATTGAAGATGTTACTCTAGAATCGGAAAGGTCACTATGTTTCCAATCACCATCTAGAGTAACTTTCAATATTTCCCCATCACTTTATCAAATAATAGTACTCTTATAGTACTTTGCAGCGGAAAAGCATTTTTGAAAACATATTTTTCAAAAAACAAATGCGATATTTCAACTTAGTACCCTTATGATACTAGCGAAATATACGGCAATCCCTGGTCATTGCCGGGATTGAACCGTAGTCGTGCCAAGGTCGGATCCCCCCTGAGGGGATTTTTCTGCAAGCCACCATCGTCGGCTCCCGTATGGATCCAAGCGCTCCCCCCTATAGGAGAATTTTGTCGCAGAGTACTGCCGTCGTACCCGTAGAGGTTGTTCATGCAAGCCACCGCTATGCAAGTTTTCCCCTTTCAGTCACGTAAGCCCCCCCATCAAAAATGGGTCAACCAGGGCTCGGCACTGGCCGAGGCCGGGGCCGGCAGTGGCCGGGCACCGGCCTCGGCCAGTGCCGACAGGCCTTGGCCTGGCCCCGGCCACTGCCAGGGCCAGCCGTGGCCCTGGCAGCGGCCAGGGCTGGCCTCTGCCAGGCTCTGGCCTCTGCCAGGGCCAGCTGTGGCCCTGGCAGAGGCCAGGGCCGGCCAGGGTGCCGGCCCTGGCCTCTGCCAGGGCTGACCAGGCCACTGACATGGCCTCTGCCAGGGCCGGCAGGGCCCTGGCCCCCAGGCCAGGGCCGGCCAGGCCCTGGCTGGAGGCCAGGGCGCCGGCACTGGCCTCTGCCAGGGCCCTGGCTCCCGGCCAGGGCCGGCCAGGCCCTGGCCTGGCCGAGGCCGGCCAGGCCAGGGCCCCCTGGCCCTGGCAGGGGCTGGCCAGGGCCGGCCATGGCCCATATGGCCAGGGCCGGCCACCCCCTTGCATGGGGTTGGCCGCACACCCTCGCCGGGGTGGTTTTCATTGTCATTTGGCCGTAGCCAACCCCCTCCGCATGGGGAGGGGGGATGCATAGCCTCCATGGCCCATATGGCCATGGTGATCATGCACCAAAAGTCATCTTCTCCGATGGGAATAACCACCATCTTCTTCTCCGATGAGACACCCGTTCGTCGAGAAAGTAGTTATTCTCTAATGGACGTGTGCCAAAATGAAAAATAACATACTCTAAAGTTCGCAAACTACACGCTCCACATGAAGAGAACACCCATTCTCAATTGAATGGAGACTCAGCATCCATGAAGAGTGCGAGTTTGGCGATATGAACGGTCGGTTCTTCCCGTCACGGAGAGTTCCTGCCATATCCGTAATGACAGAAGACCCTAACGTGAAAAGAACAACCGCTGCGTTCTCTCCGTCACGAAGCGTTCCGACCATATCCATAATTGTAGGATACCCATTCGTGAAAAAGACAACGCCTCGTTCATCGGTTCGACGGGGCGACGGTTTGACCGGGGTGAACCCGTATGGCTCTGATACCAATGTTAGATCCTGTCAAAACAATGACATTAGGATCGAATAATAACATAGACTTACGCTTGCGTATGCGGCACCGTAGTCTCTGAACTTCACCCTCGGATTCGCCACAACGGTCGGTACTTCATCACGGAGGATCGAAGCAGAGTTTCACCGCCTAAATCTCTATTTAGAAGAGGATTTTAATGGAAGGGAGAAGAAGAACATAAGATGCCTTATGCAAACTTATGGCATGGAAAGTGTAGTATGAATGCCTTACCCTTGGGTCCTATTTATAGGTTTTAGGGGTAGTTATTGTAGGAAATAACTAAATATAAGCTTATTAGCTTATATTAGCACTTTCATTTATCCTCTTCTTCATTCACTTATCTAGTGCCTTTATGCACTTATAAAGTGACTTTTTCCACTTATCGAGTGGCTTTTTCCACTTATCGAGTGGTCCTTTTCACACGAGAAAAGGTTCCCTTCATGCACGCTGTCATGCACATGACATCTGAGGTCCGTATACCCTCATACATCCCCTCATGGGTGTATTCATGTCATCCATATCCAACACCAACGTCATCCCAGCTCAGTGGCAATCGACATTTCCTCCCATATAAGGCAGCAAATGGCGCCATGCCAATGCTCGCCTGGTAGCCGTTGTTATAAGAAAACTCCACCAAATGGAGATGGTCCTCCCAAGAGCCCTTCAAATCGAACGTACAAGCTCGCAGCATATCCTCTAGTATCTGAATAGTCCTCTCGGACTGGCTATCGGTCTGCGGGTGGTACGCCGTGCTGAAACTGAGACTCGTACCCAAATGCTCCTACAGACTTCTCCAGAACTGAGATATGAACCTCGAATCTCTGTCAGACACGATGCTCACGGGGACTCCGTGTAAGCGTACAATCTCCTGCACGTACACGGTCTACGTCACAACTAACTCAAGGAGGAAGAATCAAATAGAAGTAAAAGAAGAAATTTTACCTCTAGATACTTCCTCGCCAAAGCTTCCATAGACTGGCCCACTCAGAAAGGAATGAAATACGCAGACTTAGTCAACCGATCAACGATCACCCAGAATGCGTCGTTCTGTTTCGGGGTCCGAGGTAAACCAGTCACGAAATCCATCGTAATATGTTGCCACTTCCACTCCGGAATAGGAAGCGGTTGCAGCAACCCAGCAGTACGATGGTGCTCAGCCTTCACCTGTTGGCATATCAAACACTTGGCAACGCTCCGTGCCACACTCCTCTTCATGCCAATCTACCAATAATTCAGTCGAAGGTCCTTATACATCTTGGTGCCGCCAGGATGTATAGAATAAGGTGAGCTATGAGCCTCGCTCAAAAGCTCCTCCCGAATATCACCTGTAGGCACGCAGAGTCTGCTGACGTACCACAGCGAACCATTCTCATGAATCACAAACTCCACTCGTAGCCCAGCTTCAACCTACCTCCTGATCCTCTACAACTTCGGATCTCCTGCCTGTGCTGCCTTGATCCGATCCACGAGCGTGGACTGAATCTGCAAATTCATGAATAAAAGAACCACACCAGGTAGGACGACCTCCAAATCCATATCCTTCAGCTCCTGCTGAATCCTCCAGTCAGCAATATGCATCATAGCAGTAGGAAGTCTACTCAAAGCATCCGACACTACGTTCACCTTCCCCAGATGATACTACAGATCTATCTCATAGACAGCCATGAGCTCCAACCATCGTCTTTGACGCATGTTGAGCTCCTTCGGCATGAATATGTACTTCAAACTTTTGTGATCGGCAAAAATCTTCACGCTCTCACTCAGTAAGAAGTGCCTCCAAATCTTCAATGCAAAGATCACCGCTGCCAACTCCAGATCGTGCGTCGGGTAATTCTTCTCGTGCGTCCTCAGCTGGCGAGAAGCATACACGACCATATGGCCATGCTGATGCAGAACGCATCCTAGGCCCTTCCCTGATGCATCACAATATACTTCGAAGCCTCCGCTTCGATCCGGTACCGCCAAAACCGGTGCTGAGGTCAACCTCGCCTTCAAGATACTGAAAGCCTCCTCACAAGCATCAGACCACTGAAACTCCACATCCTTCCTCGTCAGCTTCGTCATCGGCTCAGCAATCTTCGAGAAATCCTTGATGAACCACCGATAATAGCCTGCTAAACCAAGGAAACTCCTGATGTCGGATGCTGACTGCGGAGTCGGCCAATCTCAAACTGCTCTGACCTTCTCCGGATCTACTGATATGCCATCACCAGACACCACCAGAGCTCCTCCTTCGAAGGGGGAGAGACTAGGCATGTATCCGGGCCTTCTTTTCGAGCTTCTTCGAGGGAGGCCTCCATCCAGGCTCCCGCATGGCCCCCTGTCCCCCCGGCTTTTATCGTGGTCGTAGTGCCGCCATAGGTGGTCGATGTCGACTCTGTCGACGTCATCGAGCCTACTGGAGGGGTCGGTCGGAAGAGGGAGACGCCCCCCTTCGAGGAGGAGGGGTCTTCGAAGAGGATGTGAGTGGATGAGGAGGATCCCCAGGGGAAAGGCAGGGGGGCCACTCCTCTCGAGACTCCCAAGGCAGTGAGGTCCCCTTCAATGCCTCAGGGCCCCACGACGCCCATCCTGGATCAGTGGTCGTAGGGTGACATCGTGTCACCCACTCCGTTGGTCGGCCCGATCCCTGGAGAGTTCGATCGAGAGTTACTGCTCAATCCACTTTCGCCTCGATCCTCGGGGCCGGTCGGTGAGTTCCACCTGCCCCCCTTCGCCATTGGCAAGGAGGAGTTGGCCTTGAGGGACTTCGGGACGACCACCAGGGTGGTGGAGAATTCGATCCTCCCCAAGGATATGGAGTTCCTGTAGAGGTTGGACCTCGAGAGGGTGGCCAACTTCTTTGTGGGGAGCGGATACCTGGTACGTCACATGAGCCTTCACTTTTTGGCATCCAAGTTGGTTGATGTTTTTGACTAACCTTCGATTTGTTTGCATATGTCTATTCTCGGGGCCGTGCTGTGTTGCCAGGTTGTCGACTTGATCGACGGAGGTCGGCAGGTGGCAGACACAGAGCGCAAAACACTCGACTTTAAGGCCCGGGCAAAGGAGGCGAAGGGGGCCTTGGGAAAACCCTCGTCGACAAGGCGGCAGTCGAATGGGATGCGACGGAGGCTAAGGATAGCCTTTCGTTGCTATCGACCCTCCACAAATCTGTCGAGCTCCAGTGGTGGACGGAGAGGTCCCAGCTCGAAGAGGAGCTCGACGCCTTCAAGAAGGAGATGATCGAGCTTCGGGCCAAAGTTTACGACTTCGAGAGGTGGACGAAAGCTTGCCAGTTGGAGAAGGCTGAGCTTCAAGCCAAAGTTGCAGGGCTTGAGGAGGATGCCACGAAGTAGAAGACCAAGCTTATGTCGAAGCTCGCGAAGGCGATGGAGGCTTTCACCAGCGTCTTGGTGTCAGGGAGTGCTCCCCCTCCCTCTTAGGCATGCCTTTTGTTTTGCCAAATTTTGTAATCTCTTTAATTCGAATGAATGAAAAGAAAAACTTTTTGTGACCCTGTTCTTTTATTCGCATTCCTTCTTTATCTGAATATCTGCGTGTGTATGGCCCCTCAACAACCTAACTTGTAATTTCAAAGAAACCCTTAGGCAACTTATGTCGTGGATAGGATAGGCGTATTCACTTAATGAATACAACCTTTTAAACCATGAATCACGCTCCTTTGGGTAGAGAGGGGCAGACCTCTTTCGGCATATGCGCCTATGGGGGTCGTTCGGTGGCAAGGGGTGAGGCACCTTCGACTTACGATCGACGAGGGTTGTACAGTGGCGAGGGGCAAGGCCCCTTAGACTTACGGCCGACGAGGGTCATTCGGTGGCGAGGGGCAAGGCCCCTTCGACTTACGGCCGACGAGGGTTCTTCGGTGGCGAGAGGAGAGGCCCCTTTGACTTACGGCCGGTGATTCTTCGACCTTGGCACGTGGTGAATCTTTACGCGTGCAAATTTGGCGAGCTCTGCTTTAGCGATTTGCATGTAACTCTGCATCGAATCGTCGCGGGCTTCGAAGGTCCCATTCAGTTGGTGAACAATGAGACTGGAGTCGCTGAGTAGTTAGACCACTCTCGTCCCTAGGGTTCGAGCCAGTCGAAGTCTGTTGATGGCCGCTTCATATTCAGCCCCATTATTGGTGGTCTGGAAATCGAAGCAGAGGGCGTATTCAAATATATCGTCCAGGAGGTTTGGATGATTATTCCGACCCCGCTTCCAACTTGTGTGGACGAACCATCGACTTGTACAATCCAGGTTCCCTCGTCCTCGATTGAGTCTTTTGCTCTGCTTGTTGGGTCGATGCTTGTTGAGGATGAGGGGATAGCCTCAGGCAGTGCACTAGTTGCACATACCTCTTCCCGGGGCAGTCGTTGTAGGTGAGTTCGACGATAAAGTCGGCGAGAGCCTGCCCTTTGATGGCGGTCCTCGACTTATACTGGATATCGAACTCGCTTAGTTCGACCCCCCATTTCGTCATTCTACCTGATCGATCGAGCCTCTTCAGGGTCTGCTCTAAGGGAGTGTCAGTGAGGACCAAGATGGTGTGTGCTTGGAAATACAATCGTAATCTCCTGGCGGATTGGACAAGCGTGGATCCATCTTTTTGATCCTCGAGTAGTCGACCTTCGCACCTCAGAGGACCTGACTAACGTAGTAGATGGGCCGTTGTACCCCAGCATCCTCTTTGACGAGCGATGAACTTATGGCCTCTTCGGTGGCGGCCACGTAGATGATGAGCTGGTCATCTTTATCTGGCTTGGTCAGGAGCAATGGGGTGCGAAGGTACTCCTTCAACTCTGAGAAGGCCTTTTTGCAGTCCGCATCCCATTCGATGATTCTCTTGTCACTCGAGGCAGAGGCTATCGCCTTTCTCAACACCTTGAAGAAAGGTAATGACCTCTCGGCTGACTTAGACATGAATCATCACAGGGCTGCTATCCTTCCGTTCAGCCTCTAGAGCTCTCTGAGAGTCGAGGGCTCCTTCATCGTAATGATGGCAGCGATCTTGTCGGGGTTGGCCTCGATCCCTTGATTCGTCAGCATGAAGCCGAGGAACTTCTCCAAACGAACCCGAATGTTTATTTGGCGGGGTTTAGCCGAAGGTTGTATCTTCGGATCTGTGCAAATATCTCCCGGAGGTCTGCAAGGTGATTCATTGGCTTATTTGACTTAACCAACATGTCCTTGATGTAGGCTTCTAGGTTTCGCCCTATTTGAGCCTTAAAGACGTCATTCATCATGCGTTGGTACGTGGCCCCTGCATTTTTCAAACAGAATGTTATTTTGGTGTAACAGAATATACCTTGATCAGTGATGAAAGAAGTTTTCTCCTCATCTTTCGGTGCCATTTGAATTTGGTTATAGCCTGAGAAGGTGTCCATGAAGCTGAGAAGCTAGTAGCCTGAAGCACTGTTGACAGATGGTCGATTCGTGGCAGGGGGTAGCTATCCTTAGGGCAGCCTTGTTAAGGTCGGTGAAGTCGACACACATTCGCCACTTGCCGTTTGCCTTCTTGGCCATTACGACATTCGAGAGACATTCGAGGTACTTGAATTTTCGAATGAAGCAGGCCTCTAGAAGCCGATCCACTTCTTTGTTAGCAGCTTTCATCTTTTCGCTTCCCATGTTCCTCTTCTTTTGCTTCATAGGCTTGGAGGTCGGGTCGGCCTCCAGCTTGTGGGAAGCTACCTCAGGGTCGATGCCGGGCGTGTCCTTTGGTGTCCAGGTAAAGATGTCAGCATGTTCTCTTAGGAGGGCGATTAACCGCTCTTTTAGGTCGCAAGGGAGCAGCAACCCCATTGAGACGGGTTTTCCTTCCTCGTTGGAGACTTTGATGTTCTCCGTTTCTTCGACCGCGGCAGGCCGTTGATCTTCGATCCGTGGGTCGACTGGATCAGCCTGCTCGATCCTCCTCAGGGCGGTGGACAGTGTGTAGCACGACCGTGCTTGTTTCTGATTCCCTTTCGCTCTTCCGACCCCCTCGGGGGTCTGGAACTTGATCATCTGATGGAAGGTTGAGACCACCGCTTCTATGGCGTTCAGTAGCGGTCTTCCGATGATCCAGTTATACACCGAGTTGATCTTCACCACCATAAAGTTTGGTTAGGCGAGTGATTTTTTGAGGTTACATACCGAGGGTCACCGGTAAGGTGATGATGCCTGCTATCGGGGCGGAGTGTCCGGTGAACCCTACAAGGGGTCCCGTGCAAGGCGTCAACTCCATGGATGACATTTTCATCCTTTCCAACGTAGTAAAAAAGAGTATGTCGCACGAACTTCCAGTGTCGACAAGCAACCTTTTCATGGAGATCTCTTTGATGGCAGCCGTGATGACGACGACATCATCATGCGGTAGTTCTACATCTTCCAGATCTTCATCCGAGAAGGAGATAGGAGGCATTGAATCTCTGGGGTGCTTTCGCCCCACAGATACTGTCATCAACCTCCCAGTATAGGAGCTTTGGAGAGAGGTTGATAACTCCGGGTGCGGGGGACCTCTCGGTATCATGTTGATGATCCCGACACTGGGAGGTCTTGCGACAACCTTGTAGGATGTGGTTGGGTGAGTCGACATGGTCAAGTAGTTCGTCGATCGGGATGTCGACTTGTGGTTTCCCATAGACAGCACCAAACTGTTAAGGCCAAAATTGACCGAGACAGTTGTCAGGTTGATGTAGATTCGAAGTACTGAGTTGGAGCCTCGTCAGCAGCTGGGGTGGGACCCTCGGTTGGAGGAACCGGGGTCGAATGATGGTAGTTGGAATTGTTGCGACCTTCGACCGACCTTCGGGCGACCGTTGCGTCGATCGTTCGAGGTTGGAGAGCTCGATGTTGGCCTTCGATGTTGGAGAGTGATCGTCGATCTGTACCACATAGACTCGTTAGGGGGGTTGGATCTGGGTTTCGACCCAAATCCCCTCCAATGCTTAAGTTAGTATGGAAATTAATGAAGAGATGGAGCTTGGTGTAGCTGAGGTCGACCCACGGAGGTTCGTCTCTAGACTGACGACACAAGCTCGAATATAGGAATGGTAAAAGTAAGAAGATAGAGTTCTATGTTTTAGACCTCCTACCTTGAAGATGGAACCCCTTTACCTTCGTTTTCCGGTCTATTTATAGGTAGCTCCTTCTTGATGATGTGTAACCGCCCCTCATTGATTGTGGCACGATCTTCTCTGGGATTCGATTTAACGGCTACCCATTTATTCGGCCCAATTAACCCTCCCTGGAATGTCGGTGCTAGCCCAACGGTCGAATGACCCATTCGTCCGAATCAGCTGCAACCTGCTAAGAGCACGGGGGTATTGGGTCGTGGATGCAAAACGTGTCGGGTATGCGGATACCCAATTTGGGTTCGTACCCGTGCACTAACAGCGATAAAAAAGCTGAATTAAACTTTGGAACGATGTCGTTTACCGCAAGCGCACGGTATAGCAGCGAGCGGGTATCGAACACGGGGAAGCGGAGTTATACTACCTAACTACTCATAGGTGGGTTAGACTATAAGTTTGTTGGTGGATATGGATTATGGAGTGTCGTGATGGTGATGGATGCAAAGGTCGTGTCACTCAACATCGCAAACAAGGAACTCCACAAAGAAAGGAATAAAATAAAGAAAAGGCTAGGGTAATAGGAGTCACCACTAGGACCGTCGGATGTCAATGCTAGGTTAGAATTCTTACGATGAATTGGCTTTATTAGGGAGAGATTGTCGCATCTAAATTGTAGAACTCATGGCCAACTATCGGCGTGCCACTCGTCTAACATATCTCATGCTTAGCCCCCACCATCATGGATGGCCTCACACACGTTCCGTGTATTACGATCGACAACTACTCTTAATCTCTACTCACGCCACTATCGTGGATAGAGCTTCAATCTGTGATTTGGTGGCTCTCATTGACGCTACTATCGTAGACATCAATTAGTGATATAAGATGTCGGTAGAGACCATCAAAGCATGCGCCACTATCGTGGTCACGGACCCCAATTAGATTCACTAACATACTAATTAAGTTCATAGGATATCCGTCCAAAGTGCGTTCCACCATCGTGGTCACGAACCCTATTTGGAATCTCCTACAAGCTTGGCTAGATCAACCAAATCACATCCCTTTTATACCAAAACAACATAAAAATCCTAACTTTACATCTAAATCCTAACATCCCAGGGCTAATTCATTAGCCCTAGAAAAGACTACTCATGGATCATAGAGATAACAAGAGATAATTCAATAAAGGCTAGAGAGATCAACATCGCAATTGAAGACATTAAATAAAGCATATAAAGAGAGAAGATCGTTACCAAAACGTCGTAGATCAATAAGCACATGCAGAGAATTAAGGGTACAAGATTCCAAGCAAAAGAGACTAATAAATATATGAACTTTGTCTTCCACAAAATATCGACGGCTAAGAACTCTCTTTTCTAAAACTAAAACTAAAGGAAGGTAGTCTCCCCAAGATAGGGTAAAAATCATACTTAAATACAAGAGGTATGGACCCCCCAAAAATCAGAAAATCTCGGCACTTGGGCCCATTAACTAATTTGGCCGCGGTGCCCTACTCGGTCGAGTAGCGGCGTCACTCGGTCGAGCTGACATGCGGCTCCTCTTTGCTGCTTCGTTGGCTCTAGGCTGATCCAGGCTACTCGATTGTGTAGCCCCTCCACTCGGTCGAGCTACAGTAGAGCTGAACTCTCCTCAAAACACTGTTCTGTTTGGTGGCAACTCGGGTCGAGTAAATGACCTGCTCGGTCGAGTACACTTGGTTGCTTGGTCGAGCCACAGTGATAGGAGAATGGCTCAGAATAGTCGCTCTATTTGGATGCAGCTCGGTCGAGCTGACTGTCTACTCGGTTGAGTAGGACGTGTCCGTTTTCGCTGTGATTTCTTCGTGTCAGCTCGGTCGAGTGTCGATCGTACTTGACCGAGTATCTTGGGAAACAGACTCTAGTTGCCCTTAGAGCTCTCAACTCTCTCTTCTCCTCCTCTCCTCCTCTCCTCCAATCTTCTTCCTTGCCTTACCGAACACCTATGAAACCTGGACAATGATGCTCCGGAAGTCTCAGATGTGTCAGTGTCCTATAATAGCTCCGATTCGATCCAAAGTTCCTGAAAATCCACAAATCTATATGAAACTCAAATATAGCGTTAGAAGCACGATAATATATGAAAATATGAACTTTGGATGGCGAATATGATATGAAATGATGCAGTAAATGTATGGAAAGTATGGACACATGAAAATCCCCCAAGCTTACCTCTTACTCGTCCTTGAGGAAGACGAATACGGAGCTCACCGGGAGTTGAAAATAAGAAATAGAAAAAGAATACAGAGTGGAGGGGGTCGCTAGATTATTCGCTTAGATCTCAAGCTGTAAGCTACATATCACGATACTCTGAAAATGAATCACATGCTATAGAAATTTCATATCTTATAAAAACATGTACTTGCAGGCTTTTTAGAACAACGAAGGGGACTCTCTAAATTCATACAATCAATTCATATCCACATCACACATTTCATAGAATTTAATATACAAATGTTGGCGATGCAATTTTCAATTAGTAGTTATAAATGAAGCATATAAGAATCACACCAAGCATGCAATGGAGAATGGAATAAATCATGGCATTCACATATTCATATCAATTCATAAGAAGTATCCATAGATAAACTATTTCGCTAAGTTTTAGCATTATCAAATATTCCCAATTGTGCACAACCCCTACAGATTAGTATACGGAAAAGCATGCCATCTTCCGATGGAACTGGAGCATAGAGCATATTGGGCGATAAATAATCTGAATTATGACTACAAAAGCATTGCCACACAACGATTCTTGAATATCAATGAGCTCGAAGAAATCCGGTAACATGCTTATGAGAATACTTGGATATACAAGGAGAGAACTAAAGTCTACCATGACAAGCAAATCACAGTGAAACGATTCAACGTTGGCGGCTTAGTGCTTCTCTACAACTCGAGGCTACGACTCTTCCCCGGGAAGTTGAAATCGAGATGGTCCAGTCCCTTCAAGATAACGAGCATATCTCCTGGTGGGGCAGTCAAAATTGAGGGGAAGAATGGCCGATTCAAGGTGAACGGCCAACGATTGAAGCCATACGTGGCAGGCAAGCCGCTTGAAGGCAGAGAAAGTCATACTCTCGCCAAGTGTCGCACCACACATTGAAAATTTTGAGGGAGTCGAGCTTACGACTTTAAACAAGTGCTTATCGGGAGGCAACCCGAAATTTTTATCTTTTTAGTTTTATTTATTTCTTTTTGTTCTTCTTTTCATTCAAAAAACCAAAATAAAAACGTTTTTAATTCATTAGAAAATCATAAAAATATAAAAAATATAAAAATTTCTGAGGTGTTCTGACTTGTACAGGTGAGAAACAGAAAGAGCGCGCCAAATGATGAAACTTTAGAGAAGGAGCCGAGAAGAAATGACGAGGAGAGCCAAGTCTAGCTTGGGGGACAACACAATATCACTCGATCGAGTAGCTACCCTATTCGGTCGAGCTACAATAAGCTGGAGAAAAGGAGCAAATACAACACTCTGTAATCAATTGGACTAGACCGAGTAGCTACCCTACTTGGTCGAGCTACAATAGGAGTCCAAAAGTGCTAAAGACGTCGCTCTAGAAGTTTAATGGACTTGACCGAGTAGCTACCCTACTCGGTCAAGCTACAGTCAGAGTCCAAAAGTGCCAAAAAGGGCGCTCTGGAAGCATAATGGACTCGACCGAGGAGCTATCCTACTCGGTCGAGCTACAGTGTGAGCAAGAAGAGCTGAAAATCACTACTTTGTTTTAATTCAGCTCGAGCGAGCTGAGTGAGCAGCTCGGTCGAGTAGCTGGGCGCTACCTAGGGTTCATTTTCAAACTATGTTCCTAAGTTTTGAGCTCTACCGAGCAGCTATCGTCGCTCGATCGAGCAGCGACTTAAGGGAGAGGGGCCCACATCCTAAACCGAGTTGAAGACAACATATTTAATCCCAATCCAACTCGACCCAAACCCAAACCCCACTCATACCCGGCGCCCGAGCCGTCCCCCTTCGACCAAACCCCCACTCGTTCCGACCACCCCGATCGAAGCGCCGCCACACCCTCTGCCCGAGCACCATCCCCGCCCAGCTTAGTCCGACCCCCTCTCTCATCTCCACCCCTCATCTTCCTCTCTCTCTCTCTCTCTCTCTCTCTCCAGATCTCTCTCTCCCCAATTCAAACCCTAATCCCAATATTTTCTGTCTTAGAACCCCAAACCCTAATTGATTTCTTAATTACCTACAAGTATCATCTTCATTATTCATTGCATGTACTATTGGATCTCTTCGAGGAGAAGCTAGGGTTTGGGATAGCTTGGGGGATTTTTCAGCTTTGAGGCATCGCATGTGTACTCCCACATTCGCTTTCGTCGCGACTCTCGATATCGGTATACCCTTTCCAATTTCATTTTATATTGCCGTATATCGTGTTATCGTAGCATAGCCACACCCCACTCACATGATGCCGCCAAGGTTACGACCTAGGAAGCCCACAGCCAATAAGAGGAAGGCCGCCGACCTCGGCTCCTCTTCTCGGCCGTCGTACCGTCGCCGCTATTCACCAACACCCAATGAGCACTCGGATGCCTGCACGTCCTCATCCTCACCCACACAATCCCCATCCCCAACGCCTCTAATGATAGAGTCCCCACGCACTTCCACCGCTCCCATTCCCACTACTGCTCCTCCTCCTCCACCAGCACATCCACCACTACCAGCACATCCACCTCCACCCACCCTGAGGACGTACGGTATCGTCTTCAGGGACGACGCTCACCGCGAGCGTTTTGCCACCATCTCTCACTGTTCCACCATCCTGACGCGTGTTCACATTTCACCTTTTGCACATGCTCTTCATCGTGTTTTCATATGTGTTTCATCTTATTTCATGCTGTATATATCACATTTTGGTTCGTATTGACTATTGGGTGTATTGCAGATAAATGTCGGCATTTCGGTGTCTTCTGGAGTCAACCTTGCATGTCGGGACCAAAGCGTGCTTATACGACAAAGATCCAATGGCCAAAGATGAGGATTTGAAGTTTTGGAGATTCACCTGGTCGTGTGGATGAGCCACCCGATCGGTTCGTATCATGGTATCAGTCTTGCGCTCCACCCGGACAACACAGTGCGCCACCCGATTGGGTGGATGACCGGATGGTGAGGAGACAGAGTGGCATTCATGGGAGAGCTTCCCAACCGATCGGTTCATCTCCTCGGGTCATCTTGGGGAAGAACTCACCCGACCGGTTGCCACTTCAACCGATCGGGTGGCCTTTTCTTCCCCTTTCGTGCACTGCTGATGCATTCATTGAAGATCTGCTATCATTCTAGGGGGAGTTTGGATGATCTCTTATTTTTCTAGCGTCGGCATCATTGTCAGTTTTCCAACGATAGGTTGCATGCCCAAATCCAATTTTTCTACATTTTCTGGAATTTTCTGAGCGCAGCTGGGTGCTGAAATTCTGGGCTGTCTGGAATTTGACTTCAACCGATCGGGTGGGCTATCCAACCGACAGGGTGAGCCCATTTTCAGCAGTTCAGTGTCTCTATTTGCTTCCACCCGATCGGGTGAACTTCCACCCGATCGGTTGGCCCTTTTTCAGCAGTTTTAGTGGGTATTTGTACCCAAACTGTTAGGGTTTTGTGGGGGCCTATAAATATGCGATGTTGGACGACTTGTAAGGGGTTCCCCTCTATTTTTCAGGGATTTTCTGCCCCTTTCATGGGAGCTTGAGATTAGTTTAGATTAGGGTTTCTCTTTTAATAAATCTTGTAATGGATTGATGGATTCTAATACAAGATAAGTATTTCTTTTCTTATTTCCATTGTTTTGTGTTATTTTCAATAAGCTTGATGGTGAATGTTTGTTTGTGTCTTTTATTGCTTGCTATCATGTTCTTCATCATTGAGTAGTATTTGATGAACCCTAATATGGGTTAGAGTAGGATTGATGCTTGGGATATTTCATTTGACTTGATTGCATGGCAAGTGTTTGATGGAATGTGTCAATGTGGATGTCTAGAAATCTGAGACCAACCCGTATGGCAACACACTAGATGGAGTTGGGGGTTGGGCTCCGGATGCTTGTCCCGTCAAGATCTGCTTTGATGTATTGCTAGAAGTCACATTCGACTTATTTGGCCATTAGGGTTACGCTAGGGTGTTTTATTGTCATTGGCGGGAGAAAGACCGCCTTTGACCGTCGGGCCAAGGGGAAATAAAACGGGAGTTTGATTCTCTAGCCATAGCTCACGCCCTAGCATTGACATCGAGTCCTTGCACGTGGAAACGTCTTGGACGAAATGTTTGGAGCTATCATTGTGGCCTTAATGCTCTCGGTTGCGGAGGGTGTTGGACATGGGAATGCCCACCGTCCGAAATCGGGTAGACCTAGCGTATCATCCTGGGCACCGACCGGAATATCGGGTCCACAGGGCACTAGGTACCACCTTTTTGGGCAATGTCTCACCCTGGGTCGAGTCAAATACCAAGTGTCATGAGTGCTCTAGCCTGTGTTAGCGGGGATTCATTTCTTGTTTTTTTACATTTCTTTCCTTTAGTTCTACACTACCCACTCGTATCATCCGCATAGCTCTCACACAACTTAGGTGACGCTAGTAGCCATCAAGCCATCCACTTCCCTGTGTTCGATATACCCGCACCCTACACTAACTGTGTACTTGCGGTAAAACGACACAACACCCTAATCATAAACGTGGCACCTGTCAAGTTTTTGGCACCGTTGCTGGGGAGGCGTTCGGTTTGATATTAGCTTAGCTTGGGTTCGTTAGACTACGCATAAAAACATTAAAAAACAAAACAAAACAAAAACAAAAAAAACAAATACAGTAACCAAGAAATTTTCCCCCCACCATCATATTATCTTTTTGTTATTCTCTTGTACTATTGACGCTTCTCTCTACTTTTCTTATTTTTGTTGTCCAGGTATCTTTGCTATTACCATGTAGAGATTAAATTTTGATGCTCAGATGGGAGGCTATGATCCTTATTCATTTGTGGTTTGTGAGATTTGTGGGAGGGCAGGGCACATGCATAATGATTGCCCATTTACGCTTGAGAGCCTCATTCTAAACCAAGGCCGAACATTTTCCCACAACCTTAGCCCAAACTCTTCCCATTCATTTCCTCAACCTTATATCCCTCCAACAACACAAGAAAAATCAAGCCTTGAGTCTCTCCTTGAAAGAGCCATTTTTAACCAAGAGCAAATATTGTAAACCTTTATGGTACTAATCACCGAGCCTATACCAAGGAGAGGGGATAGATGAGAGGATATACCTACTTTCTTGGTTGAGACCACCATCCCATCGGCCACCATAGACACATCTCCTGTCGATGTCCCATTTTTCCCACACTACCACTTGGATGACAATGCATTTTTTGTTGATGATTGGGAGGATCTGGTGATTTCTCTAGGATCTGTGGGAGAGACTTCTCATCTTGATTTGGATACCCCATATGAGTCCTATGCATACCGGCGAGGAGGATGTGCATGAGGACGAGGACACCACGACCACATACGAGTGGTCCGCTCTACATCCACCTCCATAGCCATCTCTGTCGCTGCTTCTTCCTTGGTCTGTGGTCAACCACGATGATGTCATTTAGGACATCGGGTAGATGGTGGAGCATGAGCATATCGTCGAGGAGAATGTGCATGAGGGCTTGGATACGATGGTCCACTTCATGGAGTCCGAGTCACATCTACCCTACCGTCACTCTCCACTTCTTCTGCGGCTGAGCATCTACTTGTGCATAATGCCCCTATTCATGGAGATTTTCATACTCCCTCTCACTCCACTTTTGAGTCTCGCTTTTCACTTCCTATTTCTTTAGACTCATATATTTTTGACACACCATATCTCTCGCGGGACACATGATATACTTCCCTTGAGGTATACTACGGTGCGTTACCACCTGGAGAGCCACTTCTCATAGAGAGCGAGGATTTGGTCGTCACTAGCACAGAGGATAGCGACCCATTCTCAGGGAGTATTCGTCACCCTTTTATTATTTTTCCATCTTATGTTGATGATTATCTCTGGGATACATTTATTTTGGGAAATGATTTCTTGCCATGGGCTAATGCACCTCATTGTTTGCAGGCTACAGGTGGACACCTACGAGGGATGCTTGGAGGTGCATTGCTTGGGTCCATTGGCACACATGGCACAGCGCTTCTGGCGGAGCCACATCAGGAGCAATTAGAGCAACTACCTGCCACACTCCAAATTCTGGATCCGCATATGCTCAGGTGTATCCTAATCTAGTAGTGTAAATATTTACCTCTTTCTAGTTTAGATTAGAATAATCTCGTCTCCTCTTATTAGTGAGGGGAGCGTATCTAAGGTTTGCTTTTGCATCATAATAACTCATCATGTTGTGCCCTTCTATCATTTCACCCCCATCACCCTATCCTTGTTCTTTTGGCACTTTTCTTGGCCCCGTTATCATTTTTCTCCATGAGACCCCTACCACCTCCAAAGGGTGGTGATGCCTGTTTTGCCTATTGTTCACTCTCCCCTTTATCTTTTATGCCCAGTATCGGATTTTCATATCTTTTGGGCGTAGCTTATATTAGCTTGGGGGAGAGTATCACCCATAGTCATTTTTGTTATTTTTAATTCATTTTGTCACACCCCACTTCCCAAACTAAGGAGGCGAAGCGTGACTAAGGCCCGCTTAGGCCAGAGCTGAGAAGCTCGGACCCAACAAGCATCTATGTGGTACTCCAAGACGAAGGAACGGGTCCCTGCAGGTTAGTACGGAACAACAAAAGTAATGAAAGGGGAAACATTCATTTTACTCCAAAACAACAATCCAGAAATACTGAGAGTCTAACAAAAAGCCTGGCACGGCAACAACAACTGAAAGTAAACTACTGGTGCAAGCACCCAACCTAGATAGAAAATAAACGGTGCTACACACCCAACTAAACAGTAGTAAGAACTCTGGAACAACAACGTGATGACCACTAGCTCTGGTCCTCCTCGGGCACGTACTCTGGGTCGACGTCCTCGGGCTCTACGTACTCTGGGTCGACATCCTCGTCAACGTACTCCGGCTCGACAGTTGACGTACAACACCCAAGAGAAAAGGAACTGTACGTCAGGTAAAGTCTACACAGAAAATGTTAGAATCTACTGCAAGTGTATTTGATTTAAAGAACGATTTTCTGGTTGATTATCATGCTGGGGTTATAACATGGCATTTAAAGAAAGTAACGGAGCAGGAAAGTAAACACGACATGCTGTAGCCGTAGCGTGTGCTACTGACTACGGGACTGACCTAAACGGGTCATGACATGACGTGACAATACAAGACAAGACAAGACACGACAAGACACGTGTGACTCGAAGGGTTCACGCCTTACGGCTCGAGGGGGATCAAACCATCTCCCCGTGCGCACACTCAACCCTACCCGACCCAAGGGCACAAGACAAGTCCGTACAAGGGATCACTCTCTCTGGCTTGGAGAGTGCCCTATTACCCACAGGCTGTGTATCCATACAAGGGATCATTCACTCACTGGTGAGTGCCCTATTGCCCGCAGGCTGTGTATCTGTACAAGGGATCACCCACTCACTGGTGAGTGCCCTATTGCTCACAGGCTGTGCAAAACAAGACACGACATGACAAGACAGGGATGGTTCTTCTACGGGGTCCACACGCACGCGCACACAAGAAAACCCTAAGGTGTCAATTGTTGTTGTTGTTGCGTTTAGACTTCGTCGTCAAGTCTAAGCCGTCAAGGGGCGTCCCGGACGCTATCATTTCATGTCTGGTCCTCTTTGTTCACATTTTAACAGTTCTACAAGTCTAAGGCCTAAACACGGCCGAAGGTACAAGTGAGTACACTTGCCGACGGTGGCAAGTGTGTCGTCTGTCCGGAGCGTTCCGTCGAAGCGTCGCGTCGGCGATGGTCCGTCCGTCGAAAACGTCTCGTCGCGGTACGAGTGTCGGGTAGGGTTCGCTGAAATGAATTAAGGGGACGGTATCAGGTCATGTTTTAGCAATCCTATTAGGTGCATCTCTAGGTTATTTATGACTATCCTATCGGTTCCAAGATGCGGTGTTTAATTGTCGGATTCTACTCTACAGTTCTCTACGTCGACATCTACCCTATGTGCACAGTCAAAAGTCCGGTCGACGATCTAGATTAGCACAACATTTTAAAGGGCACAAAAGTAAATTTAGTGATATTAAGTTGCTGATTTTTAGTTAGAGTTTTGATCCCGTATATTTGGGTTGCTACGAGTATAGGGCACCAACCTGGTTTGACGGTCACGTGTAAGTTCTGACGTCGGAACTGAAAACAACGGATCGCGTCGCCTTCGCTCCGGTTCCTCGACTGCGGTAGCGTGGATTTATCTGCGACATAGGTTCGTGATATTAAGTAGAAGGGTTTAACCGAGATGACAAACTAACGTCAGTTAATAAATAACATAGTACTAACCATTTATTAAATGACTTAATTGTATCAAGACTAGCCATGTCAGCTCATATGTTCTATAGGGTATGGTCATATACCTCAACTAAGAATAATCATAATAAGGAATAATGTGTGAAATACTGGTATCATGGATATATAACAAAACTTATATTAGCTACTTACTGTTATAAGAAAATTAGTAAGGAAAACTGTTAATCTTTTAATAACATACTATCACATTTTAAAAACCCCTTGTATGCTTGCTGTTACAGTATCTCATTATTTATATGGGTTCTACAAATACATATCATTATAAATATATATCTATAACTAACTA
Source organism: Scilla litardierei (assembly GCA_030789695.1). NCBI lineage: Eukaryota > Viridiplantae > Streptophyta > Magnoliopsida > Asparagales > Asparagaceae > Scilla > Scilla litardierei. The sequence continues at coordinate 260,916,528 of CM061133.1, forward strand.
ATCAACATAATAAACTTATAAAACTTACATTTGCATGGCTCCTCCTCGTCGTTTGCGTGGCTTGCAAGTGGATAACGGTGGTCTGCAGCGACGGTGTCGGAGGGGTAGTCAATGTAGGTGGCTTACTGCGGCAAGGGGCGGTTGCACGGCTCTGTAGCGACGCGGGGAAGCAGCAGTAGCGGCAGCGGGGGCTATAGAGGCCACAGGTGGAGGTTCTGGGGCGGCGGCGGCCTCGGGGTGGTGGCGTTGGCTGGACAGGGCGGCGACGGCGAGAGTGCCGTCGGGATGGCGGTCGGAGGTGAGGGGGATCGGTCGCCGTGGGTTGAGGGAAGAGGATGCGTTGAGGGCGAGGGGAGAGGATTTTCGATTGGGAGGAACATTTTCGTGGCGGCTGGGGGAATACACAAAATAAAACGACCTAGCCCTAGTTATTTAAATAATAAATGGGGAAGTTGGTTGCAGAACGTGGGGATTGGTTGGGAGTGGGCTGAAACGTGGGAGAGGGATAAGGTGCACGGTTAGGGGGAAAAGATTTTATCGTTAGAAGTTAGTTTTAAAGGAAATTCTCTTAAGAGAACAACCGGTCCTTGGGTTATAAGAGGGTTAGTGGTAGGTTAATAATTAAATTCAAATTCGTTTGAAAGCAATGAACGCACAGAAGATTTTAAAAAACAAAAGTTTATAAAAATGTTTTTAATATTCCATAGTGAGTTAACGCAGATTGGTCCCTCGACGTCCAAAAATTACAAGAAATATACCGGAGCGATCGTGCCTCCGAGAGGGTTATGAAAATTGGGTTCGGGCGTGCATCTGAGCTACGGAGAACCATAATAAAAATCAAATGCAAAAAAATTACTCATACGGAACAAGTTACGTGCTAAAATACGTACGGTCGGAAATGACCGTTACATTCTACCCCACTAAAAGAACGATTCCGTCCTCAGAATCAACAACTCACTAATCAGAAAATAAAGATGGGAAACGCTCTCTCATCTCCTCCTCGCATTCCCAAGTGGACTCTCTGGGTGATCCGTGACGCCACATCACTCTTACCAGGTCGACTACCTTATTCCTCAATTGCTTCTGTCGACGGTCCAAAATCTGCACAGGCTGCTGGTCATATGTCAGGTCCGGGCGGACCGTAATCTCTGAGAAATCAACAGTGTGCGATGGATCACTGACGTACCGACGTAGCTGAGATACGTGGAATACGGCGTGAACTCCCTCCAAAGATGGTGGCAGAGCAAGGCTGTAGGCCACTGCTCCCACACGCTCCAGCACATCAAATGGTCCAATATACCTCGGACTCAGCTTTCACTTCTTTTCGAAACGAATGACTCCGTGGTTCGGAGAAATCTTCAGGAAGACGTGATCTCCAAGCTGGAACTCCAAAGGTCTCCTCTTGGCATCTGCCCAATGCTTGAAGCGGTCCTGCGCAACTCTGAGATTCTCCCTGATGTCTCTCATGACATCCACAGCTTCCACTATCATCTCTAGACCCAACAGCTCCCGATCTCCGATGTCATCCCAGCTCAGTGGCGATCGACATTTTCTCCCATATAAGGCAGCAAACGGTGCCATGCCAATGCTCACCTGGTAGCTGTTGTTATATGAAAACTCCACCAAGTGAAGATGGTCCTCCCAAGATCCCTTCAAATCGAGCGTACAAGATCGCAGCATATCCTCCAGAATCTGAATAGTTCTCTCGGACTGGTCATCGGTCTGCGGGTGGTACACCGTACTGAAACTCAGACTCGTACCCAAATTCTCCTGCAAACTTCTCCAGAACTGAGATGTGAACCTCAAGTCTCTGTCAGACACGATGCTCACGGGGACTCCATGTAAGCGTACAATCTCCTGCACGTACACGGTCTACATCACAACTAACTCAAGAGGAAATTAAAAGAGAAGTAAAAATGAAGTTTTACCTCCAGGTATTTCCTCGCCAAGACCTCTGTAGACTGGCCCACTCGAAAAGGGATGAAATGCGCAGACTTTGTCAAACGGTCAACGATTACCCAGACTGCGTCGTTCTGCTTCAGGCTCCGAGGTAAACCAGTCACGAAATCCATCGTGATATGCTGCCACTTCCACTCCAGGATAGGAAGCGGTTGTAGCAATCCAGCCGTACGATGGTGCTCAGCCTTCACCTGTTGGCATATCAAACACTTGGCAATGCTCCGTGCCACACTCCTCTTCATGCCAATCCACCAATAATTCAGACGGAGGTCCTTATACATCTTGGTGCCTCCAGGATGTATAGAATATGGTGAGCTATGAGCCTTGCTCAACAGCTCCTCACGAACATCAACTGCAGGTACGCAGAGCCTACTGCCGTACCTCAGCGAACCATCCTCATGAATCACAAACTCCGTCCGAAGTCCAGCTTCAACCTGCCTCCTGATCCTCTGCAGCTTCAGATCTCTTGCATATGCTGCCTTGATTCGATCCACGATCGTGGACTGAATCTGCAAATTCATGAATGAAAGAACCACACCAGGTAGGACGACCTCAATATCCATCTCCATCAGCTCCTGCTGTATCCTCCAGTCGGCGGTATGCATCATCGCAGTAGGAAGTCTACTCAACGCATCTGGCACTACATTCACATTCCCCGGGTGATTCTGCAAGTCTATCTCATAGTCAGCCATGAGCTCTAACCATCGTCTCTGATGCATGTTGAGCTCCTTCTGCGTAAAGATGTACTTCAAGCTTTTGTGATCGGTGAAAATCTTCACGCTTTCACTCAGCAAGAAGTGCCTCCATATCTTCAGTGCAAAAATCACCGCTGTGCTCCTCCTCAGACTTTGAGTAAATAAGAATGTCATCTATAAAGATAACGACAAACTTATCCAGGAAGTCGTAGAAAATAGAGTTCATGAAATTCATGAACACAGCTGGAGCATTGGTCATGTCGAAAGGCATAACCCCGAACTCATAATGCCCGTACTTCGTCCGAAAAGCTATCTTCGGAATATCATCCTTCTTCACCTTTAGCTGATGGTATCCGCTCCTCAAGTCCAACTTCGAGAAGACTCTCGAACCTTCCAGCTGATCAAAGATATCATTGATACGCGGCATCGGATACTTATTCTTCACTATGACAGCATTCAGCCCTCGATAGTCCACGCACATCCAGCGGGACCCATCCTTATTCTTCACAAGCAAGACTGGTGCACCCCACGGTGACACACTAGGGTGGATGAAACCCTTCTGCAGCAACTCATCTAATTGCTTCCGCAGCTCCTCAAGCTCAGCAGGAACCATACGATACGGTACCTTCGATATCTGTTGCGCTCCCGGCATAAGATCAATTCCAAATTCTAGTGCTCTGTCGGGTGGCAAACCTGAGATATCCTCCAGAAAGACGTCGTCGAAGTCTCTGATGATTACTGGTCGCTCGATCTCCATCTGCATAGCTGCAACAATCGGTACCTCTGGCTTGTCCCGAAATCTGATGGGCCCGAGCGACTCATCTCTGCTACGGAACTCGAACTCTGGATGGCCTGGAATCCTGAATACCACCCTCTTGCTGTGGCATTTGATCAAGGCATGGAAGTCTCCCAGCCAATCGATGCCAAGGACAACATCGAAGTGCGGCAGGTCATGTACAATGAAGTCTGCAAAAACTTCGTGTCCACTGACCACCAATGGGATCGATCGACAACCCAAGTTCACAGTCACCACTCCATTTCCTGTGGTGATGTCCCAACACTTAGGAAGTGTATGGGTGAGAATAGAGTGCCTTGTTACAAATCTCCGGGATATGATGCACATGGATGCACCGGAGTCGAACAAGGCCAAGGCCATGTTAGAGAACACTAGAATGTTGCCTAAGATAATAAGGGACTAAGGTCAAACAAAGCTACTCTAACAAACAAGGCAAACAAACAAAGATAACAATCAGATCTAAACTATGAAATGAAAGACTAGGACTGAAGAAATACCTGCAATGACTCCATCCAAGTCTTCAGTCTCAACAGCTGTCATGGTGTAAGCCGGCCTCTGGGGTTGTACTGCCCGCTGAAACATCTGCCTCTATGGCACCAAGGGTGGTCCACGGACATCAGCTCCTATCTGAACCGGGCAGGCGCTCTACTCTGTAGTGGGGATGGTGCTTCGACTACGGCATGACGCACTCTCGGACAATCCTTAGCAGCTTGCAAGGCATCTCCACACACCAAGCACAATCCCATCTTCTTCCTACAATTGGCCTGAACATGCCCGGGCTTGCCGCAGAAGTGGCACGGTCCCTTGCTCTGACTCTGTGCAGATGCTCCAGGCCTCTTGAAAGGCACCGCCTGAACTGATCTCATCGCCGGCCTAGCAGGTGGCTGGTACTGCTCCATGGGATGCTTTCCTCCACCAGCTGGAGGGTCAGGTGGACGAAATATGGTCTCATGGTTCCTCGCGGCATTCAGCACAGCTCCCATGGTCGAGAAATCTGCCAAAGACATAGATGCCTGAATCTTCGGGCGCAGTCCCTGACGAAACCAATCAGCTTGGTTCTCCTCCTTCTTCACTATATGTGGGGCAAAACGACTCAGCATCTCGAACTCCGCCTCGTACTCGTCGACGGTCATGTTCCCCTGCTTTAGATCTACGAATCGGCTCAACAGCTCCCTCTTAGCAGCCTTGGGGAAATACTTCTCCTTGAACATCGACCTTAAGGTCCTCCGCTCCACTGGCTTCTGCAGGCGCCTCTCCTCAATGCGCCACCAGTTCCTAGCATTCTCGGTCAGCTGCATCTTCGATATCTCAACTCGAGTATCATCAGGGATCTTCGCAGCTACCAGCTTCTCCTCAGTGCTCTGAATCCACTCATCAGCACCCAAGGGTCCCTCCTTCCCAGAAAAAGTCCTCGGCTGAAGCTCGTTGAACTGCTTCACTCCCGGAGCAGCTCGAGGAGCAGGCGGAGGCGGTGGTGGTGCAGCTGGGGGAGCCTGGCAGCACGGTGGGACTGCTGAACCAACTGATGCTGCACATCCAACATCTCTCTCATCACGCCCAAAAACTGGCGGAACTCACCGCCCTGGTCGTCCGGAACTCCATCGCCTGAGCTCCCGGATCGGGTGACGCGTCGTCCTGCCATCCTATTGACACAAATTAGACTCGTACAAATTTCTGGATGTTACTAAAATGAGCGTTAGTACTTCTATTGTTCCAAACTTGCAGAAAGGATGGAACCTACATGGGCCATCACTAAAACTTGTCACGCCCTGCTTCCCAAACTACGAAGGTGAAGCGTGACTAAGGCCCGCTTTGGCCAGAGCTGAGAAGCTCGGACCCAATAAGTGTCTGTGTGGTACTCCAAGACGAAGGAACAGGTCCCAGCAGATTAGTACGGAACAACAAAAGTACTGAAAGGGGAAACATTCATTTTACTCCAAAACAACAATCCAGAAGTACTGAGAGTCTAACAAAAAGCCTGGCACAACAACAACAACTAAAAGTAAACTACTGGTGCAAGCACCCAACCTAGACAGAAAATAAACGGTGCTACGCACCCAACTAAACAGCAGTAAGAACTCTGGAACAGCAATGTGATGACCTTTAGCTCTGGTCCTCCTCGGGCACATACTCTGGGTCGACATCATCGGGCTCTACGTACTCTGGGTCGACGTCCTCGTCAACGTACTTCGGCTCGACACCTGACCTACAACACCCAAGAGAAAAGGAACTGTACGTCAGGTAAAGTCTACACAGAGAATGTTAGAATCTACTGCAAGTGTATTTGATTTAAAGAACGATTTTCTGGTTGATTATCATGCTGGGGTTATAACATGGCATTTAAAGAAAGTAACGGAGCAGGAAAGTAAACACGACACGCTGTAGCCGTAGCGTGTGCTACCGACTATGGGACTGACCTAAACGGGTCGTGACATGACGTGACAAGACAAGACAAGACAAGACATAACAAGACACATGTGACTCGAAGGGTTCACGTCTTATGGTTCGAGGGGGATCAGACCCTCTCCCTGTGCGCACGCTCAACCCTACCCCACCCAAGTGCACAAGACAAGTCCGTACAAGGGATCACTCTCTCTGGCTTGGAGAGTGTCCTATTGCCCGCAGGCTGTGTATCCGTGCAAGGGATCACCCACTCACTGGTGAGTGCCCTATTGCCCGCAGGCTGTGTATCTGTACAAGGGATCACCCACTCACTGATGAGTGCCCTATTGCCCGCAGGCTGTGCAAAACAAGACACGACATGACAAGACAGGGATGGTTCTTCTAGTGGGTCCACACGCATGCACACACAAGAAAACCCTAAGGTGTCAATTTTTGTTGTTGTTGCGCTTAGACTTCGTCGTCAAGTCTAAGCCGTCAAGGGGCGTCCCGGAAGCTATCATTTCACGTCCAGTCCTCTTTGTTCACATTTTAACAGCTCTACAAGTCTAGGGCCTAAACACGACCGAAGGTACAAGTGAGTACACTTGCCTGTGGTGGCGAGTGTGTTGTCTGTCTGGAGCATTCTGTCGAAGCATCACGTCGGCGATGGTCCGTCCGTCGGAAATGTCTCGTTGCGGTCCGAGTGTCGGGTAAGGTTCGCTGAAATGAATTAAGGGTACGGTATCAGGTCACGTTTTAGCAATCCTATTAGGTGCATCTCTAGGTTATTCGTGACTATCCTATCGGTTCCAAGATGCGGTGTTTAATTGTCGGATTCTACTCTACAGTTCTCTACGTCGACATCTACCCTATGTGCATAGTCAAAAGTCCGGTCGACGATCTAGATTAGCACAACATTTTAAAGGGCACAAAAGTAAATTTAGGGATATTAAGTTGCTGATTTTTAGTTGGGGTTTAGATGCCGTATATTTAGGTTGCTACGAGTATAGGGCACCAACCTGGTTCGATGGTCACGTGTAAGTTCTGACGTCGGATCTGAAAACAACGGATCGCGTCGCCTTTGCTCCGGTTCCTCGACGGTGGTAGCGCGGATTTATCTGTGACATAGGTTCGTGATATTAAGTAGAAGGGTTTAACGGGATGACAAACTAACGTCAGTTAATAAATAACATAGTACTAACCATTTATTAGATGACTTAATTGTATCAAGACTAGCCATGTCAGCTCATATGTTCTATGGGGTATGGTCATATACCTCAACTAAGAATAATCATAATAAGGAATAATGTGTGAAATACTGGTATCATGGATATAAAACAAAACTTGTATTAGCTACTTACTGTTATAAGAAAATTAGTAAGGAAAACTGTTAATCTTTTAATAACATACTGTCACATTTTAAAAAACCCCTTGTATGCTTGCTGTTACACTATCTCATTGTTTATATGGGTTCTACAAATACATATCGTTATAAATATATATCTATAACTAACTAATCAACATAATAAACTTATAAAACTTACATTTGCATGGCTCCTCCTCGTCGTTTGCATGGCTTGCAAGTGGATAACGGTGGTCTGCAGCGACGGTGTCGGAGGGGTAGTCGGTGTAGGTGGCTTGCTACGGCAAGGGGGTGGTTGCACGGTGCCGTAGCAGTGTAGGGAAGCAGCAGTAGCGGCAGCGGGAGCTGTAGAGACCACAAGCGGAGGTTCTGGGGCGTCGGTGGCCTCGGGGTGGTGGCGTTGGCTGGACAGGGCAGCGGAGGCGAGAGTGCCGTCGGGATAGCGGTCGGAGGTGAGGGGGATCGGCTGCCGTGGGTTGAGGGAAGAGGATGCGTTGAGGGCGAGGGGAGAGGATTTTCGCTTGGGAGGAACGTTTTCGTGGCGGCTGGGGGAATACACAAAATAAAACGACCTAGCCCTAGTTATTTAAATAATAAATGGGGAAGTTGGTTGCAGTACGTGGGGATTGGTTGGGAGTGGGCTGAAATGTGGGAGAGGGATAAGGTGCACGGTTAGGGGGAAAAGATTTTATCGTTAGAAGTTAGTTTTAAAGGAAATTCTCTTAAGAGAACAACCGGTCCTTGGGTTATAAGAGGGTTAGTGGTAGGTTAATAATTAAATTCAAATTCGTTTGAAAGCAATGAACGCATAGAAGATTTTAAAAAACAAAAGTTTATAAAAATGTTTTTAATATTCCATAGTGAGTTAACGCAGATTGGTCCCTCGACGTCCAAAAATTACAAGAAATATACCGGAGCGATCGTGCCTTCGAGAGGGTTTTGAAAATTGGGTTCGGGCGTGCATCTGAGCTACGGAGAACCATAATAAAAATCAAATGCAAAAAAAAATTACGCATACGGAACAAGTTACGTGCTAAAATACGTACGGTCGGAAGTGACCGTTACACATTTCCCCTCCCATTTTATCTTTGCCCTCTCATGAGTGATCTTATTGCATTGAGGGCAATGCAAGCTTTAGCTTGGGGGAGTTGCATTTCATGCATGTTTCCTTTATTTTCTTCCATTTTCACCTTTTTCATTCATCAAAAATTTTTCTTTTCATTTTTATGCATCATTCCCATCATGCATTTTTCTTTCTCCATTTCATTCTTGTCTCTTTCTAGAGATGAACCCTCAATGATATTTTGCCACTCATGCTTCACTTTTTGCATTTGAGCACCTTTTTCCATCACACTATTTCTTTAATTATTCAATGCTCATATATGTGTTTTGCCATCTTTTGGGTTTATTTGCTATATTCAGAGATTGTTGGTTGTGATTGTGTTTAAGGCATGCTTCTAGCTAATATATCATATTTTAATATGCCCCTCTATTTGAAGTTCCTAGATTTTCACGCTTCATTTCCAAAAAACCGGTTATTTTACCATCCTACCCCAGTGCTTCTAACTCTTGCATGAAATACTATATGTGTACTCTTATCACATGTGTTAGCTACCTTTCAACGGGATTAGGATATCCACACCTTTGTTCTGTGCTTTAATTCATGGAGGATTTTCTTGCCATGCTTGGATTTCTCAAAAATTCTCTTTTGTTTTACTTTGTACATTCCCCCTCTTCGTGCTTCGTTCTCCCATTTGGGGGAGTGCACACTTTTCATTTTTCACAAAAAACATTAACCAAATAAACACTTTTGTACATATTTTTGTATAATGGTCCTTCGGGGTTCTTCGTAACCCGACGCCTTAAAGCCATCTAGCTTGGGATGTGTAGGCCGCCCTTGCATTCCGTTGCGATTCCGCAAGTTTGCAAGACAAAAATATTAAAATCAAATCAAAAACAAAAAAACAAACCAAAAACCAAAAATATGTATATATGCCACATTCTCCCCTTTTCCTTCGCTCTCCACATCTCCTATATTTGTGAGCACCAATGTATATAATGAAGGCGAGAGTTTGTACAAAGTGATCTTTCCACATCTTCTCCATCTCCTTTTGAAAATACAAGCAAGGCAGGAAAGTGTTTCAAAAATAAAAAACGACAAGTGTGTGTGGTGATTACTTTCATCCTAGAGATTGATAGTTATTCACATGATTCATATCTATTCTTTCTTACTTCTTCATGCATGTATGTGTATCTCGTATTCACCGTTTGGAAGATTTGATATGAATTTTGAGCTTCCTCATATTTGGGCATATTATCTACTATAACATGCTATGATAGCTATGCCTTTGCAAATGTCACGCTTCTATCTCTTTTGTGCTCCATTGACATGAACCCATGATGCTATATTATGAGATTGAATTCTTGATTTAGATTGTGATATGCTTTTCCCTTGTGCTTAATTGTGTTGGTGATTACATTTGTGGTTTGGAGATGGTGATTAAGGATTCTTCGCTTTCCATTCTTGCTCTTGCACCCGATCTTCATTCCAACTCGTCTTCCTCGGGACGAGGAAGAGTTTAGCTTGGGGGCTTGACGCGTGTTCATATTTCACCTTTTGCATACGCTCTTCATCGTGTTTTCATATGCATTTCATCTCATTTCATGTTGTATATATCACATTTTGGTTCGTATTGACTATTGGGTGTATTGCAGATAAATGTCGGCATTTCGGTGTCTTCTGGAGTCAACCTTACATGTCGGGACCAAAGCACGCTTATACGGCAAAGATCCGATGGCCAAAGATGAGGATTTGTAGTTTTGGAGCTTCACCCGGTCGTGTGGATGAGCCACCCGATCGGTTCGTATCATGGTATCAGTCATGCGCTCCCCTGGACAACACAGTGCGCCACCCGATCAGGTGGATGACCGGATGGTGAGGAGACAGAGTGGCATTCATGGGAGAGCTTTCCAACCGATCAGGTCATCTCCTTGGGTCATCTTGGGGAAGAACTCACCCGACCGGTTGACACTTCAACCGATCGGGTGGCCTTTTCTTCCCCTTTCGTGCACTGCTGATGCATTCATTGAAGATCTGCTATCATTCCAGGGGGAGTTTGGGTGATCTCTTATTTTTATAGCGTCGACATCGTCGTCAGCTTTCCAACGATAGGTCGCATGCTCAAATCCGATTTTTGTACATTTGCAATTTTCTGAGCGCAGCTGGGTGCTGAAATTCTGGGCTGTCTGGAATTTGACTTCAACCGATCGGGTGGGCTATCCAACCGACCGGGTGAGCCCATTTTCAGCCTTTCAGTGTCTCTGTTTGCTTCCACCCGATCAGGTGAACTTCCACCCGATTGGTTGGCCCTTTTTCAGCAGTTTTAGTGCGTATTTGTACCCGAACTGTTAGGGTTTTATGGGGGCCTATAAATATGAGATGTTGGACGACTTGTAAGGGGTTCCCCTCTATTTTTCAGGGATTTTCTGCCCCTTTCATGGGAGCTTTAGATTAGTTTATATTAGGGTTTCTCTTTTAATAAATCTTGTAATGGATTGATGGATTCTAATGCAAGATAAGTATTTCTTTTCTTATTTCCATTGGTTTGTGTTATTTTCAATAAGCTTGATGGTGAATATTTGTTTGCATCTTTTATTGCTTGCTATCATGTTCTTCATCATTGAATAGTGTTTGATGAACCATAATATGGGTTCGAGTAGGATTGATGCTTGGGATATTTCATTTGACTTGATTGCATGGCAAGTGTTTGATGGAATTTGTCAATAGGGATGTCTAGCAAACTGAGACCAACCCGTATGGCAACACACTAGATGGAGTTGGGGGTTGGGCTCCGGATGCTTGTCCCGTCAAGATCTGCTTTGATGTATTGCTAGAAATCACATTCGACCTATTTGGCCATTAGGGTTATGCTAGGGCGTTTTATTGTCATTGGTGGGAGAAAGACCGCCTTTGACCGTCGGTCCAAGGGAAAATAAAACGGGAGTTTGATTCTCTAGCCATAGCTCACGCCCTAGCATTGACATCGAGTCCTTGCACGTGGAAACGTCTTGGACGAAATGTTTGGAGCTATCATTGTGGCCTTAATGCTCTTGGTTGCGGAGGGTGTTGGACATGGAAATGCCCACCGTCCGAAACCGGGTAGACCTAGCGTATCATCTTGGGCACCGACCGGAATATCGGGCCAACGGGGCACTAGGTACCACCTTTTGGGGCAATGTCTCACCCTGGGTCGAGTCAAATACCAAGTGTCATGAGTGCTCTAGCCCGTATTAGCGGGGATTCATTTCTTGTTTTTTTACATTTCTTTCCTTTATTTCTACACTACCCACTCGTATCATCAATGTAGCTCTCACACAACCTAGGCGACGCTAGTAGCCATCAAGCCATCCACCTCCCTGTGTTCGTTATACCTGCATCCTACATTAACCGTGCACTTGCGGTAAAACGACACCGCGCCCTAATCATAAACGGGGCACCGGTCACATCCCCACCCATTTCGAATCCGTCTCCGCACTCGTTAGCCTTGGCATCCTTCAGGGTGTCCATAGGCTATACCAGACCATTGGCTTCGACCACCTCCTCGCCATGCACACACCCACCTACACGCACCTCACCCTCGAGGCGATGAGCTCCATCAGACGAGAGGGTGACGACATCCGTTTCTGATTGCTCGATCGTGATGTCGTGGTCATACACGCCATGATTCGAGCCCACTTTCACTTCCCTCCCATCTCCGACCCTGCTGGAGCGTACGGCCCAGACATTGAGTGTAACGGTCGGTTTCCGACCTTATGAATTTTCTACGTGCACGTGCTTTTCGTGCACGTATTTTATTTGACTCTTCCTTGGTTTCGGTATATACGATGTGATATGTCGTTGTGACCGTATGGAAATGTATAATTTTATAGTAATTTTTGGGAACGTCATTTCTGATCACTCCTTATTTTACACCTTTTTCCCGCATTTTTGCATGCCATTTAGATCGCCCAAATCATGTTTTTCACGATATATCGACGATATTGCGATGCTTTTCACGATTTGTTGTTTTTGTCGCATTTCAGGTGATTTGGCACGATTTGGAGTGATCTCGAGATGCGCTTACTCTAGACGGTCACCGACGCCTCCCCGAGGGGTATTTTGCTGTTGGAGAGGAGCGGAAGAAGAATGGACGTCGCAGGAGCGACGAGGAGGCCAAAACAATCAGAATGGGCATTTTTTGTGTTCCACTCGGCCGAGTGGAGGAGCCACTCGGCCGACCAGCGAGACACCGCTCGGCCGACCAGTTTAGACACGATTTCTATGTGCACTCGGCCGAGCGACGGAGACCACATCGGCCGAGTGACTACATTTCGTCCGCCCGAGTGGCGCCCAGACGGAGCCCTTCTAAAATCGTCAAGTTACTGTTTTTCGGCTGCCTGAGCTTCAGAAGACCCACTCGGCCGAGTGGTTAATCCCGTCCGCCCGAGTACCATGAAGCCATCGGCCGAGTGACGACAACTCACTCGGCCGAGCCGCCCCCGAAGTGAAGACCCCTGAAGATCGAGACTTACTGAAAAATTACAGGGTTTTCACTCGGCCGAGCGACTTTTGTCACTCGGCCGAGTGCGACGCGCTGCCTGTAGCGAAAATTGCGAAAAACAGGCTGCGCCGGGGTATTTTGGTCACAGTTTTTGGACGATTTTGGGGGCTATTTAACCCCTGTTTTTACCCTAGTTTTGAGAGCTTCTTCTTAGATTTTTTGTAGCCTTTAGATTTACTTTTTAGCTTTAATTTGGAGATTGGAGAAGAGACAAAGTTTGATTTCTGTTGGATTAATTGAAGAACTCCATTGGTTTGCTTTTCTATTCTCTAAAAATCCTATTTTTATTGCATATCTCAATATTGTGATGAATTCTATTGCTTATTTCATTGATTATTTTTGTGATCTTGCTATGAATTGTGAGTAGTCGCCACGTCTTGGGGCGTGGGGATGAACCCTACAAGCCTAATTTCATATTTGTGATGAATTAGTAGAAATTTTGCTAGAATTGATATCTAGGGATTAGATTGGGATCAATTTATTACGGATAGCTAGGAGTTCATACCGATTGGGATTTGCAAGAGATTGGATCCCAATTCGATAGGAAACCCTAGAAATCCGAATTGGGTTGGAATCGAATTTTCGTAGTATCGGTTTGCAAGAGATTGGACCGATACTAGGGTTTCCGGTTGCAATTCCGTGCCAATACCCGTTTGCAAGAGATTGGACGGGTAGGAACTATCCCAACCTAGATCGCGAGCCGAGTTTGCAAGAGATTGGGCTCGGTGCGCGATTGGACGATGATGTTGATCCTAATGCTAGCTTCCCTAGGCTAGGGTTTGCAAGAGATTGGACCCAAACCTAGGATAGCTATAGACCTGCAACAGCGCGAGAGCGTGAGCTTGGTTCTACATTCAGTTGCAACTAGTTCATCCAAAATCTTATTCTAGCAATTTTGATACCGATGAAACACATTCATGAAATACGGTGAGTAGCGGGGATTCCCCATTCCCTAGACGTTCTTTAATTGATTTGATATTTCTATACTTTGTCTGACGATTGTGACAGGATCGCCAAAGGCAAATCTTTCTTCTTAAATAGCCAGGTTGATTGGAACAAGCACGGTCATTCGTCCTCCCTGTGTTCGATATCCCGCTCGCTGCTACACCGTGCACTTGCGGTAAAACTACAACCGTTCTTTAGGGTTACATCCCGGAGCGATCAAGTTTTTGGCACCGTTGCCTGGGAGGGCATTTCGGCGGTGTTCGTCATCGACCACCCGGTTACTTCTTCTTTCTCTCTTTCTTTACTTTCTTCTATTTGCATATTCTCCCTGTATATTGCATAAGGCCTTTACAGGAAGAATGGAGGATGCAATGTCAACAATAGAACTCAGTCAGGAAGACTATGACTCCTTCACAGACCTCCTTAAGGAGCTTATCGATGAGGTCCACGCTACCGGAGCTTTTGCTATCGATGTCAAGGACCCTGACGAGCAACTGTTTGCTAGCTTTGTGATGGACCAAGTCTCCCCGGAAGGGACTATCGGAGGCAACGTCAGAGTTGATGTGATGGACGACAAGCTATATTTCGAAGACGATAGAACAAGTGTCGAGGATCACTATACTCCGGGAGGATCTTCAGAGCAAGCCATCGTTCAGGGAGTTACACCCCATGACACTTACTCTCGCTTCTATGAATCGTCTGATGTGTTTCTTGATTCCAGGAACGAACCGGAGCCGATTGAAAACTCTGACGATGCTAGCACAGAATCGGAGCGCGCATATTTCGATGCATTGTCCTCACTAAGTAGTGAGTCTGACTCTTCACAAGAGAGCGCGCCACCTGAACACGAGCTAGACCCAGCTGATAAGGAAGAAGCCGTACTCATGCAAGCTGATGAAGTAGAAGGAGCGGCGCCACTTCAGGTTGAACTTAAACAATTACCTCCGAATCTAAGGTACGCCTTTTTGGGTAACAAATTAACTTTCCCGGTGATAGTAAACTCCCACCTCGCGCCAGACCAACTTGAAAAACTCCTAGACGTTCTTAGGAGCCATAAAGATGTCCTGGGATACACTATCTCCGATCTAAAAGGGATAAGCCCTAGGCTTTGCACGCACAGGATCCATTTGGAGGATACCGACGCCACCTCCATAGAGCCTCAAAGGCGGTTAAACCCGAACATGAAGGAGGTGGTTAAAAAGGAAATCCTAAAATTGCTAGAAGCCGGTATAATTTATCCTATCTCAGACAGTAGATGGGTTAGCACCGTTCACGTCGTCCCCAAGAAAGGGGGGATGACTGTCATAAAAAATGAAAAAGGTGAGCCCATATCTACGCGCACCGTCACGGGATGGCGAATGTGCATTGACTATAGGAAACTCAATAAAGCCACCCGAAAGGACCATTACCCATTGCCCTTCATTGATCAAATGCTTGAACGCCTTGCGAAACATAAATACTTTTGCTATCTAGATGGGTATTCGGGATTCTTCCAAATCCCTTTGCATGAAGATGACCAAGAGAAGACAACTTTCACTTGTCCCTATGGCACCTATGCCTATCGTAGGATGCCGTTTGGCCTTTGTAATGCTCCCGCCACCTTTCAGAGGTGTATGACATCCATATTTTCCGATTACATTGAAAACATTATGGAAGTTTTTATGGATGATTTCTTGGTTTATGGAAGTGAGTTTGACTCTTGCTTGGAAAATCTTACTAAAGTCCTAAAAAGGTGCCAACAAAACAATCTCACTCTCAATTGGGAGAAGTGTCACTTCATGGTTACGGAAGGCATAGTTCTCGGACACCTTGTCTCCTCGAGAGGAATTGAGGTAGATAAAGCAAAGATCGAGGTAATCGAGAAACTCCCTCCTCCTATTAATGTCAAGGGCATTAGAGGCTTCCTTGGTCACGCGGGGTTTTACCGCCGCTTCATCAAGGATTTCGCCTCGATTGCCCGACCACTTACTTATTTGCTCGCTAAAGATATCCCTTTTATTTTTTCAGGAGAATGCTTACAAGCCTTCAACGCCTTGAAAGAAGCACTAGTCTCCACGCCCATCATACAACCACCGGATTGGAGCATTCCTTTTGAGCTAATGTGTGATGCTAGCGACCAAGCCATTGGAGCGGTGTTGGGACAAAGAAAGGATAAGAAGCTTCATGCGATATACTATGCGAGCAAGACATTGGATGACGCGCAGAAAAACTACACAACTACCGAGAAAGAGCTTCTAGCGGTCGTCTATTCCATAGAGAAGTTTCGCTCTTACCTCCTTGGTTCCAAGGTCATTGTCCACACCGACCATGCGGCATTGAAGTATCTTTTAAACAAGAAAGAGGCCAAGCCTCGGTTGATTAGGTGGATACTCTTGTTGCAAGAATTTGACTTAGAGATCAGAGACAAGAAGGGCACGGACAATGTCGTGGCGGATCATCTATCTAGGCTCATTCGCGACAAGGAGGACGAAAGTTTGCCTATCGACGACACGTTCGTGGATGAGAGGCTATATGCCATAAGGACCGGAGAAGTCCCTTGGTACGCGGACTTCGTCAACTACTTGGCTTGTGGAATTGAACCGCATGGGATGCCCACGCATCAAAAGAGGAGATTTCTTCATGAAGTCCGTAGCTATTTCTGGGAAGATCCATACCTCTTCAAGATATGCAAGGATAACGTCATTCGGAGGTGTGTTTCTAAAGAGGAGGCGACATCCATCATTTTGCATTGCCACGGTGATCACTCCTTATTTTACACCTTTTTTCCGCATGTTTGCATGCCATTTAGATCGCCCAAATCATGTTTTTCACGATATATCGACGATATTGCGATGCTTTTCACGATTTGTTGTTTTTGTCGCATTTCAGGTGATTTGGCACGATTTGGAGTGATCTCGAGATGCGCTTACTCTAGACGGTCACCGACGACATCCCCGAGGGGTATTTTGCTGTTGGAGAGGAGCGGAAGAAGAATGGACGTCGCAGGAGCGACGAGGAGGCCAAAACAATCAGATTGGGCATTTTTTGTGTCCCACTCGGCCGAGTGGAGGAGTCACTCGGCCGACCAGCGAGACACTGCTCGGCCGACCAGTTCAGACACGAGTTACCCGTGCACTCGGCCGAGCACCGAAGACCACATCGGCCGAGTGACGATATCGCGTCCGCCCGAGTGGCGCCCAGACGAAGCCCTTCCAAAACATCGAAGTTACTGTTTTTCGGCTGCCTGAGCTTCAGAAGACCCACTCGGCCGAGTGGTAAATCTCGTCCGCCCGAGTGCAGTGAAGCCATCGGCCGAGTGACGACAACTCACTCGGCCGAGCCGCCCCCGAACTGAAGACCCCTGAAAGCCCCGACTTACTGGAAAATTGCAGGGTTTTCACTCGGCCGAGCGACTTTTGTCACTCGGCCGAGTGCGATGCGCTGCCTATAGCGAAAATTGCGGAAAACAGGCTGTGCAGGGGTATTTTGGTCACGATTTTTGGACGATTTTTGGGGCTATTTAAGCCATGTTTTTACCCTAGTTTAGGGAGCTCTCTCTTAGATTTTTTGCAGCTTTTGAGATTACTTTTTAGCTTTATTATTGTGATTGGAGAAGAGAAAAAACTTGGATTTTTGTTGAAATAATTGAAGAACTCCATTGGTTTGCATCTATCTTCCCTAAAAATTCTATTTTTATTGTTTAAATCATTGTTGTGATGAATTCTATTGCTTATCTCAACGATTATTTTTGTGATCTTGCTATGATTTGTGAGTAGTCTCCACGTCTTGGGGCGTGGGGATGAACCCTACAAGCCCACTTTCATATTTGTGATGAATTGGTAGAAATTGAGCTAGAATTGCTATTAGGGATTAGATTGGGATCAATTTACTACGGATAGCTAGGAATTCATATCAATTGGGATTTGCAAGAGATTGGATCCCAATTTGATAGGAAGCCCTAGAAATCCGAATTGGGTTGGAGTCGGATTTTCGAAGTATCGGTTTGCAAGAGATTGGACCGATACCAGGATTTCCGATTGCAATTCCATGCCAATACCCGTTTGCAAGAGATTGGACGGGTAGGAACTATCCTAATTTAGATTGTGGACCGAGTTTGCAAGAGATTGGGCTCGGTGCGCAATTGGACGATGATGTTGATCCTAATGCTAGCTTTCCTAGGCTAGGGTTTGCAAGAGATTGGACCCAAACCTAGGATAGCTATAGACCGGCAACAGTGCGAGAGCGTGAGCTTGGTTCCACATTTAGTTGCAACTAGTTCATCCGAATTCTCATTCTAGCAATTTTGATACCGACGAACCACATTTATGAAATACGGTGAGTAGCGGGAATTCCCCATTCCCTAGACGTTCTTTATTTGATTTGATATTTCGCACATTTGTCTGACGATTGTGACAGGATCGCCCAAGGCAATTTTCTCTATTCTTAAATAGCCAGGTTGATTAGGAACAAGCACGGTCATTCGTCCTCCCTATGTTCGATATCCCGCTCGCCGCTACACCGTGCGCTTATGGTAAAACTACAACTGTTCTTTGGGTTATACTCGGAGTCGACCAAGTTTTTGGCGCCGTTGCCGGGGAGGCGATTGCGTTTGATTCTTTCTCACCCTAGCTATTCTTTTTTTATTAGTATTATCATTATTTTTATTTCCTATCTCTTACCTAACCCTTCCACGGTACTAATCATTTCTTTGAAACTCTGTTTCCCCTGTGCATGTACACGAGATCTACGGCGGACCCTGAAGCTTTATTATTTGATCCCGAGATCGAACGTACCGCGTGGAGACTTAGAGCGGAAAAGAGACAAAATCCGGAAGGGAGGTATATGACCAACCCAGAAACTCCTGAAGAATTGGCGGCAAGGATGGCGAGGATAATTTCTATTCGCGATAGGCTTCGGCCTAAGACCTCTTCTACTACCTCGTCCATTGTCGTGCCGCAGTTGGCGGCTGACAAGAACTTCAAGCTAAAGACTGGATTGGTGGTTTTGATGCAACAAGACCCATTTCATGGGAACGCACATGAGAACCCCCACTACCACATCTAACTATTCTTGTCGAAGTGCGCCACATTTCAGATGACGGGGGTCTCCATCGATGCCATCAGACTGCGTCTCTTCCCTTTCACGCTAAAGGATAAGGCACTCTATTGGTTAAGGACGCAGGCTGACGGAGTTTTCACCACTTGGGACGAGTTGGCAAGTGCATTCATTGACAAATTCTACCCGCCATCCAAGACGGTGAAGATCCGGAGCGCCCTCATGTCCTTCAAGCAAGGACCACAGGAGACGCTCTATGAGGCTTGGGAGCGTTTTAAGGATTTGCAGCATCAATGCCCGCACCACAGCATAGAAGATTGGGAGCTAGTGCATAGCTTCTACAACGGTCTCCAACCGGGGACCAAACAAATTATTGACACCGCGGCGAATGGTGCTATCTTGTCAAAGACTCCCGAAGAAGCTACGGCCCTAATTGAGGAGATGGCCTCAAATAATCAACAATGGGGCGATGAGCGAGGACACTCCACATCCTCCTTAAAGCCAACTAGCATCTACGAGGTGAAGGCCGTAGCGGAGCTCACGAGCAAATTCGATTCTCTCCACAAGGTGGTGGAGAGATTGGAGAAGTTTATCACGGAGCCCCAAGGAAGCCCTTCCACCTCCGCTCCAACCAACCAAATGTGTGATTGGCAAGACCAATCTCAAGCCATGTACTCGGGAGGAGAGCAAGGAGAAGGATCCTTGGAGCAAGTACAATATGTTGCGGGGAACCAAGGGTATTGGTCCAATCCGGCCGCAAGAAATCATCCGGGATTCTCCTACGCCAACAATGAAGGAGCTTTGAACCCGCCACAACCACCGCCTCAACAAGCTCGACCACCACCACCCCAACAACAAAACTATCCACCGAGGGGGCCTACTCAACAAAACTTTCAACCAAAGCAACAAGTTCCATCATATAGGCCTCCCGGATACAACCAAGGGTGGAGGAACCAAAATCAAAATCCGCCACAAGCTCCACAACGATCCGACTTCGAAGCTAGAGTGGAGGCGTTCATGGTCGAGCAAAATAAGGTGAATGCTACTTTGAAGGCGGGGCAAGACTCCCTTAATACCGTTGTGGCTCAAATATCGGAGCAATTAGCGTTGCTCAATCGGAACACTCAACGATTACCGGCGCAACCGGAGCAAAACCCACGGGGCAACACCGGCCACATCAACGCCGTAGTTGCCGTTACTACTAGAGGCGGGAAGGACACCACCCCCGCTATGATTCCTACCGAGGGGGCCGTGGAGGAAAGCTTGGAGCCGATTGAGCCGATAGTTGAAGTTGAAAAGGAGAAGGAGCCACAAGACAAGGAGAAATCTAGGGCGGAGCAATTAATTGAGGAAAGGCGCTTCATGCCACCGGTCCCATTCCCCCAAAGGCTCGCTAGAGCGAAAATGGAGAAAAGGCTAGCAAAATTTCTCGAGTACCTAAGAGGAGTTAGCCTAAACATTCCCTTCCTTGACGCCATCGTCGAGATCCCCACGTATGCTAAATTTTTAAAGGACTTGATTTCGGGGAGGAAAAGGAAGGAGAAGATCATGCTAGCCGAGGAGGGCTCTTGGTTCACCAAGAGAGAGAAGGAGCCGGCGAAATTTAAAGATCCGGGAAGTTTTCGGATTCCTTGCACCTTGGGCGGTGTTCCTCTTCAAAAGGCGTTGGTTGATCTTGGGGCTAGTGTGAGCCTCATGCCCCTCTCCATGTTCTTAAGGCTAAACACCGGGACAAAGTTGAAACCCACCGACATGCGCATTCAATTAGCCGATGGACGGATAACAAGGCCGGTGGGGATCGCCGAAGACATACCGCTACAAGTCCCGGGTGGAATATGCTTGCCATGTGACTTTGTGATCATGGACGTTAAGGAGGAGGGAGACACCTCATTGATACTTGGGCACCCATTCCTCGCCACCGCCGGAGTCATCGTCGACGTGCGCGAAGGTACCTTAACCTTAAACGTCGGAAACATCTAGGTGGAGCTCCACATTCCTAAGGCTATGAAGCACATGCCTTATCATGAGGAACTTGACTACATGGACCTCCTTGATGAGGTGATTGAAGAGGCGATTCCTCACTCAATTGGCGCTCTTTTTGATGAAGATTTCGAAGAAGGCCCGGATTTAGGCCATGAAGAGAATAAAGATGATTCCCCCGACTTCTCCGCTGAAGATGATCAAGGCGACGCTGATGTCGCAAGGATTCGAGAGCTCTGCAAGCTCTCGAAATTAAAGTCTCCGAAGAAAGCTCCGCCGGCACGGAGATCGGCATCACCGGCAAAGCCGTTGACCGGAGCACATGCTAGCTTGGGGGAGCCTCCCCCCAACACAATTCGAGATAGGAGACCACCGAGGGAGAACGTGCCGCTGCCACATCCCAATCCAAGCGCGCTCCCCGGAAAGTTCGATGGGTGCATCTCGTATGCACCAAACATCCCGCATTGATTGAAAATTATAGGGGGTCGAGCTCACGACCTTAAACGAGCGCTTGTCGGGAGGCAACCCGACGGTTTTTGCTTTATTTCTACTTTTTCTTTATTTTCGTTTTAGAAATTTTTTTAGTGTTTTGAGTCGTTCGCCCAAAAATTTTGTGATAACGGGTCTTATTTTTCTTGACAGGAGAGGAGATAGGTAGATCCATCATGAGGAGGATGAACGCGACGACGAGGAGCACCCCAAGAAGGCGCTCGACGCTTAGGAGGAAGATGAAATCGACTGGAGGAAGAAAGACGGAGTTTAGAGCCAAAACGAAGACAAACAGCAGAACACAAGGCTCACTCGGCCGAGCATACTAGTCACTCGGCCGAGTACACAAGTTCGTCCGGCCGAGCCGCTCACGAACGAGGGAAGTCTGCTGTACCCAACTCTCTGTTTATTTTCTTGATTTCGATATAACTGCTACTCGGCCGAGTATATATGTTCACTCGGCCGAGTGACACGGATACCCTCCTAGGGCGAGTCATGCCGAGTAGCTTGAGTCACTCGGCCGAATGGACTTACTCCACTCGGCCGAGGCTGGCAAAGCCACTCGGCCGAAGCGATAGCGGGGAGGAAATTTTCATTGGCCTCGCTCGGCCGAGTGACCACGTCACTCGGCCGAGTCGTAACTTTTTTATATAAAGGGCGAGAGGGGGCGCATTTTTCGAAACCACAAAAATCCCCAACGAGCCCGCGCCCCTTCAGCTCCCTCGCCCGACCCTCGCCCGCTCGCGCCCCCACTCACCCGACCGCCGCTTCCACGCCGCCGCTCGGCCCGCCACCGCTGGCCGAACACCCCCGTCGCCTCGCCCGAGTCGCCGCCGGCGGCCGTGCCTCCGGCCACCTCCGGTACCCCTATTTCGCCTATTTTTGCCTCTTTTCGTGTATTTCTTGAGAATCCATGTGCTAAACGCCCCCTAACCCAAATCAATTTCTATACCTATCCATTATACCCCTATTGCTCCATACATTTTGATTATTACTCGCTGATATCGCTTTTTCATGCGCAGGTTGCTTTTTGGAGCTTAGGGGAGCTCAGGGGAGCTTCTACGGGCTGTTTTGGACTTCGTGGAGGCGCGGACTTCGCACGCTTCCATTGCTTAGCACTTGCGGCGTGTTTGGGTATACTCTTTCCATTCTTTTTGCACACGCCACACTTTTCACGTTTTTCGGCGCGCGCTCGGGGCCGATATGCCGCCCCGGACACGGCCGCGGACGAGGAGAGCTTCTGCCAAGCAGAAGCGGTCGGACGATGCCGGCCCCGCCCACGAGGTGGAGGACTCTCCTCCTCCTTCTCCCACACACGCCGTCCACCCAGCACAGCCTGCAGGCCCCGCACACCCCGCACAGCCTGCAGTGCACCCACAGCCCGCACAGCCACTCCCCGCCGCTGCACAGCCACCACCCCCGGCTCCACTGGTCGGGCCGCTCGGGATTACGTTCCGAGACGATGCACACCGCGCCGTCTTCGAGCGTATCTCCCAGCGCTCGATCGTACCCTCCAGGTTTGCACACCTCGCTGACCTAGGACGCCTGGGGGTACTAGAGGGGATGCTCATGTTGTACGACAACGTGGGCTGGCGAGATTTTTTCCAGGTGTCGGCGGATACTTTTACCCGCCCGACACTTGAGGTTTTGAGTTCGATCGCCCGGACCGACGAGGGATGCTCGTTTCGGTTCATGGATCGAGAGTGCCAGGTCACTCTCGATATGATGAGAGCGTTCTTCTCGTGGCCCGCTGTCCCCGGTGCCGATCGCGGTTACGGTCCTACCCATATCCCCCCACCTTCCTTTGACGCCGGTGCCTTCTGGGCACGTATTACGGGTCTTCACGCTGCCTTTGACCCTAGTAGGGCCAAGGCCTCGGCCATCGTACATCCCTGCCTACGCATTGCTCAGCGCCTTATGGCGACGACATTTTTGGCCAGATATGAGCCGGGCACGATGTCTACGCCAGAGCTCTACATGCTCTACGCGATGACACGTCCTAGAGCTTTATCTAGGGATGGCGATGAGCTTGTCCCCGCTGTCGTGATCGATATCGCGGCATGGTTTTTAGACCGCATCATTGTATCGGTGGGCGCTCGCTCACCGATATGCTGCGGCGGCCTGATCACCTTGCTCGCTCTTATGACCGGCGAGGACTTCCCCAACGACTTGCGACGAGCACCGGGCCCCACTTCTCTTTCGATAAATGTTATGGCCCGGATGAAGATGCTTCGTCCGCACGGTGAGCGTCACTGGGTCTGGTTGCACGGCCCTTTTGGTGTCGATTACATGATTCTCCCGAGCCCTGCTCGGACTCTGATTGCACCAGCCCACGTTGACTGGCTCCCTGCGATGGATGTTCTCATCCCCGCTGCTTACGTTCTCGAGGCCGAGGAGGCCGAGCAGGCCCACGCTGCCCCTGTAGACCCTGTTGCACACCTGGCCGAGCCTGCTGCCGAGCCTGTTGACCCAGTGGCCCCTCAGCCCATACCCGATGTTTCCGCTGCTCCTGACACTTCTGTCCCCACTTCTGTCAATGTCACGAGTACCTCAGCTGAGCCCACTTCCACCACCACTCCCGCGGCTGTCACCACTTCCACCACCTCCACACCCACTACCACCACTGGCCCTCTGTTTGCCGAGCCGATTTCCTCTGCCCCACCCGAGCGCCCGCCGACCGTAGTCGAGTGCGGAGAGCCCTCTGTCTCCACTGCCGCTGTATTTTCTGAGAGTGTCGTGGCGTCTGTCACCACTTCTGTGCCACTGACCTCTCTGGCCACCTCGTTGCCACTCTTATATTCTTCTTTCGTCGCTGCCGCTGCCTCCACTTCCCACCAGCCGGTGTCCCGGCCTCACACTGAGGCCAGGCCCACATTTGCAGGCGCGGCACCTTTTGTTACCTTCCGTGCTGAGCCCATTACATACTCCACTCGCGTACGCCAGCATCGCCCTGCCCAGCCTAGACCGGTGCGTCCATCTGCACCACCCCCGCCCGACATTGTACTGCAGAGCATACGTGCTCTTGAGTTGGCGGTGAGTGGTCTTAGAGGTGACCTTAGGACCCTGTCCTCCACCGTCTCTGCGATGGCTGGACGCTTCGAGCTGATCCCCCAGATCCATTACTGCCTTACACAGGTCTTGGAGCGTCTCCCGCGTGTACCCCCACCCACCCAGCAGGCTCCCGCCCACACTTCCACACACACACGACCTGCTTCCACTACCACGCCCGCCCCCGCTCAGCAGCCTACACCACCACCACCACCACCTCCGCCTCAGGACGGAGACGACGCAGCACCACCTTCTTAGGCACCCTTGATGCCTTGTTTATTCCTGCCGTTGTGCTGCCCGTTTCTGCTGGGTCCTGTTGCACTTTTTGTCCACCCCCCCTCCCCTCACTTATTATGGTATTCTCTTTTTGATCATATCTTTTTATATCTATTTTGGGAGAGAGGGAGAGTTTTTGGTGACACTTATATCTATGTATCGCTCCTATCTGTGCATGCATCATGTCCGCATCATATTTTCTTTTCTTTATTTTACCTTTTTCTTTTCATTTTTCCATGCATGCATCCTCATCATCCCCACACATTTCTTGTCTCTCGGTGTGCCACACTTTGCACATTGAGGACACTGTGCCGTTTAGCTTGGGGGAGTGAGTTCTCACGTTCTTTTTCGATTTGCCACCTTTATTTTTAGTTTTTCACACCATTTTTTTCGCTTTTGCACTTATTTTTCATCACTCTTCTTTTATTTTGACATGCATCACGTTTTTCTTATTTTCCTGTGTGCCGCATTGCATAGTTTCTATTTTCCCTTTATCTTTATTTCTTTTTCATCTCATGCTAGAGATGACTTTTCTGTGATGATGATGACGTTGGATTTAGCTTATTCTATATGCATGCTATATTTGTCATGTCTTAGATTTTATTTCTGATATCATATGCTATGACTTGCTTTGCATCTAGAGATAGTAACCCACACTTTTTCCACATGAAAATGGATGAAATTTTATTATTAGCTGAGCCTGAATATTCATACGTATGCCATCACAGAAAACACACCAAGATTCACGCATTGAATGCCTATATCTGGAGTACTGATTTCTTTTCCTATATCACTTCTATATGCATGAATTGTACACTTCACTTCAGGATGATTGAATGATGTTAGCTATGATAAATCTGGATTAGTTAGCTTTTTTGTGATCGAAACTGAGTAGATTAGATTACCCTGCTGAAGTTGTCGTGCATGTCTTATAGAGTGAACCGAGAGTTATATTTATTTCTTTCTCCACAAATCTTGAACATCATTTCTCTACTTTTAAAATCATTGGTGAATCTCCCCTTAGTGATTCTATTTTATGGCATTTCCCCCGCTATTAATTCCTAGCTCCAAGTCTCTTATTCTAAAAAAAATAAAAGAGAGAAAAACATTCTTGTATATCATTATCTCTCTCTGAGTTGGGATCGTTGTGTATATATTGCTTATTGCAAAGAAAAAAAAAGAGGAAAAATCCTCAATAAAAGATCCCATCTCACTTTCTTTCTTTCTTCTTTCTTTTCATTGCTTTTGGAGCTATATGTATAAAAAATGGGGATGTAAATATTTTTTATGCCACCACGCTTATAGATAAGCTTGGGGGAGGGGATCCATTGATGTGTGAGAGAGTGACTACTTGACATTGCACGACGACCTAGGCTAAGTAATATTCTATACTCGGTAAGATTATTTGTAGCTTTACGAAATCCAGAAATCTAAGCCTAGCGTTCATTTCATGAAATCCATACTTTTATATTCTCTCTATTCTATGGTGTGATACTCTTATACTCCTGATAGAAAGCGTTCAATTGAAAAGTGTGTGATCTGTGATTTGTATACCGCTTTAAATGATTCAGACGACGTTAATTTTAAAATTATTCCGTTTTTCATGATTATACCATTGTTCGTGGGTTTTCTATTTCTATTTGCACTATTATACTATGATATCAAAATAAAATTCTTTGATATGTATTTCTCATTCGGTGCATGCTATAAGAGTAAGTGAAACCCACGTCCTGAGAAAATGATCTAGCGTCCTACCTCTTCGCTTCTTTCTTTCTTTCTTTCTTTCTTTCTTTATTTTCATTTCGTTTTCATTCTTCTTCGTTTCTCATTCTTTCATTTTTCGCCGTTTTCGTTTTCCGAATCCACCGGGTTCGCCTTTTACTTATCTTCCTCGAGGACGAGTAAGAGGCAAGCTTGGGGGATTTTGATCACTCCTTATTTTACACCTTTTTTCCGCATGTTTGCATGCCATTTAGATCGCCCAAATCATGTTTTTCACGATATATCGACGATATTGCGATGCTTTTCACGATTTGTTGTTTTTGTCGCATTTCAGGTGATTTGGCGCGATTTGGAGTGATCTCGAGATGCGCTTACTCTAGACGGTCACCGACGACCTCCCCGAGGGGTATTTTGCTGTTGGAGAGGAGCGGAAGAAGAATGGACGTCGCAGGAGCGACGAGGAGGCCAAAACAATCAGATTTGGCATTTTTTGTGTCCCACTCGGCCGAGTGGAGGAGCCACTCGGCCGACTAGCGAAACACTGCTCGGCCGACCAGTTCAGACACGAGTTACCCGTGCACTCGGCCGAGCACCGAAGACCACATCGGCCGAGTGACGATATCGCGTCCGCCCGAGTGGCGCCCAGACGAAGCCCTTCCAAAACATCGAAGTTACTGTTTTTCGGCTGCCTGAGCTTCAGAAGACCCACTCGGCCGAGTGGTAAATCCCGTCCGCCCGAGTGCAGTGAAGCCATCGGCCGAGTGACGACAACTCACTCGGCCGAGCCGCCCCCGAACTGAAGACCCCTGAAAGCCCCGACTTACTGGAAAATTGCAGGGTTTTCACTCGGCCGAGCGACTTTTGTCACTCGGCCGAGTGCGATGCGCTGCCTGTAGCGAAAATTGCGGAAAACAGGCTGTGCAGGGGTATTTTGGTCACGATTTTTGGACGATTTTTGGGGTTATTTAAGCCATGTTTTTACCCTAGTTTAGGGAGCTCTCTCTTAGATTTTTTGCAGCTTTTGAGATTACTTTTTAGCTTTATTATTGTGATTGGAGAAGAGAAAAAACTTGGATTTTTGTTGAAATAATTGAAGAACTCCATTGGTTTGCATCTCTCTTCCCTAAAAATTCTATTTTTATTGTTTAAATCATTGTTGTGATGAATTCTATTGCTTATCTCAACGATTATTTTTGTGATCTTGCTATGATTTGTGAGTAGTCTCCACGTCTTGGGGCGTGGGGATGAACCCTACAAGCCCACTTTCATATTTGTGATGAATTGGTAGAAATTGAGCTAGAATTGCTATTAGGGATTAGATTGGGATCAATTTACTACGGATAGCTAGGAATTCATATCAATTGGGATTTGCAAGAGATTGGATCCCAATTTGATAGGAAGCCCTAGAAATCCGAATTGGGTTGGAGTCGGATTTTTGAAGTATCGGTTTGCAAGAGATTGGACCGATACCAGGATTTCCGATTGCAATTCCATGCCAATACCCGTTTGCAAGAGATTGGACGGGTAGGAACTATCCTAATTTAGATTGTGGACCGAGTTTGCAAGAGATTGGGCTCGGTGCGCAATTGGACGATGATGTTGATCCTAATGCTAGCTTTCCTAGGCTAGGGTTTGCAAGAGATTGGACCCAAACCTAGGATAGCTATAGACCGGCAACAGCGCGAGAGCGTGAGCTTGGTTCCACATTTAGTTGCAACTAGTTCATCCGAATTCTCATTCTAGCAATTTTGATACCGACGAACCACATTTATGAAATACGGTGAGTAGCGGGAATTCCCCATTCCCTAGACGTTCTTTATTTGATTTGATATTTCGCACATTTGTCTGACGATTGTGACAGGATCGCCCAAGGCAATTTTCTCTATTCTTAAATAGCCAGGTTGATTAGGAGCAAGCACGGTCATTTGTCCTCCCTGTGTTCGATATCCCGCTCGCCGCTACACCGTGCGCTTGCGGTAAAACTACAACCGTTCTTTGGGTGTATACTCGGAGTCGACCACACGGTCTACCATGCGGAGGACATCATGCCGCCTCTAAAACCACCGCTAAAATTTTGCAGAGCGGGTTCTTCTGGCCGACAATGTTTAAAGACACCCATGACTTTGTAAAGGGGTGCGATAGATGCCAACGGACCGGGAACATCTCCAAGCGCAATGAGATGCCAATGAGGCCCATCCAAGAAATTGAGCTTTTTGATTGTTGGGGAGTAGACTTCATGGGACCATTTCCGTCGAGCAATGGCAACAAATACATCCTATTGGCCGTCGACTATGTCTCCAAATGGGTGGAAGCAATCGCCACCCCTACTAATGATGCAAGGGTCGTCTCCAAGTTCTTCAAGCAAAATATCTTCCCGCGCTTTGGAGTGCCGCATACCTTGATAAGCGACGGGGGAAGCCACTTCATAGAGAACAAGTTTGAAGCCATGCTAAAGAAGTACGGAGTAAACCATAGAGTTGGCATGGCATATCACCCCCAGACTAGCGGCCAAGTGGAAGTCTCAAATAGAGAGATCAAGCAAATTCTTGAGAAGACCGTGGATCGATCTAGAAAGGATTGGTCGATGAAGCTAAACGATGCTCTGTGGGCATATCGCACGGCCTTTCGCACTCCCATAGGCACCACACCGTTCCGACTCGTTTATGGGAAAGCTTGCCACTTACCGGTAGAATTGGAGCACCGCGCATATTGGGCCATAAAAACCTTTAATTACGATTACAAGAGTGCGGCGGTGAGGCGACTCTTGGACATCAACGAGCTTGATGAGATAAGAAGAGACGCCTACGAGAGCTCAAGAATTTACAAAGAAAGGACCAAGATTCTCCACGATGCCCGCATAACCGTCACGGATTTCAAAGTAGGAGACAATGTCTTGCTCTATAATTCCCGGCTCCGACTATTTCCCGGTAAGTTGAGGTCACGTTGGTCCGGACCTTTCACCATCAAGCACATACAACCGGGAGGAGCTTTCGAGTTGGAAAGCAAGGACGGTTCCACATTCAAGGTAAATGGTCAGAGGCTCAAACACTATTCCGAGGGAGTCCCAACGGGTGAAACCAATAGAATATATTTGCTTAAGGGACGGCCGGATGATCTTTCATACCTCCTTGATGAGGTAATTGAGGAGGCGATCCCCCACTCGATCGGCGCTCTTTTCGATGAGGATTTCGAGGAAGGCCCGGATTTAGGCCAAGATGAGAAGATAGATGATTCCCCCGACCTCTCCGCTGGAAATGATGAAGGCGACGCTGATGTCGCAAGGATTCGAGAGCTCTGCAAGCTCTCGAAATTAAAGTCTAAAAAGAAAGCTCCGTCGATACGGAAATCGGCGTCACCGGTGAAGCCGTTGACCAGAGCAAATGCTAGCTTGGGGGAGCCTCCCCCCAACACTATTCGAGACGAGAGACCACCGCGGGAGAACACGCCGCCGCATCTTCCGAACCCAAGCGTTCTCCCCAGAAAATTTGATGGGTGCATCTCATATGCACCAAACATCCCGCATTAATTGAAAATCATAGGGGGTCGAGCTCACGACCTTAAACGAGCGCTTGTCGGGAGGCAACCCGACGGTTATTGCTTTATTTTTACTTTTTCTTTATTTTTGTTTTAGAAATTTTTAGTGTTTTGAGTCGTTCGCCCAAAAATTTTGTGATAACGGGTCCTATTTTTCTTGACATGAGAGGAGATAGGCAAATCCATCATAAGGAGGATGAACGAGACGACGAGGAGCACCCCAGGAAGGCGCTCGATGCTTAGGAGGAAGACGAAATCGACTGGAGGAAGAAAGACGGAGTTTGGAGCCCAAACGAAGACAAACAGCAGAACACAAGGCTCACTCGGCCGAGTATACTAGTCACTCGGCCGAGTACACAAGTTCGTCCGGCCGAGCCGCTCATGAACGAGGGAAGTCTGATGTACCCAATTCTCTGTTTATTTTCTTGATTTCAGTATAACTGCTACTCGGCCGAGTATATATTTGCACTCGGCCGAGTAAAACGGATACGCTCCTAAGGCGAGTCTTGCCGAGTAGCTTGAGCCACTCGACCGAATGGACATACTCCACTCGGCCGAGGCTGGCAAGGCCACTCGGCCGAAGCGTAAGCGAGGAGGATTTTACATTGATCCCACTCGGCCGAGTGACCTAGTCACTCGGCCGAGTCGTAACTCTTATTATATAAGGGGCGAAGGGGGGGCACGTTTTTCGAAAACGCAAAACACCCAATTTCGCCCGACTGTTCAGCTTCCCTCGCCCGACCCTCGCTCACTCTCGTCCCCACTCGCCCGATCGGCCACCTCGTGCCGCCGCTCGGCCAGCCACCGCCGGTCGACCACCCGCCGTGCCTCGCCCGAGTCGCCGCCGGCGGCCGCCGCTCCGACCACCTACGGTATCACCCGTTTCGCCTTTTTCTCCTCTTTTCGTGTGTTTTTCGAGGATCCACGTGATGAACGAACCCCACACCCAAATTAATTTCTATATCTATCTATTATACCCCTAATGCTCCATACGTTTTGAATATTACCCGCTGATATCGCCATTTCATGTGCAGGTTGTTTTTGGGAGCTTAGGGGAGCCCAGGGGAGCTTCTACGGACTGATTTTGGGCTTCGCGGAGGCGCTGTCTTCGCACTCTTCCATTGCTTAGCACTCGCGGCGTGTCGGGGTACACTCTTTCCTTTCTTTTACACACGCCGCACTTTTACACCTTTTCGGCTCGCGCTCGGGGCCGATATGCCGCCCCGGACACGGCCACGGTCGAGGAGAGCTTCCGCCAAGCGGAAGCGGTCGGATGACGCCGGCCCCTCCCACGAGTTGGAGGACTCTCCTCTGCCTTCTCCCGCACACCCCATCCACCCCGCACAGCCTGCAGCGCCCACACAGCCCGCACAGCCCGCACAGCCACTCCCTGCCGCTCCACAGCCACCACCTCCGGCTCCAATGGTCGGGCCGCTCGGGATTACGTTCCGAGATGACGCACACCGCACCGTCTTCGAGCGTATCTCCCAGCGCTCGATCGTACCCTCCAGGTTTACACATCTTGCTGACCTAGGACGCCTGGGGGTACTAGAGGGGATGCTCACGTTGTACGACAACGTGGGCTGGCGAGATTTCTTCCAAGTGTCGGCGGATACGTTTACCCGTCCGACACTTGAGGTACTGAGTTCGATCGCCCGGACCGACGAGGGATGCTCGTTTCGGTTCATGGACCGGGAGTGCCAGGTCACTCTCGATATGATGAGAGCATTTTTCTCGTGGCCCGCTGTCTCCGGATCCGATCGCGGTTACGGCCCCACCCATATCCCCCCACCTTCCTTCGACGCCGGTGCCTTCTGGGCCCGGATTACGGGTCTTCACGCTGCCTTTGACCCTAGTAGGGCCAAGGCCTCGGCCATTGTCCATCCCTGCCTCCGTATTGCTCAGCGCCTTATGGCGACGACCTTTTTGGCCAGATATGAGCCGGGCACGATGTCTACGCCAGAGCTCTACATGCTCTACGTGATGACACGTCCCAGAGCTCTATCTAGGGATGGAGATGAGCTGGTCCCCGCCGTCGTGATTGATGTCGCGGCTTGGTTTTTGGACCGCATCATTGTATCGGTGGGCGCTCGCTCACCGATATGCTGCGGTGGCCTAATCACCTTGCTTGCTCTTATGACCGGCGAGGACTTCCCTGACGACGGTATCGGGCCCCACTTCTTTATCGATCGATGTTATGGCCCGGATGAAGATGCTTCGTCCTCACGGTGACCGCCACTGGGTCTGGTTGCACGGCCCTTACGGTGCCGATTACATGATTCTTTCGAGCCCAGCTCGGACTCAGATTGCACCAGCCCACGTTGACTGGCTCCCTGCGATGGATGTTCTCATCCCCGCTGCTTACGTGCTCGAGGCCGAGGAGGCCGAGCAGGCCCACGCTGCCCCCGCAGACCCTGTTGCCCCTACCGAGCCTGTCGCCCCTGTTGACCCTGTGGCCCCTCAGCCTATACCAGATGTTTCCGCTGCTCCTGACACCTCTGTCCCCACCTCTGTCGGTGTCGCGAGTACCTTAGCTGAGCCCACCTCCACTGCTTCCGCAGCTGTCACCACCACCACCACTGGCCCTCTGTCTGCTGAGCCTGTTTCTTTTGCCACACCCGAGCACCCGCCGACCATAGTCGAGTGCGGAGAGCCCTCTGTATCCACTGCTGCTGTATTTTCTGAGAGTGTCGTGGCGTCTGTCCACACTTCTGTGCCACTGACCTCTCTGGCTGCCTCGCTGCCACTTTTGCACTCTTCTTTCGTTGCTGCTGCCTCCACTTCTCACCAGCCGGTGCCCCGGCCTCACACTGAGGCCAGGCCCACATTTGCGAGCGCAGCACCTTTTGTTCCCTTCCCCGCTGAGCCCGTCACATACGCGACTCGACTACGCCAGCCACGCCCTGCACAGCCCCGACCGGTGCGTCCCTCTGCACCACCTCCCCCTGACACTGTACTTCAGAGCATTCGTGCTCTAGAGGGGGCGGTGAGTGGTCTCAGAGCCGACCTTAGGACCCTGTCCTCCACCGTCTCTGCGATGGCTGACCGCTTCGACCTGATCCCCCAGATTCACTACTGTCTTACCCAGGTCCTGGAGCGTCTCCCCCGCGTACCCGTACACACCCAGCAGGTTCCCACCCACACTTCCACACACACTCAGCCTGCTGCCACTTCCACATCCACCCCCGCTCAGCGGCCTGCCCAGCCACCACCACCACTTCCGCCTCAGGACGGAGACGGTGCAGCACCACCTTCTTAGGCACCCTTGATGCCATCGATTCTTTTTGCCGTTGTGCTGCCCGTCTCTGCTGGGTCCTGATGCTTTTTGGCCACCCCCCTCCCCTCACTTATTTTGGGATTCTCATTTTGACCGTATCTTTATGTATCTTTTCCGAGAGAGAGGGAGAGTTTATGGTGCCACATATATATTTGTATCACTCCATTCCTGCATGCATCGTGTCCGCATCATATTTTTCGTTTCTTTATTTTTCGTTTATTTTCATTTTTTTTCCCATCAAGCACGCATCCTCACTTACCCCTCACATTTCTTGTCTCTCGGTGTGCCACACTTTGCACATTGAGGACACTGTGCCATTTAGCTTGGGGGAGTGAGTTCTCACGTTCTTTTTCAGTTTGCCACCTTTATTTTTTAGTTTTTCACGCCATTTTTCGCTTTTGCACTTATTTTTCATCATTTTTCTTTTATTTTGCCATGCATCACGTTTTTCTTATTTTTCTGTGTGCCGCATTGTATATAGTTCTATTTTCCCTTTATCTTTATTTCTTTCTTTTTCATCTCATGCTAGAGATGACTTTTCTGTGATGATGATGACGTGGAGTTAGCTTATTCTATTTGCATGCTTTATTTGTCATGTCTTAGATTTTATTTCTGATATCATATGCTATGACTTGCCTTGCATCTAGAGATAGTAACACACACTTTTTCCACATGAAAATGGATGACATTTTATTATTAGCTGAGTCTGAATATTCATATGTATGCTATCACAGAAAACACACCAAGATTCACGCATTGAATGCCTATATCTGGAGTACTGATTTCTCTTCCTATATCACTTCTATATGCATGAATTGTACATTTCACTTCAGGATGATTGACTGATGTTAGCTATGATAAATCTGGATTAGTTTGTTTTTTTTGTGATCGAAACTGAGTAGATTAGATTACCCTGCTGAAGTTGTCGTGCATGTCTTATAGAGTGAACCGAGTGATATATTTATTTCTTTCTCCACAAATCTTGAACATCATTTCTCTACTTTTAAAATCATTGGTGAATCTCCCCTTAGCGATTCTATTATATGGCATTTCCCCCGCTATTAATTCCTAGCTCCAAATTTCTTATTTAAAAAAAAGAGAGAGAGAAAAGAGAAAATATTCTTGTATATCATTATCTCTCTTTGAGTTGGGATCGTTGTGTAAATATGCTATATCAAAAGAAAAAAACAGAGAAAAAAAAAGAGAAAAAAAAGAAAAAAAAGAGAAAAAAAAGAGAAAAAAAAGAGAAAAGAGGAAAAATCCTCAATAAAAGATCCCATCTCACTTTCTTTCTTTCTCTTCTCTTTTTGTTACTTTTGGAGCTTTATAAAAATGGGGATGTAAATACTTTTTTATGCCACCACGCTTATAGATAAGCTTGGGGGAGGGGATCCATTGATGTGTGAGAGAGTGACTACTTGACGTTGCACGACAACCTAGGCTAAGTAATATTCTATACTCAATGAGATTATTCCTAGCTTTACTACATCCAGAAATCTAAGCCTAGCATTCATATCATGAAATCCATACTTTTCTATTCTCCCTATTCTATAGCGTGATACTCTTATACTCCGGATAGAAAGCACTCAATTGAAAAGTGTGTGATCTGTGATTTGTATACCGCTTTAAATGATTCAGACGATGCTAATTATAAAATTATTCCGTTTTTCATGATTATATTGTTGTTCGTGGGTTTTCTATTTCTATTTGCACTATTATACTATGATATCAAAATAAAATTCTTTGACATGTGTTTTTCGTTCAGTGCATGCTATACGAGTAAGCGGAACCCACGTCCTGAGGAAATGATCTAGCAGCCTACCTCATCGCTTCTTTCTTTCTTCTTAACTTTTATTGCGTTTTTCATTCTTCTCCGTTTTTCATTTTTCATTTTTTTTCGCCGTTTTCATTTTTCGAATCCACCGGGTTCGCCTTTTACTTATCTTCCTCGAGGACGAGTAAGAGGTAAGCTTGGGGGATTTTGATCACTTCTTATTTTACACCTTTTTCCCGCATTTTTGCATGCCATTTAGATCGCCCAAATCATGTTTTTCACGATATATCGACGATATTGCCATGCTTTTCACGATTTGTTGTTTTTGTCACATTTCAGGTGATTTGGCGCGATTTGGAGTGATCTCGAGATGCGCTTACTCTAGACGGTCACCGACGACCTCCCCGAGGGGTATTTTGCTGTTGGAGAGGAGCGGAAGAAGAATGGACGTCGCAGGAGCGACGAGGAGGCCAAAACAATCAGAATGGGCATTTTTTGTGTCCCACTCGGCCGAGTGGAGGAGCCACTCGGCCGACCAGCGAGACACCGCTCGGCCGACCAGTTCAAACACGATTTCTATGTGCACTCGGCCGAGCGACGGAGACCACATCGGCCGAGTGACTACATTTCGTCCGCCCGAGTGGCGCCCAGACGGAGCCCTTCTAAAATCGTCAAGTTACTGTTTTTCGGCTGCCTGAGCTTCAAAAGACCCACTCGGCCGAGTGGTTAATCCCGTCCGCCCGAGTACCATGAAGCCATCGGCCGAGTGATGACAACTCACTCGGCCGAGCCGCCCCCGAAGTGAAGCCCCTGAAGATCGAGACTTACTGGAAAATTACAGGGTTTTCACTCGGCCGAGCGACTTTTGTCACTCGGCCGAGTGCGACGCGCTGCCTGTAGCGAAAATTGCGGAAAACAGGCTGCACAGGGGTATTTTGGTCACAGTTTTTGGACGATTTTGGGGGCTATTTAACCCCTGTTTTTACCCTAGTTTTGAGAGCTTCTTCTTAGATTTTTTGTAGCCTTTAGATTTACTTTTTAGCTTTATTTTGGAGATTGGAGAAGAGACAAAGTTTGATTTCTGTTGGATTAATTGAAGAACTCCATTGGTTTGCTTTTCTATTCTCTAAAAATCCTATTTTTATTGCATATCTCAATATTGTGATGAATTCTATTGCTTATTTCATTGATTATTTTTGTGATCTTACTATGAATTGTGAGTAGTCGCCACGTCTTGGGGCGTGGGGATGAACCCTACAAGCCTAATTTCATATTTGTGATGAATTAGTAGAAATTTTGCTAGAATTGATATCTAGGGATTAGATTGGGATCAATTTATTACGGATAGCTAGGAGTTCATACCGATTGGGATTTGCAAGAGATTGGATCCCAATTCGATAGGAAACCCTAGAAATCCGAATTGGGTTGGAATCGAATTTCCGTAGTATCGGTTTGCAAGAGATTGGACCGATACTAGGGTTTCCGGTTGCAATTCCGTGCCAATACCCGTTTGCAAGAGATTGGACGGGTAGGAACTATCCCAACCTAGATCGCGAGCCGAGTTTGCAAGAGATTGGGCTCGGTGCGCGATTGGACGATGATGTTGATCCTAATGCTAGCTTCCCTAGGCTAGGGTTTGCAAGAGATTGGACCCAAACCTAGGATAGCTATAGACCTGCAACAGCGCGAGAGCGTGAGCTTGGTTCTACATTCAGTTGCAACTAGTTCATCCAAAATCTTATTCTAGCAATTTTGATACCGATGAACCACATTCATGAAATACGGTGAGTAGCGGGGATTCCCCATTCCCTAGACGTTCTTTAATTGATTTGATATTTCTATACTTTGTCTGACGATTGTGACAGGATCGCCAAAGGCAAATCTTTCTTCTTAAATAGCCAGGTTGATTGGAACAAGCACGGTCATTCGTCCTCCCTGTGTTCGATATCCCGCTCGCTGCTACACCGTGCACTTGCGGTAAAACTACAACCGTTCTTTAGGGTTACATCCCGGAGCGATCAATTTCACGGCTCGTTTTCTTGCAAAACGACTTTGAATGGGAGGGGCGTTTTGGTCTTTTGGCACCAATACTCAGTTCCCGATTTTACGATAATTTTTGGTAGGTGTAGCATACAATCAGACACCATAGCCATGTACTTCTCGTCTCCACGATCATCCCGGTATTTTCGGATTATTTTTCCGATGCCCGTGGTGGAAGATATCCCCTAATCAATTTCAACCGTTGATTAGCCTTTAATCATTTTGAATTTCAAACCTAAACCAAATCTAATCAAATCCCTAATTGCACTCATACGTATCATGGGAGAATATCTCAGCCACTATTCACACCTCCCCTTTCCCCTATCTCCACTCTCCCTATCTCTATCTCTCTCTCCCAATTAACCAAATCCCAAAAGCCACCTAGCAAAACCCTCCCTCTTCATTTGGAAACCAACCCCAACCGCAACTTCACTCACGCATAACCCATCTCAGCGATTTTTGGCTTCTCCTCCGGCCACCGCCATCGGCCACCACCTTGCCAATTTGTTTCCCTTTGACCCATCTCCGCTCTGCAACTTCCCTCATGCTCATAGCCCACATGTAGCTCCCGGAATCCTCGTCGGAACACGCTGTATCGGCTATTTTTCACAGATCTGGAAGTTGAACTTCCACGCCGGCTCACGCCCGCCTCCGGCCACCCCATCCGACGATCTCCACCACCATCGAACTCCTCTTTGACCCCCCGATCATCTCCAACTCCCCTTTCCCTTTTTCCTCATCTCTACCTCCTCGAAACATCTCACGAACTCGACTTAACGACAGTTTTACAGATCTGCGCCACCGCTAGAAAAACTCACGCCCACCGGCCATCCGGCCACCTACGATGACCACCCTACCGCCGTTGGACTCCTATCGAAATCCCCTACCAACTTCAATTTCTCTCATGATCATATCTCACCTGCAGCTCCTGGAAAATCCGTCGAAACCAAGCCCATCTGCTGTTTTTGACAGATCTGTGCGCTAAACTTCGACGCCCGCGCACGATCACCTCCGACCACCCCCGGCGACAACTCCACTGCCGTTGGCTTCATCTTGAAGTCCTTTACCTTCTGCAACTTTCCGTTTTCTCTGTTCGTCGCTGGAATTCCGCTGAGATGCGCGACAATGGACGTTGCGCAAATCTGTCCTCTCCGGCTTCTCACGGCCACCCACCGCCGTATGCTCACACCATCGGCCACCCACCGGGCCGGGCATCCTCCGCTGGTCCTACTTCATCTACCAAAAGCCACCTTGGACTCTTGGAGTTCACGTGCGTTGTCGCACGCACGTGCTTTTAGCCGACGTCGTCGTTATCGTGAAGAACCATTGCACTACTCGCAATGGGAGGAGGATCGCTGTTAGCTCGCTGATTTCGTGCCACCACCCCGCTGTCCAGAGGTACCTCGTTGTGCTACCCGTGGCCGAGGAGTTCCAGACGACGCCGATGTTTCCCCGTTCAGACCCGACTTCCGCTTGTTGGACGACATCACGAGGTTGGTTTCCCTAACGAGTAGTAAAACCCACACCGGTGCTAACCAAAACCTAAACTAAAATTGGTCAACTTGAACTAAATTTATTTTCTGCATCTTTAAAATGTTGCCTACCATAGGAAAGATCGACGAACGGACTTATTTTCTGTGCACATAGGGTAGACGTCGATCTAGGTTGAACAAACACCAAAATCGTGACTTTTTGACAGATAGGTTAGTCCCGCCAAATTTTAGAAACAAACCCTAATGGGATTTGTGAAAAACGCGACTTGACACTGTCGCCGTGACCCTGTTTCAGACGGACTACCGCAGACAAGACGCTTGGATGGGACGCTCCGGACGGACGACACACTCGCCACCGCAGGCAAGTGTACACACTTGCGCTTTTGGCCGTGCCTTGGTCTTAAACTGCTAGAACTATTAGACTGTGAACAAATAGAACCGGACGTGAAATGATAGCGTCCGTGACGCCCTGGCGACTTAGACTTGACGACGAAGTCTAAGCGTAACAACAACAACTTTTGACACCGTAGGGTTATTTTGTGTGTGCGTGCGTGTGGACCCCCTAGAAGAACTATCCCTGTCATGTCACGTTGTGTCTTGTTTTGCACAGCCTGCAGGTAATAGGGCACTCTCTGAGTGATCCCTTGTATGGATACACAGCATGTGGGCAATAGGGCACTCTCTGAGTGATCCCTTGTACGGATACACAGCCTGCGGGCAATAGGGCACTCTCTGAGTGATCCCTTGTACGGATACACAGCCTGCGGGCAATAGGGCACTCTCCAAGTGATCCCTTGTATGGACTTGTCTTGTCTTGAGCACTTGGGTTGGGGTAGGGTTGAGCGTGCGCACGGGGAGATGGTCTGATCCCCCTCGAACCGTAAGGCGTGAACCCTTCGAGTCACACGTGTCTTGTCTTGTCTTATCCTGTCCTGTTTTGCTTGTCTTGTCACGTCTTGTCATGACCCGTTTAGGTTAGTCCCGTAGTCGGTAGCACACGCTACGACTACTGCTTGCTACGCTTTACTTTCCTGCTGCGTTTACTTCCTTTTGATACTCTGTTATAACCCCAGCATGCTAATTAACCAATAAACTGTTGTTTAATAGTTTGGTACACTTGCAGTAGAGTCTAACCTTTTTTAGACTTTACCTGACGTACAGTTCCTCTCTTTTGGGTGATGTACGTCAAGTGTTGAGCCAGAGTACGTGAACGAGTCGGACACATCAGAGTACGTGGAGCCAGAGGATGTCGACCCGGAGGACGTACCTGACGAGGACCAGACTTAGATGTTTCCCACCGTTGCAGACTTCCAGAGGTTACTACTTTTTAATCTGGGTGAGTAGCACCACTTTACTCTCTGCCTAGGTTTGGTGCTTTGCACTATTAGTTTCCTTTTCTGTAGTTTGTTGCCATGCTTAGGCTTCTCTTTTTAGACTTTTGTACTCACTGGATATCATCTCTCTATATTAATGAATGCCACTTTCTTTCTGTACTTTCTATTGTTCCGAATTTTATTAATGCAAGAACCTGAAAATTTTAAAATGGTACCCCTACAGACGCTTATTGGGTCTGAGCTTGATAGCTCCGGCCTAAGCGGGCCTTGTCACGTTTCGCTTCTGTCGTTTTGGGAAGCGGGGCGTGACATTGAGCTTACCTCTTTCGACGCCGAGCAGTTCTGGCATCGCATCACAAGCCTTCGAGGATATAGCCCCAGCAGGGCTAAGTCCTCTTCCAAGTCCACACATGCCTCTGTTACGCCCAGCGCCACCTTGCCACCACCCTATTATCTAGGCCAGAAGTCGGTACCCTCTCACTACCTAAGCTTGCCCATCTTATGGGGATGTCCCGACTTCTGCGTCGCCACCCAGATGGCTAGATCCACCCATTCCTACTCTCTGACGCAGCCGCCTGGCTGTGTCATCGCCTTTTCCAGACCTCCGCCGCCACGACAGATATCTTTTGCAGCGGCTTCTTCACCATTTTCACATCCATGCTTGGCATGGATCTTCCTGCAGGACTAGTGGCACCCACCGGGCATACCTGACTGACTTTAGATGTGCTTGCTCGCATGCACATCATCAGGCCACACGGTGAGTGCCACTGGATCTATCTCTTGGGCACCCACCACGAGCACCATATGTATCTTCCCCGCCCTGATCTTATCGATGTTGTCCAAGTCATGCTTGACTGTGTCATACCTGGCATTTTTCCCTTCCCACCCATCCACGAGCTTAAGCCCCCAACAGGACCAGTCACCGCAGAGGACACAGATGACTGGGTGCTCAGCTCTGATGAGGATCCTGATATCCCTGCCATTCTAGCCACCTGGTCCACGAGCACTTCTGTCCCCACAGCTGTCAGTGCTCCCGCCGTCACCACTTCTATGCCCACCACCACCGTAATGACTTCCAGGGCTGTCCACACCTCTATCCCCGAGGTCACTACCCTACCTTCTTCCATGCCCAGACCTGAGGGCACGTCTGTTTCTGATGCTCTTGAGCCTTCTATTTCCACCGTTTCGAAGCCTGTCCCCACCACTGATGTCCCCACCACTTTTGACTTTGCCAGCACCATATCTGTCCATATAGATCCCATCACTCCATATCCTATCACTTCGGCATCCACAGCTACACTTCCTGGCACTACCTCTGTCCCTGCATCAGCTGTCTTCACTGAGAGCATCGTGGTGTCTGTCACCACTTCTGCTGCCACGACGACTCCCATTTCTGATGCTGATGCTGCTTCACACTCCGCACCAGATCTCGGATCCATTCTATTCACATCTTCTGCCGAGATCCCTCCTAGGCTGCCCTCTACTGATTTTGGTTTTAGGCCTCGTGGAGCACGTGCCCGAGCCCATTCTGAGAGAGGTGCACCTAGGGATGCACGTCCACCTCCTGGCTCCTGCCATACTGACGCACGTCTTACTGTGATGGAGTCTGAGGTCGCTGCCTTGAGGCGTGCCTTTGACACCCTCGCACCTACGGTCGCTACCCACCAGGATTCAGTGGAGAGGGACCTCACTACTATTCTCAATATTCTGAGGACGTAGCGTGCACCACCTGTTATACTCGCACCTGCTCATCCAGCCAGTCTCGACCCTGTCCCTCCTGTCACACCCGCACCGCTCACTGTGCCTCTTTCTCAGGCTTCTGCAGGGCCTTTCACTCTTTTCGTTGAGCCAGATGCGTCGGTTGTTGTCCTGCCTACCGACACACATGTCGAGCCTGCACATTTTGTTCCATTTTCTGGTCCTCAGCAGCGGGACCCATCACCACCTCTAGAGGGTGGTGCCCCTGCTTGATCATTATATTTCTGCTCATGTTCTCCCCCCCCCCATATATTTGTGCCCATCTGTCTTTTTGGGGCCTTGATCTTGCATGGCTTGGGGGAGTACCCCATTTTGCTCCACATACATATACCATCATTGCATCATTCGCATCATCTGTGTGGTTGACCATACTATAGACATAAGGACATGCACATGTATTTCTCTCTTTCTTCTGTATAGTTTCCTTATTTTTAGTTTTTTATCTTTTATTTTCCGCCCACCCCACCCCAGCATCATTCTCCCACCTTGCACGCGTGTTCTCAGCAGTGAGGACACTGCTCTGTTTAGCTTGGGGGATGAGCGCTATCATTTTTTATTTTTATCCTTATCTTTTTCCTTTCATTTTACCCCTTATTTTTTTATTTTCCACCCTCATTACACCGTTTTATTTTTTTTCCTTTTAGCATCATATTTTCCATTCTTTGGTATGCTTGCATGCTTGTTTTTATTTTATTATCCTGCTTTCCTTTTCCCTTTATACTAGATACATTCTGAATAATGATATATCTTTTAGCTTTAGCACCCTTCACGATGCTTATATCTCTTGCCATGCTATTTAGAGTATTTCAGTAGCTTACTATCCATGTGCTTGCATATATATCTCTCTTGATGACTTCTTTAAATGAATGCATGAAATTTATTGAAGCTGAATGTATGGATTAGTTTTTAGTATGCTTTTGTTGGAAATGCACCAAGATTCACACATCATTGGTATATCTGAAGCATCCGCATTATTGTCTTATTTCACCTTCTGCTGCATGCCTGATATTATTGTATACTTTACTCCTTGACTTCACTATTCATTGAGATGATTAAGAATATCCATGCTTACATATGAGCTTTAGTTGATGTATTATCTTATTGAACCGTTCATGCACACTTTGGAGTGAACCGAGTGTTATATTATTTCTTTCTCCACATATATCTTTATTTCTCTACATGTCACTTGAGTTCACCTCTCGCAGCTACTTATACCACATCTATTTCCAAAAATCCATTACAAATAAAAGTTAGTTCCAAAAAGTCCAAAAAGACAAAAAGGAGCCAAAAATCAAAAATACAAATCAAATAGCTCCTAAGAAAAAGAAAAAAAGAGAAAAGAAAAAATTCTCAATTTCATTACTTGGAGCTGCAAAAAATTACTTGGAAAAACCAAGGCCAAAAATCCCATTTCCCCCATCCTTTTCCTTTAGATGCGATGCCTCAAGCTAAGCTTGGGGGGGATTCTTTTGACCATATGAGTGAGTACGACATTAGAGTGGAGTTGTGCATGAGTGGGGATGTTTGATAATACTTAAACTTAGCGAAGTAACTTAGCTTGGAGATTTCTTATGCCTCGACTTAGCTTGGAGATTTCTTATGCTTCGACGTGAATATGTGAATGCCATGACTTCTATTCCATTCTTTATTGCATGCTTGGCTTGATTCTTATATGCTTCATTTATAACCTTCGATTGAAAAGTGCATCGCCAACATTCGTATATTAGATCCTATGAATTGCATGAAGTGGATATGAGTTGATTGTATGAATTTATAGAGTCCCTTTCTTTGCTCTTAAAAGCTTGCAAGTACCGAAATTTTTACAAGATATGAAATCTCTATAGCATGTGTTTCATTTTACGGAGTATCGTGATATGTAGCTTATGGCTTGAGATCTGACCGAATAATCTAACGCCTCCCTCCATTTTTCATCTTTTTCCAATTTCTTATTGTTATCGCCCGATGAGCCTCCTATTCGTCTTCCTCGAGGACGAGTAAGAGGTAAGCTTGGGGGATTTTGATGTGTCCATACTTCCATACATTTATTGCATCATTTCATATCATATTCGCCATCCAAAGTTCATATTTTCATATATTAACGCTCTTCTAACGCTATATTCGAGTTTTGTAAAGATTTGTGGATTTTCAGGAACTTTGGAGCCAATCAAAGCTATTATAGGACACGGACACATCCGAGACGTCCGAAGCATCATTGGCCATGTTCCATAGGTGTTCGGCAAGGCAATGAAGAAGATTGGAGAAGAGGAGGAGAAGAGAGCGAGAGTTGAGAGCTCTAAGGGCAACTAGAGTCTGTTTCCCAAGCTACTCGGTCAAGTACGATCAGCACTCTACCGAGCTGACACGAAGAAATCACAGCAAAAACGCACACGTCCCACTCGACCGAGCAGACAGCCAGCTCGACCGAGCTGCATCCAAACAAAGTGACTATTCTGAGCCATTCTCCAAGCACTGTAGCTCGACCAAGCAACCAAGTGTACTCGAGCATGCCATCTACCCAACCCGAGTCGTCACCAAACAGAACAGTGTTTTCAGGGGAGAGTTCAGCTCTACTATAGCTCGACCGAGTGGAGGGAGCACTTAACCGAGTATCCCGAATCAGCCCAGAGCCAACGAAGCAGCAAAGCGGAGCCGCATGTCAGCTCGACCGAGCGACACCGCTACTCGACCGAGTAGGGCGTCGCGGCTAGATTAGTTAGTGTGCCCAGGGGCCGAGATTTTCTGATTAGGGGGGGTCCATATCTCTTGTATTTAAGTAGGATTTTTACCTTATCTTGGGGAGACTACCTTCCTTTAGTTTTAGTTTTAGAAAAGAGAGTTCTTAGCCGTCGCTATTTTGTGGAAGACAAAGTTCATATTTTTATTAGTCTCTTTTGCTTGGAATCTTGTGCCCTTAATTCTCTGCTTATTGATCTACGACATTTTGGTAACAATCTTCTCTCTTTATATGCTTTATTTAATGTCTTCAATTGCAATGTTGATCTCTCTAGACTTTATTGAATTATCTCTTGTTATCTCTATGATCCATGAGTAGTCTTTTCTAGGGCTAATGGATTAGCCCTGTGATTTTAGGATTTAGATGCAAAGTTAGGATTTTTATGTTGTTTTGGTATAAAAGGGATGTGATTTGGTTGATTTAGCCAAGCTTGTAGGAGATTCCAAATAGGGGTTGTGACCATGATGGTGGCACGCACTTTGGACGAATATCCTATGAACTTAATTAGTATGTTAGTGAA
Source organism: Scilla litardierei (assembly GCA_030789695.1). Taxonomy (NCBI): domain Eukaryota; kingdom Viridiplantae; phylum Streptophyta; class Magnoliopsida; order Asparagales; family Asparagaceae; genus Scilla; species Scilla litardierei. The sequence continues at coordinate 260,961,281 of CM061133.1, forward strand.
TCCAATTGGGGTTTGTGACCATGATAGTGGTGCGCACTTTGACGGGATCTACCGACATCCTATATTACTAATTGATGTCTACGATAGTAGCGTCAATGAGAGCCACCAACTCACAGATTGAAGCTCTATCCACGATAGTGCTGCGAGTAGAGATTGAGAGTAGTTGTCGATCATAATGCACGGATCGCATGTAAGGCCGTCCACGATGGTGGAGCTAAACACGGGATACGTTAGACGAGTGGCATGACAATAGTTGGCCATGAGTTCTACATTTTAGATGCAGCAACTCTCCTTAATAAATCCAGTCCAACGTAAGAATTCTAATTTAGCATCGACATCCAACAATCTTAGTGGTAAGTCCTAATGCCCTAGTCTTTTTATATTGTTGATAATCTTGATAAGAGATATTCTGTGACAACCAATTTGAATACGCCTGCTGATATTATTCTAAGATGTGGAAAATACCTAAGCTAATTAACATCACCTCCATGTGGGTTCGACATCTTTCTATCCTTCAAATCTTGACACCGTGCACTTGCGGTAATTTCTGGGGTTAATTTAGGAACGCATTTAGCCATTGGCATCGTTAGAGGGGATTTATCTCCGTGTGATTCGTGTCATAACTATGTGGGTTTTGAGGTTAATTCTGGCTGCATCAGGGCCTAAATTCTGAGGTGGATCTGCAAACCCAAGACGAAGCGAGTCGAAATTGTCCTTGTAGGATTCATGCAGCGATGGGGAAAAGAACAACGGGGAGGTTCAAGATAATGAAAGTATATGAGGAACATACATGCAATAATCACACGCTGAATGCTGATCATAATCAAGACACATCAACTTTCATTAGTAACAAGATTATGCCAATGGTGAAGACAAAGCTTGATATGACACTGACAGAAATCCAGGATTCCATACACACTATGTTACACATAAGAATATCATAATACAAAGCATGGATGACAGATCAAAGGCATTAGCGAGGATATTTGGTGATTGGGTGGAGTCATGCCAGAGGCTCCCACAGTACTTAGAGGCCATGAAGGAAAGCAATCCTTGAACATTGTATAAGATTACATCCGACACTATCATGCCAGGAGTGTGACTGGTCTAAAATATTGTGTTATTTCCAAGTATAGGAAGTTTGACAAGTAGTAATACTGGTGAGTCCAGGTTCGTATTTCTAAGGGACAGTCTTGCCTGGAAATTTAACAATCTAAAATTATGCGAGGAAATGAATTGGTGAGAGATGAACCATCCTCTAAAGGTGAATTATTGATTTGATGGTGTAGTAATCAAAATTATATTAAAACAACGCTAAAGAGAGAAATGCGAAAGTGCAATAGGAGAGGAGCGTGTATGTAGTGCTTTCGGTATGGTTATGGGGTATCATTTTATTCATTCTCCCTTGATGACTCAATCTCACATCCAGGCCAAGATATGGAGATCGAATGACGAAACATTCAAGAGCAATGGTTTTAGCATCATAATTAATCATTGAGTTAATTATTTTCCTAATGTTAATGCATGAATGATGAACCTCACAGTTCACCACCCTCCTTGGGTCCCTCTACGGGTTTGTGCATATAGACAATACCTCGAAACACGTCATCCCCATTGGATCCCTCAACAGGTAGTGCATGATTTAATAAAGTGTAGAGAACGACAAATCCAATGATTTCAGCAATAAGTGGTGCTAGAGATGAACGAACACTTAATACCCATGAACCCTAACTACCACACAACACACATATAAGAGTACTAGCTATTCATGGCCATAAAAATATCAATTCTCATTAATAAAATAAAATGTTCAATACAATAATAAAGACAAATGAATACAATTAAAGAGAGATCATGTTTTCTATCACCCAATAACAACTTTTCACTCTGGCCCAATCTCTTTGCTATAGCCGCCGCCTTTCCAAAACAAGCAAAACCTGAAATAAATGATAAAACAAGATTGATGTCTACCTTAAGTACAAAATGGGCTTTAAATAGCCTCCACACCCTCACTCAATCACGTCCCAAGATTACAAATCAACGGTCACGATTTATTCAGCTGAAATTTGGGTGTGAAGTCATGTTGGATCGAAATATGCTTCAGATTGCACCCTGGGTTGTCTGTCAGACGTCTGGTTTGGTGCGTCCAGATGTCTAGCTTAATCGACAGCTCCAGCTTTGGTTGGGTTGATCAGACATCTGGTCGGACGCATCGGACGTCTGCTTGCATTTTGGCTACAACTTGAGTAAGGTGGTTAGGCGTCTGGTTCAATGGACTCAGACGTCTGGAAAAGCAGCCAGGCATCTGAACATCCTTCATCAGGTGTCTGAGTGACATATCATGTAATTATTTTCAACACTCTGTTTTGTACCATTTGGTGCGGACTGAAGCTAGCGGTCTAGAGCGATCCTCCTAGACGGCTGATGTTGTCCAAGCAGACGACTAAGCAGTGTGCATCACACATCTACTAGACCAATGAAATTGTTTATCAGAGTATTCGATTTTCCATACGGCTGACGACACATCTCCAGCCACCTGGTTTCCTCGGCCTGCAGTGAAAGCTTCATTAAGTCTCGCAGAAAATTCCTAAAATTCCTAAAATTCCCCAAATAAATAATGAACTCTAAAATAAATTAAATGTTAAGGTATGTACAATATAGAGCTCAATTAAGCATAAAAATGCATGGGAATGCCATATAAGCAAGGGTAAGATATGCAATATATATGCGTAATGAGAGTGGCACAGTTTATAAGAGTATTTTGGTCATTTGGACCATCAATTGAAGATTTTAATCATTCTGGTCGGTCCTAAGTACAGATGGCATGCATTTGTATGGCAAATATGCTGGGTACTTACTGGTGGCCACATGAGTGGATGCAAATGGTGGGCATTTTCCTTTAGCATTTGATGTTGTATCGGTTGAAAATGTAGATAATCGGAAATGGTTCTGTTAGATGTATCTATTGTTGATACCCAATGCTCATAGAACCCAAAAGATTATCTTCATTTTTGATAGAATGAAAGGTATTCTAAGCAAACTATGGTAGGGATGGACGGCTTCTAGACACCATAGATATTGTCTTCGACATATCATTGCAAATTTCAAGTCGAATGGATACCGAACAATTACCTTGAAAAAGCACTTATGGTAATGCATCAGACTTGCTTATATATAATGCATATCGTGCAAAGATTAGAGCAAAGACCATTGTGGTAGATGAATAGATTACTACAGACTTGGATGTAGAGACAATGAGGTGGGCTATGTATGAAGATGGTGGAAAACACTATTGTATCATGACAACCAATTGTTCAGAGCTTCAATGAGGTTCTCATAGGAGCTAGAGTGCTACCGATACAAGCATTAATTGCAAGAAACTTTTACATGTTAAACAATTATTTCTACCATCATTGTCTTGATGAACATCGGTGGACAACAAATTTCACCCCAAAAACAGAGGACATTCTTGGTGCACAGGTGCAAGAAGCCCGGTTTTGCTATATCACACGATTTGGTGATTATGAATGGCAGGTGGTGGAGAAGGAATGCCTCACATATACCACGACGATAGAAGGCGATCGTTGCACATGTACATGTAATATTTCTATGCTTCAGCACATGCCATGTGTCTAGGTGATCGCCACAACGTCCAGACAGCAGTATGGTGCCAACATATCATATTGACCATTTTGTTTACCATGGTATAGTGTGAGAACATATCACCTTTTATATATGCCAAAATTTCATCACATACCTGATTCACATTATTGGAAGGATTGGGAGTCACATGATAACTCCTCACGAAAAAAGAAGACCACCTGGTTGGCCAAATCGACTCGAATTCGTGGAGCAATGGATCTTCCTCGTAAGGGAAGCCATAAAAATAGTTGTAGCAATTGTCATCAGCTCGGGCATAAGAAATTTTGTTGCCGAAATCCTCCCCACACAGCAGCATACGCTCTTTTTACATTTCCTGTATTTTATAGTACTTGTGAAATTACTCGTGTTCTAACTTAATCCAATATTGTAGGACTTCGTCTCATGGAGGATGCAGTTCATATGCCTGATGCAGTGGTGTGTTTTCACCGACTTGGAATGCATATATATGTTTACACATCAAGAAACCCACCAAATCCACATTCACTCCATGCAATACTGGGTATTTTCTTACTTGGAATGTAGCAACACTTTGGGAATTTTATGTATTTTATATGTGCCTTTTATGGAAGTGTAAAATTTGAGATTATATGCGATGTTATATAATTACTCATAGTTTATGTAATTGTGATGAAATCAATTTCTCGGCCCGTTGTTGAAATAAATTGCTTTCAACTTATTTAGTACGGTATATTTGATATATGTGATATATGTGATATATGTGATATGTATGATGCATGGCATGTAATTGGGATGTGAAATGTGTGATATATGCAAAAGAGATTTGGTTATTTGGCTAAGCAGCAGCAACAACACATGAGGGAAACATTGCATGAAGCAAATGGCAGCAACAGAAAGCAGCTCTCTACTACTGCATTTGATTTGGCCAGGGTTAAGGGGTTTAAGAGGTGGGTCATCGGATCAATTCTGATCCAATTTTGGTGAGGCCAATACATACAAAAGGGCCTAGGTGTGCTCATACAAAAAGATACATAAGACAACCCATATACATACAATCTGTACCTAGGGATACCCATTGAAATTTTATTGATATCTAGCTCCATAAGGAAGTCCAGAGGCCATGTGATGTTGAAGGGTGATTAGTGCTCTGCTTTACTTAAGACACATTTTCATTAGTCCCCTCTGTTGGATATAGGCCCTTAAGCCCAATATGGTTTTAATGATGATCACTGCATTATGTTGTTTTAATGACTCTAATTATTTTTGTCTCAAATTAATTACAATGTTATATCTTAATGGAGACAAAGCATAGAGTTGATGGGTAGGTTGACTCAAGGCTTGGAGCATAGGAGCTTAGATGCCATGAAGAATCAAGAAGCTTCAATGTATTTTCTTTAGATTCTTTATGTATTTTGCTCTTTGTTTTGTAGAATACATGTATGCCTTGATTAGATGGTCTTACACACACATCTATGTCTTTAATCATCTTAGAAAATCATAGGATATCTCTAGAACCCATCCCAATAGGTTCTATGTCCAAAACACACTATTTGTGTTCCTCGACCAGGACCAGACGGCTGGAGAAGCTCTTCTAGACGTCTGGTGTGTCTGTTTTTTACGAAGCATGCACAACCTATATCAGTCATCTATAGTTCATTTGTCAGACGCCTGAATAGTCTTCTAGATGAATGAGTGGTGAACTTCATACATCTAGATATAGTGAGGTGGGCTATATCGTTTTTCTGTATACCATCTGTTTATCAGCTGTCTGACGTTGGGTTCTCGGACGGCTTAATAATGTCCCAGTCGATTGAGTGTTGAACTCTAGCTATCTGGATGCTTACTATTGGTCCCTCTGTTTGTTCTATACCAGCACTGCATCAGCTGACTGAGATTGAGTTCCCAGTTGACTGATCAGTTTTTCAGCCATATGAACACTTCACTTCAGCCGTCTGATTGACTCAGAAATCTTCCCATTTATAGCCATTAGATTGTTTTTCCTTAGTATGTCTTCTTGGTTTCTGTGTAGATTTGAGAGGCTATTTAAGCCTATTTGTAAGGGATATTTGAGCACTCATATGCAAACTGATAGAGATCATATTTGCGAGCCAAAAATCTCAAGAGAAAAGCTTCACTCTTTCATATCTCTCATTTTGCCTCTTTGAGCTTCATTCTGTACTATGGTTGAATCCAAAGCTTAAGGAAAATCTCTAAGTGCATAAAGTTTGATTACAGCACTTGGATACCAACTCACCATTGCCTAGCACTTCACTAGTAAGTTCATCTAATCAAGGCAATAGGTAAGAGTGTAATTTCTTATTTTGTTTCATTATGAAACATTGCTCTCGGTTGTGGGAGTGTCTTTCATAGAAGAGAGGTGTGGCCCTTAGAATAGGATGTGCAATCTTGGAATAGATTGTGGCATCTTAAAAGAGATTGGTGTATCCTGTTTTAGGGATTGTATTGTTTTGCCTTAGAAAAGGTTTATAGTGGAAATCCACAAAACTCTGGAAAAAGTGTGGGGGACTGGAGTGCATAGCCGAACCAGGATATATCATGTGTTTGCGTTTGTATTGTTTGCATTGTGTATTCGCTAATTATCTTGCTCTTTATAATTCCACATTGCAAGTATTTTGTTAATTAGCTTTAAATTGTCATTACACTATTCACCTCACTCTAGTATGTTGCTTAGCATTGTGGGTAGATCCTACAATTAGTATCAAAGCTTGGTTGAAGCATTCTAGCAACAAGTGGTGTTTGCACCTCCATCTAGTTCTCATGAAGAAGGACAATCAATCGTTCGTCCTCCATAATGGTACCAATTACCCTGTATTAGAAGCAGAAGATGATGATTTGATTGAGAGGCCAAGACCATTGGGACATCACCGAGGTGGAGTATGAGGAGATTACAAAGCTCATAAAAGAGATAGCAAAGCCAGAGAAGGAGGCCATTAAGAGCAATGCCAAAGCGATGTCAGCTCTATATTGCACCGTGGCTACGTTGCTTTCTCAAAATGACACGGTGAGAAATGAGGTTGTATCCATCAAATCTCAATTTGATGGAATCCATGTCATTTATTGTGATGATGATAAGATTGAATCTCTTCGTTCACAAAACACACCTTCAGAAAATGAGAACTTAGATCTCAAATCCCAAATGAGCTCCCTTCACGTTTATCCACATTGAATACTAATATTTCTTCACTCATGAAGAAATATGAGCTCGTGTCTACCAATGTTGATAGATTCAACAAATGTAAGGACAAGTTGGATACTTTGCTAGAAACCCCACTTCCCGATAACCACTGTGGTGGACTTGGTTATTCTAAGGCAAACACTACCAACTCATGCACCACCGATAGTGGAGTCACTGTAGATTTTGTGAGGCCATCCTCCGGGCATTCAAGAGTGGAGCCCATAACCTCTTGGTTAGTTCTACTACCAAGAAAAGCTCCATTCAGACACTACCCTCATTTGGAAAGAAACCCACTAAGGGTGCAGCTCCAAAGAAGGGTCATGCTTACATGTACACAAGCATACACCCATGTATGAGAGCACCTACACATCATGCTCCTACATATGATAATTTTTATGTACCACATCTGCGTACACACACGAACACTCACATGCGATACCCTCATGTTCACACACATCCACATGCTTATGCATAACCACCGCATACATATATGCATGCTCCTCCACATGTTCCATATGTTCCACATTCTTATGCACCACATGCTAATGCACACTATGCACACACACACACACACCCCCCCCCCCCCCCCCCCCGTGCAAGATCACAAGCAAACTATAATTCACACCCACATCACTATTACTCGCCATATGCACATCACAATGGGTATGCACAAACATTCACCTCTTACACATCCTCATGCTTTTGTGCACCCCCCACGCCTCCACACCTCATGCACCACGTAGACATCAACCTCCTATGCATGTAACCTCTAGGCGTAGGACACCCAAAACTTACGTCATTCGGGGTCTGAAGGACACAAATATTAAAGATAGGAATTTATACATGCAATCCTATTTTCATAATGTGGTGAATAATGATAACTATGTTGGGAAATATAAGTCCACTTGGACTTGGTTTCCAAAGGGCTAATCCCCTTGGACCCAACATGCTTGGGTACCATGTGCTTATGGTTTATTCTATAGGTGCCCAAGATGAGTAGAAAGAGCAATAAAAGTAAAGATTGCTCCAAGTGTAAAAGGAAGGGTTGGATTCTCGATAGTGGCTACTTCAAACATATGACGGGAGACCCAAGATTGCTTCCCGAGATCAATTGCATCAAGGATGAAGGAACGATCACTTTTGGAGGCAATGAAAAGGTTTCTACCATAAGTATTGGTAAAATCCGTAACCCTTCTAAGCCCCGTATATATAATGTCTATTTAGTTGATGGGTTAAATCACAACTTAATCTCCATTAGCCAACTTTGTGACAAGGGTTACAAAGTTAAATTTGGTAAAGGGTTGTGTAGTATATATGACAGTACTAATAAAAATATTTTGTTTAGTGGCAATGCCAAAAAGATTTATATATTTTGAACATGCCACATTCACAAGACCAATGCTTGGTTTCCCACACAAATGAGCAACTTCTTTGGCACCGATGTTTTGGTCATGTGTACTTCAAACACTTCACAAACTATCTAAGCACAATCTATTTAAGGGATTCCCTAAACTTTCTTTTAATAAGAATTTTTTTTGTGATTCTTGTTAACGTTACATGATCCATAAATACTCATTTAAACTTAAGAATGTAGCTTCTACTACTAGGCCCTTAGAGCTATTACATCTAGAGTTATTTGGGCCAACTAGAGTTGCATCCTTAGGAAATACTTTTTATCGACTTTTTATTGTTGATGACTTCTCTAGTTACACTTTGGTAAGCTTTTTAAATAGTAAAAATGAGGCCCTTGAAAACTTTATTATTTTCTCTAAGGTTCAAAAGATTCAAGACACCACGATTGTCACCATTCGTAGTGATCATGATGGTGAATTTGACAATGAAATATTCTCTAAATTTTGTGATGAGAATGGGATCACACACACACACACACACTTTTCTTCATTAGTGCCCCACCACAAAATGGTGTTGTAGAAAGGAAAAATAGAACCATAATTAAGTGTGCAAACACTATGCTTAGTGATAGTCACGTTGGATCATAATTTTGGGCGGAAGCCGTCCATACCACGTGCTATGTGCTAAATAAAATTCTTGTGAGACCCAGTACAAAAAAATTGTTATGAGCTATTTTATAATTAAATGCCTCAAGTAAATTATATTCATGTTTGTGGTGCAAAATATTTTATCAAAAACACACATGATAACTTAGATAAGTTTGAGCCTTTATCCGATGAAGGGATATTTGTTGGAAATTCCACACGTAGAAAAACCTACCAGAAATACACCAAAAGAACTTCAATGGTTGAGGAATCTCTTCACGTTTCATTTTTGTTTTGATGCCCATATATCTCATGTTGATGATAACATAGAATTTTTATGTGATACTTTGCATAATGTTAAATTATATGATTCTAAAGAGACTAACCCTACTAACGATAATTTTGAGAATGTTTCAAGTGATCCAGGTGTAACCAAGATGTCTGCTACGGCCCTGCATCATCTTCATGATCAAGTGACACGTGCAAAATGATGCACACGCCTAAGTATATGAGTTGTCAATGCAATATATACTGATGAGCTCAGGGTCGATCCACAGGGACAACACTTTCTTAATTCATAATTATGCTAGGAGATTATTTAATGGAATGCGAACCACCTTCCGAAAGTTAGAGGGTTGTGTAATAGTCAGAGTGTCGGAATAAAACTAAAACTATGCTAGGGTTAGTGTTGGCGTCGTAATCAGATAAGGGTGTGTGTGGTCTGACTTCATTGGGATTATGCCCAACTATGCATTCCATTCTCAATATTATGCCTTTTGGGATAACATCAGATGACTCGTATGTGGATCAGAAGATATAGCGATTAGGCACAATGGTATTCATGTCATATGTAATCATTGAGATTATGGGTTCTATATTCTAATCGCTACGTAGTACCTCATGACACACTAACCTAACTATGTCTAGGGCCCCTTGATGGGTCTTATGCATGTAGGATATGCCTCACGACATGCCATTCTCGAATTTCTCGACTGATAGTGTAGGCGCAAATGGATAATGCCTCGTGGTGCATCATCTCCTTGGGGACCCCTCATGGTAAGTACTATAAATCATAGGAGATGCCTCACGACATTCAATCCTCATCGAATCCATCGACGGGTAATGCATTGCAATACGAACATAGAAAACCCCTAATCCAATGATTAAAGCATTAATACAAACATGATTGAATGGAAGCATAGAGGGAAATAATCCCTAATTACATCACATCACACGCACCAGAGAATCCCTCAATTATGGAAATAAAAATATAAATCTTCATTGATTATGCCATATAATTCATACAAAGAGAGAAACTAATACAAAATCAAATGAGAGAGTTTAGATTTAATATCCCCAAAACAAAGCGAAGCTCTGCCCTAAACTCCTCCTGCTCGGTTGCCACTTCTACCAAATCTCAAAACCTAAGCCTAGAAAAATAAAAGAAGAAGAAGAATGGAGAAGAAGGAAGGTGATCCCAGTAATCCCCTATTATTAGGATTAAATACCCTCTGTTGGTCGAATCCACACCGCCTATTTCTCCATCCAATGGTCGAGCTCGTTGTATCAAAGATCAGTCCAAAACAGGTTAGGAAAATCGCGTAGATTAGACCAAAAATCTATAGCCCGCAGGCGACACGACCGCGACACGGTCGTGTATGCTTCCATTTCACATGGTTGTGTCGAATAGACACAACCGTGTTACTGCAGCTCAAAAATCAACCTGAGGCACAACCCGAGGCACTATTCATATGTCACTGGCCTGACACGGTCATGTCAAAGCTTGACACGACCATGTAGGGGGAGCTGCTGCAACTGCTTTGTTCTTTGGCTTCAACCCCCACACGTGTAGGACCTGAAACTATGGGGGAAAACACTAAGGGGTAGTGTTTTATGATAATAAAAAGAAATTTACGCCTAATTAAAATCTTTAATGCAACTAAATGTGCAGAATAGATTATGTGACATCAAAAACACAACAATTGCATACGCAAACAAATTATGCACCCCTGTTTGGATTCCGCTGAGTTAATACTCGACTCCCTGGAATCCTACTCCAGCAACCCACTGACAAATTCCACTAGTGATTAGTATCCACTAATGTCCCACTTGCCAAATACCGGCAAGTGTAAATCCAATACACCCTTTATCACCACTTTCCACAACCTGGGAAAGGTCCACTCTCACAAACCGAGAGTAATCTCAACAAAGTAAAGAGGAGAGAAGTGAAACAATTCAATATGAAACAAATTACACAACATATGCCTTGAATAATGACTTAATAGTATAAGGCAAAGAGGTGTGTGTGTTATGCTCTAAATGATGAGAGTATGAGCCCTTACTGCTTGTCTCAAAATGAGGAACAAAGCTAGAATGAAGTCAACTTTGAATGCCTTGAATGCTTTTAGGAGAGAAGTGTAGAAGTTGTGATCTTGTTAGAGATTTGAATGTTATTCAATGTAAAAAATTTATTCTCTAAATATTCCAAGAGTTCTGAAATAAATGGCAACAAACTATATTTATAAAGCTCAAGAATCACACCAAAATCCAGCAAAGATCTCCTGTATTTAATGCTGTAAAGGGCTATTAACGGGTATAAATCCTAGTCACCAGTCGACTGGAGTAGACAGACGAGTCACCTGACATATTGATTGACAGTGTAATTAATGATGTCGAACAGCAAATTCCAGACAATTGAAGAAGATTTCCCAGACGTCTGGGGTACTATGCAGACGTCTGGGTCCATAGCTTCAGACGCTTGAACAGACTGGGTTCTGAAACAGAGTTACTGGACATGCCAGTCGATAGTTGGCAGACGTCTGAAGTTCATCATCCATGCATCTGTGCCACTGTGTAGACGTCTGGATATAAATTTTTAGACGTCTGATCAGTCAGCATGAGAAACTAGCAGAGTTACTGGAATTTTGGTCATCAAGCGCCAAACGTCTAGAATTCATCACCCAGGTGTCTGACTCACTATGCCGACGTCCGGGATGATAACTTCAGACATCTGATCGGTCATGCTATAGAAATAGAGTTATTGTAATTATCTTGACTTCAAAAGTCAGACGACTGGAGTTCATTACCCATGCATCTGTCTTACTATGCAGTCTTCTGGGATGAGATAATCAGACATCTAGTTAGTCTGACTGAAGAAACAGAGCTACCGAGGTTTTAGCTTATGAATGGCCAGACATCTAGAGTTCTTTATCCAGTCATTCGACACACTATGTAGATGTCTGGGATGATAATTTCAGACGTCTGGTTTGGGTTAGGTTTCAACCAATGTAAAATGCATGCACACCAGATGTCTGGGGTTTAAGCACCAGTTGTCTGGAAAGGCTGAAAAACTCTACTTCGGGATTCTAACCCTATGAGAATCAAATGATGAATGAACTATAATGTTGCGAGTGTCATGGAAGTGAATATATCAAGTCTATTCACGGCTTAACATTCTAATTCAATATGGAAATGAAGAAATAGAACAATTACATATTTATCCCATTCACTTCCTATTAAATGCATTGAAGACTTCCACTTGATTTCCTTGAGTTCATCGTTTGATTTCCTTGCATTATTGACTCACGCTATCGTTGCATTTGATATTCCTTTAATTTTATTGACGATGAATTCAATTACTACAAAACATGGGATTAGTCACAATTAATTATGTTTGCTCATCATTAAAACCAAATTGGGAAATATAATATTCAACTTTCTTCCCCTTTTTTGATGATGACAAACAAACAAAAACAAGAATAATAATTGTGCATGAAAATTTAATACTTACTCTCCCCGCATTGATGCCAATCTCATTAGTCAATATAATCAAATATAAAATGAAACATCAATGCACAGTAGTGGTGTGTGTATCTCATGGAATGTGTATAATATAAGGTTAAACAAAAAATGCATACACATGGTATGATATAGTGGTGATACACTAGGAGGAAATGATGCATGAAGAATGAGTTCAATCCATTTAATGTAATAATACCAATTGTAATACTAATGTAATGTGATGTGGGATTTGAAACTCCAGTTCATATTTCAATACTCCCCCTGAATCATACAATGATTTCAACAATAAGTTTGAAATGTTATGATTCATGGAAAATGTTTTTATAATTCATAGTAGCACATGAATTATTATCTTCTTGGTTATTTATCTCCCCCGTGGTCATAATCTAAAAAGTGTGGGAGGCAGAGAAATAATAACAATTAGTGCTAAAAAATTATAAAACATAAGAGTGGATGAATAGGATAGACAATTGAGTGGTACCAAGGAAATTTTTCAAACAAAAAATTAAGGTGTATCAACTCAATTGTTTGTCACAACAATCAAAAGCAAACACATGGAGACAATATCAACATTTACTTTGGATGTGTAAAGTGAATATAATGAAAATACTGACACATAGCCAATGAAAGTAACAAACTCCATATTCCTTGGCCTCCCTCTCTTCTCCTCTTATCCGGTGGCAAAACTTTATGCTAGCCTTGTGGATGAGTGCAAGGCTAAGCTTGCGGGGTGTTCTTCCAGGTTCCTCTCGGTGGCGGGGTGCATAGAGTTGGTGTGTACGGTCATTCATGGCTTTGTTTCCTACTGGATCCAGTCCTTCTGCATTCCCACCACTGTTTTGTCTACCATCGACCGTATGTACAGATATTTTATTTGGAGGTTCAAGCTCCACCTTTGGAAGTGGGGGGATATGTGTAGGCTCCAGAGTGAAAGGGATATTGGTCTTCGGTGCCTTCAGGAGGTTGGTGTGGCAGCTGGGATTAGGGTTATGTGGCATCTTCTCAACTCACCGTCTCCTTGGGCCGTTTACATGAGGGGTGCTTACCTGAAGCACACCCCCTTCTTTCTTTTTGACCCCATTGGCTTGGGCTCTGGATCTTGGAAGCATTTTCTTCAGTCCCGTGATACTTCTGCTAGTTGCCTTTGCCAGGTGGTTGGCGATGGGCATTCCTCTTCCTTTTGGTTTGACCCTTGGCTTTCTAGTGCTTCCCTCGCCAGCATCTGTGCCCCCTTGCTTCTAGATATGCCCGTGTTGAAGACTTTTGGGATGAGGGTGTCTGGAGGATCCCATGCTGTGTTAGTCACCTCGCTTCCCACTTTACGTCTGTTGCCTTGGGTGATGGCCCAGATTCTTGGGAGTGGATTCTTGTTGGGGGCTGCTCTCTTTGGTCTGCATGGGCCTCGACTCGCCGTCTCTCCCCCCTTTCCATATGCGGTCCATTGTTTGGTACCCAGGCACTTGCCCAAGTATTCTCTCTCTCTCTCTCTCTCTCTCTCTCTCTCTCTCTCTCTCTCTCTCTCTCTCTCTCTCTCTCTCTCTCTCTCTCTCTCTCTCTCTCTCTCTCTCTCTCTCTCTCCTCTCTCTCTCTCTCTCTCTCTCTCTCTCTCTCTCTCTCTCTCTCTCTCTCTCTCTCTCTCTCTCTCTCTCTCTCTCCCTCCCCCTCCCTCCCTCCCTCCCTCCCTCCCTCTCCCTCCCTCTCCCTCTCCCTCTTTCTCCTCTCTGGGCACTCTCGGACCGCCTTCCCACTTCTCATCAGCTGGCCCATCGTGGTATCATTGATCAGTCCCCCTGTGTGCTGTGCAGCTCCCACCCAGAGACTGCCAGGCACCTCTTTTTTCGGTGTGAGTAAGGTTCCATTGTGTGGGAGTCTTGTCGGCTCAATCTGGGCCTTCCCTCTTGCTCCAAGTCCTTGTACGTTGATGCACACCTTCTTCGGTGTCGATTTGGAGCCTGGGGAAGCTTTCTACTGTTGGGTGGCTTTCCTTGTTGGCTCTATCTACTGTCGTTTTGCATATCTGGAAGGAGCATAACTGTCGTATTTTCCATTCACAGTCACTTCCGAGAGCATCCATCCTTGACAGGATCTCCTTGGGCATTACTGCTGCGACGCCTCCCTTTGCGGATGATGATTCTGAGTCTGGTATCATTTTAGGAACTGGGGGTTGGTCTGACCCCAGTTCGGTGTGTAGCTTATAGTTTTTTTGCTGGCGGGTCTTTCTCTTGGCTGTACATGTGACTAGTGACTACTTTTGCCTCTTCCAGTATTGTTTCGCTTGTTGCTGCTTGGCCCGTTGTGGTTACTTATACATTCCTTTTACATGAATATACATACTCACTTACCTTTCTCACACACACACACACACACACACACACACACACACACACACACACACACACAAATTGAATTGGTTCTATCTTTCATCTACGGTATGGTTGCTTTCTGGATGCAAGCTTACTGTTTGCCCCCTTCTGTTATTCGTTCTATTAACTCTGCGTGCAGGAGGTTTATTTGGGGTAATTTTAATAACTGGGCCTGGAAGGATATTTGTACTCCTAAAAAGAAGGGTGGTGTGGGTTTGAAACTCCTTGAAGATCTGAATGAGGCATCTGGCATCCGACTTACCTGGAGAATGCTATCTACTAAAGGAATCTGGGCACAATTTATGAGGAAGCTCTATAGCCCTACTTCAAATGGTTTTTACACTGCCAATGCCACCCCTGCTCAATCAGGTTCATGGAAATTCATATTAAAATGTAGGCGAGCATCTCAAAAACTAATCAAATGCTCTGTTAAATATGGAATGTCAACCTCCTTCTGGTTCGACAATTGGCATCCACTGGGGCCCCTACATCTGATCCAGGACCCTCCCCATGGCGAGGAGGACATGCGAGTTGCAGATTATTGGACCCAACTCAGCTAGAAAAATGATCCGGCAATTGCTAATTTACGGCAGCATTTACTGCCAATTTCCCTTACTGACGGCAATGATGAATGGAAGTGGAGTGATGGACCCAAATTCAGCCTGCGTTCGGCTTGGGATGGTCTACATGTTGCTGGACTCTCCTTCCCTTATTCTGATATTGTTTGGCACAAAATGCATGTGCCAAAATGGCCCTAGCCTTTTTAAGAGCGATCCATTGGACGCTTCCTATAAGTGATGTGATTCACAGGTGTGGCATTATTTCGTCTCTTAATTACACATTGTGTTCTGGAAATGTTGCAGAGAGAATTGGCCACATTTATTTTGAATGCGAATATTCACGATACATCCTATCTAGGAGCCTGCTAAAATGGGATACAATGGTCCGGTTCCAACATCTATTGCAGGAGTTTGTGATCTGATTATTGCGCATTACAAAAAGCAAGACCATGTGGGTGCTTTGGCCAAATGTGTTTTATCAACAATTGTATGGCATATTTGGAAGCAACGAAATAAGCGTATCTTTGAGAAGAAATATACTATGAAGACGGTGTTATTCGAGGAAATTGCTACTGATATAGGAATCATCCTTCGTGATTTGGATATTGAAGATGCATTCGACATTACCTCATTTGCCAATTGGGGGCTCATGGGATCCTGACGTATATGGCCATCATTTTTATTTAGTTTTTCTTTTGTGATTCTTGTACATAATTGCTAGTGAGGTTTTTAGTGGATAGTAGACAGTAGAGGGTGACGACGCTTGTGTCCGCTCCCTTCTCTATCTATTACCACTATAACTGATCTGCAAGACTTGTTGTACACTTTTTAATTGATCAATAAAGCTAACTTTTACTTGTCATATATATATATACTAGTCATTACCCGTGCCCATATGGCACGGTTTATATAATGGCTGAGTTTTTTCCCCCACAAATTTCAAGTTCCCCCCATATTTCAAGTTTTCCCACAAAATTTCAAGTTTCCCCCCAAAATTGTCAATGCCACCCAGGGCAAAATTTCCATGTAGGACAAAGCTTTGTCCGAGTATGATAAGATTCAAAATCTTCAAAGGACTGGAAAAAAATGGTCGGGAAGGGGGTGGGAAGAATAAAAGGTGTGGGTCTGTGTGGGGAGGGTCCAAGGGCAAATATGCAAAACCCGGGGTTGTAGTGCAAAATTCCCCACCTCTTCTCTTATCTCTAAAAATCTCATCACAAAATTCCACACCTCTTCTCTTATCTCTCAAAATCTCATCACTTATCCAATTTCTCTTGTACAATTTCTCTTATCCAATTTCTCTTGATAACATCCCTATTTTATAGAATAGATATCTCTTATACAATTTCTCTTTTCCAATATCTCTTATCCAATTTCTCTTGATAACATCCCTCTTTTATAATATAGATATCTCTTATCCAATTTCTCATGTCCAATATCTCTTATCCAATTTCTCTTGATAACATCCCTCTTTTATAATATAGATATCTCTTATCCAATTTCTCTTTTCCAATATCTCGTATCCAATTTCTCTTGATAACATCCCTCTTTTATAATATAGATATCACTTATCCAATTTCTCTTGATAACATCCCTCTCTTATAATATAGATATCTCTTATCCAATTTATCTTTTCCAATATCTCTTATCCAATTTCTCTTGATAACATCCCTCTTTTATAATATAGATATCTCTTATCCAATTTCTCTTTTCCAATATCTCTTATCCAATTTCTCTTGATAACATCCCTCTTTTATAAAATAGATATCTCTTATCCAATTTCTCTTGTCTAATATCTCTTATCCAATTTCTCTTGATAACATCCCTCTTTTATAATATATATATCTCTTATCCAATTTCTCTTTTCCAATATCTCTTATCCAATTTCTCTTGATAACATCCCTTTCTTATAATATAGATATCTCTTATCCAATTTCTCTTTTCCAATATCTCTTATCCAATTTCTCTTGATAACATCCCTCTTTTATAATAAAGATATCTCTTATCCAATTTCTCTTTTCCAATATCTCTTATCCAATTTCTCTTGATAACATCCCTCTTTTATAATATAGATATCGTTTATCCAATTTCTCATGTCCAATATCTCTTATCCAATTTCTCTTGATAACACGTGCCCATAGGGCACGGTTTATTTAATGGCTGAGTTTTTTCCCTCACAAATATCAAGTTCCCCCAAATTTCAAGTTTTCTCATAAAATTTCAAGTTTTCCCCCAAATTTAAGTCCCCCCAAAATTTAAGTCCCCCAAATACCCGTGCCCATAGGGCACGGTTTATTTAATGGCTGAGTTTTTTCCCTCACAAATATCAAGTTCCCCCAAATTTCAAGTTTTCTCATAAAATTTCAAGTTTTCCCCCAAATTTAAGTCCCCCCAAAATTTAAGTCCCCCCAAAATTGTCATTGCCACCTAGGACAAACTTGCCACGTCGGAGAAAGCTTTGTCCTAGTAGGATAAGATTCAAAATCTTAAAAGGACCGGAAAAAAATGGTCGGAAAGGGGGGGAGAATAAAAAGTGTGGGTGGGTGTCTCTTATCCATGTCCAAATTCTCTTATCCAACTTCTCTTGATAACATCCCTCTTTTATATAATAGATATCCAAATTCTCTTATCCAATTTCTCATGTCCAAATTCTCTTATCCAACTTCTCTTGATAACATCCCTCTTTTATATAATAGATAATAGATATCCAAATTCTATTATCCAATTTCTCAGGTCCAAATTCTCTTATTCAACTTCTCTTAATAACATCCCTCTTTTATATAATAGATAACAGATATCAAATTTCACCTGTCCAAATTCTCTTATCCAACTTCTCTTGATAACATCCCTCTTTTATATAATAGATATACAAATTCTCTTATCCAAATTCTCATGTCCAAATTCTCTTATCCAACTTCTCTTAATAACATCCCTCTTTTATATAATAGATATCCAAATTCACTTATCCAATTTCTCATGTCCAAATTCTCTTATCCAACTTCTCTTGATAACATCCCTCTTTTATATAATAGACAATAGATATCCAAATTCCCTTATACAATTTCTCATGTCCAAATTCTCTTATCCAACTTCTCTTAATAACATCCCTATTTTATAGAATAGATAATAGATATCCAAATTCTCTTATCCAATTTCCCTTGTCCAAATTCTCTTATCCAACTTCTCTTGATAACATCCCTCTTTTATATAATAGATATCGTTTATCCAATTTCTCATGTCCAATATCTCTTATCCAATTTCTCTTGATAACATCCCTCTTTTATAATATAGATATCTCTTATCCAATTTCTCATGTCTAATATCTCTTATCCAATTTCTCTTGATAACATCCCTCTTTTATAATATAGATATCTCTAATACAATTTCTCTTTTCCAATATCTCTTATCCAATTTCTCTTGATACAATCCCTCTTTTATAATATAGATATCTCTTATCCAATTTTTCTTGTCCAATATCTCTTATCCAATTTCTCTTGATAAAATCCCTCTTTTATAATATAGCTATCTCTTATCCAATATCTCTTGTCCAATATCTCTTATCCAATTTCTCTTGATAACATCCCTCTTTTATTTTATATATATATATATATTTATATATATATATATATATATATATATATATATATATATATATATATATATATATATATATATATACTATAAAAGAGGACCTTTGTTGAATTTTGTCCCAGTCATAAGTCCAGTCATAAATTTGCTTGCTGACTAGGACAAAAAACAAAGCTGACTAGGACAAGCGTTTGTATGTGGGGGGGAATTTTATTTGGAAAACTCAAAATTCAAAAAAGGTCCGGTGTTAACCAAACGTTGGGAGGAAAGATAACATGGGGGGAAACCAAACTTTTGAATTGGAAACTTTTGAAAACAAATCGTCGAAATTTTGAAAGCATACTCAAATACATTCATCCTGTTCTCTCTCTTTCCCCCTGCATCTCTCAAACACAGTAGCACATTCTGGGTTTGGATTCTTCTGGCATGTCACCTGTCTAAGGGTTGATCAGTAAAGGGGAAGACTCCGAGAGCAGAACGATATGTCACCCGTCCAAGGGTTCATCTGCAGTGTTCCTGGCCAAGGGTTCATCAGCATTGATTCATTTGACTGTTATTCTGATTGTGCAGGCTTTTGTTAGGTTTGATTTTGATGGCGTTGATCTAAATGTCTTTGTTGGAATGGCATGCAAGGTAGGTGAATTAATTTGTTCTTTTCGATCTCAACCTTCATGATGTTCAGTGTATCGAATCTATTCAAACTGGGCAGTCTCATGAATATATTGTAGCAGCGCATGCCAACTGTTTGTAGAAATGCCTAACAGAGCACCACATGTACTCTTATGTATAAAAATATCATTGTTATTTTTGCTGGCGCCCTCCAAATCCACCCATCTCTAACGAACTCCATGAGAAATCTATGTTTTTTCACCTATAAAAGAAACTCATTTTTCTTTATTTCTTGCTGTTTTTTGAGGAAGAAGAACCATCAATTGGTTTACTGTGAATTTCTTGGTCCATGTAGAATGTGGGATTTTTTTTGTTTGCTCAACAATTCCCTACTTTTCCTGAATGAATGGAGATCAAGAATTACAAGACTTTAAGCTATAATTTGGTGGTTATGAGTTATGGCTCCTCACTTTGCTTAAGCACAACAGGTGTTTGTTGCAATATCAAGTTTATCTTATTTCCTCCCGTGTATAAAATCTGATTATATACTTTCTAATTGATGTTTGTCTTATTTGCACAACAGGTGTTTGTTGCAATTTTACTTTCTAATTGATGTATGAGGAGGGTTCTTGAACAACATCTTCTGTAAGTTCTATAAAAATATGGCATTCTAAGGACTTGAAGCAATTATATACTGAATATTATATACTGTAAGTTCTGTGACAACAGCTTTTGTAAGATTATAAGCTGAAGATTATTTGCAGAAAATATGGCATTCTAACAATATCTTCTGTAATTTCTGTAAATTCATGTGCTAATTGGGTAATTATATACTGAAGAGACTTGAAGAAATTACACCACTTGCCTTCCTTCCACATAGAGATGTCATTTCTGCATGCGCAAAAGCTAAAAAAAATTTGATTCTCAAAGATTGTTATCTAACCTTTCAGATAATTAAATGGGCCTCAATTTTGCATTGAAATTTGCATAATGACATAAATTAAAAATGGTTAAATTCATTGGTGGTAGTAATCCATGGGGACGTAGTTTCAAAGTTAAATGGTTACGGATGTGTGACTTGCCTTTTCAAAGGACTCTTCATCTCAAGAATCCATTAAACGATTACAAGCCGGTTAAAATTAGCAGGGATTGTTGGGTGCCATATAATAAGATATACATAGGGAATCTGTTTGGTTAAACAATTGAATAATGTTTTATATGCTATTGCTTTTATCAGGAGCTATCTACATGCATTAGTGAAGCTCTTTGTAGGTTATTTGATGGAGAAGACATCAAGGGGAAACTGAAAAGGTGCTGATAGACCAATTCATTCGGCCATTTGTTCTCACTAAATTCCTCTTTCAAATGTTAATGATATAGATTCATCCAAGACCAGTTCTTTTATGGATGATGGTTTTTCGAAGAGACCTTACAGAACCTATCAAGTTCATTTTGAAGACAAATATACTTCCTGAACTCTCATCTCATATGAGATGGGCTGGTTCAACAATGTTACATCCATCTCTACTGTACCAACATGTTCAACATGAAGAAAACTTTCATAATGTAATGCTGGGGACTTCACCTATGCTTTCTTTTCATCAAAACTCTAATTCCTATGTGGAATCAGAAGTAAATTTATGTACGAAACAACCATATCTCCACAAAAGTCTAAATAACAGACAATGGGCCAGAAATAAATTTCTGCAGTCAACTAAGAAAGATGCACCTTCTGAAGAAAACCTGTTAGAACTTCTAATAATTAAAAAATTGGGTTTTAGAAATCGGTAAAATTGGGATTTTGCCAATTATATTTCATGATCTTGCAATAGCATTTAAAGATTGGGATTTGACAAAATATATATTTGACAAAATTGGTAAAATGCTCTGATTATATATTTGTCAAATTGAATAAAATATATTTGTCATTGTTACGCCTATTTGCCCGAGGCCCGAAAGACACGAGCCCAGAGACCCGACCGCCGGTCAAAAGCCCATCTGTGCACTCAGGCCCACTCGATAAGGCCATAGGGGGGACCCCCCCAAATGTCGATCCGACCCAGCCCCGGTAAGACACCGGTCACTCGCCCACTCCTGCGATAACCGCCCCCTCGATCCCGCTACCACTTAATGGCAGTTATAGGGAGGTGCTGGCATGGCGCAGGGAGCGGCGACGGGGGGGGCGGATTGAGGGGGCACGATTGAGGGCGGACGAGCGGCGTGGGTCAGGAGCAATCACGGCGGAGGTCTATAAAGGGGCTAGGAGGATGACAGGACAAGGGACCGCCTCTCAGGTATCTAGAACCTAAGGTACTCCATCAACGACCTAGTTCCCCCATTTCATCTCCTTCCTCCCCCGCTCGCGCCGTGAGACGCCGTTCCGATCTCCTCATGAGTCGAACTGTCTCCGCCGGGCCTCCTCTTTCAGATCTCTGTCTGACTTAGGCATCGGAGGGGAGTTGGCCGGAACCAAGGTCCGGCCCCCCTGACGAGTGTTCTCGTCCACGCAGGAGGGCATCAGATCCACGGGCCGAGTCTTCCCCTCCGCCCCTCGCCGACAACGCAACCAGCTGGACGATTGAGGCTTCCCTTCGTCGTCCGACCACCGAGGCCGAGTGCAACCGACCGAGGCCGAGCGTCTCGACCCGGGCCGAGGCTACCCCTCGCCCTACCAACGGCCGAGGACCCCGATTCAATCCAGTCGACGCGCTCCACGTCGTCTGCTGGTCCGACTCGCGCCTCAACCGCACCAAATCGACTCGCCCGAGGGACCCAAACGGGCCCCTTGACCACGTTGACCGGGTTATCCACGGTCAACGCTTTGTAGTGAGAAAACACTCTGAAACATCTGGCGCCGTCTGTGGGAACCGAAAGCCATCCCACGAAGAAGCAAACCACACCAGCAATGGCACGAGCCAGCAATGGAAGGAAGCGCATGCCCCCCATCCCGGAGGAGGGGAATGGCACATCCAACGGCAACCCCGAAGACACGACCGTCGGTGATCGCCCCGCCCCCTCAACCGAAGAGACCGGCGGCTCAGGACTGGCCACACAGGGATAGCTCCGCGCCCTGGCTCAGGAGACCAACGTGAGCCTCCAGACGTTGGTCGCGACGGTACAGCAGCTCGTCGGCCCTGCGCCATCCAACGGAGGCACATTGGGCGATAGCCATCGATGGGCGGGGGGTCCCCTGCTCTTGCGGTCCGCTGTGGTCGACGACCACGGGACCCAAAAACCGAACACGGATCGTCGGTTCACACTGTCCGGCTCCCGTCAGGCGAGATCACGTGCCTCCTCCCCTTATCGTGAAAGGAGCCGAAGAGAAACCGAAGGGACGGAGGGCGAATCGATGACTGCATCATCTCGTCGGTCACGGTCGACCCGCCGCAGGAGAAGCGAACGACACCATTCGAGAGACCGATCACGGCGGAGCAAGAGCTCCCGTCGGAGGAGCCGGGAGCGCCGGGTCAGCCCGACCCCCAGCGTGGCGAGGGCCGCGGAGCCAGCCCCGCCGGCGCCTGTGCACCCTCCACCACCGAACGAGCCAGAGGCAGGCGACTGTCGAATCCCCAGGGGCATCCACGGAGACCGGTGCCCCTATCACGGAGAATAACCGACGCACGGGTCCCCTCTCGGTTCAGGATCCCGGCGCTGGGGAAGTACGACGGGATAGGGGACCCATGAAACCACGTGATGGACTACGAGGGGGACATGTCCTTCCAAGGAGCTGACGATGACCTGCTCTGCCGAGGCTTCTATTCTACTCTCAGGGGAGCGGCGAGGACCTGGTACCGCAGCCTGCCCAGCCGCTCCATCGACAGCTTTGAGGAACTCACCCAGTTGTTCTGCAAGCAGTTCATGGCGGGGAGGCAGATCAAGCCTGATGCTGAACATCTGTTCAACATAGTGCAAGGCCCGGCCGAGCCGCTCCGGCAGTTCATGCGCCGCTTCAATGCGGAGAGGCTGAACGTGAACAGCCCTCCCGACCTTGTGGTCCAAACGGCCCTTAAGAAAGGTCTTCGCCACAGAGGCCTCAAGAAGTCCCTGCACAACGATCCCCCGAAGGACCTCCCCGGGATCATGGCGAGGGCCGAGCGCTTCATGTTGACCGAGGAGGCCTTGGCCGTAGATGCAGGAAAAGCCATTCGAGGGACCAAGCGCGGCGACAGTGGACGAGGCAGCCCCGAAGGATACCGAACCGAGAAGAGGCCTAGAAACAGGCAGCACGGAGAAGGTACAAGAGACGCCACCCCAGACGCCGTCCTCGCCCAAGTACAGAAGGAAGAACGCGTCGATCGCCCCCCACCGAGGGCAAAAAGAGGTGGGAAGAATAAGGAGAAATACTGCAAGTACCACAAGGACGACGGCCACGATACTGAAGACTGCTTGCACTTGAAGAAGGACATTGAGAAGCTGATGAGTAGGGGGCACGCCAGGAGCTTAGCCGACGAGCCGGCCCATGGGGAAGGGACCTCCATGCAGCCGGACAAGGGGAAGAAGATCAACACCGTCCAAGGCCCCCTCCGCATCATAGAGTGAGCGGGCGAGCTCTCTCCCCCAGTCGTAGCCTGGTCCGAGGGGATCATCTAGGTTTACATCCCTCTGTCTAGCTTTATTCCCTATTTCCTTTCCTCCAAATGTACCAGTCCGACAGGACTCTTAAGAGTACAATTGCATTCCCTTTTTTGTCTTTTCTTAAATCCTCGACGGAATTGACATTTCACTAATAGTGCAAAAGAATGAAGACCGCCGCCTCACTGGAGGAGGAAGAGGAGCTTTGCCCTTGCCGACCGACTCCTGCGCTCATAAGTCTGGGGGCAGTTCTCCCAGCAGGCACGGACGCCGCCCGGTCCTAAGCCGAGGAGCTTCGCCCTCGCCGACTGACTCCTGCGCTCATAAGTCTGGGGGCAGTTCCCCCAGCAGGCACGGACGCTGACCGGTCCTAAGCCGAGGAGCTTCGCCCTCACCGACCGACTCCTGTGCTCATAAGTCTGGGGGCAGTTCCCCCAGCAGGCACGGACGCCGACCGGTCCTAAGCCGAGGAGCTTTTTCCCTCGCCGACCGACTCCTGCGCTCGTAGGTCTGGGGGGAATTCCCCCGGCCAGCGCGGACGCCGACTGGTCCTAAGTCGAGGGACTTCGCCCTCACCGACCGACTCCCGCGCCCATAAGTCTGGGGGCAGTTCCCCCAGCCAGCGCGAACGTCATCCAGTCCTAGGCCAAGAACAAGGCAGCAACGCAAAGTACACGAGAAGTCCGAGTAAGTCAATTTCGTTTATAACAGTTAACCAGGGTACAAAAATGTGTCTTATTTACAGGGAATCGAGGCGAAGAAACCTCTCTACAAATAATCCACTCACGACGAATGACAAAGTTCGTCACCTACGGAAGCTAGGTCGACACCGACAGAGCAAAATTGGTTGACAAAAGACCCGAAGTAGTTAGCCCAAGCTAGTAGCCATGCAACCAGCAATTATTGGCCCCAGAGCCGGTAGCGAAGCCGAAGGAGATAGCGGGGCCAGGGATCCATTTCATGTAGACTGGCCCAAAGCGAAGCGGATGCTAAAAAATTTGAGGATAAGGCCAGGAGGGACGGCTTAGGGAGCCCGGGCTCGGGAGGACACGTCCTCGGGCACTTCGCCCTGCTCGGAGCGAGGGGGATCGACCGGCGGAGGGGCTTGCCGAACACGCTCCGCACATTCCCGGAAGGAAGACTGGATGACTTCGACGATCCGGGGGGCGATGAGGTCTTCATACGCACCGAAGGCCTCCCTGAGAACCTCGAAGATCCTCTTCCCCAGGGTCTCGACGACGCCCCTCTCCACCTCCTCTGCAAGCCGCGTCACCTGGCGCCGATCCGACAGTTCCCTCTGAAGCTCCTCCCTCTCCAGGCGGAACGACTCCGCCGCTTCCTCAGCCGACTGACGAACGTCCTCCAGCTTTCCCTGGAGGTCACCCACTCGTCCCTCCAACTCGGCCACACAGAGCTTGAGACGCCGAGACTCCATCTGGGCCTCCGTCATAGCCACCTCTGCCGCCCCGGCCCGCTCCTGGGCCCTCATGGAGGACTCCTCCAGCTCCCTCAAGCGGACGGCTCGACACTGCAACTCCACATCGAGCGCTGAACCCTGGAAGGACGAGACATGGGCTAAGAAGAGGATAAAAGGAAGGAGAGGATAGCAAGATAACCGAACCTGTTGAAGGATCCAGACCAAGGAATCCGACATCTTGTCGGCAGGGATCTTCTTGAGGAGGCTGCGGTCCCGGGGAGGGACGGAGACCTCGGCAACCTGCTGGGCCAAGGCTCGGTCGACAAACATAGAACTCCCAGGGACGACAAGGGAAGCCAAATTGCTCGCCAACAAGGCCCCGATCCCCGGTAATACGGGCGAGGACGCTGCGAGGGGGGTGGTCGGCAAGGCTACCGAAGGGTCCCCGGTGGTCGCCACAGGAAGCGCGGAACCCGCCGGACTGGAGGGATCCGCGTCCTCCTTCCTCTTCTTTCCTCCGTGGGGCTCCGAAGGCGCCGGAGGGGAGCGCTTCTGCCTCGCGCCATCCCCACCCTCGGGAACCTGAGGGGGCACGCCAAGGGCAGGAGGGACTGCACCGGACCCGTTATTATCCCCTGCCTCTTGGGCTGACGGGGCTGGTCCGGCCCTTGTGACCCCCCCCCCCCGGGAAGAGGATCGCCAGAAGAAGAGGCGGGAGGCGCGGCCACCACCTTACCCACAGAAGGCTCGGCTCGGCGCACTTCCTCCTCAACGGCACGCCGAGGCGCCCTTCCAGAGGTACTACCTCGGCTCCGAGCGGCTCCACGGCGGATCAGTTCATCGACGTCACGGACGAACTCGCGGCCAGCCATCCCTGCAAGGGAAACCAAAATCAGGATGAGTCACAGGGCGATTCAAGACTGAAAAGGCGACCTACCCGGAGACCACAAGACGGCCTTCAGGAGTAGGTCGTCCAACAAGGACCAGATGGACTTCGATTCCAAGGGGAGGGTCGACAGCAGCGCGGCAGCTGCCCGGACGACGTCTGAGAGAGCTAGCGGTGGGCGAGGCTGGACAGACCCGCCCCAACTTGTCAAAATCTGGTCATCCCCCAGGAAGACCACAAAGACGTAATCCGAACTCCAATCCCCCGACCAGCGAGGCAACCCGATCAGGCATTCCCTCCTCGAGCGGGCTCGGAGCTGCAGCCATGACCCCGGGCCGACCGTCTGGATCTGGTAAAAATGGAAGAGAAGGGGGAGAGATGTCTCCAGACCGCGGGTACAGCAGAGCGTGGCGAAGCCCGTCAATACCGCAATCGAGCAAGGGGTGAACTGGCAAAGCGGCACCATGAGATATTCCATGACCTGGATAAGGAAGGGATTGAGCGGGAAACAAAGACCCAGGCGAAACATTTTGACGTAGACGCCGACTTCATTGCTCCTCGGAAGGCAAATCCGCTCGTCGACGAATGGAACTCGGACATCGTACGGGAAGCAGAGATACCTTTCCCGGATCTCCGTGACCGCCGAAGGAACGGTCCTCGACGGCGTACGGAGGACAACCGGGGGCACGTTAAGACGCACGACAGCCGACGCCACGTCGTCACAGGCGTAGTCTGGGAATAGCTTCCCCTTCCCCTTATCTCGGAGGGGACGACACCCGGAGGAGGAACCTGATCCCACTAGCCGAGGCCTGCCCCGCCTGGACTCTGGAGAATCCCTCGCCCCTCGACCAGAACTGCCTATCCTAAGAGCAGCCATAATACGAGAGCAAGAAAGGAATTACCTTTTAACTAGTTTGGGGAGACGAGGAAGCGAGGGCGGCGGGAAACTCCGAGTTGTGGAAAACCTAGAACAATGGGAAGAGCAAGAAAGAAGTGGAGATCAACGCAGCTGGGGATCTTATATACCGGACACAGGGACGAATTCGAATCGCCTGACAAGAACGCGTGGCATGACTCGAAGAACCGGCGGCGTTTCGAAATCGGCGTCAAGGGAAGTCCAATCGATCCGCTTCATCATGACCTACATTTATGACCACGCCTCGATTAAAGCGCCACCCGGAATCCCAGGAGGCACAACGGTCGAACCGAGCAAGCCAAGGCCGATCGACCCCACCGAGGGCGGCTCACGAACCCCTCGGCTTCTCAACTTAAGACGACCCCGCAAGCAATGGGGATAAGCTCGCAGCTACACGTGGCAGCATAAGAGGACCAACGACGCTTCGGAGCCCGTGCCTTAAAAGTATCGAACGGACCAACTCATGATGACGACTAATAAATGAGTCGGCATCGACTGACGAGCCTATCAAAGTCGGCGGAAGTCACATCGGCCGAGCCGAACCGGCCGAAGCCGATCAACCCGACCGATGGGGCAATTGTTACGCCTATTTGCCCGAGGCCCGAAAGACACGAGCCCAGAGACTCGACCGTCGGTCAAAAGCCCATCTGTGCACTCAGGCCCACTCGATAAGGCCCTAGGGGGGACCCACCCCCAAATGTCGATCCGACCCAGCCCCGGTAAGACACCGGTCACTCGCCCACTCCTGCGATAACCGCCCCCTCGATCCCGCTACCACTTAATGGCAGTTATAGGGAGGTGCTGGCATGGCGCAGGGAGCGGCGACGGGGGGGCGGATTGAGGGGGCACGATTGAGGGCGGACGAGCGGCGTGGGTCGGGAGCAATCACGGTGGAGGTCTATAAAGGGGCTAGGAGGACGACAGGACAAGGGACCGCCTCTCAGGTATCTAGAACCTAAGGTACTCCATCAACGACCTAGTTCCCCCATTTCATCTCCTTCCTCCCCCGCTCGCGCCGTGAGACGCCGTTCCGATCTCCTCACGAGTCGAACTGTCTCCGCCGGGCCTCCTCTTTCAGATCTCTGTCTGACTTAGGCATCGGAGGGGAGTTGGCCGGAACCAAGGTCCGGCCCCCCTGACGAGTGTTCTCGTCCACGCAGGAGGGCATCAGATCCACGGGCCGAGTCTTCCCCTCCGCCCCTCGCCGACAACGCAACCAGCTGGACGATTGAGGCTTCCCCTCGTCGTCCGACCGCCGAGGCCGAGTGCAACCGACCGAGGCCGAGCGTCTCGACCCGGGCCGAGGCTACCCCTCGCCCTACCAACGGCCGAAGACCCCGATTCAATCCAGTCGACGCGCTCCACGTCGTCTGCTGGTCCGACTCGCGCCTCAACCGCACCAAATCGACTCGCCCGAGGGACCCAAACGGGCCCCTTGACCACGTTGACCGGGTTATCCACGGTCAACGCTTTGTAGTGAGAAAACACTCTAAAACAGTCATGAACTGGGATTATATATTTGTTAGCTGCTATAATTCCCGTGGAATCCTATTCTTTCCCACCTCTAATCCTCTTCTTTTGTTGCTTTTTTAGTCTCAACACATCAAGTTGCTGTAAACCACATTGCTTTTTCAGGTTAATTCCCAACATTCAACTATTTTGTTGCTTTTTCATTCTCAACACAGCAGGGTTGCGTTTTAAGTTGTTGTTACACGGACATTGCTTTTGTTTAATTTTCTGACATTATTTAGAGTTAGAGATGGTCATCTGTATAATTTTTTTTCCTTGGCTCGCCACTCATTAAGAGTAAGAGAGATGCAGAAAAAATTGTTCACATATTGTTTTGCGCAAATAACACTGAAAGTAATCGTTACTTGAATTGGAGAAATTTTTTAGCTTGGCAAATAGATCAATATACCCTTAACTGATTTGCTAATAGTGCTTCGGTTGGAATGAGTGCTTTTGATGTACATGATCAGTTGGGTATGTTTCCATAAGATCTTTATTTATTTGTTTGTTTTAAATTGAAATTACCATTCTATAACATAAATGCAAATGTGAAACATGTATGTTGCTGGGTGAATTATCTAAATCTAGAATTTCAAGAGAGTTTTATCTGGAAGGTTTTGCTTATATGCATGTTGAGTGTACTCGAGCTGGTGGTTTGTTCAGTCAGTCAGTCATTTATTTTTTTGTATTTTGTTGCTTTTTCAGTCTCAACGCTGCGATTTCTCGCCTCTACGGTTTAAATCTGGCTGCTTTCTCAGGTTAATTCCCACCATTCAACTATTTTCTCAACACAGCATGGTTGTTTTAGGTTTTACTTTTATATTTTTTGTTTGTAACTTTCGCAGCTTTTTTGTTGCTTTTTAAGTTGATTGTTACACAGATAAGAAGAGGATAACATGAATGTGGGGACTTTTGAGCTTTTTAAGAGGGTTGCAGAGAAGAATGACAACACCCCAAATCCTCTGCTTCACAATTGAACTTTTGAACTTTCTTGCCTCTTTAAGGTTTGTTCAGTTTTCACTTATTTTTGGGTTGAGATGTTTTTTGTTGTTGTAACTGTACCAACTTTTTAGTTGATTTTGTTTCTTTTTTAGTTGGTTGTGACATTATATGCTTCGAGAATGACTATGTAGTTCAATAGGAGAATGACTATGATTTAGTTTGTTGTTTCTATGTTTGGTGATTTTTGTGTAGTTGGGTAGGAAAAATGGCTATTGTAGTTCAATGGTAAATACACTATCCACATGCCAATATTCATTCCATAACCTATTTAAAACATAATTTTACGTTAGTTTTCACAGAATATTTGTTACAATGTCCATATTTCACAGAATTTTTAGTTGATCAAATCTTTTTTATGGGATCACTTCTCTCTTTGCATACAAATTTTTTGTTAGTAGAACTTAATATAGAGGGTAATTTAAATAGAACTTACTTTTTTTAATTTCGCAAGTTTTAAATTATATCCCCTCTCCCCCAGCAAAATTTAGTAGCTTTTGATTCTTTTTGGGCTTTTACTGAAAACTTATTGTTGTAGCTGGAATAATTTAAGCTTTCATTAAATCTAATCCTCAATGCCTTTGTTGAATTCGTCTTAAATGGGAATTTGCTGGAATTTATTAATGTCATACAGTTTTTTTCCAAATTTTTAAATTTTTTAGTGAAAATGTTTGATTGGTGCTACTAGAATATGAGCATTGCTTGCGGGATTAACACATGGTTTACTATTGGTGATTTGAAAATTTCCTTTATGTATTTTTGTTTGAAAATATGCTATCAAAATACATTTTGGAGATGAGATAGTTTTGATCGCTTTGTAATACCTGAATCAATCTTATCATATACCAATAACACTTCTTGGTGAGCAAATCAGATTAAATTCATTGCAATATTTTTAGTTTTTTCATGTCAACTATAATTTATTTAATTTTTGCTATTCCCTTCAACAGAGAGGTCATGCTCTAACTTGGAAGGGACCCTGTTATAATGTTTTAGTTTGAATAGAGCAAATTGCTTTGTTCATGTTCCTGTTTATTAAAATTTAGCTTTAGCGACACAAACGAGTAGTTTCACAACTGTACAGTTCTTTTATTTGAATAAATAAGTTGGATAACTCCTAACATCATTCTTGAGGAGAGATATTCTCTACTAACAAACTGGATCGTGCTAAAGTTCTTTTGTTTTGATTGTATTGGAGAAAGAAACTTCAGCTATACTTATGATATGGTTTGTCATGGGTGTGGGTTCTATATTTGTGATATGGTTTGTCATGGGTATGGGTTCTGCAACCACCATAGTAAGAGGATTTTGAAAATCTCATCCTTGGAGGAGATCATTAGGATTTAGCCATCCTATCATTCCAAGGAAAAAGAAAAATAAAGAGGTCTTCTTTCGGGGATTCTGAAGCTTCTGTTTCTAATTCTAATAAGATGTTGATAGAGGGTTAGATTTTTGGCGAAGGATGCAACCTCTCAGGCTTGAAATCAAGGTATTTGTCATTAATTAGTCTTTTTTATATATTAAATGTTAGTTTCTATTAATTCGGTATTGGTTAATTTACTCTCTGTGCTCAGCGAATCAGATGAAACTTGCACAAATGTCTGAACGAGAGAAATCAGTATATCTTCATTCAATGGAACCATGGTAATCAAAAGCCAGCTTACTTTTCATTAAAATTTAAAAATCATTCCATTTTCCAATTCACTAATATGCTGTTAAAAGTTCTGTAGGTTTTTTGCGAGTCTTTATTCTGGAATAGTATGCATCTGTAATTATCAAACCCATGTATATACTCCATTATGAAATGATTTTATCTCATTTTTTTCTTCTCTATTTTAATTTTCAACTATTCAATGAGCAAATTCATTATCATCTTTCCTGTGTAGGAAATTTCCTATTAGTATGTTTTGAGGTAAATTAATTTCCCATTAGTATGTTTTAAGGTAAATTCAGCGTTATTACTAAAAGTCTTTAAATCTGATCTTTTTGTGATAAAAGTTATGTTTTGAGCTAAGAGGACATAGATACAGGAATTTTAGTAAGTTTTCATTTGATTTGCGGTGAGTTTTTTAAAGTTTTTTTGCTTATTTTTGGTAAAAGTTGAGTTTCTTTTATGCATTTTTAGATCAGGAGAAGCTAAACTTTAATATTTTAGATTATTTCCATGTGTGTTTTTGATTAGTTGAAGGAAAGAAATGGCCTTTTGAAGTTGGATTAGGATGTGAAGGTGTTTTTATTGGATTAGTGAAGAGAAAGGAAATGATTTGGAGGTGTTTTATGGGGTTTCTTGCTTGATTACCATTAACCCCTTCGCTTTTATAACACTTATCAGTTTTAGCCATATACAAGATAACAAGGGATATGCAAGCATTAATGAAGAACTCAACCAAAACATTTAGCAATCCAGGGTTCTTGAGTTTGTATATTTGGTATATTGCCTTGATTCTTTGAATATGCATCTTTCCAACACTGAGAAAGTAAGTGATAACTACTTAACCTTTTTGATGATTTTAGGTAAGTCTCTTCTGCACCTAAATTTAGATTTCACAGAGTTTGATTCCACTGCCATAAATGTGTCTCAGCTTGAAGGGCTGAGTGTTGGTAGTAGCGTGCATGACATGCTTATGAATTCTTCAACAAGGCTGGGAACATGCTCATCTTGATCGACAAACTTGCATTGGTATAGGTCATTTTTTGAATAACCATCCTGCTTTTCATTATATTGAGTTAATAGACAGCTAAACTTGCTCAATTTCTGTTTATTAATCTCTTTGGTTAAACTTTTGACGCACTTCTCATTTGATAGGGAACTGTACATATAAACCAAATGTGTACTGCATATGAGATGTTACTCCTTACATAATATTTGTAAATTTCTCACAAGTTATCTTCTGTTCCTGACAATCTGTTTTCTTTATGACCTTTGGTAATTTTGGTTGATTCAGTAACTTAGGCTTGGTCCATCAGTCCCCATTCGCACTATTATACAAGACTGGATAAGGAAAGCTGGGCTTTCTGGGCTTCATCAAGCGACTTCATGGTGTTAATTCTTTCTCGATAACAAAGGTTTAGCGTAAATTCTAACAACATGATCTTGATTCAAGTCAATGTAGATTGGGAAGCACCGGACAGATATTGAAGCTATTGTAATACTCTGCAGTATAGCCAGCTTTGAGCCAATTTCATCCAAATTCTCTCTTCCAGAATTTTTTTCCCTCCCTCATATTGCACATGGCATTGGCCTCCTGATATGATCAATTAATGTAGTTAGAGTATGAAATCATTGTACCGTCAGCTTTATGAAGCAAGC
Organism: Scilla litardierei; assembly: GCA_030789695.1. Lineage (NCBI taxonomy): Eukaryota > Viridiplantae > Streptophyta > Magnoliopsida > Asparagales > Asparagaceae > Scilla > Scilla litardierei. The sequence continues at coordinate 260,994,625 of CM061133.1, forward strand.
AACCATTCATTCCTGCAAGAAGGATCCTACACTATCAAGATACATGTATCATGATGATCATACAAAGAATGGTGCATGACAATGTATGTATCAAAAAGTATTATGGGTAATTTTGCAGTATTTATGAAACTATGGCCTCTTTCATCACATAAATAGCTCTCTTTTTTAATGCACAAATAATCAACTGAGCATGGGGTTATACACATGTAAACAGATCAACCACATAACCAATAATGTAAATTGTTGTCTAAAGTTCAGCATGCACGGAAGAAACACGTCAAAAATTAACGAAATAAATTTATTAGGGGGTTAGTGTCTTCGCATTACTGATTTTTCTTTGTATTGTTAATTGCTAGGGATGGTTAGCTTAGGAGTATGACTTTATGTATGACTTTATGTAGCTTACTTCATGATATAAAATCAGGTTAATTGCTCCAAACTTTCATTATATAACAAACAAAATCTGTTCATGGGTACGTCTAAAGTTTCATGATACATGGGTGTTCCTATCCGATTGAAGCCAAAATTTGATAATAACATGGCTAACATGCCTTTTCAAGATAAAAAGAATGAATGTGTGGCCTAATATCAATATTCCAAAAAGCAATAGAAAGATGAGATAAGTTATATTTAGGGCTAAATTGAATAAAATTAATTAGTTTATAGTTATAATTTTCTAGCATATCAGAAGTTGATTTTGCGGTGTACTATTTGGGAAAGTTTCCAGGAATTCTCCAAGACAATTAAGGTTTTATATTACACATTTTTCACATATGCATCTTCAATATTCACAGTCCTGTTGAGCTTTCGGGTATCAATCATCAAACACAAATGTTTTGTTAAACATGTGCTTTTGCTTAAAAAGTATTTATGTCGAAAATTTATGATCGTAAACTGAAGTCTATCAAGGATTAGATATAGAACTTGGAGTAATTTTACCTTGCACACTTTTGAGTGTGAGAGAACCATCAAATAATACAGTTATCCAAGAGAAACAGCATAGTCTCTGGTTCTTGGTTACATCAAGATCCCTTTTTCCATTTAGATGACATATTTAAGAGAACCATTTTCTAAAGAAATCAATGCATTACATTTGCAATTTTGTATATTAAAACATTCATCTAACTTGCATTTTGTTCCATCTCAGTTAAAAATGATTGGGCATTAGGTATATATTAGGTATATATAATAAGTTTTAGCAAAATAATTCTGCTCAGATTTTTGTGGTGACCTTTTTGAATCTTTGTCTTATGTGACACCCAAAATATGAATAGGACAAACTTTTTGTGGTGCTCAGATTTCTGTTAATATTTTTCATGCATTGGTACAATGGAAACTAAGAGTAGAAGCAATCAAGCATATGAAGACCTCACGGGGAAGGCAGAGTGATAGTTAGAGTAGGAGTGAAAACAGTGGGAGATTATTCATCCATCAACTGCCGTCATAAATATTCTTTATGGCCTACTATAATAAGATTACATCAAGCTAAAAGGAAAGAATGTTACAAAATCTATGTTTATGTAAGATTATATCAATTAAACTATTAACCACATCAACCTAAACCAACTCCTAAATAGGATGGGGTATCACATAGTTCACAGTATGCTTGGATTTTTTGTATACACAGATGTATGTATGTATGTTTATATACTACATCAAACTATATAGTATCGGGTTGTTTATAAGATTATATCAATGTTGAAGACCAATATGTTTATATACATATATGTATGTATGTATGTTTATATACCACATCAAACTATGTAGTTACTAATGTAAAGCTTGAAATTGGTACAATGGAGTTTGAGACCCCATCATTTCTCTCAAAAAAATGTTACACATAATTTAACTGCTCAGTGAAGATAGTGTTCTAACTCACCAGTGAAGACAATGTTCAAGCTACAGAAGGGAAACTGTATAGAAAAGCCTCTCGAGCAGCAGTTACTGTGCCATGGTAAACATTGCATAATAACAATTACAGATGTTACTAATAGTCAAAGAAATTACAGTAAATTCTGATTTCTAAATTATAAAGCAGCGTTTAATCAGTTTTAGATGTGATATTATTGTCAAAAATCATGGACAAAAGAGCTTTATGTTCCAGCATTCTGGCTAAGCTTAAATTCTCAGGACAGGACCAAACCCTGAAGGTTTACATGGGTTTCAGATGGTATAGCAAATAACTTCTTTTCATAGCAAATACTTCTTTTCGTGACTGGAAAACTTTCAATACTAATATGAAAATTGAAAAGGATGTAAATTGTATGATACTAACATGTGATATCCGCAGTTGTTGCTAATGCTAATTCCATGTGTGGTTTTAATCAAGAGTTATGATGCCATTTTTATGGATGGGACACAACATATTTGTGACTAGGATACATCAATTTGAGTTTATAATCAACAGTTAATTTTGTGCAGGGAGAAATCTCAGCATAAATTTCGGAGAGTATGTTGAGGTGCTTAAGCCAACCTCAGTTTCTGTTCCACTCCCAGGTTCAAACAATGGAGCCATTCTACATGTGAGCATCATTTCCTTTTAAATTGAATGCACATTCTAAGAGATCACAAGATTCCCACCTGCATTCCATCCCTCCATGCATAATGGCAGACAATACTATTGGAGAGATTGAATTAATTTCCTGCCAAAAAACTATTGTTGTATTAAAAAATAGTAGTAATAATGTCCAACCGCTTCATATGAGTATTGATTTTGGAAAGTTTGTTGTAACCATCAATTTTGATTATGTGGTTCTAATTGCAGGTTACCATACAGAAAATTCATGTGAGTTGAGAGAAGGTAAGAATCATGGAACTTAGACACATGAAATATATGAAATTTTATTTTTTGACATCGACTGATCTGCGACTTGGTGATTAAATTTCTCCTTATTGCATGTTTATTCTGATTGTCTCTTTTAACCTTCAGAGAAACGATTGAAAAATGGAGAAATCCCAAAAGAAAGAATTGAGAAGAGAGGTACAAATGTGTGAAACAAAAGCAAAGAACAAACACTTAAGAGCCTATTAAGCAATCCAGAATACGAAGACGGTGTTATAGCTTCCAACAGTGCAAGTGTTACAAAAAAATTCACCAGCCCAATTTTTGGTTATAATTATTGAAAATCAATAGAATTATTCTTTGCGGTGATAACCAATTAATATTGTGCATTTTTGTACAGGCTAATATGAGGATAAATCCGGCCCCAAATGAAGCTACCATCAATTGACATTCTGATCGGGTTCGTAAGCTCCCCCAAATTTTTTAAAAAGAAGTGAATTTTCTTGATATTTTTATTAAAGAATCATTCTTAATATTTTGCGTAATTATCTGATGCAGGGAAAAAAATCTAGGCAGAGAAAGATCTTTGAGGTTGCTGATCTTTGTTAGCTTCCATTCTTTGCTAGATGTTTAGTGCTTTCATATTTGTGTGCATAAGTTATGACTTTTTGTAGGTTTCCCATTCAAAATCATCTCACGCCTCACGTTTGGTAACTGATTGAAGAGGGCAGGAATTAAGGATTTTTGCATGCTCCATATAGTGAATGTGATTCATCTTCAAGAAACTAAGTTTTTGTTTGTATCAGACATGGCTTTAAAATCTATTTGTTGTCATGTTTTAGAGATGGTGTATTAAGGATACCATGGGTGCAGTTGGTGAAATAGTTGGTGAAATGATTATTGGTTGGAATTCTCAAAGTTTGTAAAGCAACTATAAAGTTTGGGAGTTCATTCTATTAGAAAGTTTAAGTAAGGAGACTTATTACAAGATGGAGTATAAATAATTTTTCATAGCATTAAAGATACTAAGAAGACTTTGTTGAAAAGATTGTTGGAATTTAATAATTTGGAGGCAAACAAAATGGTAAATGATGATGAGGTAATTGCTAACCAGATAATATATATTGTATAGTATGATGATACATTACAAGAGGAGGATGTTGGGGGAAGGCATGCTAAAGATCTGGTTATGACAACTCTGCATCCCTTGCAATTGCAATCATGGTTTGTTTGCTCAAGTTTGAGAAACACTGCATCTCAACTCGGCCTTGACAATCAAACCACACTTATCCTACCAATGTAGTCATGATGTGATAACGTTAACATCGAGAACATCAAATGGACTTCTGTAGAATAGGCTTACCCGTTCCAAATGCAAGTTACAACTTGCTCAAATCTTTATAAATTCATTCGACATCAGGTTATATTCATATAATTTATGATTAGAATTGGCCAAAACAATATTTTTGAAATAAATTTGTCTAACATTTTTAAAATGTAAGAGAGAGAGAGAGAGAGAGAGATATATATATATATATATGGGTATTGTTCCTATGAAAAAATTGTGCAGAAATTTCTTCCCAAAATTTGCATCCATAATATTTGGGGGGTGGGGTGCAACCGAAAATTTGTACAGAAAACCGAAATTTAGGATGAGAGTTTGTGAAATTTTTTGAGGTAAAACCCTAAAATTTTAAGAGAATTAAATATGAAGAAAATAGAATTTGGGGGAATTAAAATTTTTGGGGGGAATTAAACTCTTTGGGTGAAAACTAAAATTTTTGAAATTTTGTTGGGGGAAAATAAATAACAATTCATGTGCTTTAATTATTGGTGTTTGTTTAAAATGTGTATATATCCATATTTTAAGGGGAAAATGAATTATGCCCTTAGGGCACATATTAATTCGGGAGGAAACTAAATTTTGAGGGAACTAAATTTTTTTGAATAAAATAAATTCTTTGAGTGAAGTAAACTTTGGGAAACTAAATTTTTTAAGGCAACTAAATAACAATTAAGTACTTTAATTATGCAGGGAACTAAGATTTTGAGCAGGTAATATCGTGAATGAACCGTGCCCTATGGGCACGGGTTATGACTAGTATATATTATAAAACAGGGATGTTATCATGGGTTATTGGATAAGAGTTGTTGTATAAGAGATTTTGGTTAAGAGAAAATGGATACGAGAAAATGGATAAGAGAATTTGGATATAAGTAATACATTATGTTTGTTAATAGATTTTGTATGTTGAAAATGAGAAATGAGAAATTGGAAGATGAGAAATTGGGGTTATGTAATAGGACAAACATATATGATGAGGGGAAATATTTTAGATGGGATCTTTTGAAATTTGAAATTTGCATTTGAAATCAATGGGGGGAAGACTCAGCCGCCCAAACATTTCTTACTGCGCTCCAAACCCCACAACAACAAAACATTTCTTCGTGCTCTGTGCCTAAGCATTTGGGGAAACGGCCACAGAACTCTCTCCCCCCCCACTCTCTCCTTCTCTCACAAATGCATGGATATGCTCAAGCAACAAAATCCCTCTCAATCTCCTCTCCATCTTCCCTTCAATCTCCATCTCCATCTTCCTTCTGAAAACTCAATATGCCCTAATATTTCTACATGGATCCCTCTGGCAGTTGAATTGAAGTGGACATCATGGGAAAGCAAAATTGCTTGCGGCTTACGCGAGGCATCCCTCTGGCAAGAAAATCGTTCTCCCCACAGCTCTGGTGGTGAGTTGATTTTTTAAAAGTTGAATTTTGTTGTTTGTTTGTGTTGGGATTGCAGTGAAGTGGGTTTTTGTTTTGATTTATTATGGATCAAAGATCCTTTTTTCAGTTCTTTGATGGGTGTTATTCCGAGGTCAGGCGGGAGAAAATGGAGATGGCGTTCTTTCGAACAGGGTTTGCTTCTTTTTTGTTCTTTATTAATTTTATATGTTACTCATTATAGGCTCACTCTTTTTCAAAAAATGTGCTTGCCTATAAATTTTGCATGTAAATGCTTGATGTAGACCAAGCCTAAACTGAGGTTAGCCATGTGTGTATTTCTACAATTCAATTGTTGATTGTGGAAAAAAGAATGTTTCTTTGTATGGTTGCATTGGCATTGAATGTGAGCTGGCGATTGTTGAACTCAACCATATGATTTGCTTATGCAAATATGCCATCCGCCCCATGTGCGCGGGTGTTTGTGAAACACATATGCATAAGTTATTGTATTTTTCCATATATGTAATTGAATTGATCTGTTGCAACATTTACCACAAAATGGAAATGAGGAGGAAAATTATCTGTCATTATTGATTTGCTACAATAATACTTATTATAGACGTATTTAACCAATGAAACCATAGATTAAAATGGATCTTCATCCCCAAAAAATCTTGCCTCATGGCGAATTTACAATTTTTCTCTAATAGATGTTCTGTTCCTCGAAGAACACTCTCGAGGATTGTTTTTCTTTTCATCATCAGCTGCTCTCTTTGGAAGGCTAAAAAGAGAAATGTATTCTTGGCTTTTATTTAACTGGAGTTTGGAGCGGGATTTCACAAATGATGTGTTTCCTTGGCTTTTATTTGTCACTGTTATAGAGAAAGTTGAGGGTGTTAGAAATACGATGTTAATAAACTGGTATGTTAACCAATACGATGTGAAGTTTCTGTTTTTTTCGTGTCTGAGGATCTTCATTGATTTTTTCAGGAAAAAACATCTCAGGATCTTCATTGATCTTCATTGATTTTAGTTCGAGAGAGTTCAGAAGAAATTGATCTTCATTGATCTTCATTGTCAATTTAACTAAGAGCTGAAATTTAACTAAAAGCTGAAATTTACAGGATCAATTTTCATAGAAGCTGAAATTCAAGTTGCAATTTCAATGGTATTGCCAATGACAACTGAAATTCAAGTTGCAATTTAAAAGTTAAATTGAACCTTTCAATGGTATTGCCAATGATAGCTGAAAAGCTTTTAGTTAAATTGAAGCTTTATTGTCAGGTCACGGTAGGCATCTAAAAGTTAAATTTCAGCTTCTATGAATTTCAGCTTCATTGATCTTCATTGTCAGAAGATCCTGAAATCAAGTTAACTTGCAGCTTCTATGAAGTTCCTGAAATTGATCTTCATTGATCTTCATTGTCAATTTATTCACATATAACATTTGAACTAAAAATTGCAGCTTTTAGTTAAATCGCCTGCAACCATTTCCCACGAATTCTACTATGCAAATCGCCAGAATGAGTACCTACATCTCTTTTTCCAAACTTTAGGGCAATGGAATTTTTCAGAAAATTATGCAAATGCTTATTTTCAAAGTCCCAACTTTGTTAGATACAAGTAAGATTGGTTTTTTTGTTGATGGGTATGTTGCAATACATGGATTGATGGAGAGCATGTGACTTCCGGTTGTTTTGCTTATTTTCAGATCCATTCATCAAAATTCTCTCTATCTCTATATTATGGGTATGTTGCATGGATATCATTCATCAAAACACATCTTTTCTTTTCAAATTCATCAAAATTCTATCTATCTCTATCTCCATTCATCATGGTAACTTCCGGTTGTTATGCTACCACTCTATCAGAATTATAGTGCATTATAGTTAGACTTGCAATAAATTTGAATTATAATTGATAGAACTAACATCATTTGAATTATATTTAGACGTGCAAATTTAGACTTGCACAAAACTGAAATTCATTCTGCACTATATTTCCAAGAAGTTGTATTCATTAATCTTTGTCGTTGGTTCGTATTGGTTCACAGAGATTTGTCGGCTGGCGAGGCTGAGCAAGTTGTGCTTGCCTAGAAACTTTGCATGTAAATGCTTGATGTAGACCAAGCCTAAACTGAGGTTAGTCATGTGTGTATTTGTACAATTCAATTGTTGATTGTGGAAAAAAGAATGTTTCTTTGTATGGTTGCATTGGCATTTGAATGTGAGCTCGCGATTGTTGAACTCAACCATATGATTTGCTTATGCAAATATGCCATCCCCCCCCCCCCCCCCCCCCCCCCCCCCCGTGCGCGGGTGTTTGTGAAACACATATGCAAATGTTATTGTATTTTTCTATATATGTAATTGAATTGATTTGTAGCAACATTTACCACAAAATGGAAATGAGGAGGAAAATTATCTGTCATTATTGTTTTGCTACAATAATACTTATTATAGACGTATTTAACCAATGAAACCATAGATTAAAATGGATCTTCATCCCCAAAAAATCTTGCCTCATGGCAAATTTACAATTTTTCTCTAATAGATGTTCTGTTCCTCGAAGAACACTCTCGAGGATTGTTTTTCTTTTCATCATCAGCTGCTCTCTTTGGAAGGCTAAAAAGAGAAATGTATTCTTGGCTTTTATTTAACTGGAGTTAGGAGCGGGATTTCACAAATGATGTGTTTCCTTGGCTTTTATTTGTCACTGTTATAGAGAAGTTGAGGGTGTTAGAAATACGATGTTAATAAACTGGAATTGATCTTCAGGTTTCAAGTATTTTTATGTTAACCAATACGATGTGAAGTTTCTGTTTTTTTTCGTGTCTGAGGATCTTCATTGATTTTTTCAGGAAAAAACATCTCAGGATCTTCATTGATTTTAGTTCGAGAGAGTTCAGAAGAAATTGATCTTCATTGATCTTCATTGTCAATTTAACTAAGAGCTGAAATTTAACTAAAAGCTGAAATTTACAGGATCAATTTTCATAGAAGCTGAAATTCAAGTTGCAATTTCAATGGTATTGCCAATGACAGCTGAAATTCAAGTTGCAATTTAAAAGTTAAATTGAACCTTTCAATGGTATTGCCAATGATAGCTGAAAAGCTTTTAGTTAAATTGAAGCTTTATTGTCAGGTCACGGTAGGCATCTAAAAGTTAAATTTCAGCTTCTATGAATTTCAGCTTCATTGATCTTCATTGTCAGAAGATCCTGAAATCAAGTTAACTTGCAGCTTCTATGAAGTTCCTGAAATTGATCTTCATTGATATTCATTGTCAATTTCTTCACATATAACATTTGAACTAAAAATCGCAGCTTTTAGTTAAATCGCCTGCAACCATTTCCCACGAATTCTACTATGCAAATCGCCAGAATAAGTACCTACATCTCTTTTTCCAAACTTTAGGGCAATGGAATTTTCCAGAAAATTATGCAAATGCGTATTTTCAAAGTCCCAACTTTGTTGGATACAAGTAGGATTGGTTTTTTTGTTGATGGATATGTTGCAATAAATGGATTGATGGAGAGCATGTGACTTCCGGTTGTTTTGCTTATTTTCAGATCCATTCATCAAAATTCTTTCTATCTCTATATTATGGGTATGTTGCATGGATATCATTCATCAAAACACATCTTTTCTTTTCAAATTCATCAAAATTCTATCTATCTCTATCTCTATGAGATCCATTCATCATGGTAACTTCCGGTTGTTATGCTACCACTCTATCAGAATTATTGTGCATTATATTTAGACTTGCAATATATTTGAATTATAATTGACAGAACTAGCATCATTTGAATTATATTTAGACGTGCAAATTTAGACTTGCACAAAACTGAAATTCATTCTGCACTATATTTCCAAGAAGTTGTATTCATTAATATCTATCGTTGGTTCGTATTGGTTCGCAGAGATATGTCGGCTGACGAGGCTGAGCAAGGTGTTCTGGTGTATATTGCATTAAAGAGCCGAAGGGCAAGGTCCTGGAGATATGGCACATGCATATGAATATCCACTGTTATTTAGTTTGTTTAAGATAATTGTCTGGGAACGATTGCTAAAGTCCCAATGATGAATGCAGGGTGGTTTAGAAGTTTCATTGCTGACAATGGAGTTCCTTTGATGGTCATTGTATGGACTGCAATGTCATACTCAGTCCCTAGCAAAGTTCCTTCTGGAGTTCCAAGGAGGCTTTTCAGCCCACTTCCTTGGGATTCTAAATCGATACAACATTGGTCAGTTGCTTAGGTAGCAACATATGCTTCTCTTCAAATGTCTGTCATTTTTACTAGGTCAATCCACAACTAACACATTTTAAGGGATCCAGACCTACCAAGAAACTCTAGGATTTACTTGGGGACTTAAACCAATGATTGATTCATAGTTTGGATTATTCAATGTTACTGTTCTATTGGGATGTGCCAACTTCCAAAGAATCAATAGCAAGATTTTCTCCCATATTCACATGTAGTTTCTTTTTCAATATTAAACATGTTCACTGTATTCAAAATTTTAATTATAGTTCTATAACTTAAAATGAAAACAATTGCAAGCTCAAAAAAACTGGATATGCCAAAATCACATACATGTGAGATTGTCTTTTGGACCCATGTATGGTTGTGATGACTTAGTGTTATGGTATAAATTTTTGGTCAGCATGGATGAGACCAATTTTTTGCTGCTCAATGTATGTATCATCTTTAAAGAAGTTTTTGTTCTGATTTTCTCCGGTTATTTGTATAAAAGGTCAAATTTTGTTGAAGGATCTACATCATATGTGTTTAATGTTTGATGTTTAAGACCAGAGCTCTGCATCATCTTCAGTGGGTTTAATGTTTAATGCTTGATGACACAAGATCATGTGTATGCCGATAAAAGTAACAATTTTAACAACGAAATAGTTGACATTTTTTGATCCGGTGTTTAATGTCTGATTCATACAGAAATTGAAGTATGAATGTTCGTTGCTCCATTTATTGAGACATTCACGAAACAAACCCAAATCTGAAGTGACTGATCGTTGATCTTGAAGGACCTCGATGTTGCGATTGTCAAAGACATGATTCCTGCCAGGTGCCTGCCCAAAAGAGAGAGACCTCATAAGTTAGAGGGATTTTGAGGAGGATGAGATTTTAATCGGATGGATTTTGAGGAGGATGAGAAGGACAAGAAAACAAAGAAGAAGAAATCCAAGAAGAAGAAGATGGAATTCGCAACAGCAGCCACAAGCTGTGAGTTCTATTTTTCCTCTAATTTTGAATCACATTTCGATGTGGTCTTTTACCTGTGGATCTAAGATTCTAATTAATAATTGATATGCACTGAGGAGCAGTAAAAGCTTAATTTTATCATTGCTTTATTAAGATTTAGTTATTTTGCATTGGAAATTTTTTAATTTAGTAAAACAGCGAGGGATACAAAACAAAAGGATATGCTATTATAGTACAAATATCATGACTAATATCCCAGTATATTATTTACTCTTTTGTTAATAGAATATATTTGTTTTTTAAGTAGAGAGATCCCGGGTGTTTGTAGCAATTCCTCAAAGAAGAAAAGTTAATTTTGTGTTTGTTTTTGTTTGAAAATAGGCAGCTGCAAGTAGGTGCTCCCGTGGTGATGGTAGTATGAAGGACAAAGCTGGTCGGATGGTGAAATTCGATGTATATTATGTGCCGGAGTTCATCAGATGGGAATTTTCTCACGACGATCTTGAATTTTAAAGAATCTGATGTGGTGTAGTTCACAAATGGTTGATTTTGAGGTGAATGCCTTGGATTCTGCAATTTGGGGGGGGGGGGTTGAGAGGCTAATTCTGATCTTTTTGGTTGTTTGATTGAGAATTTTGGTTGGATCCTTGGTTGATAATGTAGAAATGGATTTTGTTTGGATAATTCAGTGATTGTTTGGATTTTTGGTTAATAATTATTGATCGAGTGAATTTTTCTGTGTTTTCTTCTATAGTTAAGATCTGTTCTTTTATTTGAACACGATGTTTTTTCTGGAATTTTATGAATGATTTACGATCATTGGTTTTAGATCCAGAGCTCATCTTGCTTAAGCTTTATTGATATTATCATTACCAATTTGGTTTAGTGTTTTGTTGTCATAAGCTTCAAATTTTTAAGATTTTTCATCTTAAGTGCAATATTTTTCTTAAGAAGCATGTGGTTCTGTAATTAAAGTTTTGTTTTCAGACATGAGCTACTAGAAATTTCCTGATATGCAATCAAAAAGTTGATCTCTTTGATCTGTTCACTCAAAAAGGATTGTGATTTGTCCTGAGTATTGCCATTTTTTGCCATTTTTTGATTAGCACCAGCAAGCTTATGATACAGCGTGAAGATGAATTTTTTGCTTGAAACACTAGAAAAAGAGCTGCCCCAAGGGACGTCCTCAAAACTCTTGCTTGAAACACCAGGACCATCATATACTTCTCTCTCTTCTAGGTTCGCTTTATTTTAGCTTTTGGTTATGATTTTGATTTCTTTGTTGTTGTCTATAGGTTTTGACAAATCGATTATGTTACACACATAGGACATGGTATCTTATACGTATCCGACACGACATGGTAGCATTATATAAGTGATATAAGTGTATGTGCTGCATCATATGCTACAAGAGAGGGTTCACGAAAAAATATTGAAACTCATGGGTAGATTTTTCAATTTTTATGGTTTATATTTATAATTAGCCAAAATAATGTGGATTAATCAAATTCCTAATAAAGATCAGTACTAGCTACCGGGAGCTCCATCCTTAATAAGGCTACCAGGAGATCCATCCTTGATAAGGGTCATTGATGGGAAGTGGTGATGCCCATGCTGTTGTATTCTTTGCATGTTTGATGGACTGTTAACTACAACACACCTAAGAGATCTACTTCTTACTTGAATTATGGAAACAGAAGTAAGATCTGTGAATTCCTTCATGCAAAACTGATTTGCATGATTGATAACAGGATAATTTGAACTTTGTGATGCGAGAGTATTAAGTAACTGATTTCATATTTTGTGAACATGAAAATATCAAATTGAAGTGGAGCTGATTTATATGTACTGAAGTGGAGCTAATCTGAAGTGGAGCTAATTATATCAAACATGAAAATAGCAGATCATGAACTAAAAATACTGGAAACATTGGCATCATGAACTAAAATAGCAGATCATGAACTAAAACTACTGGAAATAGCAGCTCAATTTCTAGGAAGTCCACTTATAATTCATCCCTTGCACATCATTCTGTCAATTTCATATTCTGTCAATTCTAAGTTCAAAAACATTGACATTTGTTTCTTGAATTTTATGTTACAAGTTTGATTGTTTATACATGATTTTCCTAATTGAACAGAGAAAATGAGGAAAAAGTGAATGCCGATGAGAGACTGAGCAAGAAGATGTCAAACATGCGGTGGGAAACAAGGATAACAATGAGAATGCAGCTGAAGAGGAAACTAAGGAGGAAAATAAGGTTAGTTCTTTCTAACTATGTTCGTTATTGTTTTATATGCTTGCTTTGAGTAATGTTATATGTAATCTATCATTATTTGATTACAAAGAAGTGTAATGCTTGCTGTAGTTCAATATAGTTATTTTTTAATGCTTGCTTTGAGAATTGTTATGGGTAATATGGTATTCTTTGAATACAAGGAATTGGGATAGAAAGGACAAGGTCTTTAGCTCAAATGTCCAATGATACACATTATTCTATTCAAAATATGACATGTTATTCAAGTGTTGGATTGTTCAGGATTTCTTAACAAATTTTTGGTGTTGTGCTATTAATTGATCAAAGTTTTTTAAACTGAAGTAATCCACCAAATTTTCTTGTGCTTTCCAAAGCTACATGCTGCGAAAATAAATTCCAGTTTGCCCAATTAGCCCCAAAAAAGGAAAGAAATAGAAATAACAACACAATATAACCACTAATTAGAGGGCTAACTTTACTTTTTGTTTTTTATTTGTTTGACAAGGAAAGTAGTCACAGCCAACAATTTTTTGACATTTTAGCACAAAAAAGTGAAGCATTTCGGCACAAACTTCGGTATGATAGTAATATGAGTTGGTCTCTCTGTTTCCCGCCTAAATGAATTTGATTTTGAACCCTCTCTGAACTCTAGCTAGCTCAATCACATCAATTCCTCCCATGGCCATGTATATATGCGCATTCTCCTTGGTGTACACGAGTCTCATTTTGCAGATATCACAGAACATGCAAGCGTTGTTTCAGTGTATATTACAGAACATGCAAGAATACTGTTGGTGTCCTTGAATTTATTTATCTAACTCTTTCAAATTAGTATCGGATACTTTGAAAGTATCATGTATGTTGCATTTGTATATATCATGATAACTGAGTTGATGAGGAAGATGAACAACCATTCAAGTTTTTTTGAAGCATGATCTTCTTCTTCAGATCTTTTAACCAGCATTTGCAGCATTTTGTGTTTTACATAAAGTTCTAATTCTAATATTTTGTAACTTCATTTCCCCCCCCCCAGATCATTGGATTGGATGCAATTTGGACTCTTCAACTTTGTGGTATCCCCTGTAGGATAGTCATGTGTGTAGACTCTTCGACTTTGTGTTATCCCCCAGATCATTAGATTATTGAAGTCATGTGTGCAGGTTGTTTCATGGGCGTATATATAGGTGATAACTTTCTATGGTAATGTGCATATCTATTAAATATATCTGCTTAGTGTGTCTATGAGATTAAGTTTAATCACAAGGTTGGTTGCCTCAAAATGGACTCACTAAAACTTTATGGTCATTGATTAAAAATGTTGGATGCATCATGTTGTACAATGGGATGCAGACAACCTGCATATTAACAATGTTGCTGCAGTTGTTGTACAATGGGATATGAATTTACAATAGGACAACATGTTGCAGCCAACCAGCATATCCAACCAGCATATTAACAATGGGAATTTACAATGGGACTCACTAAACCTGCATCCAATCATAAAGTACTATATTAAAAATGATGTTGTACAAAAAGTGGACTACATGCAAGTTTACATTTTTAATTTTGTAAAAGTAGTTCTCAAGCTACAGGAAATATAGGTAATTCTGTTTAGACGTAGATTTATGAATGAAGACATGTGTTACATATCCAATTGAATTTCAGATAACCAATATTCATGTAAATTCCTATTGTTAATATAGTATTTTGCATTTTTTTGCTTCTTACAAACAGGTGGTGATTGGGACAACATGAATATTGGTGATAACTTTTTATGGCAATGTGCATATCTATTAAATATATCGGTGTCTGCTTAGTGGGTCTATGAGATTATGTTTAATCACAAGGTTGGTTGCCTCAAAATGGACTCACTAAACCTTTATGGTCAATGATTAAAAATGTTAGATGCATCATGTTGTACAATCGGATGCAGACAACCTGCATATTAACAATGTTGCTACAGTTGTACAATGGGATATGAATATATAGTGGGAAAACATGTTGCAGCCAACCAGCATATCCAACCAACATATTAACAATGGGAATTTACAATGGGACTCACTAAACCTGCATCCAATCATAAAGTGCTATATAAAAGATGTTGTTGTACAAAAAGTGGAGTACATGCAAGTTTGACACTTTTAATTTTGTAAAAGTAGTTCTCAAAGCTGCAGGAAATATATGTAATTCTGTTTAGACGTAGATTTATGAATGAAGACATGTGTTGCATATCCAATTGAATTTCAGATAACCAATATTCGTGTAAATTCCCATTGTTAATATAGTACTTTGCTTTTTTAGCTTCTTACAAACTGGTGATTGGCGAGTTTGATTAGTTAAAATGGAAAATTTTCCGTTTGGGTATTGTAATCTTATACATCATGCTTATTTTTTATTTTAGATTGTCACTAATGATTTCACCCGAATGTCGTACTCCAACACAAATATGGCTCTATATGTGTTTATTTTGAGTGTGCATATTTAACTCATTTGGATGTATTTGGTTATCATATACGAGGAACGGAGTTTTAGTAAAATGGTCTATTATATAAAACAATTAGCTTTTTTTCAAAAGGAGGTATGTCATGTTTCATCTTACACATATGTCCAAGATGAATAATGCTTTTGAAATTTATAGTGTAATAAACATAATTTTTGGTTGATTGAAGTGTCCTACATATTGTAGCTTTATCAATATCCATCATAGTCAGCATTGGCATTGCCTTCTCCCATCAAACTGGGGTTAACCATAGACTACGAACATCATGAGGTCACCATCATTATGTGACACAAAATCTTCTATACTAAAGAAGTAGAAGAATGGGAACATTGTATGTCTGCTTTGAAAATGGCTCCCACTATGAAAGCATGGATATAGCCTTATAGCTAAGTGGAACATCTGATAATATAATTGTAAAATGATATTCTTGCATGGCAATCACTTTTTTGCTATCATTGACTTTTAGAGAAGCCATTGGAGGGATTTCATATAATTGTTAGATGCAGGAAATGGAGCAAGAGGTTTCTTTGCAGTAATATTACTATCTGCCCTTAAATATGCAATTCAAGTGGCCATGATGAATAAACAATTGGTTCCCTCTATCGTTGGGTTTTCAGGACTTCCGATATAAAACATATTTATGGTCTAAAGTAATTTATCTTGATATGTTTCACATTATCACATTTATTATGATAAATTGTTATACAACTGGAGAGTCACTGAGAGCTTTCAAACATCCAATTCCTAATGACCCCCTTTTGAATGCTTCAGGTTCAGGGAATGTAAGAATTTGTTGGGAGAGCAATGTATCATTGCTGGATTGCCAAGCTTTCATCCAGAGATTATTGACCATGTTGATTGAGTAATGTATCATAGCTGGAGTAATGTATTATATCTGGTGTGAGTAAAGTATCAAATTTTGGAGCCCACAGTTCAACCATTCCTCCATAAATTGACAAGTTTGACAAGCATCAAGTTCTGGGAATGTATCATAATTATGGGGTAACAATGTATCATATTTTTAGGAATGTATCAAATGCGTCAAGTTCTGTCAACGTATCAAATTTTGGAGCATACATTTCTTATCAAAACTGGTTGTTTTATGAATGTCAAAACTTTGTAAACCATAGTTCAAACATGCATGAGATTGAAATCCATGTATGCTATATGTTATATGTTTGTCAACATCCATGTATCAAAATTGGATGTTATATGTTCTATATATGTCAAAATCCATTTATCAAAATACATCTATCAAAATACATGTTTTATCAACATGACTGTGCTCAAAATTTTAATGGTGTTGCAATGTATACTATGTTCTTGCAACTTTAATGGTGTTGCAACGTATACATGATATGCTCAAAATTGCCTAGGTTTTGGAATGGTCATATTTATGGTAATTATAGTTCTACTCTATGCTTATGGAAATTGTTTTGGAAATTTTGAGCAACTACATAGTTCTACTTTATGTTTCTGGAATTATAGTTCTACTCTACATTGATGAACAAATTGAGTACTATTAGATGCCATATGAAATTTAAACTTAAATTGAGTGTTGTTAAATGCCATATGAAATTGATAACCCTACATCCTTCGGGCACGTGCAATTTTTTTTAAATACACATTCTTCAAAAAAGAATATAGGGTTTAGTTGTTATATCTTTTTTCCCATCAATAATCACTGCATGGACAATCAATATGAATCCTAAAAATTTTGTAATCTTAATATCAAATAGCAAAATTGAGAAGAAAGAAGAATATATGGTGAAATAAAGAGGATAATTGAGGCGTGAGAAAGAAATAGATGAAAGCACATTTTGCGTTGAAATCAAATGATCAAATGGCAAAGTTTGTAATTAATTAACAAATTTAAGAGTAATAATTTAATTCTAAATAAGGATAAATTTATAATTTCGAAAAAAAATAACAATTGCGGTGAAATCATAAGAAATAGGGTGCATCTAACACACTATTGGGTATATTGTTCGTTGTGCAGGGTTTTCATTCAGGCATATAAGCTATTTAATTTCCAAATTTTACTTCAGATTTGTTTTGTAAATTTGTTTCACATCCATTATTTTTGGTCTTTTCGGGCCATCAACACCCTTGGGTGGTTGGGGGGGCAGTTCATGGCATGATAATTTGTTGTGGGGAGGTGGGTGGGGGGGCTGTTCATGGCATGCTAATGTACTTTGGGGGAGTGCAGTTCATGCCATGATACTTTACTTGGGCGGGTTAATAATGGGTCTAATGGCATACTAATGTAATTAGGGGGCATCAACACCCTTGGGTGGGGGCAGTTCATGGCATGATAATGTGCTGTGGGGAGGTGGGTGGGGGGCTGTTCATGGCATGCTAATGTACTTTGGGGGAGTGCAGTTCGTGCCATGATACTTTACTTGGGGGGGTTAATAATGGGTCTAATGGCATACTAATGTAATTAGGGGGCAGTTTGTCTTAATCATGGAATATTTATCTAAACAGTAGGTAGATTTAGGTTACACAAACATGATAGTGAACACATAGTGTTCTTCAAGTCCATATGTTAAGTTAGGTTACATAATTAACTATTGTTTTTATCATATAAAATTTGTCAAAATAATGGGGGAAAGAGTAACTAAATTTGCCTAAAAATTTTGGAGGGAACTAAATATTGGGTGGCTAAAATTTTTGTGTGGAACTAAATAAACAATGAGCGAAACAAAATTTTCTGGTTGAAACTAAATTTTGAGGGGAACTAAAAATTTTAAATATTTGAGGGAACGAAATTCTCTAAGGAGAACTAAATTTTCGGGGGGCCTAATAATTTTTGCGTTTTAATTATTGTTGTTTGTATAAAATTAGGGCGTCCAAGATTTTGATAGGATAAATTTTAAATGAACCGTGCCCATAGGGCACGGGTTATGGCAAATCATTTGAGGGTAACTGATAATTGTACACACAAATTGTACGCAGTCAAATTGAAGTTTATATCCTGAATATGTTAAATCAGTAGAGGGTAACTGATAATTGCACACACAAAATAGAAAATTCATGAATACAAGTTGGGTACAAACAAATTGGAAAATTGAAGTTAGCAAACAGTTTGTTCTTGGTAAAATCTAATTTGCTAACTAATTTGCTAAACTATGTTCTGAATAGGAAATCCAAAAGGTACAAACTCATATAGGATTTTTGTTTTTCTGGATATTTGCCAGTAAAAAATAATTGACTTTGTGTTGTTGTAAGTTAACTGATATGTTATTTGTTGTTTCAAAGGGAAGGTTTCAAATTGCCATAGCAAACATTGTATTGTTTCAAATGGAAACATATTAGTATCAAAAGTTTTTTATTGTTTGTTGGCATTTTAATACTGAATGGCCAATGATATGCCACTGCTATATCGGTATTAATACGAGAAACAAATCAGAATAAAAAGGTTTTTACTGTTTGTATTAACTAATTAGTTTGTCATTCCTGACATTCATCGGGTGATTATATTCATTGGTTTCTAAATTTTGCAGATTTTGTGGAAACACCAAAGGGCTGTTGCGGCACAGGATATTTGGAGGCTGCTGTGTTCTGCAATATATTTTCAACTACTTGCAAAAATGTAACCAGATACATATTTTGGGATAATGTTCACCCAACAGAGAGAGCAAATAAGATCATTGTTGACAAGCTTACTGGAAAATGCATTGGATTTATAAGTTAAGGAGGAAGTCTAACTCAAACATGTATTTGATTAGAGATAGAAGAACTAAAGAGTTAGTTGTAGCTACAGGTGATGCATTAAAAAAGCATCTTAAGCAATGTAAAATATGTACATGGTGTTGATGTACAATTCACATTGACTGTCATCTATTTCTCATGTGTATCTATAGTGACTGGACAATCTTACTAAGATTTGTGGATACAATTCATACTATTGTCTTCTCACCTTGAATTCCATTGGGATTTCTTTCTGGTTACCGGATATGGGATTCAATACTATACAACATGATATGGTTTGTGAATAAAGTGGAATTGGGAAAACATATTTAAGAAGAGTTCGGTTTAATTTTTTTGTTGATTTTTTTGTTTCTTCTTTTTTGGTAGGCAAACTGCTGTGAGTTTTTCGCTTATTGTCATAGTCCATGTCATTTGCCCACAACTAAAACGTGTGGAAGCATCAGAGAAAGCTGTCAGCATTTGACATTTGGTTATTATATAACGATGCTGTCCCATAACTACTCTTTCAATCTACATGCTTGCCTCCTTCTCTCTTTTGTGAATATGTGCACGCACACGCGTGAGAGAGAATTTATTCAGATCGTTTCTTATGTCAAAGAAATACTTTGAAACATGAAGAATGATGATGATTAACATTAGTAAAACTTTAAGTCTGTTGAGATCATCTTACTGAAGCATGTTTGTTTGGTTGGAAAATAACCATGATGGTGAATTTTTTTAACTTTCTATTAATTGAAATAATTTCTTGAGTGATGTCTCAAGTGAAAGAATTGAAGGAAACGTTCATTTCATAAAAGCACATATGTATCTTCATTATTCTTTGCCAAACTTTAGTGTTTGCAATCTTACCACGCTAATTTTTTTTTCCGTGCCGAAGGCGCCCGTGCAAAAGGCTCCTGCAACGAATTTGTTGTTCCATGTCGAAGACGCCTTTGCCAAATTTGTTATTCCGCGCAGAAGGCGCCCCAGTCGCTAAATATTTTTACTCTAATTTATTGTTCTTTTAAATTTTGGCTGCGGAAATAATTTTTTGGGATCAAAAATTTCGCGGGAGAAAATCTTAACTGAACCGTGCCCGCGGGCACGGGGTATGACTAGTATATATATATATAAAGAAAGTAAACCAGATCGAATTCGAGTCATCCGGGTTGACATGCCAAACACATACCCAACCCGGATAAAATCCGGTCGGGTCGGATCAACCCGGATCCTACTTGACCCGAATTGGCCCCTACCCATAACCGGTTAAGGAAGTTGGGTTCGGGTCGGGTTCAGGTCGGGTCGGGTCGGGCTCATTTTGCCACCCCTAATTCCACCTTGGTAACTATCAAAATGTGGTGGCCTAAATGATGGTGGGGCTTATGACTTGGACTGCCAGTCTTGGTGAGGATTGTTGTGCCAATTGGAGGTGAAGGTGTTTTGGTTGAACCCTTGTCCTTAGTACACATTCGAAACATGGTTCACTTTGGTGGGGTTCCTTAGAACTTCCTTAAACATCAGAATGGTTGGACATCTCGATGTGTCATGTCACATACTATCACAAAGAGTACACATCTCTTCCATAGCCATGGCTTTGACTCTGTTTAAGCTAAGTTTCCTATTAAAGAAGGCTTCCATCTTGGAGTCTAATGTCTCCTCTGATATCAAAGTAGATAGGTCTCCGTCGATATCAAAGTTTGATGGATATTCATCAAAACGAAATCCTAATAAATGACTCAAGAATATAACGGCCTTGAAGACTATACTTGAGCGTTCAAATGGATTTTCAAAATTCCTAGTTAAATTTGAAAAGAGGAATTAAATGGAACCCCTCAAGTGTCCAGAATTTTCCAAGTTTTAAATTTGGAACGATATAATATGTCACCATGGATTGATGATGCAAGACATCATTAACTCATCATATAAATCTGAAGAACACGAAGTTTCTTCAGAAGGGTTCATTTTCGTTGTCCCATTTAACGGGAAAAATGATTAGGAGATCATCTCCACTACGCGTGGACATTGACTCTCAAAACTTGCTGTAATAGAATTTAAAATGATATATTTACTATCATCGTTAAAATAATAAGACCTTTAGGTCTCTTGAGAGTCCTTGAGGGATAAAAGTGGATTTATCCACTCCCTACATATGGCTGATGATGTACCTTAGTGTACTCATTCATATATCCTCTAAAAATGGTCATAATCAAACCTATTATCTAACTGCAGTCCCGTATTTTTTTCCACAGCATATATGACACATTATGAAATGCCGGGAATATTGGATACTATTGGGAAATCAGCCATAATTTGCAACTGGAATAAACTTGAACACACTGGAGTCTGTGTTCACACCCAAAATGGGTAATATGAATTAATCATTAAAATAATTAAAACAGATTACTTAGCCGTTAAAAATCCAGTTGCTGGTGACTGCATGGGACATGAAATTACACTGCATACCATTAAAGCGCCTCCTTAGAACATATTTATATAGGCCTCATCGCCCCATATAAACAGTTTGTGAGAACTCCTAACGGAGGAAGCGTTTAGAGCACATCTTATAGATTGTGACATGATGTGTTCACATCGCCATAGCACCACTATGAACCATCAAATGCAGTCTTAGAACTATTTATCGAGTGCAATTATCCCAGATAAATAGATTCCGAGCACTCCAAACGGGGAAGCATTTAGAGCACATCGCATAGATTGTGTCTTGATGAGTCATCATATAAAGAATCGATAGTGAAGATTAGATCCTGAAGATCCTTCACATTCAGAACTCTTTAAATTCCCAGTATGAGGTTCAACATGGATATTACCATCATCCCGGAGCTTGAAGCTTAGTTGACCATTTCAAATATCTAAATCGTGATGTGATCCTGAAGATCCACACTAATGAAATTGTTAAACAGTTTTCGGATATATTTACTGACAACCCGAATATTGTCAAAATCACACATCCCTACTGCTAAAAATCCAGCTATGATTAACATACCAAAAATAATGGATGCAATCCATCAGTAGCACAAGTGGATGTCCTCAATGAATGAGAGGACATACCACGAGGCTCCAAAGAAGGGCTACTCATGGAGACCTTTATACAATACCACCACAGGAAAGTGAGCTCATCTCCATATCTCTCTGTTTCCAGAACCTCTGGAAGAGATTAATCTGGAATAAATTGAAATATTAATGTATAATGTC
The DNA here is from genome assembly GCA_030789695.1 of Scilla litardierei. NCBI lineage: Eukaryota > Viridiplantae > Streptophyta > Magnoliopsida > Asparagales > Asparagaceae > Scilla > Scilla litardierei. The sequence goes on from CM061133.1 coordinate 261,017,012, forward strand.
CGTACATGAGGAGGCGTTTGGATAAAAAACACACTTGTCGACAACTTCTTTACGTTTCATTTTGCCACTAAATGTGATATTTATAAATATCGTTCCACACTCCATTGCCTGAAGCAGACATAGAGATTGGTCAAAAAGATGGAACGATGCAATAATAAGCTGAGTTGGACTCACTTATGAAACGTGAAAGCGTTTGGACCAGAAGTCCGATATCAAAAAGGTATCAAACATGTGGGCATAACGAGTATTAAATAAACACAAATATAAATAAATAAAATCGTATGCTATAAGCAACATGTTATAGCTTAGAGGTTCATTTCGCTGAAACCAGGAAGTAATCAAGTAAGATGAGCTCGACTCACTTACAAATAAAACTAATGCACCAGGTTCCTTGGGTATGTTTGTGAAAATCCTGCAATTAGCAAAGGAAAATTTTGGGTTTTTGTTACTATGTATGTTGTGACAACATACCTTTATGAATTTATTCCTAATTTCATTACTTGGCTGAATAGACTCTGAGACGTCTATTCTATGAAAAATATAAAATACAACTAAGAAAATTTCTTATGAAAATAAGGACTCTTTCTAAAGGTTGTCTTTGCATCTTTAAAAGAGCAAAGAAAATGATTTGAAATAATATTTGTAAAGGACTCAAATCTCATCAGATCTCTGAAGAGAAAACTGAAATATCTGTATAAGCCTACATATCAAATATGATATGAAAGATCTGTTGAGTATTGGAATCCTCGGATTTGGTTTTGGATGATGAACAAACATAAATATATCGTGAACTAATACTTTGTGAGCGCAGTTATGGAGATCGTCGCCAAATTCATATGAACATCCAAAGCGACGTCTCAAGACTTCTCAAAGCACGTGATCGTATGCCTAAAGCTTCGTTGAAGCTTTTGGACCATTATTGAAGTCATGAATATTCGATCGAAGCTTTCGAAGACGGTTCGTCAAGTTTTATTTATAGTCTTCTAGCTTCGTATCGTAGAATGTTAAGCCTTGAGTAGGTCTTATGTTTTAATCTTCATAACGCTCATATCTTAGATATAGGATCTTAGTAGAAGTCCATACAAACTTTCCCGAAGCTTCGCGCTTCGATTCGCGACTTCTAGTGCATTTTAGTTGGTTCAAGAAGAAGAACCAACCGACTAGATGGTGATCTAGTCAGTCGGCAATGCTTCTTGGACCGACTAGTTTGCCTTCTCAATTCTAAGATCTTTGCTGTTTACAGTTAGTCGGTCTACGTTGACTCACCGACCGACTAGTTGGTGAACTAGTCGGTCAGTGATCCTTCTTAGACCGACTAGTTGAGCTTTCCCTGTACATGCCAAGTTACTGTTTATCGTTAGTCGGTCTATGTACATTTGGCGACCGACTAGTTGATGAACTAGTCGGTCAACATTTGTTCTTGGACCGACTAAATCAATTTGTACTCAGACTATTTGTTTTATCTCTTAGTCAGTCTAAGTTCACTCACCGACCGACTAGTTGTGAAACTAGTCGGTTGGCAAGTCTTCTTGGACCGACTAGTTCTTTAAGTCTGAAACTTCATCTATTCACTGTTCACCTCTAGTCGGTTTATGCTGTTTGATCGACCGACTAGTTGATGAACTAGTCAGTCAGTGGTTGTTCTTTGACCGACTAGTTTGGTTCAGAATAGAGCCGTTGGAGCTTTAATTGAAACGTTTTTCTCTCTCTTTCCTCTATCCTATAAATACTTGGTGTGCTGCATTCATTGCACTCAAGGCTGATATTAAGAGAAGTTTAGAGATCAAAGAGAAAGCATTCAATCTCATTTAAAGCTCATTCATTTCCATTCAAGAATCTCTCCCTCACTCTTATTTCAAAAGAGAGATTCATTGATTGTGAGCCTTCCAAGCCAAGTGCTTGATTCTAGGTCACCAACATCCACCTAGGACTCCATTGCTGGTCATCTGCTTGGAGCTAGGGTTTGGTGCCTCTTCATCTTCCCCAAAATCCGTTTTGCCATAAATCGTAAGTTATACTCAAGGCATAGGATTTTGTCGGTTAGACTTTCTATTTCAATTTACTTTGATATTGTAAGTGATTCACTCTCGGTTGTGAGAGTTTGTTTGTGATCCTGGGTTGTGGGAGTCACAATTTCCTTTGTGTATGATTTGACTTTGTGAAGGTTTTTCACAAGTATTTCATAGTGCAAATCTTGAGTTAGGGTTTCTAACTCAAGTATCCGGAGGGGATCCGGGTGGTTGGGACGTAGGATCACCGGGAACAAGTCGGGGAGACTTGGGTGAATCCGAACCCATTAACATCGTGTGTTTGCGATTGTTTCTTTGTTGTCATTATTTACATTTCCGCATTTCCGCATTAATTGGTAGAGTTTGCAAGATAATTAGGAATTATCCTCTTAATTATTTTAAAGTACTATTCACACACACCCCCACCCTCTAGTACTTGTGCAGTAGCTTAGCAGGGCATTACATTTGGTATCAGAGCCAAGTCTATAGCTATGTCTGCCAACGACAACAAGACCGTTCGTCCACCTTCCGACTATAGCACCTTCAAGAATCGTGAAGGAGCTTCTTCGGTGATGGAAGGACACTCCTCAACGAGGCCTCCCTTCTTCAACGGTACCAACTACGGGTACTGGAAATGCCAGATGGAAACTTTCCTCCGGAGTGCTTCACTATGGAGGGTCACGATGAAGGAGTATGTCGAGCCCGCCGAAGAAGATTTCGAGAAGTGGACTACCGCGGAGGTTGCCGCGGAGGTAAGCAATGCCAAGGCAATGAACGCCTTGCAATGCGCTTTGGAGCCCGAGGATTTCAATAATATATGCACATGTAAGAGTGCATATCAAATATGGAACTCCCTCCTCATCTTGCATGAAGGAACGAGTAGGGTGAGAGACTCTAAACTCGTTGTAGTTAATAAATATTACGAGTTATTTCATATGCTACAGGGTGAGAAGATAAAGGAGTACTTTGCTCGCTTCGTCGACATCACAAACGAGTTGGAGGCTCTTGGTAAGATCTACACCCAAAAGGAGAAAGTCTCGAAGATCATCGATGGACTTCCTTCTAGTTGGGAGAAACGTACCTTCGCCATCGAGGAAGGTAATGACATGAAAACTTATACCGTTGTTCAACTAATGGGTACCTTGATGTCTTATGAGGTACGCAAGGATAGCAAGTTGAAGTTGCAGGAAAAGATGAAGTCCTACCTAAAGCAAGACGAGCCAAAGAAGAAGGCTATTGCTTTCAAGGCCGCTCCATCAACTTCCACATCGACCGATGATGAAAACTCGGAAGACGAGTTGGACTTGGAGTCCATGGCTCTCATGGCAAAGAAGTTCAACCGGTTCTTCCGGAAAGGTAACTTCAAAAACAAATCGAAGTTTAGTTCTACTAACGCCTCCTCTCCTTTGTGTTTCAAATGCAACAAGCCAGGACACATGAAAGCGGAGTGTCCTCAAAACAAGCACAAGGAGAAGTGGAAGGCACTGAAGTTCGACAAGTCGAAGAAGTACAAGAAAGGGTACAAGAAGGGACTTGTCGGGACATTAACCGACTCCGAGGATTCCTCTAGCGGAGAGTCGGATGATGAGCAAGTGGAGCAAGCACACATGTGCTTCATGGCTAGAGAGGAAAATGAACAAGGATCTTCCTCCGATGATAGCGACAACGAAGGCGATGAGGTAACCATGGATAACCTTAGAAATGCTAATGAGCAATTATGGTCTAAATACACTAAATTAGTAAATAGGTATACTAAAGTAAAAGATGATTTAGCTAGCATCCAAACCTCGCCTAAAACTATCATCACCAACAACGACACCGTTGTTGAAGAGTTGAAAAATGAGATTGTAAATATCAAGTCTCAACTTGAACATGTTAGCATTGAGGATCCGGAGGAACACAAGATAGCGGATTTGACTTCTCAAAACTCGACTTTGAGTGTTGAGAATGAAAATCTCAAATCTCATGTTTATGTGCTCACATCGCAAGTATCCACTTTGGATGCTTCTATGCGTTCTCTCACCGAGAAACATGACTGCACATTAGGCCGAATTAATAAATTCAATAAGGGTAAGGACCATTTGGATAAAATCCTAAATGACTTACTTCCGGCCAATCACCACATTGGCTTGGGGTATACGATGGGAAGTTCATCCAAATCGGCCACTACTTTTGTTAGGCCAACTTCCGGTGACTCAACGAGTGGGAGCAAATACTCTATTGGTAGTTCATCTACCAATGGTGCTTCCACCTCGTACACACCTTCATTTGGAAAGAAACCCACTTTGGGTGGACCTCCAAAGAAGGGTCATGCTTATATGTACACAAATACCATGCCACGTAGGAACACACGTCCTACTCCACATGCTCACTCATATGATGATTTTTATGCACCACATCCACGGGCAAGTGCACACCAAGTGAGACACCCTCACGCACGTGTTCCCCCACATGCATATGTTCACCCACATCATCGTATGAATAATTATCCACATGCACCATTTCATCATGTTCCTTATGCCTATCCACGACATGCATCACGTAGAAATCAACAACGCATGCATGCACCCAATAGGATTAGGGCTCCCAAAATCTTCACTATTTGGAGCCCAAAGGACACAAGCATGGATGAAAAACAAGTTTACATGAATGATTATTTTATGAATGTAGTGTATAATGATAATTATGTGGGGAAGTCTAAGTCCAATTGGACTTGGCTTCCAAAGGTCTAATCTTTTGGACCCAATGACCTTGGGTACCATGATACGATATTTTCTATCTTTAGGTACTCAAGAAAAAGAAACGGAGCAACAAATTTAAATTTAGCTCCAAGAGGAATTGGATACTCGATAGCGGGTGTTCAAAACACATGACGGGTGACGCTCATTTGCTCTCCGGAGTGGTTCCCATTGCAAATGGAAACTGGGTAGTCTTTGGAGGCAACGAGAGCAGAACCATCATAGGTGTTGGTAAAGTGGGTAATCCTTCTAAACCTCTTATAAATGATGTTTACCTTGTTAAAGGATTAAACCACAATCTTATTTCAATAAGCCAACTTTGTGACAAATGTGACAAAGTTAGCTTTGCGAAAGGAATGTGCCATATTTTAAGAAAAGATAATAATGAATTATTGTTTTCCGGTACACGCCATAAGGATATATACATCCTAGATCTTCTGAGATCACATGAACAATGTATCATTGCCAACACAAGTGAACAACACTTATGGCATCGACGTTTTGGTCATGTGAACTTTGGAACACTATTTAAGCTTTCCAAGTTAAATTCTATTAGAGGCTTCCCTAAGCTTGTCTTTCAAAAGAAAAGCTTTTGTGACTCGTGTCAACGATGCAAGCTTCCAAAATCGTCTTTTAAACCTAAGAAAAGCATTTCTTCTAAGCGGCCACTAGAGCTATTACATCTAGATGTATTTGGGCCAACTAGAGTTGCTTCATTAGGAAATGCACGATATGGACTTGTCATCGTTGATAACTTTTCTAGGTTTACTTGGGTATTTTCATTGAGTAATAAAAATGATGCTTTCGAAAATTTCACAATATTTGTCAAGAAAGTACAAAATCTCATTGGAACCACCATTGTCACTATTCGTAGTGATCATGGAGGGGAATTTGAGAATGAGTCTTTTGAGAACTTTTGTGATGAAGTTGGTATTACACACACCTTCTCATTCCCTCGCGCACCTCCTCAAAATGGTGTTGTTGAGAGAAAGAATAGGACGCTAGTGGAGTGTGCTCGCACTATGCTTGATGATAGCCAACTTGGCCATCAATTTTGGGCGGAAGCGGTACACACCGCTTGCTATGTGTTTAATATGATACTTTTGTGGCCCGGCACTAAACAAACTTGTTATGAATTGTTGTTTGGTAGGTTGCCTCAAGTTAAACATTTTCGTGTTTTTGGTTCAAAATATTTTATTAAAAACACGTATGGTAGTTTGGACAAATTCGATCCAAGATCCGATGAGGGGATTTTTGTTGGATATTTCTCACGTAGCAAAGCCTACCGGATATACAACAAACGAATCTCAACGATCGCTTCATGTTTCATTTAATGAAGGATTTGTTCCAACTAGAATTACTAATGATGATGACTCCATGGATGTTTTATGTGATTCAATTGGTAATTCTAATTCTATTGATTCTATTGATACTAACCCGACTAATGAAGTTTTTGAGAATGTTCCTAGTGATCAGGGAATTCCCAAACGGCTTCATACCGTTCGTGACCATCCTCATGAGCAAGTCATTGGCAATATTCATGATAGTGTCAAGACGAGATCTCAAGTCAACCACTTCGCTCATTGTGCCTTTGCCTCCTCGATAGAGCCAAAGAATGTTAATGAAGCGTGCGAAGATGGTGCTTGGATCTTAGCCATGGAGGAGGAACTCATTCAATTCGAGAGGAATGAGGTTTGGGAGCTTGTTCCATTGCCATCGAAGAACCACACCGTCATAGGGACAAAGTGGATCTTCAAGAACAAGACCGACGAAAACCAAATCGTCGTCCGGAACAAAGCTCGGTTAGTAGCTCAAGGCTATCGGCAAGAGGAAGGTATTGATTTCGAAGAATCCTTTGCTCCGGTAGCTAGATTAGAATCAATTAGATTATTGTTATCTTTTGCATGCCATAAAGATTTTAAACTTTTTCAAATGGATGTTAAAAGTGCGTTTTAAACGGAGATGTTGTTGAGGAAGTCTATGTTTCTCAACCTCCGGGTTTTATAAATGAAAAATTTCCAAATCATGTTTTTAAACTTAAGAAAGCACTTTACGGTTTGAGACAAGCTCCTCGAGCTTGGTATGACCGTTTAAAGAATTTTCTTTTGGATTTGGGTTTTAAAATGGGAGAAGTTGATTCCACATTATTTGTTAAGTATTCGAATAATGATATAATTTTAGTTCAAATTTATGTTGATGATATCATTTTCGGTGCTACTAACTTTGCTCTTTGCGAAGAGTTTTCTAATGTGATGAAGGATCAATTTGAGATGAGCCATATGGGTGAGCTCAAATATTTCTTAGGTCTCCAAATTCGCCAAATGAACGATGCAATCTTCATCCACCAAACGAAGTACACGGTGGAGTTGCTAAAGCGATTTGGAATGGAGAATGCCTCCAGGAAGAAGACTCCAATGAGCACGACTACACATCTTGATAAAGATGCGGGCGGAAAAGATATAGACATTCGTCTATATCGAGGTATGATAGGTAGTTTACCATATCTTACCGCAAGTAGGCCCGATATTATGTTTGCCATATGTGTATGTGCTCGTTATCAGTCTCAACCTAAGGAATCTCACTTAGTAGCGGTAAATCGTATTTTCCGTTATTTAAGTTACACACTTGATTTTGGATTACTTTATCCAAAATCTAGCACGTATGAGTTAATCTCATATAGTGACGCAGATTATGCGGGATGCAAATCTGACAGGAAAAGTACTAGTGGCACTTGCCATTTTATAGGAAATTCTCTTGTCTCTTGGGTTTCCAAGAAGCAGAATTCCATATCACTTTCAACCACCGAGGCGGAATATATTGCCGCCGGTGCCGCGTGTGCTCAAGTTCTTTGGATGAGACACATGACGTGCGTTTATATTTCATATATTCACGCACGTTTTCTTTTGTGTTTCTCCATGTTTTTCCGCCGTCTCTTATTCGTTTTCGTGTATTTTCCCATTTTCTTTCACTTTTCTTTGTTTTTCCATGATTGCAGGGGATTGACCACGTAGGGGACGTTTAACGATGATATCCCAAGTCCCCGGAGCAACGGGAGAAGTCACGCGTGATCCAGGGGGTCAAACGCCAAAGAATTCATCTTTCAGCCCCTCACCCGATCGGTTGGTCATCTCCAACCGATCGGGTGATGCACGCGTGCACCACCCGGTCTCTGCCGCAGCTCACAAAGAAGCCACCCGACCGGTTCACAGACCGGTTCTGCGGGCGGCTGTTCTCTGTTTTTTCGAGCAGAATTCCAACCGATCGGGTGACTCTCACCCGATCGGTTCATCTGTAGCTGAAGAAGATGAGCTGAAGACACGGACGTTGAACCGATCGATTCACCCGACCGCTCCAAGATCCAACCGGTCGCTCAAGAACTCACCCGACCGGTTCATGTGATCGGGTGAAAGCTCGACGTTTTCTGTTACTATTTTGTAACGGATCAACCGATCGGTTGACTTGTCAACCGATCGGGTGACGTTTTTTCTGCGGGTTTGGACCCGAACCACTAGGGTTTCGAAGTGGGGTTATAAATACTCGAAGTTGGCCGACTGAAAGGATCTCTCCTGGAGTTTTTAGGGCTTGCTGCCCCCCTTCTCTTGGGAGTTCTAGGTTAGTTTTAGATTAGGTATTTTGTTCAATAAGTCTTGTATGGGATCAACGATTCACTCAAGATAAGTATTGTCTATTCTCCTCTCTTTTTCTCCATTGTTTGTATTGTGTTTATTTTGCTTGATGGTGAAAGTTTGTGTGTCTTTTGTGTTGTTGGTTTTTATGTTATTCACCATTGAGTAGTTTCGATGAACCCTAATACGGGTTAGGGTAGGATTGATGCTTGGAAATTTACATTAGACTTGGTTGCATGGCACGTGTTCGATGAAATGTGTCAATGGGGATTTCTAGCAATCTGGGTCCAATTCGTACGACAACACACTAGATGTGTTGGGGGTTGGGGTCCGGTGCTTGTCCTGTCAAGATCCGCTTCGATGTATTGCTAGAAATCACATTTGACTTATTTGGCCATTAGGGTTACACGGGGGTGTTTCATTGTCATTGGTGGGAGAAAGACCGCCTCTGACCGTCGGGCCAAGGGGGAATAAACTTGGCGGTTGACTCCCTAGCCATAGCTCACGCCCCTTGTGTAGACATCGAGTCCCAGCTCGCGGGAGCGGCTTGGACGAAGTGTTGGGAGTTATCATTGTGACCTTAATGCTCCCGGTTGCGGAAGGTGTTAATGGACACGGGAGTGCCCACCGTCCGGAACCGGGTAGGCCTAGCATGCTTGGTACCGACCGGAATATCGGGCCATGGACGCTAGGTACCACCTTTTGGGGCAATGTCTCACCCTGGATCAAGTCAAATGCCAAGTGTCATGAGTGCTCTAGCCCGTGTTAGCGGGGATTCACGTCGTGTCTTTTTATTTATTTCTTTTATTTCTACACTTCCACCCACATCATCCGCGTAGCTAGCACACGACCTAGGCGAGGCTAGTAGCCACTCAAGCCATCCACCTCCATGTGTTCGATAAACCCGCACCCTACACTAACCGTGCACTTGCGGTAAAACGACACCGCGCCCAATACCGTAAACGGGGCGCCGGTCAAGTTTTTGGCGCCGTTGCCGGGGAGGCGTTCGGTTTGATATTAGCTTAGCTTGGGTTCGTTAGACTACGCATAAAAACACAAAAAAAAAATTTCTATTTCTTTTTTTATTTCTTATTTTTTAAAAAAAAATATTCAATAACCAAGAAATTTTTCCCCCACCATTATATTATCTTTTTGTTATTCTCTTGTACTATTGACGCTCCTCTCTAGTTTTCTTATTTTTGTTGTCCAGGTATCTTTGATATTACCATGTGGAGATCAAATTTCGATGCTCAGATGGGAGGATACGATCCTTATCCAGTTGTGATTTGTGAGACTTGTGGGATGGCGGGGCACGAGTATTCTGATTGCCCATTTACGCTTGAGAGCCTCCCCCCACTCCAAGGCCAAACATTTTCCCACAATCTTAGCCCAAACACCTCCCATCCATTTCCTCAACCTTATACCCCTCCACAAACACAAGAAGAATCAAGCCTCATGTCTCTCCTTGAAAGTGCCATGTTTAACCAAGGCCAAATATTACAAAACTTAATGGTACCAATCACCGAGCCGACACCGAGGAGAGGGGATGAAGGAGAGGATATACCCACTTTCATGGTTGAGACCACCATGCCATCGGCCACCATAGACACATCTCAAGCCGATACCCCATTTTTCCATCACTACCACTTGGATGACGAAGCATTTTTTGATGATGATAGTGAGGATGTGGAGATTTATCTAGGATCTGTGGGAGAGATTTCTTGTCTTGATTTGGATACCCCACATGAGTCCTATGAGAACACTGAGGAGTTTACAGAGATTATGCATACAGGCGAGGAGGATGTGCGTGAGGACGAGGACACCACGACCACATACGAGGGGTCCGCTCCACATCCACCTCCACAGCCATCTCTGTCACAACTTCCTCCTTGGTCGGTGGTCAACCATGAGGATGTCATTCAGGACATCGGGCAGATGGAGGAGCATGAGCATATCGTCGAGGAGGATGTGCATGAGGGCTTGGATACGATGGTCCACTCTATAGAGCCCGAGCCACATCTACCTCTACCGTCACGCTCCACTTCTTCTGCGGCTGAGCATCTACTTGAGCATATTGCCCCTATTCAGGGAGATTTTCATACTCACTCTCACTCCACTTTTGAGTCTCGCTTTTCACTTCCTATTTCTTTAGACTCGTATATATTTGACATACCATATCTCTCGCAGGACACAGGATCTACTTCCCCTGAGGTATGCTGCGGTGTGTCACCACCTGGAGAGCCACTTCTCATTGAGAGCAAGGATTTGGTCGTCGCTAGTATAGAGGATAGCGACCCATTCTCAGGGAGTATTCGTCACACTTTCACTATTTTTCAATCTTATTTTGACGATTATCTCTGGGATACTTTTATTTTGGGGAAAGATTTTTTGCCATGGACTAATGCACCTCGTCCTTTGCAGGTCGCAGGTGGACACCTAAGAGGGATGCTTGGAGGTGCATTGCTTGGGTCCATTGGCACACGTGGCACAGCGCTTCTGGCGGAGCCACAGAAGGAGCAGTTAGAGCAGCTACCTGCCCCTCTTCAGATCTTGGATCCGCCTATGCTCAGGTGTATCCTAATCCAGTAGTGTAAAAATTTACCGCTTTCTAGTTTAGATTTGAATAATCTCGTCTCCTCTCATTAGCGATGGGAGCGTATCTAGGATTTGCTTTTGCATCTTAATAACCCATCATGTCGTGCCCTTCTATCATTTCACCCCCATCCTCTACCGAGGAGAACGAGAATGTCTCTCCTGCATTCTGATTTCTTTCTTTTCCGATTTTCCCCTAGCATATTTCTGCATCACATTGATCATATCATTTTGCTAGCATTGTCATGTTCAGCTTGGGGGAAATCGACTTTTGTGTGCATGTTTTTGCGTGTCGTTGTTGTGTGTCTGTGTCTATAAGTTCTTTTGTCGTGTTTTATATCTTTTATTTTAGTGTCTCTTTATTTTTTTTAGTTTCGTTCATGTGTTTTTTCGTGTTTTTCATTTTTGTGTCCGTGCACCCCCCCATTTTCATTGCCCTCCCGTATTCACTACTATTGCATTGAGGACAATGCAAGTTTCAGCTTGGGGGAGTCGCACTTCGTGCGTCTTTTGTCTCTTTTTCTTCGTTATTTGAGTCGTTTTTCTCCGTGTTTTTCTTTTTCTTTTTCTTTTCTTTTTTTTATCTCTTTCTCCTAGAGATGAACCCTATGATGAATTGCCACGAAAATCACACGCGCACCTTGCACAGCTTCGATAATCATATTCACTAACCCTAGGATATCGAGTCCTCTTGCATTTCATGCATCGCGGGTCCACTTAGCTTTTTGAGAGTCGTGCGTCGTGCCTAGTTGTTTGGTGTGCTTCTACCTTGTGATTATGTTTTATATACCTATCCTTGGTTGACCCCTAGATTATCATGCTTCGATTTGAATATGCGGTATTTGCTTCTACTATCTGCTTCTATATGCATGCTATATTTATATCGTATATTTCAATTCGCATGTGTCGGGATTCCACAAACAAGGACTAGGATAACCCATTTAGCCCATGCTCTAATTAGCGAGAATAGTTTCCTTTGCCCAAGTGTTTAGATTCCGATTTCTTTTTTGTTTTACTTGGTGTAAACCCCCTCGTCGTGTACCGTTCTCCCACTTAGGAGAGTACACATGTATATACCCCAATATCCAAAAATCCAAAAAAAGGAGAAAATAAAAGAAAAACCCAAAAAGAAAGAAATGAATAAAAAAAATTGTATAGCCAAAAATCCAAAAAAAAATACAAATACCCAAAACCCAAAAAAAATTCCAGTGTGAATATTTTTCCTACTTGCCGAGAATAAAGGGAAGGCGAGAATTTGCACCGAGTGTTCTTCTCCACATCATCTCAACCCCCATCGTTTTCGAAAACACTTGGCTTAGGAACTTTTTAGCTATTATCTAGGCTTTAGTGTGGTGATTTCCTTAACCCTAGTTGTGGAGTCCCTGACGCATGATATGTTTCGATTCTCTCTCTATTCTCATGCATGCTTGAACCATATATTCACCGCTTAATTCAATTTGAATCGATATTTGGGTCTTTCTTTGGGTATGTGTATATGGAGCTTTATTGCACATCGTAGATAGTGACACCGTCTGCTAGCACACGACCGCACTCACTCGCGCTTCACTGCGTGGACCCACGACACTTATTTGGACTCGCTTTCCTAGGTTTAGTGGTGTGATTTGGCGTTTGCTTGCTTGGTGAGTGGTTTTTGATTTTGGTGGCTCTGATGGGCGATCTAGGGCTTAGAGTTTCCTTTTTCTTTCTTCCTCTCTATTTTCTCCTCCGAGCTCCTCCTCTCACTCGTCTTCCTCGAGGACGAGGAAGAGTTCAGCTTGGGGGATTTTGACGTGCGTTTATATTTCATATATTCACGCACGTTTTTTTTGTGTTTCTCCATGTTTTTCCGCCGTCTCTTATTCGTTTTCGTGTATTTTCCCATTTTCTTTCACTTTTCTTTGTTTTTCCATGATTGCAGGGGATTGACCACGTAGGGGACGTTTAACGATGATATCCCAAGTCCCCGGAGCAACGGGAGAAGTCACGCGTGATCCAGGGGGTCAAACGCCAAAGAATTCATCTTTCAGCCCCTCACCCGATCGGTTGGTCATCTCCAACCGATCGGGTGATGCACGCGTGCACCACCCGGTCTCTGCCGCAGCTCACAAAGAAGCCACCCGACCGGTTCACAGACCGGTTCTGCGGGCGGCTGTTCTCTGTTTTTTCGAGCAGAATTCCAACCGATTGGGTGACTCTCACCCGATCGGTTCATCTGTAGCTGAAGAAGATGAGCTGAAGACACGGACGTTGAACCGATCGATTCACCCGACCGCTCCAAGATCCAACCGGTCGCTCAAGAACTCACCCGACCGGTTCATGTGATCGGGTGAAAGCTCGACGTTTTCTGTTACTATTTTGTAACGGATCAACCGATCGGTTGACTTGTCAACCGATCGGGTGACGTTTTTTCTGCGGGTTTGGACCCGAACCACTAGGGTTTCGAAGTGGGGTTATAAATACTCGAAGTTGGCCGACTGAAAGGATCTCTCCTGGAGTTTTTAGGGCTTGCTGCCCCCCTTCTCTTGGGAGTTCTAGGTTAGTTTTAGATTAGGTATTTTGTTCAATAAGTCTTGTATGGGATCAACGATTCACTCAAGATAAGTATTCTCCTCTCTTTTTCTCCATTGTTTGTATTGTGTTTATTTTGCTTGATGGTGAAAGTTTGTGTGTCTTTTGTGTTGTTGGTTTTTATGTTATTCACCATTGAGTAGTTTCGATGAACCCTAATACGGGTTAGGGTAGGATTGATGCTTGGAAATTTACATTAGACTTGGTTGCATGGCACGTGTTCGATGAAATGTGTCAATGGGGATTTCTAGCAATCTGGGTCCAATTCGTATGACAACACACTAGATGTGTTGGGGGTTGGGGTCCGGTGCTTGTCCTGTCAAGATCCGCTTCGATGTATTGCTAGAAATCACATTTGACTTATTTGGCCATTAGGGTTACACGGGGGTGTTTCATTGTCATTGGCGGGAGAAAGACCGCCTCTGACCGTCGGGCCAAGGGGGAATAAACTTGGCGGTTGATTCCCTAGCCATAGCTCACGCCCCTTGTGTAGACATCGAGTCCCAGCTCGCGGGAGCGGCTTGGACGAAGTGTTGGGAGTTATCATTGTGACCTTAATGCTCCCTGTTGCGGAAGGTGTTAATGGACACGGGAGTGCCCACCGTCCGGAACCGGGTAGGCCTAGCGTGCTTGGTACCGACCGGAATATCGGGCCATGGACGCTAGGTACCACCTTTTGGGGCAATGTCTCACCCTGGATCAAGTCAAATGCCAAGTGTCATGAGTGCTCTAGCCCGTGTTAGCAGGGATTCACGTCGTGTCTTTTTATTTATTTCTTTTATTTCTACACTTCCACCCACATCATCCGCGTAGCTAGCACACGACCTAGGCGAGGCTAGTAGCCACTCAAGCCATCCACCTCCCTGTGTTCGATAAACCCGCACCCTACACTAACCGTGCACTTGCGGTAAAACGACACCGCGCCCAATACCGTAAACGGGGCGCCGGTCAACACACACTTAAAGACTTTGGTATAAACTGTGATACTTGCCCTATCATGGTGGACAACCAAAGTGCAATATGTCTCTCCAAGAATCCGGTACAGCATTCCCGTTCTAAACACATAGATGTCCGACACCATTTCTTAGATGATCATGTTGCTAAAAAGGACATCATTTTAGTGTACGTTGAAACCCAGAAGTAAATCGCCGATATTTTCACAAAACCCCTAAAGGAAGACTCCTTTGTGCGGTTGCGTCAAGAATTGGGGATTATGGGTGAATCCAAGATTTAGGATTCATTTTTATTCAATAATCTTGCATGCTATTCAATTTCATTATATTTGCACATGCTAGATTTATTGGAATTTTCTGGATTTTTCGATGAATTTTCGGAATTTTCGCTCGATTTGTTCATGAACGTCAAATTTAAGATTTTCGATGTTTAATGGGGTAGTATAATGATTAATGAGAGTTGTATGATGTTTCGTCCAAGTGCGATTAGGAGAAAACTCAAAATTTCTAATTCTAAGATTTTTGAACTCTGTTAGTCGGTTCATGTTCATTGACCGACCGACTAGATCATCATCTAGTCGGTCAGTGAATGAACTCAGACCGACTAACTCAAGCCCTAAAATTTGGCTTCAGTTACTGTTTGAAATTAGTCGGTTCAAGCTCATTTACCGACCGACTAGATCATCATCTAGTCGGTCAGTGCTTGAACTGTGACCGACTAATTGCGACGGGGACTGTTGCGTCTTTTCGACTTCCAATCGACTTAATCGACCCCGACCGACTTGTTTTCACTCCAGTTGATCGAAATTTCTTCTCCAGCTCAAAACCCCCGAAAATCCCTTCGACTTCCACCTCTCCTCCGATCGATTTTCCGCCTTTTTCCGACCAAAACTCCGGCCATCTCCAACCTAGGGTTCCGTCGATCCTCCCTAGGTGATCTCTCCTCCCTCTCCTAGTTGTCTATGGTTAGGTTTTCAGCTCTTAGGGTTAGAGCTTCTAGTTCATTCGGCTAGGGTTTATATTTAGGGTTCTAGAACTCAATTTCTAGTGTTGATTCGTACGTGTCTTGTCGCGCTTATGGCACGAACACGTATCCCGATCGATCCCTCTCGCCCGTCCCCTATGACCGTAGAGTCACCCCCTAGGGAACCATCGCAACCCAAACGCCGATCGAAATCCACCCATCCCTCTTCGTCGTCGCCTCCTCTTAAGAAGAAGAGGACGGCGATAGCGAAACCCCGAGCCCGATCTCAGCCTAGGAAGCAACTCGTTTCACCTGCTTCATTCTGTGCCCCCACTCCTCCATCCGATTCCGACACGGAATACAGACCTGAGACTGAGCCTGGCCATAGGGAACCTACTCCTCCACCCCGTTCTTCCACACGTCAGCCTAAGGGAAA
Source organism: Scilla litardierei (assembly GCA_030789695.1). Classification (NCBI taxonomy): domain Eukaryota; kingdom Viridiplantae; phylum Streptophyta; class Magnoliopsida; order Asparagales; family Asparagaceae; genus Scilla; species Scilla litardierei. The sequence continues at coordinate 261,032,898 of CM061133.1, forward strand.
GGGTCCGATGCCAGTTGGCGGTGTCAATATCTCTTTATGTCGCGATGACCCATTGTGTCTCGTGGCATATAACCGTATAGAACACTGTCTGCTACTGTTGGAGCATTTTGTACAGTTTTCAGACTTCCCAGGCCTTGCTGATCTTCTGCCGTCTTCCGGTCCTATCGATTATCTTCGATATGACCCTAAGGCGAACCCTCATCAGTACCCCCGTCTGGTCAAACTCTTTTACGTGAACCGTGTCCGGGGTCAGTACGACGAGACCCACTCCATTGAGACGACTGTCTTGGGGACACCGATTGTCCTCACTGTAGAAATCTTAGGGGAGTTGATTGGTTGCTCCTCGTCTGGCCTCCTCCCTTCCGATATCTCAGTCGATGACATCTCTTCCCTTGACCAGGTTATACTTTCTGAGATCTTTCACGAGATTCCTCCAGCCATGATTGGCGTGCCCTCGAAGTCATTTAAGCCGAATGGCTGGGTCCTAAACTTGATTCTGAAGTAGTGCCTCCTTCCGAAGTACGGATCCTCTTCTTTGCCATCCCAACCATTCCTCAAACTCATATATGCCATCTTCATGGGGAGCGAGATTAACTGGGCTCGGATCATACTCAATAAGATGGATTCTTTCGAGTGTATCCGAAAGTCCACGAAGTCTGCTCATATCCCATATCCGTGCCTTCTGACTCTCGTATTTTGTCACTTTCGTGTCCCTTTTCCTCGTGATGATGAGCGTCCCCTCGGTCCCCCTCTGAATGTGACGGCCGTCAAGAAGTCTCTTGCGGCACTTCGTCATGTTCAGAGGACGACCCCCTCTGCTTCAGCCTCAGCTGCTCCTGCTCCCTCTACCACCCTTGACGAGCTCGCACGTTCAGTGAGACGTATGGAGTCTCGTTATGCTCGTACTAAGGAGATACTTGCTCGTATCGCCTCTCGTTTGGGTATTGAGATCCCTCCGTCAGTTTCTGACGAGGAGGAGTTGGATGAGGAGGAGATCGAGGAGCTTGTTCATGTTGCTGCTCGTGCCCCTGAGGGCACTTCTGGTGCTACTGCTTCATCTGCCGGTGACCCCGAGAGCACACCTGGTGCCACCATACCTGCGGTGGATACTACGTCTGGTGCTCCCGAGGCCACTCCCGTCGCTCATGTGGACATTACTGCTGATCCGGTGACCACCTCCACTCCTGCAGAGCCTGCTGCTGCTGCAAATCCTCCCGCTGCCTCCTGAGCTTCTCTGAGGACTCTCTTAGTGCACTTTGGATGATAGATCTAGTTTGAGAGAGTTTGGGTAGGATAGTGTGAGTGGTTATGATATTTTGATGTTTTGATGTATTTTTTGGTGTTATGATGCTACATTTGTGATGTATGATCATTTTGATGTCCGGTGTGACATGTGTTGTATGGTGTGATATATATGTATTTTGTGCTTCGATCGTTGGATCGCTCATATGTAAGTCGGTGATGTATATTTTTGATGTACTCATGGTTCATATTTATATATATACATCGATGTTGACATGGCATTCTCTTATGCACATTATATATTCTTTTTATGTCTCTGATGTTCGATTTCGTCGCTCGACGATAATAACTTGGTTAAATAGAAATTATTTCTATGAAAACATAGAATTGTTTTCAATGCACTAAATTAACCAAGAATGTTGATATTGGAGAGTATATTCCATAACTCAATTCGTAAAATTAATTTGAGTTCTGATGATTTTGTTTATCGATTTTCGACTTTGGTCTCATTGACACGCTTTGATTTAATTCGTATTTTCTTTTGGTGTCATTTGGACCGTGGTTGTATTCTACGACTCCCGTACTTTTATTTGAAGCCATTGTTGTTGTCGCTTTTCTCCTCCCGCTCTTTTTGCTAATGCCAAAGGGGGAGAGATATAATAATGACGATGTGCTAAATGATAATTTAAGCATTTTGCCAAGAATCTAATTTGATATGTTAGATTCAGGGGGAGTTAAGATATATAAATGGATTTTCAAATCCGATATTTCAATAATCGATTCTCATTTTATATACTTTACTCGTCTGCTTGATGCGTATTATTATTATTCATTTTGGAATTAACGTGTCATCAATGCATGGGGAGTAAGTAAATTACATTTGAATCATTATTTTTGATTATTATTTATGTTGGTTTGTCATCACCAAAAAGGGGGAGAATGTTGAGTATTGGACTCCCCGGATTTGATTTTGGATGATGACCAAACATAAATATATCGTGAACTAACACTTTGTGAGCGCAGTTATGGAGATCGTCGCCAAATTCATATGAACATCCAAAGCGACGTCTCAAGACTTCTCAAAGCGCGTGATCGTATGCCTAAAGCTTCGTTGAAGCTTTTGGACCATTATTGAAGTCATGAAGATTCGATCGAAGCTTTCGAAGACGGTTTGTCAAGTTTTATTTATAGTCTTCTAGCTTCGTATCGTAGAATGTTAAGTCTTGAGTAGGTCTTACGTTTTAATCTTCATAACGCTCATATCTTAGATATATGATCTTAGTAGAAGTCCATACGAACTTCCCCGAAGCTTCGCGCTTCGATTCGCGACTTCTAGTGCATGTTAGTTGGTTCAAGAAGAAGAACCAACCGACTAGATGGTGATCTAGTCGGTCGACAATGCTTCTTGGACCGACTAGTTTGCCTTCTCAATTCTAAGCTCTTTACTGTTTACAGTTAGTCGGTCTACGTTGACTCACCGACCGACTAGTTGGTGAACTAGTCGGTCAGTGATCCTTCTTAGACCGACTAGTTGAGCTTTCCCTGTACATGCCAAGTTACTGTTTATCGTTAGTCGGTCTATGTACATTTGGCGACCGACTAGTTGATGAACTAGTCGGTCAACATTTGTTCTTGGACCGACTAAATCAATTTGTACTCAGACTATTTGTTTTATCTCTTAGTCGGTCTAAGTTCACTCACCGACCGACTAGTTGTGAAACTAGTCGGTTGGCAAGTCTTCTTGGACCGACTAGTTCTTTAAGTCTGAAACTTCATCTATTCACTATTCACCTCTTAGTCGGTTCATGCTGTTTGACCGACCGACTAGTTGATGAACTAGTCGGTCAGTGGTTGTTCTTTGACCGACTAGTTTGGTTCAGAATAGAGCCGTTGGAGCTTTAATTGAAACGGTTTTCTCTCTCTCTCTTTCCTCTATCCTATAAATACTTGGTGTGCTGCATTCATTGCACTCAAGGCTGATATTAAGAGAAGTTTAGAGATCAAAGAGAAAGCATTCAATCTCATTTAAAGCTCATTCATTTCCATTCAAGAATCTCTCCCTCACTCTTATTTCAAAAGAGAGATTCATTGATTGTGAGCCTTCCAAGCTAAGTGCTTGATTCTAGGTCACCAACATCCACCTAGGACTCCATTGCTGGTCATCTACTTGGAGCTAGGGTTTGGTGCCTCTTCATCTTCCCCAAAATCCGTTTTGTCCTAAATCGTAAGTTATACTCAAGGCATAGGATTTTGTCGGTAAGACTTTCTATTTCAATTTACTTTGATATTGTAAGTGATTCACTCTCGGTTGTGAGAGTTTGTTTGTGATCCCGGGTTGTGGGGGTCACAATTTCCTTTGTGTATGATTTGACTTTGTGAAGGGTTTTCACAAGTATTTCATAGTGCAAATCTTGAGTTAGGGTTTCTAACTCAAGTATCCGGAGGGGATCCGTGTGGTTGGGACGTAGGATCACCGGGAACAAGTCGGGGAGACTTGGGTGGATCCGAACCCATTAACATCGTGTGTTTGCGATTGTTTCTTTGTTGTCATTATTTACATTTCCGCATTTCCACATTAATTGGTAGAGTTTGCAAGATAATTAGGAATTATCCTCTTAATTATTTTAAAGTACTATTCACACCCCTTTAGTACTTGTGCAGTAGCTTAGCAGGGCATTACAAGATTTAGGCAAATCTTGGCTTATAGACTTATCATCCAAAAGATGAAACTCTCATCCAGAAGATGAACACATCATCCAGAAGATGAAATTCTCATCCAGAAGATGAAACTATCATCTAGCAGATGACAACATCATCCATAAAGTGATCATACAAAAGATGAAAATATCATCCAACAGATGAAAATAACATCCAGAAGATGAAAATCATTTGATATTTAACTTCATACACCAAAAGTTGATGAAGAAACATGGACAATTGTATTCCACTAAATACAACTATTGGTTGTATGGATGTATATATAGACCCCTTCCGTTCGTTGGAAGAGGGGAAAGATATCCTAGGTTCTGAAGTGCCTTACTTCAATGTCTTTGGTACACTTCTTTATCTGGCCAACTGCACGCTTCTCTATATAGCGTTGGTAATAAATCTGGTTAGCCAGATACGATGCAACACTTACAGCATGCCACTAGACCGGAGCAACGCATCTTCTGCGCTACCTCCAAAGGTCAATACTATAAAGGATCATCCTCAATGTTAAATGTATCTGCAGATGCAGGTAATAAATCATCGCGATGAACATAAGAAGGACATGCTACCTCCTAGAAATCTGCAAAGCACGCGCCTAAGGCAACATCATCCTACCATTCTGAGAAGCTCATCATCCGAGAAGCAAATCAATAGTATGCATAGCTATGCCCTGAAGTAACTCGCATGCACAATGAGGTCAGAGACTATACACATGGAGCATCTACCGAGTCTGTAGACCATGCCACTTTCCTATCTCATCCTTGAGAAGGCTACATCAAAGGCGATGAAACAGAGAACACCTCCTCAGAGGAGCTCCCTTGGATTCAGTAGCTACCATATATGGGTGATACTTGTATAAATGAGCGGCGCTTGTATTTTGTATTTTTTTATCGGAATGCTGTAGATAAGATTGATGTATAGATGCCTAGAAGATCTGCACGCCTGCAGCTTGTATAAATCAAGTGGGGTTAAATGTAGAGTTGTACTCTTTTCCCTTGGCTATGGTTTTTCCCATTGGGTTTTCCATAGGCAAATGTTTTAACAAGACAACCTCATTAACTCAGGATCTAGAAGTATCCACCCTTTGTGATACTCATAAGCATTATGAATCTTGTAGCATTCATATGACGAGTTTACAAAGATGGATGGATAATGGGAAGTGTTATGAATGATTTGAATGAGACATTTGGTGTGAAAGTCTCTTGGTATCCACTATGATTGTAAACTCCTTAGTATCCATATGTTGTAACGTTTTATCTAACATATATAATATACTGTATGGCATCATCTTTAAGGTTGATTGATTCTCAATAATTGGAGAATAGCGTGTCAACAATTCATGTAAAAGTAATTATAATATGAATATACCAAAAATTACTAGTCATGATACATTATATAAATCGATGATCAATTAAAAATCATCAATTATAATTTATCTAGAAGATTAATGTATACGATCGTCAGTTAACAAATGAAAAATGACTGAATGCTCTTTTTGTGTCAAAGTATACAGTACAAATAGACAAATCCAACACTCCCCTCACATTTTAATTGGAATTGAGATTTTGACTAATTGTCACACGCCGACAAGATCTAAACTTCCAATTTTATATTAAAAAGACAAAAAATCAATCTATTATTAGTTCACATTTAATAAACATCAATTCCTAATAATGTAACATATGTCTTTCATTAAATCCACGTTAATAATTAATAATAACGTTTCATCAATTCCTAAAAATGTAACATATGTCTTTCATCAAATAACGTAACATATGTCTTTCATTAAATACACGTTAATAATTAATAATGAAGTTTAATATTATTTTCAATTTCAAATGACAATACATCATCAAATAACTTATGATTATAATTAATAAAAAATAAATATTATGTATCAATATATATCCTTTTATATGATAATGTAGATGTGCTGTCAGAATTTTTTCCCCTACGCTGACACACATACACACCATTTATATTTATACTTATATTTTTTAAAATGTGTTCTATACATCATAGATTATCAATATAACAAAACCCAAGGGGATACAATAATATTTGACACTCCATCAGATTGTTACAAATTCAACAATTACGGAAGAATAGAATTTTTTGTAACAAATGGGTCGAAGATCAAATCTCGACGTATTAGGGGGTTTAGGTTATAGAATGCTTAACATGGCCTATTCAGTTTCACCAGCTATTATACAAACGAGGGATGTCCACCTATGATTGTCCTAGTCACAAGCTGACTGGGACAAACCTAGATGGGTCCTAACGGGCGTGGTGTTTTGGTCTTTGTTTTATGTTTGAGGGTTGGTGTGTTTTTACCGATTTGGTCTCTGCTTTTCCCCATCTCCACACACACTTTTTTTGTGCTTTGGCCCTTTTAATCCGACGATACCGACACACACCTATAATTCTCGGTCCTTCTCTTTTCTGTTTCCCGCATACATTGCATGTTGTTCGGGTCTATTTATAAATTAAAATTTATAAATTAAAATTTATAAAGTTTTAATATTTAAAATTTATGAAATTTTAATATTTAATATTTTTATTTCACAGTTGCTGTGCATGTGATCACATTTTAGTCCACAAATTCCAATTGCAGGGTGGAAAGCCGCCGCTTTTCACATCCATTGTCTCTCTTCGTCGTCTCTTCTCCTGTTCTTCATTTCTCCTCAATACGCTCTGCCTCACCTTGGAGCAAAATCGAACATAAATAAAGACGAAAATGGCGATGCAAACTGCTGGAGTATCTTCCTCTAAAATACTAATCCTCCTCGGCGCAGGTATCTAAAATCCCCCCTCTCTTTCTCTACTTCACAATTTCTTGGTTCATTTTTTTGCAAGAATTCTTCGGTTTTATTCTGCGATTATGCACTTATTATTCGATATTTATGCTCTGTAAAATTCGGTTAGTCTTATTCTTCTGTTTTTATCAAAAAAATAAACGGACTGTTGTTGTGCCCTAATTAGCGCGATGCATTCCCTTTTTCATATTTTTAGGTCTGACTGGATCGATTGTGTTGAAAAATGGTCGGCTTTCCGATGTTATATCAGAGCTTCAGGTGGGTACCTTGATCAATTTAACAATCATGATACCTAATTTATGAATTTGGTGCTTTCTTAGTTCTTATTCTGATTGTTAAACAATCAACTGCTCACCTTTATTAGGCAAAAGATAAACTACAAAAAGCAAGAAAGGAATAGAAAAGAGAATTTGGCTGCTCTCCGGTTTAATAATAGAAAAATGACTATTTTAAGAGTACTGCCTTGTGGACATCTATTGAATTTACCTTCAGTTCATCTAAATTTGGTCTTACGTGATGAAAAGAAATGTCTAACATTTATGATTCCAGTGATCTCCATGCTTCCTTTAGGGCATTAGTTTTGCCTCTATTTGCTATTACCTTGGATGTGTCCTGGTTATGAGTAAGGATAATGCATTATTCTCATCATAAAAATGCGACGTCAACAAATTTTGGAACCAAAAATTAGGCAATATATAGCGACTTCTGTTTCCAACCTCTCTCATTGCTACGTTACCCTTGGTTTCAGATGTATATATCCAAATATGCAAATGCTGAGAGATTTTTGATGAGTGGTATTCTAAGCTTCTTTGGTTATTGATCCAGTTTTTGACACAAACATCCCCCCCCCCCCCCCAGTGGTTCTGTTACGTGGACTGCTGTGTCTGATTCTAAAACTTGTTTTTTCTGAAGATTGATTCTCCTGTTGGTATTGATTATTGTTATTATGAACCATATTGGGCTGTCACTTTCTCAGGAGTTAATGAAAGGTGTCAATCAAGGCGAGGCCTCTTCAAACCATTATGACACTTCTCTTCTTGCAGCTCAGGTATTACCTATGTTTGCAATCCTTGTTCTCTTGGTGTTGATTCCCACATGTTTATGTTCTATCATGCCAATCCTTTTCATGATTTGTGCTAGGGTACCAACCTGGCAGTATTCTTATGCTACACTAAAATCAATAATGGCAGAGCCTGGCATAAGATGGAACTTTTTAGTTCTATGGAAGGTTGAAAGTTTTTTTGATGCTTTTATTGGACCTTTATTGGACCGAATGACCCCATGCTCAAGTAAAATTTAATTATACTATTAAGTCTAATGAAATTCAGTTAGCTAAGGTTAATGCAAGCACTGCCTATGCCTGCCAACAATGTTGGTTGGCAGGGAGATTGGTTGCATACTTGGAGTCCGCGATAGAGTTCTACTATCCATTTCGAATATATACAACATCACCTGTCTTTCACCTAAATGGAAAACCTCATGAGAGGCCAATTATTCAGTTTGGTTTCTTGTTTCACTTGAGAGACTAAATTATTCAGGTTGCTGACATCTAAACATGTCCTTCTTTATAACAACATACTCCTTGTGAGCATCACTGTGCCCTTGTGAATTGTACTCAGCCTTCTAGTTTGTGGTTTCCTGAATGCCAAACAGACTGCGTCTTTAACATGAAAATGAATTTCCCATTTTTCACTCAACCACGGAACCATGCCCTGCAGATAGGAAGCAGAATCTTTAGAAAAACTCATGCAGACAGCTAATCAGAATAGTAAAAAAGAGTGTTGGCTTCCCTATTAATCAGAAGAGGACATTGGGTTTGTTATATAATTCCTTTTAAATTGTAAGAGCAGCACCTATTGTTTCCCCCTTCATTTAGTGTAAACATGTAAAAGTAAATCTAAAGTTCAAACACTCTCACCATGTTTGTTCTGACCTAGATTTGTTGTCATATTTTGGAATTGTCAAAATATATGTCTACTTAATCCTTGTAATTCAGTCCTAACGGAATATCATAAACATCGGAGGAAAAGATCGTATACACTAATACTGAGGTTAGCTGTGTCCCATGTCAAGGCTTTCAGAGTGGAAGTTGCCTTCCAAATTCAAATAATCTATTGCTTCTTTCATCCAGTTCTGTTTTCCCCTTATAAAAACTTACCCACGTTCTCCATCCAAACTCTTAAGGTATATACGGGACTTCTTCTTTAAGTGTTTTTTGACTTATGCAAATCCAAGGCTGATAAATTGTTTCCTTCTTATTTTCTAACAATGTCAAGCCATTTATACAGAGATTTTCATGCTGGGTTCTGGCAAGCATTTCCAGCATAAAACTATCTTGAGAAACTTGTACATATTTTCCTTCTGATACTTCATGCCGTACCATCATTTATTAATTTACTAATTAACTGATGTCAACTATTGTCTGTACAAAGTACAATGTAATTTAGTATATATGTAATGCCAACTAATGGATGTACAAAGTACAAACAATCCTAATGATACTGTTGCAAGTCAGAGTCAGGCGAATTGTACCAGAACAGAGTGGGACTATGAATCCTTTCATGTTACCCTTTTTTAAATTATTTGCATCTTTTCCAACCTAATACACAGTTGTGATTGTGTCTCCTTTCTTGCCGTACTTGTTTTTGATTTGGTTAGAAATGTCATAAACAGTACATATTGGATCAAAATATGATTTTTGTTAAAGTGGTTCTCACCAAAGCGATACGTGCTAAAAATCTGGACTATGGTCTATATTCAAGTCAATTGTGTATATTGGAATTTTCATGGTATTAACCCCAAAATGATGATTGATTTAAAATTGATGAGCTCAGTTTGACATTTTGTTGTTGTTTTGCTTTTACTTTTTTTCATTAACTGATAGAATGTATTCCAAATTATGCAAGTGTTAACTTCATTGTCCTGGTGTAGGGTGCTCCAAAATTTCTAACTCCTCCCCACAATCAAACCAAACAACTTTCTTATTCATTTGTTGAAAATTTTCTAGATACGACACCTGGCTCAAGAGGTTAGGGATTTGGCGTTATCTAGACCAGTGGCCATATTCAATGGGGAATCTGCTTCCAGTGGTATTTTCCTGGACTTCCCTTTAAATTTTCTGACTTGGTTCTTAAATATCAAATGTTGGGATGTGTCTTAGTTAGTTAGTTAGTTAGTGGTATTATTTTTTGTCAATGGCGGTCTAACTTCCAGAGTACTCCTCCTCCCATGTTGAGGATATGATTTTAGTGGAAAAGTCGATCTTCTTTTGATATATATGAATGTTAAAGTACAGTGTTGTATTTGCTGGTTCTTTTTGGTGGAAGCTTATTCCAATTGCCTTTTTGTTTGATGATTTTCAAATTTTACATCGGTTATGTGCATGTAGAGAGTCCAGCCAGTTGTGTCTTCATTCATGGTGGGTACATTATCATTGATTACAATTTGTTAGTTTCATAACAATACTGTAGGGCATGTATGCGTATGTAGTAGCTTGTTATGGCTGAATATGTTAGGGGACTGGAAGTCTATTCCACTCTTTTGAGCGCGTAATTTGGTGCTTGCCTCTCATCTCTGCCTAGGGATAGTATTATTATTATTATTATTATTATCGTTATTATTTAATTTTATATTTTTATTTTGGGTTAATTAGTTTAAAGTTTAAACATCCATATACTATCATCCCATCTAGTTTAAACTCCCATATATTACTATTTCCTTGTTTAAAACTCCTTGGCAGACGGTTCAGATTGAATTTTTATTAGATTGGATCCCTTTACTAGATCAAACTCCCATGCTAAACTATAGTAAGCACCCCAGTCATTTCTCAATTCTAGTTGAACACCCCGGGTTTCCAGAATTCTAATAGATCCATCATCCCGTGGGTGTTAATCTAGGAAGTGCTAGTACAGTGAAGTTTAAACTAGACGGGCTAATATTACATTGGTGTTTAAACTATTTATCCCTTATTTTTATGATGGTTCAATTCTATTTGTGCCAGATTGATGATTACCTGAGAGTTCTTATGAGTTTTTTTTCTGTGGATAACCAGGGAGGTTCGCATCATACATAATGCCTGCTGCTGCGGTTGGAGCGATGGGATATTGCTATATGTGGTGGAAGGCAAGTGCTCAAACTGATTATAGCTTATAGTTTCATCGAGTCTTAGGACTTTGCGTTCGATATAATTCTGTTGCTGCTTAGAGTGTCTGTTTGCAAACCTGATCAACACAATTGGGAGTTGTGGAATGCTCCATAATGCTAAAGCCAAATCACTTTGACATGTGTTGATAGCTATGTTATTATTATACTTGTGTATCAATGAGATTAGCCAGAATGATGGAAACTAATTGTTGATGAGGCATGATACGTAGATGACTGCTTGTGGTCAAATCCCAAGTGTAGGATATCGTCCATGCAATATATCCTGGTGAGTCCAGTGTCGAATCCACATATACAATTCGTGCTTCGCTCGCAATCTCGATTAAATAAGGAAGCGAATGATGATGATGCAACTACCTCGCTAACGATGTGATATGAAGGTTGGTTGGTTATAATATGATCCTAAACTTAGATAACTAGGGGTAGAGAGCTAGGTAGGCGACTAGGTTAGCGATGAGGAGTGCACAGATTGTGGGTTCAATAGGTTTGGCAATAATCAAGAATAAGATATATCTTAATTCATTCAATTACTCATTCACCCTCTCGGCCCCAAACAAACAATAGAATCAATTAACTAGTACAATGATCCTAGGTCAATTAAACCATTCATCCATCCTCTCGGTTCAAGACAAACAATTTAATTGACTAGAACAATTGCATTAGATCATCATTCATCTAGATTTTATAGCAAAGGGTGCTGATTTCTCCTCTCGAGCATTTAATCAAACACCTTCCACCATCAATTCCCTTCTCAAGCCACATCAATGGCATTTCAAAGTAAAAACCCACAATGAATGATAGATCCATATTGAAGCACAAAACACAACCCAAATCACAATCAAAACCAATCCCAAATCCAATCACATTTCACACAAATGAGCACTAATCAATTTTATAGAAATTGATGAATTTCGCTTACAAAAATCACCCAAATACAATACAAATGAAAAGCACAAATCTACAAGGGAAAATGTATAGTGATCACCAAGAATCTCTCCATTGATGAACCTAGCATCTATCTTGAGCTTCTCCTCCATGCCCTAGCCTCCATGACTGGCCTCAAGCTCCAGAAAATCACCCAAAAACGAAGTAGAGAATAGGGCTCACAACCCCCCATTTTCGCATAAAACAGCCATTTTGGGTCTGAACTATGCTTGTGGGTCAGGTTTACTGTGCCCGACCCGTGTCCGCTCCACTTGAGCGCGCGCGTTAGCTCTGGGACCGGGTCGGGTTGGCTTTGCCGCCCGACCCGCGGGTTGTGAAGCCCGCCAATTGTGGGGCCGCTGTCTGCGTTCAAAATTGTGGGCCGGCCAATGGGCCGGCCCACGGGGCTTCTTTTATTTACTTTATTTTCTTTTGTTAATTTTAAAGCCCGCTGTATAAGCGGGCTGCGGTCCGTGAATTTATTTCTTTTTTCATTTATTTCTTTTTTCAGAATTGATTTTTTGCCTCTAAAAATCTGCAGAAAATTCTACGGTCTTTAGAAAAATCCCAAAAAATATCCAAAAATCCAGAAAATTATCCGCTTCACTTGAAAAATAAGATGAGACACAATTAGGCCATAAAAAAAAATCATATTTTGTGCATAAATATAGAATATGTTCCAAAATCCCACGATATCCTAAAATGCACATATCGGAGCCCAATTAACATAGAATATGCACAATATGATACCAGAAATGAAAATGAAATATGCAATATTTCACCTCAATCAATGAGGATGACCATTGTCATCATCCATGACTTCCGATAAAAATGCTGGTACAATGTGACATTTACTATTTATTGAGTAGGCTCCACAGAAAGTTGTATAAGTTTGACATAAGTGACTGAGTTGTTGCTGATTTCCAAGCCAAAGAAAATATTTACAAGTGAAGGGCTTGCTAATTGCTATAAAGTCTAGATGGGCAATTGATGGTTGGGATGTCGCTCTTATTCATTTTAAGTTCGTGCAACCAAGAAGAGATTGTCCAGACTTCAAAGAGATAGGAAGATGGTTTAGAACAATGTTTGAAAATAATGCAGCACCAAGTGTAACGACAAACCTTAGCAGTGCACGTAACATATACAACGTAACTCGTAGCATAAGTTACAAGATTTTTTTAAAATATGAAAATAATTCTAATATGTTTTACTAAATATTTATATGATACATAATATAATTTTTTTAAAATCTAAAAATAATAAAAATTATGGCAATGTTAAATAACATACTTATCAACATTCATTGGCAACTACTGAGGACATTTTTGTCTCTCCAAACATGTATTTATATTACCAAATATACAGAGTATCAACACAAAAGTTATAAATGCATAATAAATAATGCAAAGAAACCACTTTACTAATTACTTAAAGTCTTGTACAAATTGCAACTAAGAAAAGTTATCTAGAGTATCAATATGAAACGATCCACTAGGGTTTTGATGATAAAAATATGATTTTTATGGAAAAAGATGAGATTTTTTATGGAAAAGGTGGGATTTTTAGGGGTTTAGAGAGAAGATTTGGGATAATAGAGGGATTTTTATTGAGAATAAACTAAAAGTAAAGGTTACAAAGTTAAAGGTGAGACCTTTCGAGAGGATTTCGCTCTCCCAAGCCACCGATTCGAGAGTGGTCCGTGCTCTCCAATGAAAAGATGGATAATCTCACCTCAGTGTTGTCTTTCTTCACAATAATCAAGCATGCCCCTCTTCTAGCCGGCCCTAGTTTTAAATAAAAAAAATTGCAGAAAATTACATATTTACGAAAAAGCCTCCTAATAATGAAAATTACAAAAAGACCCTCTAAAAATCTGAAAATTTCTAACACGCCACTGACGTCCCAAAACACCAATAATGGGCCAAAAGTGTAGATCTATTATTACTCCGCCCCCGAGAAATCATCTTGTCCTCAAGGTGGTGCATGAAATTTATGGATGGTGCTGCTCCAAGTGGGTCGTCGAAGTCCTCCTTTCATTGACGGACTGTGAAAAGTGGAGCCCCTCCAAGCATATCCTTCATGTAAATTTCCTTGGGCATCTCGATATCTCTCCATCACGTAGTCCTTGAGCTCCTCCCACGAACGTATAGGTCGTCTCTGCTCTCTCCATTAGAACCAAGAGAGTGCTTCTCTTTTGAAACAGATGTCAGCCACCTCCAGTTTTTGCCTCTCCGTTAGATGTGCCTCTGTAAAGATTCTCTCAGCTTGATAGATCCATCCATAAGGATCACCCCCTCAAACAACGGCCTTTTCACTTTTCTCACTTTGCCTTCAGCCCCAAGCCGCTCCTGGTCCACTCGTCCTCCCGTCCGTCGATAGTCAGAGTGGGTAATAATTGTTGTGTCGTACCTCCCTGCATCTCATATAGCCCATCCTAAGGCTGTCGCTTCTGTCGCCATTGCCTTTCCAATCATGCTCATGTCGAGCATAGTCATCAACATTCTTCTCAAAGCATGGATCATCGTCATAATCGGCCTGAAATTCCTCGTAGGCTGGAAGTACTTTGCGTCGCCCACTCTTTACCACATACCAAGATCCATGAGGTACCGGGACCTCCTACACGTCATCCTTAGGCTCGGGAAGAAGCCCAAATTTGTTATCGAAGTCTCGGCGGGCTCCCTGCACGTCCCGGGGTCCAGGGTCATCCTTCCAAAGCTCAAGGAGCATCTGGCGTGCCTGCACGGGCCCTGCAGGGGGTTGCAGGCCCACTGCAGGCCCTGCAGTGGGCCGCAGTGGGCCTGCAGTGGCATGTAGAGGCCCTGCAGGCCTTGCAGTGGCCTGCAGAGGGCTTACAGAGGCTTGCAGGCCCTGCAGTGGCATGCAGAGGGCATGTAAAGGCTTGCAGGCCCTGCAGGCCTACTGCAAGACCCTGTTGGCCCTGTAGTGGGTCGCAGAACCCCCAATGACAGCTAGGGTTTCTCCGATCCGTCGGAGCTTCTTCCACTCCGTCAGATCCTTCCTCCGCATCAGATATATGACCTCCTTTGAACTCTTTTTCCGTCTTTCTTATTTCGCCAAAGTTGCTGTCGTTTGCCATATATTTGAATTTTCATCTAGATCTGAATTTTTCGCCAAGTTGCCGCATTTATATCTGCGAATTGTTGCATCATGATTTGCATGAAGGTTTCAAATTTTTCATCCATTCCTGCCTCAGCCATTTTATCGACGCCTTGACCTTAGATCTAATATCATTCATAGACTTCTTCAGATCTTTAATTTTGCCATCGAATATGTCCTCCAACGCTTCAATTTTTTTTGGTAGCCGCCTCCATGGATGCCAAGATCGTCGCTCTGATATCAATTGATACGATCCACTAGGGGTTTGATGATAAAAATAGGATTTTTATGGGGAAAGATTTTTATGGAAAAGGTGTGATTTTTTTTGGTTTTAGAGAGAAGATTTGGGATAAAAGAGGGATTTTTATTGAGAATAAACTGAAAGTAAATGTTACAAAGATAATGGCGAGACCTTTCGAGAGGATCTTGCTCTCTCAAGCTGCCGATTCGAGAGGGGGCCGCGCTCTCCAATGAAAGTGTGATAATTTCACCTCAAGGTTGTCTTTCTTCACAATAATCAAGCATGACTCTTCTCCTAGCCGGTCCTAGTTTTAAATTAAAAAAATTACAGAAAATTGCAGATTTACGAAAAAGCCCATCATAATGAAAATTACAAAAAGACCCATCTAAATCCGAAAATTTCCAAAACACCATTGACGTCCCAAAACACCCCTAATGGGCCAAAAGTGTAGATCTATCAAAATACTTACATATCAGTTAAACAAAATAAGTATTCATTCAAGTTTACATCAAAACAAGTTCACAATAAAAAGGTGATAGAAGTCCTTTAAAGTTTTTTGTTTTTTGGTTGTAACGTAGTTAAGTTATATTAGGTTTAGCATAGCGTAACACATGGTTCAATGAAAAACATTAAGTAACACAGATTTTGGATTACACATGGACTTTATGTAACAAAAAGGATGAATTACTTTACGTAATGGTGGTTTTCAAACATTGGTTTAGAACAAGGGGGGAAATTCTAATTTCTCTGCATGAAAATTGAATTTATATATGATGGTTGATACATGTCATGTGCCAATGGAAATAACGATGCGATGAACTAATATATCTTTTCAACTTTGATTACTTTAAGGATCCCCGCTTCTATGTAGATTTATGATATCTGACATTTGGAAAAGTAGGATGGGGGTTTAAAGAGAAAATACAAGTTATATAATGGAGTAGAGAGATTACATTGTCTTTAATGTTTTTCATTTCTCTAAAGTCTAAAATAATCTACCAATAGTGATGTTATTACTTATTTAACTTCATCGTGACTTGTAGAAGTTCCTTTGTTCCTTTGTTAATATTTCTTTAGCAACATATAACCTGCCAATCTCCCCTAACCTTGCAACATAGGCCAGGACGCGTGATAACAACATGTACTTGAGCTAAATCTCTGACATGTGCCAAGCATGATGTGCACATTTATATTATGATATTAAACTAATAATCTAACACAATAGAGATTTGCTAACGCCAGAAATTTCAAAGCATATTCTATTAAAAGACTATTTCAAGTTTAATCTTTCTAATATGCAAGAGTTTATATCTCCACACACAGATTTCGCACTGGTGTATCATTATATTATACTATAATCGTTGACAATAAACTTCTATTGGTCAAAACCATCACCGTTAGCAAAAATCCTTATGCTTTCTATATCAAATCTAGTTTGTATATGTAAGCGTGGAAAAGTAATAGGAATGAGCTATAAGCTCAATGGGTAAAACATTACATCGCTAGTGGATCAGACAAGATATATAATGACATGTAAAAAACAAATCATTTGCTAATAAAATAATTTGTCAATTATAAATCATTTGCTAATAAATATCAAACTAAAATAAAGTTCGACAAAATGCATATTACAATCTTAAGGCCGATAAGGATGAATTTAGTTTTGTAATATAAAATTCTACATTTGATAGTAAAGAAACTGATATTGTTATCATATTTAGGCGGAGGAGGCACACGGCGGCTTCCGGGGCAGCTCCGTAATCTTTGGGGTTTTATGCAATTCCTAAAGTTGGAGGGCTTTTATGTAAAATTGCTAATTTTGGCGTTATATTGCTAGGCCGGCCCTAATGTGTTTTTCATGCTTATTTTGGAGATTGTAACCCTAGGCTAAGGTGCCGACTTCGGAGAATTAGACTTTCTTCTTGAATAGAAAGTTAGGAGATCTCCCATCTCGAATCAGGATTCAGGGCTTATCTTTGTCTTCTCCAGATCTCAAAGCAATATAAAAAAATTCCTCTTTTCTCTTGTTTTCTCCATTAAAATCTCTATTTTTCCACAAACAAGCCATATGAAATATCAAAGGGTTATTAGAGCGGTCGATCCATGGCGAACACGAGGTCGAAAGATGAGGGCGTAGCGTTGAAAGAGAAGTTGGCGAAGATTGAAGGCGAGATCCATGACACGATTCAGAAGAGTGCCGACGAGCAAAGGAGCAAGTTTGATCGGAAGTTTACGCTACTCATGGGACCATGAACCAAAGGTTTGATGATTTGTCGAAGAAAACGGATCCATCCCAAGATGAAACCCGAGATCCGGAGAAAAAGGTGAGGGCTTTAGCGAAGGGGAAGTGGAAAGTAGATCCCTTTTGCGAGGGTCTTCTTTCGGATGCCGATCTAGTGCCGGATGACGAGAATTTCGATTTCCAAGAAGGCGAAGGAGCACAAACAGAGATCAATGAAGCCCGAAGGAGCGGAAGAGAAGTCGAAGGAGCGCGACGGGGCCATCCGGGGGACCACACGGCCCCGACGAACCGCTAGGCCTCCCGTGGCCCCATGGCGGTTCGCCATGGGCTGCACGGTGCCCTGGCGGCTTGCCAGGGCGTCGTCGAGCCCTGGCGAGCCCACCAGGGCCCGTAGGGCCCTCCGGTAAATCGTCGGGGCCCCTCGGGGTGCTCTGGCGACTCGCCAGGTGCCCACGAGGGCCATGACGGCCCGCCAGGGGCATCCTTAGCCCCTGGCGGCCCGTCGAGGCCCCCGACAGCTGGAGCCAGGCCGTCGGCAACCTCTGGAGCCACCGGCGACCCTTTGAGGGAGGTATAGACAGCGAGGGGATGACAGCGAGAGATTCGATGGTCCTCGAGATGATTGTGGAGCTGATTTCTACGACGGAGGGCTTCGGGAGCGTGAGGCGGACATTGAGGGCTATGAAGAGTACTTGGAGGATGATCGTGGGTATTACGGGATGGAGGAGGGGATGGAGAAGGAGCTGATTGGGGAGGCGCAGGGAACATGAGAGATGGAGGCCCTGGATATGTGGCACCACGCCATCTCCCATATCGATGACATGATTACCAGCAGGGGAGAGGGGCTCCAAGAGGGTTTTCTGCAGAGAATCGGGTCAGAAAGCTGAAGATGCCCATTTTGAGGGAGATGACTCAGATTTGTGGTTGTACATGGTTGAGAGGTACTTTGACATATCCATGGTACCAGAGGAGGAGTGGCTTAGGGCAATTGGGGTCTGTCTGGAAGGGGAATCATTGTCGTGGTATCGATAGACATAGCAGGATCATCCGTTACGCACGTGGAAGGACTTTACTGCGCTCTTGCTGGATCGATTTGGGGAGGTACATGTTGGCAATGCATTTGAGAGCCTGCATACTCTGAGGCAGGATGGGCCCATGAGGGAGTTTATCAAGAAGTTTGAGATGTTGGTTAGTCAGATCAGTAGAGTGTCGAGAGAGTCACTGGAGGGGTGCTTCATGAAGGGGCTGAAGCCGACTATCAGATCCGAAGTGAGGGCTCATAGGCTGATGAGTCTGCGAGATTGCATGAGCTTGACAAGGATAGTGGATGACATGCTGGACTAGGAGAGGAAGGCCCGCGGGGCTTGGGGAGGATCCTCTTTTCAAGGGCATGCACATGTAGGAGGGCTGAAGGCGGCCACGAGAGGAGGAGCACTAGCTGTGGGGACAGGGACCAACGGGGAGAAAGGGGCCGAGGCACGACCAGGGGGCAGATACAACAGATGACTGAGGCTGAGATTCGGAAAAAGAGAGCCAATTGGTTGTGTTTCAAGTGTAGTGAGAAGTTTTCTCCTGGACACCGGTGTGACGACCATACACTGCAGATATTGATAGTGGCTGACAAGGACAAAGAGGACGTGATAGAGTTGGAGGCTGATGAGGAGGATCAGGGGCATCCACATCTGGACCTGGCGGATGTTTCTCTCAACTCTGTGGTGGGGTTCACTACGAACCACACCATGAAGTTGGTAGTGCAGATTGCAGAGTTGGAGTTGACGGTGTTGGTCGATAGTGGGGCTACCCATAATTTCATTTCCTGCCAGCTGGTGGATAGGTTGATGCTGGAGATCAGTGACATAGGCAGGTTTGGAGTGGTGCTGTGGACATGACAGGTGGCGCATGGTAGTGATATATATATATATAGAGGTTTGCTCCTTAAGATCCAGGGGGTTCAGATCGTAGCCGATTTCCTTCCATTGGAGCTGAGGAGTACAAACATCATCTTGGGGATGAAGTGGTTGCAGACCCTCAGAGACACGAAGACCAATTGCGGGCTACTCAGGCTGGAGTATCAGTTGGGGGACGGATCGTAGTCTTGCAGGGGGCCCCAGTCTATGCCGTTCCCGAGTCTCTTATAAAGCCATGCCTAGAGCTTCAGTCGACATGAGGAGGATTTTTGGTGGTGTTTCAGGGCTGTCAGCAGGAGGACGGTGAGCGGGGAGAGCAGTAGATGGCACCAGAGTTGGAGGAGCTGCTTAGCCAGTTTGAGGGGGTATTCCAGACCCAGCATGATCTTCCATCGCCATGAGACCATGAGCACGCTATTGTCTTGACAGAGGGAGTTCCCCTATCAGTATGCGTCCATATCGATAACCCCAGGTGCAGAAGGATGAGATTAAGAGGATGGTGGGGGAGATGTAGGCAGGGGTGATCCAGCCGAGCGTGAGTCCATTTTCTAGCCCGGTCCTGCTCGTGAAGAAGAAGAATGACAGCTGGCGCTTCTGTGTGGACTACGGAGCCCTAAATAAGGAGACAGTACCTGGTAAATTCCCAATTCCAGTAATTGATGAGTTGCTTGACGAGCTACATGGGGCTACAATGTTTTCGAAGATAGATCTGACATCCGGGTACCACCAGATACGAATAAGGGCAGCAGATGTTTCCAAGATGGTGTTTCGGACACATGAGGGACACTACCTGTTTCTGGTCATGACATTTGAGCTGACGAACGTCCCGGCGACATTTCAGGCCTTTATGAATATGGTCTTCCGTCCCTACTTGAGGAGGTTTGTGCTGGTATTTTTTGACGACATACTAATTTACTGCAGTACTTTGGAGGAGCATGTGAGACACTTGCATGTGGTGTTGCAGGTGTTGCAGGAGCAGCAGTAGCATCAATTGTACACCAACAGAAAGAAGTGTCTTTTCGGGCAGTCTCAGGTGGAGTATTTGGGCCATGCGGTATCAACAGAGGAGGTGTGGTAGATAGGTCGAAGATTGCTGCCATGATAGATTGGCCACGCCCCACGACACTGCGAGGATTGCGGGGGTTCGTAGGCTTGACGGGTACTATTAGAAGTTTGTCCAGGGGTACAACACGATTGCTTGGCCATTAACGGAGCAGTTGAAGGACAGCTTTCAGTGGGGAGAGGAGGCAACCAGTGTTTTCGAGGCCCTGAAACAGGCGATGACGACCGTGCCCATGCTAGCCTTGTCTGATTTCAGCAGGCCATTTGTTGTGGAGACGGACGCGTCAGGATATGGGCTGGGGGTGGTTCTTATGCATGATCAGCGGCCGATGGCCTACTTTAGCCAAGTACTGTTAGCCTGAGCACCGCTGAAGTCAGTTTATGAGAGAGAGAGCTGATGGCGATAGTACTATCTATACAGAAGTGACGACCCTATCTGTTGGGGATGAAGTTTGTGGTACGGACCGATCAACGGAGCCCGAAGTACCTCTTAGAGCAGCGCATGATTACAGAGAAGCATCAGAAGTGGCTCTCCAAGTTGGTGCACTATCAGTTTGAGATTCAGTATATGACAAGCTTGGAGAACAAGGCAGCAAATGCCTTGTCTCACAGAGAGGAGGTAGCAGAGGTTGCGGCGTTTTCTGTACAGGTACTGCTAGACTGGGAGCCTCTGGAGCGTGAGATAGAGACTGATGAGGGGCTGACAGTGATACATGAGGCTTTGCAGCGGGGATCTACAGATTATCCGGGTTACACACTAGTGAGCTGAGGCTGCTGTACCAGTGGTGGTTGGTGCTACCGCGGGGGTCTTCCCATATACCGACGATTTTTTCAGGAGTTCCATGACAGCTTGGTGGGGGGACATTCAGTGGTGCATCAGACTTACAGAAGGATGGCCATGTAGTTGTATTAGCCAAGGAAGAAGGGGACATCACACGTCTAGTATCGGAGAGTGACATCTACCAGCGTCACAAATATTTGGCGATGGTTTCCGCAGGACTACTTCAGCCATTAGCCTTGCCAGAGAGAGTCTGTAAGGACATTAGCATAGATTTTATTGAGGGGCTACCGAGGTCGGAGGGCTTCACTGTCATACTTGTCGTGGTGGACCGCCTCAACAAGTACGCCCATTTCATTCCCCTGCGGCACCCATACATCGCAGTAACAGTAGCCTCAGCTTTCATGAAGGAAGTAGTTCGTTTGCACGGGTTTTCTGCCTCCATTGTATCAGACCGAGACAAGGTCTTCTTGAGCAGCTTTTGGCGGGAGTTATTCAAGGTGCAGTGGACCATTTTGAAGAGGAGCACGGCTTACCATCCGTAGGCAAATGGCCAGACGGAGGTGGTAAACAGGAGCGTGGAAACATATCTGAGATGTTTTGCATCAGAGACGCCGAAGCAGTGGGCGAAGTGATTGTCGTGGGCGGAATACTGGTACAACACCTCTTACCACTCGGCGGCGCAGAGCACCCCTTTTCGCACCCTTTACGGACACGACCCTCTCCATTTGATACACTACAGCCATGGTACGACTCCTGTATCTTGGGTGGAGGAGCATTTGGAGGAGAGAGATAAGATGTTGGAGGAGCTGAGGTGACACTTATTGAGAGCACATCAGATCATGAAGACCAGAGCATACATGCACATGAGAGATGTGCATTTTGAGGTGGGTGATAAGGTGTATCTGAAGCGACCATATAGACAGAAGACAGTGGCGCGTAGGAGCAACAAAAAGCTGGCGGCCGCTATTATGGTCCTTTTGAGGTGATGGCTAGGATTGGAAAGGTGGCCTATCGCCTACAGCTGCCTGCTACGTCCACCATCCACCCGGTGTTCCACGTGTCCCAGCTACGACGCGCTATTAGAGATCATGCTTTGTCACCTACTCTTCCATCCACCTTGACCGAGGACATGGAGGTATTGCTGGAGCCACAAGAGATCAATGGTGTTCGTCAGAGTGCAGCAGAAGTTCAGGAGTGCTCATCAGGTGGCGAGGACTGCCCGATTATGATGATACGTGGGAGTCTCGGGAGGTGATCCGACAGTAGTTTCCTGACATCCACCTTAAGGACAAGGTGGCTCTTTTGGGGGAGTAATGATACTGCTATCACATATAGGCGGAGGAGACGCGCGATGGCTTTCGGGGCAGATCCGTAATCTCTGCGGGGTTTTATGCAATTCTTAAAGTTGGGAGGTTTTTATGCAAAGTTGGTAATTTTGGTGTTATATTGCTAGGGCCGGCCTTAACGTGTTTTTCATGCTTATTTTGGAGATTGTAACCCGAGGCCAAGGTGTCGACTTTGGAGAATTAGACTTTCTTCTCGAATAGAAAGTTAGGAGATCTTCCCATCTCGAATCGGGGCTTATCTTTGTCTTGTCCAGATCTGAAAGCAATATAAAAAAATTATTCTTTTCTCTTGTTTTCTCCATTAAAATCCCTATTTTTCCACAAACAAGCCCTAGGATCTATCAGAAACATATCCATAATATAAGAATACTCAGAAGTGCATATATAGTCTTTCATACTTCACAACAAATTTTAGTGTGTATTCAGGAAAATATGTATTGTTCATCCATTCTGCAATGACATATTATGGCCCAATGGTATGAGAATGCTCAAAGTGACACTAAGGTTACTCAGGGACTGAGTGCACTAACCTGCCTTAGGTTGCTCAAAAGACATCAACAGTAAGTTGCATAAATTGTATGAAGGCTGATAACAGTAATTGCTCGAAGGTCGGTAGCTGGTAGAGTGTCCAAAGGCCAGTTACAGTGCACTTTGATCAATCAGTGATCTAATAGCCATATGACAGGTTTTACATACTAGTAATAGTAAGAGACTAATATATGGATTTCTGAGGAGTTTTAAATCACATATTAATTTCATGACAACACAATAAAATAGATCCAAAACATTCTGAATATTTGAAACATAAGAGTACAGTAAAGCAAACTCATAACAATATATATATACTAAAATGCAGATCCCAAAATAATCTATATATTTGCAATATAGGAGTATGGTAAAGCAAGTTGGAAACAAAATGTAATATACGGTTCTAAGACCTATAAACAATAAATATTTTTTTGGTAAATGCAAAGAACCATTAGGAAGATCGGTAGAAATGAACTCAAACCCTCAGGCTGATTCAATTTTCATGCAGATGTACATGATTTTGTGAAGAATATGCATGTTTGGAAATGTAATGCATATTTCTTGCCAAACGTTTCAAAATATTCAATAAGATATAATCTTTTGCCCTACAATATGATATATCTGTCTTGCAAATAAAATTTTTCAAAATATCCATGGAGGTAGTAGTCTCACTCACCATGTTGATGAGGATCCTTTTCTTTCCCTTGTACACAAATTCCTTGCTTCCATTTCATGCGTACTCTTTTTCAATCCTACTCTTTAATTCTTAGATTATCAATTGTTTTAATAAAGGAAAGGCATTATCGTCCATGTATAATAGTTAGAAATTTTACGCCCTAAGTCAAAGTTACTTAAACGGCTAAGCTTTGAAATCTAAATTCTCCTTTAAAATATCTTCATGTAGAAGTCTCTCTAAGTAGCTTGTACTCTAGAAAGTATTTTTACAGAGCTTTAATTAAAAGTGTCTTTACTTTTTCAAGTATAGAAATATGTTAACAAGCCTTTTTCTAGAATCATCTTTATCAAGCCTAGAAGCATCTTTAGTTCACCATACTAGACTAGAAACATCTTACACCAGATGAGAAGCATCTTTACTTTTTCTGGTCTTTTACACTAGAGTTCTCTAAGAAGCTTAGAAAGCTAGAAGGTTTTTTTAAGAAGCTTAGAAAGCATTGAAATCTTGAAGCTTCCATAAGAAGCTTTGAAAATTAGAGGCTTTTGTAAGAAGCTTTGCAAAGTCGGAAATTTTTTTCTTAAGCTTTTCAAACCTAGAAGCGTCTTCACTAAGCTTGAAACTTGCCTCTTCTCGAAGCCTAGCCTTTGCCCTTTTTGGTGACTTAGTCAAGTAAAAAGAATAATTACTTATATCTTGGTTAGGCATAATATTAATTAATTTTGTTAACAAAATATGGGGCATTTCATCTATGTAAACTCCAACTGAGAATAGTCCCTCATCAGAAAGGAGATAAAGGGTTTTCCGGTATGTAATAGTTTCTGCGAACTTAAAAATTAATCATAACTCATATTTTTTGATGTAGGAACCGTGAAAGAACTTTTGTGGTAAGCAAACTCAAGTGAGAACATTCCTACGATAGGCGACCTTCTGGAAAGTTCTCATTTGGGGCATTATAAATGGTGTTAGAGCCTAATACTAGCAGGAAGTGTAGGAACCAAATGTTACATTAAACTTAGTGTTACATGAAACAAAGTATCACACCACACATGGATGTGATGGGGACCTTCTCTTGAATCTATTGGAGTCAACTCTACAATTCATGCGGGCTCACTCTAAAATTTCACATTACTTGGTAAAGTGAAATTATGATGAGGATGTCATACCATAAGCAGGGGAGCATGTTAACATCCTAAGTGAGAATATACCCATATCAGACATGAGTGATGCTATGATATATAATAGTTTCTATGAACTCAAAAGTTAGTTGTAGCTAGCATTTTAGGAACTCTCTGGTTAAGCGTGTTCAATCAAGAGCAATCCTAGGATGGGTAACCTTCTAGAAAGTTCTCGTTTGGTGTATTACACAACTGCTTTTTAAAGATGAAAGAATTATAAAATTTTGAACCTTTTCTTTCATGTTTATACATCCAGGGCTGGTCGTTCTCTGATGTTATGTTCATCACAAAACGTAATATGGCCACTGCTGTTGCCAATATGTCAAAACAATTGGAGCAAGTCTCTGCAGCTATAGCCGTACGTCCAACCCTTGCCACTTCTACTTTCAGATTTCTCACGCATAACATTTCTGAAAAGTTTACTCATGCATAAAAAGAACTGTGTTTTCTGTCTTTTGGTTCAATTGTATCCAGGTAACAAAAAGACACCTAACACAACGGCTTGAAAATTTAGATGGGAAGCTGGATGAACAAAAGGAGACATCTAAGCTTATCAGGAATGAGGTTTGTGCAAAGCAAGCTTTGGGTTCTAAACAACACACACACACACACACACACACACACCCCACACACACACACACACACACGCGCGCGCGCGCAGCCACCACCACCACCACCACCACCACGCCCCCAAAGTGTGGTTACCAAAACTAATCAATTGGATTTGCAGGTAAATGAGGTCAAAACTGATCTTTCTCAAATTGGAATTGATATTGAATCAATCCAGAATATCTTATTAAGTCTGGTAAGTTATCTCATAAATATCACTTAGGCTTTTGAATACAGGTTCAGTGGTTATGCTTTGTCTAACAAAAGGCGGTTACCACTCTGAACAGGAAGGAAAAATTGGCCTTCTTGAAAGCAAACAGGTTCTACTCTGCCATTTCAGACTACATTTATGTGATACGTCGTATATTTTGACTGTATTTCCTCTCCTTGAATTGTACAGGATATGACTAATAATGGCATCTATTATTTGTGCCAAATCGCGGGAGGGATTAAGGATGGCTTCAATACCAAATTTTTTCAGGTCAGATTATTGACGCGTGTGTTCTTCCATATATCATGTTCTTTGCTAGTGTAATTGAAATATCATTATCCTTCATTGAGTTCATTCTTTCTATTAATGAATTGAAGATTTTGTCACAAACTATTACTTCTAGATCTATTAATGAATTGAAGATTTTGTCACAAACTATTACTTCTAGATGACCAAGGTACATTAGTTTTACAATTCTGCCTTGCCATTTTGACGATTTACTTTTCTCGAGCAAAAACATTTCTCTTAATGGGGGATAGAAAAGCATCAAGAACACACCCTCGACATGCTTTTGCATAAATCTTTAGTGTTTAGGATGTCACCAACTTGTTTAAATCAGGAGAAAAATTGAAGTACATAATAAAAAAGTGAATATATGACTAAACTTTAGATAGTAATTTATTTGCATTTGAAATAGAGACCACTGCTATATATAGTACTGGTCCGAGTACAATCTACTTGTTAGTGGCCAATTGATGGGGACTAAGATTTTTAAGTATATATCGGTGTTCCAAATATCGATTTGATATACGCAATATCGGAGAAAAAGAGGCAGATACATGTGTTTTTATTTCGATTTCTGATTTTCAATTGTTATCATTCATAATTTGGAATTGGACCGTTGTTTTGGGCGATATTTTAGTTTGAAATATCGACGGATTTAAGTATTTTTTTTGGTTTAAAATTTTTAGGTCAGGTCCAATTACCATTGGATCCGACGCAATACAATAGCTAATAAGTTGGAGACGAGTGTTGACCTGGTAGGCAACACATATTTCATCAATTTTTTTGACTCCACTGTTGGTTGATCTTTCTTTATTCCTCTCGTCATCATATATGATCGTAGCCAAAGTAGTTCAATCTTAATCTTTCATCTTTCGATCTCATATCGGCACAATCAGCCTATCCTTCCTTCGTTATGTCTTGTATTAAGTGTGACGGCGATTTGCAAAATGAAATATATCACCCTCATCTGTTAGGTCTACAATGCCGATACGTAGTCCTCGATGCGAACTACATCCAAAAGTCCTCGAAAATGCATATGTTTTTAATTCTTTCCAATTTTTAAATATAATTTGGTATGTTTTTAATTTAATTTTATTTGTTTTAAGTCGATCTATCGATCCAATCATGATATAGTTGGCATAAAAATATTTCATTGTCTTAAAAATGATCTTTGATTTTCACTAGGATTTTCTTCTTATTAAGTTTAGTTTAATAATAAAAATAATATGAAAATATTAATAATAATAGTAATATCGGTTTAATGACTTTTTGTTTATAGAGGATATAATAAAAAATAAGAAAAATATGTCCTTTTGGGCCTTAGCCGCTGCCGCTGATATGACTACTCTCTTGTTTAGAAATTTTACGAGATTTATATACAAGAACAGATGAATGAGAATAACACACAAGGAAAAATAAAAGATCAGATATGTATGGTACTCAATTGGTTCATGAGTACTTGAAGGAATAAGAAAGGTTTTCAACAGGTTGGTGGTAGATTCAAGTTTAATGTAACATATTAAGCTAAGTATACCTTAAACATACTTTTATATGAGTTTATATAGTTTATATCTACTTAGATACATGTATGTCATGCATAAGATATCTATTTTTAGCATCTAGCATTCAATATGTCACCTGATATTTAATTAATATCCCCGATATTTTTTTGATATCCGTTATCTGATATCATATTTTTCAAGCCAATGCGCGACCGGTATCCGATATGTAGAACACTGGTATATATGAGTTGTAGGCATCGATCCCATCACTTGCATTAATTATAGTTTTCATCTAGTTTTGTGTATCATTTAGTGTTATGTGGTGTTTTCTCGGAGTTAATTTAGAGTCAATGTGGAATTTCCTAGGTGTTACATTTATTTCATGTTTTCTAAGCGTCGTTTCACTGTAATTATTGTTGCGGTTATCCTAATGTCATTGACTGCATTTATTGCTAGTTCTAGAGAGTTATAACTGTTTGCCTATAAATTATGGAGAAGATTGATGGGTGTACCATCGTCTAATGAGTTTCTGACAAAGAATGCGACTTTCATCATAGGATTTCTTTTATGTGATGCTTATTGGATGTGAAATCCATCAGCCCGAAGTGTGAAATCACATGCTACCCTAATTTCCTGTTCTTGGCTTCTATTTCTTTTAACCGATCAAGTTCTTTATCTATTTTCATAAATCATTCTATACCATCCTAAACACAAACTAGTTGCTGTCCAGGTTCAAATTGACTCATAACATCATCATTTTATCTATATTTTTACTGTTTTCCTACCAACTAGCCAGCATTATTTAACCTGAACCCATTTTCTTAAATTTCATTCACAGTCCTAGCTTAAAACCAATCACAAGTCCTTTCTAACACCGATGTAAAGCAAGAAGACTCGTGGAACTGACTCAATTCATATATTTCTTCATTGATTTTTCAAAGAACGAGAGATCTTTGCATGGGGGCGCAATACTACTCTACACGTAGGATGAGCTAAGAACTTTGCTAGTTAGCTTTGTTCCAAGGCATTGAATTATCTTTTACTCAAATTTATCAATTCATCTCTTAAGGTATTTACTAACCCCAATCTCGTGTTTGAAGTGCATTCTTCGTCTAGATTTGGTGCATCTCATAGGATCACTTCTTGCATTAGTATTACCGCTCATGTTCCTACTTCCTTCACTTTGAAATGGGCAATTTTTAGTTTAAGGAGATTTTTTAAAAATAATCTCAATTTTCGACCAAGAAAAAAAATAATTTCAAAAACCGACCAACTTTGGCCACGTCAGCGGGCTTTGGCGCTGGAGGTTGTTATTCGATCTGGCCGCACTTGGCAAGTGCGGTTTTTTTTGGCCGCACTTGCCAAGTGCGGCCAGTAAGAGGCACGACTGTACGAGCCCATGACTTAAACTTAAGTCATGGGCATCTGAAAGTGGCCGCACTTGGCAAGTGCGGCCAAAAAAACCGCACTTGCCAAGTGCGGCCAGATCGATTAACAACCGCCAGCCGCGTTCCGCCGCTGACGTGGCCAAAGTTGGTCGGTTTTTGAAATTATTTTTTTTCTTGGTCGAAAATTGAGATTATTTTTAAAAAATTTCCTAAATCTAAAAATTGCCCCTTTGAAATTTGTTTGAACATCATAGGCTAGAAACTAATCCGGCATTCTTTCCCTCGAGTCCATGAAGCCAACCATAAATTCTGGGATGAAGAGGTTAAGATGAAGATTATCATGATTAAAAACTGTTCCTCCTAACCCAATCATTTACGATACATTTCTAGGCTAAACTTGCATTACATTTTTATCTATATTCCGAATCTTGCGTCAGACCTTGGTATTGGAGTTGTAGGTTGTATCTTATGTTACATATCGGTCTAAATTATAGGACTAGAATATATAGTCAAGAAAGAGACAAGATACTGATACAAATTAAACAATCATTAGATGCGCCAAGCTTGATGGTGAGAGTATCAAACAAAAAAATAAGGGTTCTAGAAACAAACGAATACCCCGTTTTGAGGATCATACTGTAAATCAGACTTTAATTTTGAATTGGCATACAAGAGTGAGGGGAACTGATGTTTTAGGAGAATAGTTGGACTTGCTAGTGGAGATACTTGAGAAAGAGTCACTGGTAAAAATAGAGGCAGTCCACAAAATGATATATTGCGAAGATAAAATATTCCCATGAGAAGTGCCCATGCATACGAGGCAAATTTTGTTCGAAGGATGAATCACTAGATTCCGAGTACGATCACCAGTGTCATATGAGACATAATTCTAGGCAGTGAGAGAAAGATATTATGAACAAGATTAAGGTAGAACCTCCTACTTTTGATGGTAGACTTGACCCTAATATCTTTAGTGATTGCCTATATGAGATTGACCATTACTTCCATTAGTGTTATTTGTTCGATAGTCAAAAGGTTTGGTTTGCTAAAATGCAACTACGGACCATTTATTGGACCAATGTCAATCGATAGTCAAAATGTTTGGACAAAAACCCACAAGAACCCACTGTGTTAAATGGAAAAAATGAAAGAGAGATATCACCCAGCTACATATGGAGATCATCTTGTGGACTAGCATTCCATATTGACTTGATGTATGAACATGGAATAAAAAAAAGAAAGTGCAACATGATATATGATGCATGGAAGTGAAAGCAAAAATAAAAGGGGAAACACGATATATACATATGAATATAAACACAAATGTGGAGCTGCTAAAATGTCTACATGTCTTCATAGGGCTTTAAATGATAAGTTGCTGACTTTTGACAATCTTATTAAACGGAACGTTGCAGCTGCTAATTTCTCTTGTGTTTTATGTCAGCACCCTACAGAATCTATTAAACATCTCTTTTTTGAATGTCACTTTACATTATATCTATGTGAGCTATGTAGACTGAAACTGGGTCTCCCCACTGGACCTATCGATACACTTTTGGAAGAGGCGATACTTATACATGACCACTTCAAGGGCAAGACTAAAATCTCTGGTATAGCCCGCCCGGCTATCTGTTCAGTGGTATGGCATACTGATGGGGACATCAGGGTTTACACGCGCAGGAGGCATCGTATTCAGCCCAGCTCATTGTGGATGGGCCCAAGCCCATTTTGAGACTTGAATGTATTTTTTCTCTCTTTTAGTTTAGTCCCACATTGGGTAGGATGTGAGGGTTGAGGGTTTGTTTTTCTATTTAAAGCAGTGTAACGTAACACTTTAAGATCAATGAAAGTTTGAAAGCTATTTTCCCTCAAAACTGTGAAAGGTCCTCTCCTTGGTGCGAAGCCTTGGATCCATTGGTGTGAAGCCAATCTATTTTCTTCTCCAAATCCCTAAATCGTTCGTGTTCTACATCAAATTGGTATCAGAGCCGAACGATTCTTCTTTGTTCACAAAAACCCTAGTTTTCCAAAACCCCAGCCGACATTTTCCACCAACAAAAAAACCCTAAAAAAAGGGGTCCCTCACGAAACATGCACGCCACCACCCCTCTGATTTCATCTCGGATCTCCCTCTCCTCACGTTGTTATCTCTTTCGAAGCTCGAGCAGATCTCGCGGTGGGTGCTCTCGGATCTCATCTCTCTAAGGAAGAGGCCGACTCCCCTCCTCGTCGTTCTCTCTTCGCCTCTCAGATCCTGCCGCCGCCGCCTTACGAATCCCGCCGCCTTCGCCATCTCTCGCGTCGCCACTACGTCCTCCCGTCGCTGTCAAGCTTGCCATCGCCTCCCAGATCTGCTCCGACCCTCAGATCTGCCAGAAGGTCTCTCTTTCTCCGATCCCTCTCAGATCCGCACGCCCCCTTCATCAGTGGAAGCAGCCTCGCCGCGAAGCCCGCATAAGCCGCACGCCACCGTCCGTTCGCTACGAGTCCCACGCGCCGCCCTCTGTCGAAGTTGCCTCGCCGTTCTCACTTCCCTCACCACGCCCAGGCAAACCCAGCGCCTTGATCTGAGATCCTTAGATCCGAAGCCCTCACATCTGAGACCCCCCACAGCCTCGATCTGAAACCCTCAGATCTGAGAATCGTCGAAGGTAGTTGGAGTTCTGAGGATCGTCGTGTTGGGACTCCCAGTCAGTCCACCTCCTTCAGGCACCCTGTTCATCTGCAGAAGCGATTGAGCGGTGAACAGAGTCGAAATCATCGAAAATCAGACTGCGCGTTGAAATCGCCACTGCCACAGTTTGTTTGGAGTCCAAATTCAGAACGGTTCGTGCCGGTGCTTAGAAGACTCAACCACGGACGCGTTGCCATACTACCTGGACCTGTTCATCTACTTTACGAGACTATATGCTGTGAGCTTTTCATTATCCCCTTATTACTATACTGCTGCTAGCCGCTCATTGCAAACGAAAACAACCATAGAACCACATTTTTTGCTTAGAGCCATAAACTTTGATATTAAAAGAGGAGCTCCCATTTACTGTCATACTGCAATAAGAATTATTCTCATTAAGATATTTGAATAGTTACATTACAGCTCACAAGTCGTCATTACAAATCCCCAAATTAAACATTTGAATTTGCTATGATAGCTGCACATGACTTGAAATTTTGGGTTGCTCATTGACTTCTCCTAGTTGATCTCTCCATCATCCACCTCCATCATATAAGAAGCCTCATTAGTTAACATCGCATTCACACTCAAAAAAAGAAGAAAAAAAAACAAAAAAGAGACATTAGTGAAGTGTTCATCATTTAGAGGTATTTGCATTGCATGTCCACACGTAGTGGCAGGATTTATCAGATCTCAAATACCATAGATGCTGACCAACCTACCTTGAGGGATGTCATTAACCGGTTAGCTGCGTTAGAAACCCAAGTCCGTGAAGGTAGATTAGAGTCTCGCGAGTGCCTTGATCGGGTGCTACGCCTAGAAAACACTAGACAGAGGGCATCGGATGAGGATTCACATGCACATAGTACGCCTAGTCCACCTAGGCGAAATAGAGAGAGACCCCATCATGAGAGACGAGTGCTTAGTCCACCCAGGCATTCTAGAGAGAGAGGCACCGTCATGACAGACACACGCCTAGTCCACCTAGGCAATCTAGAGAGAGACCCCATTACGACCGATGTGACAGAGACGATAGTGTGATTAGGGGCATTAAGGTAGACGCACCCACTTTTGATGGTCGTCTGAATCCCCCGACTTTTATTGATTGGATGGCCAATATGGACCATTATTTTGGATGGTATGATATGTCTGAGGAGAGATAAGTGAGGTTTGCGAGAATGAAGCTTATTGGGCCTGCCAAGTTGTATTGGCAGAATATTGAGTGCATGTTAGCCCAGGGTAGGCAAGAGCCCATAGGTATATGGGATGAGATGAAAGAGAAGTTGAAGGAGAAGTATCTACCCACGTCATATCACCAGCGACTCCTAGACCAATGGCAGAATCTCACCCATGATAGTGGGTCGGTTCATACATACGTCGACAAGTTTGACGAGTATATGATGAGATGCGACGTGAAGGAAGATGTAAGCGTGACATTGTCTAGGTTTAGGGCTGGCCTTAGAGCTGACCTACATAAGGAGCTCATCCTTCCTGATGTCCACACACTAGAGCATGCTTATCAGATTGTGTTGGATATCGACAGCTTTCATTATACTCCAGTTGCTAGGCGTTACGATTCACGAGATTTGTCACGTCGCCCAGCACTAAATGGTAGCAAACCACCCCAGAGTCAATCCCAACCTAGATCTGACCAGAGACACCCCACCCACATGAATGAGAAAGGAAAAGGGATTATGGGTGAGTCTTCTAGAGCTGGTCCACGTACCCAATGCTATAAGTGTCAAGGTTTTGGTCACTTCGCAGGAAGCTGCCCTTCCAAGGCTTTGTTAGTACACAATCCCGAGGGAGACGACCACATAGATGAGGAAGAAGAAGTTTATGAGCCAGTTGAGGCATGCTATGAGACCGATGAGGAATCGGCTATAGTAGGCTGTATTCAGAGTATACCCACGAGAGTTGAGCTTATCGATACACGCTCTGAAAACCCTAGACTTGGTGTTGTACGTTGTGCACTGGCTCATGCCAAAGAGAGTGATGACTGGCGTAGGACTGCGATTTTTCACACTTTTGTGACGCATGGTGACAAGCTATAAAGCGATCATTGATAGCGGAAGTTGCATAAATGCTGTGTCATTTAAGCTCGTTACCCGCATATGTTTACAGCTAGTCCCACACCCTACTCTTTATAAGGTATCATGGGTGGATGCTTCATCCATTGGCATCAAAGAAAGATGTCTTGTCCCTATTCAGTACGGATCATATAAGGACAAGATTTGGTGCGATGTACTGCCCATGGATGTTGGTCATATCATCTTGGGGAGGCCTTGGCTTTTTGACATGGATGTCACGATTTTCGGTCGCTCGAACTCGTGTACGTTCACACATGAAGGCAAGAAAATCAAGCTGAATCCCATACAACCCAAGATGACCGCTCCTGAAAAGAAGGAAGCAACTAAGGGCAAGAGCTTACATATTATTAGTCCTAAGGAGCTGAAGCGAGAAGTTAGAAAGGACTCAGTCATGTATGCCTTAGTTGCGAGGGAGATTTGTGAGACTACTCAGAAGGAGATCTCAGAAGAGATAACGCTAATAATGAAGGAATTCCGTGATATTTTTCCTGAAAACCTCCCAGACTGTCTTCCACCCATGCGTGATATTCAGCACGCCATAGACTTAGTCACAGGAGCTACACTTCCCAACTTGCCTCATTACCGAATGAACCACACTGAGCATGCCGAGCTGAAAAGGCAAGTTGACGAATTGTTAGCCAAAGGTTTTATCAGGGAAAGTATGAGCCCATGTGTTGTGCCAGCTCTCACACCCAAAAAGGATGGATCATGGAGAATGTGTGTGGATAGCCGTGCAATTAATAAGATCACGGTTAAGTATCGTTTTCCTATCCCTAGGCTTGATGACATGTTGTAATGCCCTGCGTAGCTACTGCACAAGTACTAGAGGGGGGTGAATAGTACTTTAAATTAATCAAGAGTGTTATTCCTAATTATTGTGCAAAACACAAACAACAATGCGGAATAACTACAAACAACAAGAATTAAACAACGCAGACAATACGATATAACGGGTTCGGATCCACCCAAGTCTCCCCGACTTGTTCCCGGTGATCCTACGTCCCAACCACCCAGATCCCCTCCGGATACTTGAGTTAGAAACCACTAACCCAAGTTTTGCACTATGAAATTCTTGTAGAAAAATCTCTACAAGACCAAATCATACACAAATGAACATGTGACTCCCACAACCCGGGATCACACACTTCTCTCACAAACCGAGAGAACAACTTGCAAAAGCAAAGTAAATGAAACAATGAAATACTTACCAACAAAATCATATGCCATGAGTAAACTTACCAATATTAGGGCAAGAAGGATTTTGAGGAAGAAGAAGGCACCAAACCCTAGCTCCAAGTAGATGACCAGTAATAGATGGCTAGGGAGGAGTTGGTGACCTTGAATCAAGCTCTTGGCTTGAGAGGCTCACAATGAAGAGAATCTCTCTTGAGGAAATATGGCTCAAGGAGTTTGGATAGATTCTTGTGAGAAGAGAAGGCTTTAGAAATGGAGTTGAATAGCTTTTCTTTGATTTCTCTAAACCTCAATAATATCAGCCTTGAATACTTAGCAAGAAGCCCTTCAAGAATATATAGGATAGAGGAAAGAGAGCAAAAATCGTGGCATTTAATGCTCCAACGGCTCTATTCTGAAGCAGTTTAATCGATCAAAGAAGGATCACTGACCGACTAGTTTCTCAACTAGTCGGTTGGTGATTCAACATGAACCGATTAACAGCTTCACAGCCAATAAAGATAGTTCAGGGAATATAGAACTAGTCGGTTTAAGAAGACTTGCCAACCGACTAGTTTGACAACTAGTCGGTCGGTGAGTGTTCTTTGACCGACTAAGAGTTGAAACTTGATAGGCTGAATTCAAGGAGCACTAGTCGGTCTAAGAACAAATTCCAACCGACTAGTTTCTCAACTAGTCGGTCGACGGTTGTTCTTTGACCAACTAACGATAAACAGTAGCTCAGGCTGTGAAACTGAATACACAACTAGTCGGTCTAAGAAGGATTCCAAACCGACTAGTTTGACAACTAGTCGGTCGGTGAACCTTCTTGGACCGACTAACTGTAAACAGTGAATGAGCTGAAAAAGAACAAGGCATTCTAGTTGGTTCAAGAAGGATTGTCGACCGACTAGATTGCCATCTAGTCGGTTGGTTCTTCTTCTTGAACCAATTAAGATGCACAAGAAGCCGCGATAAGAAGCGTTAATCTTCGGGAAAGATTCTATGGGCTTCTAAGATAATCCTAGCTCTAAGATATGAGCGTTAAGAAGGTTTTAATGTAAGACCTACTCAAGGCTTAACAATCTACGAAAAGAAGCTAGAAGACAATAAATAAAACTTGACGAACCGTCTTCAAAAGCTTCAATCGAATCTTCTTGACTTCAATAATGCTCCTAGAGCTTCAACGAAGCTTCAGGCACACGATCACGCGCTTTGAAAAGTCTTGAGACGTCGCTTTTGATGTTCATAGAGTTTTGGCGACGATCTCCATAACTGCGCTCACAAAGAGTTAGTTCATGATATTTATGTTTGTTCATCATCAAAACCAAATCCGGGGAATCAATACTCAACATTCTCCCCCCTTTTTGGTGATGACAAACCAACATAAATAATAATCAATAATAATGATTCAAATGAAATTTACTTACTCTCCCTGCATTGATGACACGTTAATTCCATATAAAATAATAATCATAAGTATCAAGCAGACGAGGAAAGTATAAAATGTGAATCCAATTATTGCCATTTAGGATCTAAATCCATTTTTATATCTTAACTCCCCCTGAATCTAACATATCAAATTAGATTCATGGTAAAATACTTTAAATTATCATTTAGCATATTGTCATTATTAATTCTATCCCCCTTTGGCATTAGCAAAAAGAGTGAGAGATCAACGACAACAATGGCTACAAATAAAAGCACGGGAGTCGTAGAATACGACCACGGTCCAAATGACACCAAAGTAAAATACGAAGTAAATCAAAGCGTGCCAACAAGACCATAGTCGATAATCGAAAAATAAAATCATCAAAACTCAAATCAATTTTACGTATTGAGTTATGGAACATACTCTCCAATATCAACATTCTTGATGTATTAAGTGCATGGAAAACAATTCTATGTTTTCATAGAAACAATTTCTATTACATCAATATAATCGTCGAGCGACAAAATCAATATCAGAGACATAAATCCAATGTGCACAAGAAAAAGATGCACACATCAAACAACACCAAATGTCACAACATCGATTGAAGCGATGTGATGTGACAAGGTGATAAAAGCAATATGAATATCACCTATCAATATCATGCAAAAGTGTTATGCCAAAAATAAATAGAAACTTCATAAAATTTATGGCATACACAAATCTAGTACTAGCATGCATTCCAAAAGAGATACTAACTAAATGAGTCAATAATAAGCATGGAATGCCATGAGCATGAGAAAGATAAGTACATAATCATAAGCTCAAAACTAGCATCAAGATATGCATGAGATAGTCTAAAACATAAATAGACATCTACATGCATTCAACACAATATGTAAGAATATACTTACAACATTAAGCTCCCCCTACTTTGGTGCAACACTTAAGCACCATCAACTCCATTTGAATGGAAATCTTTGCAAATCAAGGAGTTGGTAGGGTTGATATCCCATTATTCTTGGAGCTAAATATTGATTTGTTGCTCCTTCTCTTATTCTTGAGTACCTGAAGATAAAAATGTCCGTCCATGGTACCCAAGGTCATTGGGTCCTAAGAGATTAGACCTTTGGAAGCCAAGTCCAATTGGACTTAGACTTCCCAACAAAATCATCATTGTGCACAACATTCATGAAGTACGAATTAATATACGCTTGTTTTTCATGCATGCTCGTGTCCTTCGGGCCCCAAATAGTGAATGTCTTGGGAGCCCTAGTTCTATTGGGAGCATCCACATGTTGATTTCTATGTGATGCACGTGACCTACGAGGAAGTGGCCTAGGATATGCATGACGTGGATAAGCATATGGCACATGATGAAATGGTGCATGATGATAATTGTTCATATGATAGTAGTGTGGATGAACATATGCATGTGGAGGAACACGTGCATGAGTGTGTCTCACATGGTGTGCACGTGCTCGTGGACGTGGAGCATAAAAATCATCATACGTGCGAACATGTGGGGTAGGATGTGTGTTCCTACGTGGCATAGCATTGGCATACATAAATGCATGACCCTTCTTTGGAGGTCCACCCAAAGTGGGTTTCTTTCCAAACTGGGGTGTGTACCTAATGGAAGCACCATTGGTAGATGAACTACCCACGGGGTGTTTACTCCCACTAGTTGAGGCTTCGGAAGATGGCCTCACAAAAGTAGTGGATGATTTGGATGAGTCTCCCATCTTATACCACAAGCCAATGTGATGATTGGCCGGAAGTAAGTCATTTAGGATATTATCCAAATGGCCCCTACCTTTATTGAATTTATTAATTCGGCCTAATATGCACTCATACTTCTCGGTGAGAGAATGCATAGAAGCATCCAAGGTGGATACTTGCGATGTGAGTACATAAACACGAGACTTGAGATTTTCATTCTCAATACTCAAAGTTGAGTTTCGAGAAACCCAATCCGCTATCTCGTGTTCATCCGAATCCTCAATATGAACATGCTCAAGTTGAGATTTGAGATTTACAATCTCATTTCTCAAACCTTCAACAACGGTGTTGTTGATGATGATGATAGGCTTAGGTGAGGTTTGAAGACTAGTTAGCTCATTTTTAGTCTTAATATATCTATTAGCCAATTTAGAAAACTTAGACCAAAGTTGTTCGTTAGCTAATCTAAGTTCATCCATAGTTACCTTATCGCCTTCACCCTCGCTTTCATCCTCGCTTTCATCGGAGGAGGTCTTTTGATCACGTTCCTCTTTTCCCATGAAGCACATGTGTGCTTTCTCCACTTGTCCATCATCCGACTCTCCATTTGAGGAGTCCTCTTCGGAGTCGGTGAATGAGCCGACAAGCCCTTTCTTGTACCCCTTCTTGTACTTTCTCGACTTGTCGTACTTGGGTGCCTTCCACTTCTCCTTGTGTTTGTTGAGAGGACAATCCGGCTTGATGTGTCCTGGCTTGTTGCATTTATAACACACATGAGTAAATGCATTAGTAGAGCTAAATTTAGCTTTGTTCTTGAACTTACCTTTTCGGAAAAATCGGTCGAACTTCTTTGCCAAATCGGCTAAAGCTTCTATGTCCAACTTGTCTTCTGATTATTCATCATCGGTAGATGTAGATGGAGCGGCCTTGAATGCAATCGTTCTTTTCTTTGGCACGTCTTGCTCCAAGTAAGACTTCATCTTTTCCTGCATCTTGATCTTACTGTCCTTGCGTACCTCATAAGACAATAAGGTACCAATTAGTTGTACAACAGTATACTTATTCATATCGTTACTTTCCTCGATGGCGAAGGTACGCTTTTCCCAACAAGAAGGAAGTCCGTCAATAATCTTCACGACTTTCTCCTTTTGGGTATAGTTCTTCCCAAGAGCTTCCAATTTGTTGGATATGTCCACGAAGCGAGCATAGTACTCCTTCATACTTTCACCCTGTTCCATGTGAAATAATTCGAACGCTTTGTTAGCAACGAGTTTAGCGTCTTTTACCGTACTCGTTCCTTCGTGCAAGATGAGGAGTTGGTTCCAAATTTGATATGCACTCTTACATGTGCATATCTTGTTGAAGTCTTCGGGCTCCAAAGCGCATTGCAAGGCGTTCATTGCCTTGGCATTGGTTACTTCCGCGGCGACCTCCGCGGTAGTCCACTTCGCGAAATCTTGTTCGGTGTGCTCGACATACTCCGTCATCGTGGCTCTCCATAGTGAAGTGCTCCAGAGGAACGTTTCCATCCGGCATTTTCAGTACCCATAATTGGTACCGTTGAAGAAGGGAGGCCTAGTTGAGGAGTGTCCTTCCATCACCGAAGAAGCTCCTTCACGATTCTTGAAGACGCTGTAGTCGTTGTTTGTCATAGCTATGAACTTGGCTCTGATACCAAATGTAATGCCATGTGTAGCTACTGCACAAGTACTAGAGGGGGGGTGAATATGATACGTATCGCTTGCCGTTTGGGATCAAATCAGCGAATAAATGAATAGCCGCTACCCCCGCGCGTGTGCCCGGCTCAAGTGGTGCGTCCACATCAGAATAGTACTTTAAAATAATCAAGAGTGTTATTCCTAATTATTGGGCAAAACACAAACAACAATGCGAAATAACTACAAACAACAAGAATTAAACAACGCAAACAATACGATATAACGGGTTCGGATCCACCCAAGTCTCCCCGACTTGTTCCCGGTGATCCTACGTCCCAACCAACCGGATCCCCTCCGGATACTTGAGTTAGAAACCACTAACCCAAGTTTTGCACTATGAAATTCTTGTAGAAAAACCTCTACAAGACCAAATCATACACAAATGAACATGTGACTCCCACAACCCGGGATCACACACTTCTCTCACAAACCGAGAGAACAACTTGCAAAAGCAAAGTAAATGAAACAATGAAATACTTACCAACAAAATCATATGCCATGAGTAAACTTACCAATATTAGGGCAAGAAGGATTTTGAGGAAGAAGAAGGCACCAAACCCTAGCTCCAAGTAGATGACCAGCAATAGATGGCTAGGGAGGAGTTGTTGACCTTAAATCAAGCTCTTGGCTTGAGAGGCTCACAATGAAGAGAATCTCTCTTGAGGAAATATGGCTCAAGGAGTTTGGAGAGATTCTTGTGAGAAGAGAGCTTTAGAAATGGAGTTAAATAGCTTCTCTTTGATTTCTCTAAACCTCAATAATATCAGCCTTGAATACTTAGCAAGAAGCCCTTCAAGAATATATAGGATAGAGGAAAGAGAGCAAAAATCGTGGCATTTAATGCTCCAACGGCTCTATTCTGAAGCAGTTTAATCGGTCAAAGAAGGATCACTGACCGACTAGTTTCTCAACTAGTCGGTCGGTGATTCAACATGAACCGACTAACAGCTTCACAGCCAATAAAGATAGTTCAGGGAATATAGAACTAGTCGGTCTAAGAAGACTTGCCAACCGACTAGTTTGACAACTAGTCGGTCGGTGAGTGTTCTTTGACCGACTAAGAGTTGAAACTTGATAGGCTGAATTCAAGGAGCACTAGTCGGTCTAAGAACAAATTCCAACCGACTAGTTTCCAACTAGTCGGTCGACGGTTGTTCTTTGACCGACTAACGATAAACAGTAGCTCAGGCTGTGAAACTGAATACACAACTAGTCGGTCTAAGAAGGATTCCAAACCGACTAGTTTGACAACTAGTCGGTCGGTGAACCTTCTTGGACCGACTAACTGTAAACAGTGAATGAGCTGAAAAAGAACAAGGCATTCTAGTCGGTTCAAGAAGGATTGTCGACCGACTAGATTGCCATCTAGTCGGTTGGTTCTTTTTCTTGAACCAACTAAGATGCACAAGAAGCCGCGATAAGAAGCGTTAAGCTTCGGGAAAGATTCTATGGGCTTCTAAGATAATCCTAGCTCTAAGATATGAGCGTTAAGAAGATTTTAATGTAAGACCTACTCAAGGCTTAACAATCTACGAAAAGAAGCTAGAAGACAATAAATAAAACTTGACGAACCGTCTTCAAAAGCTTCAATCGAATCTTCTTGACTTCAATAATGCTCCTAGAGCTTCAACGAAGCTTCATGCACACTATCACGCGCTTTGAAAAGTCTTGAGACGTCGCTTTTGATGTTCATAGAGTTTTGGTGACGATCTCCATAACTGCGTTCACAAAGAGTTAGTTCACGATATTTATGTTTGTTCATCATCAAAACCAAATCCGGGGAATCAATACTCAACACATGCTTGACATGATGACTGGGGCCTCAATATTTTCAAAGATTGATCTTAAGAGTGGCTATCATCAGATTAGAGTTCGCCCAGGGGACGAATGGAAAACGGCCTTCAAAACGAAGGATGGTTTATATGAGTGGATGGTCATGCCTTTTGGCCTATCCAACGCCCCTAGCACGTTCATGAGAGTGATGACTCGAAGTACTACGACCATTCATGGGGAAATTTTTAGTCATATACTTTGATGACATCCTTATTTATAGCCAATCTAGGGGGCAACACATAGACCATCTGCGGCAGGTGTGCATTACCCTGAGGAAGGAGAGCCTTTATGCAAACCTTAAGAAGTGTTCATAGACCATCTGCGGCAGGTGTGCATTACCCTGAGGAAGGAGAGCCTTTATGCAAACCTTAAGAAGTGTTCCTTCCTGACTGATAGCGTCATCTTCTTAGGTTTTGTTGTTTCCTCAGAGAGAGTGCGTGCGGATCCCCAAAAGATCCAAGCGATAGTAGATTGGCCTGAACCCCGCAACCGACACGAGGTTAGGAGTTTTCATGGGTTA
Organism: Scilla litardierei; assembly: GCA_030789695.1. NCBI lineage: Eukaryota > Viridiplantae > Streptophyta > Magnoliopsida > Asparagales > Asparagaceae > Scilla > Scilla litardierei. The sequence continues at coordinate 261,074,982 of CM061133.1, forward strand.
GCCACATTCTACCGTCGATTTATAGCGGGATTCAGCACCATCATGTCCCCAATCACTGATTGTATGAAAAAGGGGGACTTTATATGGACTAAGTCTGCCGCCAAGGAGTTTGAGGATATAAAGAAGAATATGACTAAAGCGCCTGTAATGCGCCTCCCGGATTTCATGAAAGCATTTGAGGTTGCATGTGATGCGTCAGGTATAGGTATAGGTGGAGTTTTAAGTCAAGAAGGGCATCCTGTGGCATACTTTAGTGAGAAGCTTAGTGATGCCAAACTACGATACTTTACCTACGATAAGGAATTCTATGTGGTAGTGCAGGCATTACGATATTGGAGACACTATCTCCTACCACAAGAATTTGTGTTGTACTCGGATCATGAGGCCTTGAAATACCTCAATTCACAGAAGAAACTAAACTCTAGACACGCTCGGTGGGTTGGTTTTCTTCAGGAGTACACATTCGTCCTCAACCATAAAGCGGGGGTTGAGAATATGGCCACTGATGCACTCAGTCGTAGGGTGGCTCTACTATCTGCTATGCGTGTTCAGGTGATAGGATTCGAGAGGATTAAGGAAGATTACATGTCGTGCCCAGACTTCAGCGAGATTTTTGCTATCCTTCATGATGAGTCAGTACGTGAGCACGATAGTTATTCCCTGCAGGATGGGTATCTTTTTAGGGCCACACAGTTATGTATCCCTCGTACTTCTGTGAGAGATTTTATTGTCTGAGAGATACATGCTGGAGGTTTATCAGGACACTTTGGGAGAGATAAGACGATTGAGTCAGTAGAGAGTCAGTTTTATTGGCCGAGCCTTAAGAGGGATGTTGCCACCCTGGTGGGGCAATGTCGAGTTTGTCAGATGGCTAAGCATAGAAAGCAGAATACTGGCCTCTACACACCTTTACCTGTGCCAGATTGTCCCTGGCAAGACGTTAGTATGGATTTCGTGCTAGAACTCCCACGCACACCGAAAAAGCACGATTCAATTTTGTCATTGTGGATCGATTCTCGAAGATGGCACACTTCATACCTTGCTCCAAAACCTTAGACGCTTCACACATTGCCAAGCTTTACTTTGATGGGGTTGTTCGTCTCCATGGTCTGCCCAAGAGCATAGTGTCTGATAGGGATGTAAAATTCATGAGCTACTTCTGGAAAACCCTATGGCATATGATGGGCACTAAGCTCCAGTTCTCCACTGCTTACCACCCCCAGACTGATGGTCAAACTGAGGTAATGAACCGTAGTTTAGGGAATCTTCTCAGGTGCTTAGTGGGTGAAAATCCTAGGAATTGGAATCTGATATTGTCCACTGTCGAGTTTGCATATAATGGGTCAAAAATAGGTCCATTGGCATGAGTCCATTTGAGGTAGTTCATGGGTACAAACCTAGAAAGCCTATAGACCTCATTCCCATGTCGCATCATCATAGAGTGTCTGAGTCAGCTGAGTCATTTGCACAACACATTCATGACTTGCATAAAGAGATCAGCAGGAGAATTCATTCTAGCAATGAAAAGCATAAGGCCATTGCAGATACTCACAGGTGCTTCAAAGAGTTTAATGAAGGAGACTATGTTATGGTGTGACTCAGATCTGAAAGGTTTCCTCCTGGAACCTTGAAGAAACTGCAGGCTCGTAGTGCTGGCCCATTCAAAGTCTTAAAGAAAATTGGTTCTAATGCATATGTGATAGACCTCCCTGCAGATTATGGGATAAGCTCAACTTTTAATATTGAAGATCTAGTGGCTTATAAAGGTCCAGCAGCTGTACCCACAGACCCATTCTTTGAGCCCTCCCAAGATGACTTGAGTGTCCCTGCTATTCCTCCGCCTACTCCTTTACCACCCATACATCCACATAGAGAGCAGATTGACCGCATATTAGATGAACAGGTTATATCAACCAGGCATGGTGGTTATCAGCGTTACTTGGTGAGTTGGAAAGGTCGGCCAGAATCAGACTGTACTTGGATTACCAGAACAGAACTCCAAAGGCTAGATCCAGATTTGCTTGAGCACCATGACAACCAGCAGGCCCTACACTCGTCAGACCCGAGTTCTTCCCACCCGGAAAGAGTTGATGGGGACATCAGAGTTTACACGCGCAGGAGGCATCATATTCAGCTCAGCTCATTGTGGATGGGCCCAAGCCCATTTTGAGACTTGAATGTATTTTTTCTCTCTTTTAGTTTAGTCCCACATTGGGTAGGATGTGAGGGTTGAGGGCTTGTTTTTCTATTTAAAGCCGTGTAACGTGACACTTTAAAATCAATGAAAGTTTGAAAGCTATTTTCCCTCAAACATGTGAAAGGTCCTCTCCTTGGTGCGAAGCGTTGGATCCATTGGTGTGAAGCCAATCTATTTTCTTCTCCAAATCCCTAAATCGTTCGTGTTCTACATCACATACATGGCATGAAAGGAATAGAAGGGTGTTCAACAACTCTAGCAAGCATAAAGTTGTCATTTTCAGATATATTTATGAAGATGTTCACGTCCTCAGTGCCTCCATCAGTTGGAAGGAAGGCAAAACTTTCGTATTGCCCTGTGAAACTGGTCCTAAATTGTATTAGTACGTATTGTTGTCTCAGTAGCCTAGATTCTTGTCTAGGATTGGCTAGTAGGAGATGACGACGCTTGTGTCCTCTCTCCCCTCTACATCCAAGTTTAGATTAGATGTCTATGTTTTACTGAGGTGTATATTGTATATCTGTTAGTTAATGAAATTTTATTATCCTTCAAAAAAGGTGGAGGTGGATATGAAAAACTAAAAAAATAAAAAATAAAATAAAAGGTAAAAGTGTAAACGCTACTCCCCAAGCTGAAGTAAGCATAAAATTAACTATTAATAGAATTACACTTATGTATATGATCTCTTGAATTATAAGACATCATGGGAGGAGCTTATATCTTTTAATAGTTAATTTTCGTAGTGGCATCAGATCTGTATCCATAATGGAGAAGATGGGAAAACAACCTTTAAAATAAAAGATGGATTATACGAGTGGTTAGTTGTGCCATTTGTATTATCTAATGCACCTAGCCTGTTTATGAGAGTTATGACACGTGTTACGTCTTTTTTGGGTATGCTTCTTGATGATGTCATGGTTTAAAGTTAAGCCCTGGAAGAACATTATTTAAGGAACTTCTAAAAAAGCCTTAAACAGATAAAGAGCACACATATTATCTTTGTATAAACAGGGTTAAATTGTTTCACTGCCCCCTTGTATAGTGGTCGGGCTTTCGCTTGAAATTATGTTAATATAAGAAGTATGGCTTTATGGCGACACTTGTTAACTTGGTTCGTTGTTTCGGAAAATAAAGTAACAGTAGATTCTGACAAATTGAAGAAGGCTACTAGAGATGGGCGGCCACCGTTGAATATTCATGAAGTTAGAGTTTTCACAGGTTGGCAACCTTATACCATAGGTTCATTGGAGGCTTTAGCACCATTATAGCTCTTATCAAGGATTGCCTTTATGAGAGTTCATTTAGACAATGTTGCAGTAAGATGTATTTTGAGATGCCTCATATGTGCAGTTAGGGCTTTGCCATACCATTCGATGTGTTTAAATGCAATAGTTTTGCCAATAGGTCTATAGGAGTGAGTTCTATTGTGATTGTCACATGATACCGACTTAGGAATCGTGTATAATTATATATTTCATTTAATTCCCATCCCTATAGGTTGTTGAGTCTTTTGCGCAATGCATGCACAGTTTGCATGGGGATTTGGCGGAAGATATCAAGGAGCAATGAAATGTATAAATCAACAACAAATATTCATCAAAGACTGCAGTAATTCAAAGTAGGTGAGTGGGCACTGCCTCATGTTTGTCTTATAGAGATTTCTTCTGGAACTGGAAAGAAGTTACATGCCTATTGAACTTGTCCTTGTCAAGTTCTAAAGAAGGTAGGGACGAATGCCTATGCGTTGGATGGTCCACCAGACATGGGAATTAATCTCATATTCAATGTGAATGATTTAACATCTTACAAATTACATATTGAATATCCTGCAATATATCAGACACTCCACTTTCTAGCAATATAGATTCCCCACCTACAATACATCAACCATGGATTTCACCTTTAATACCACAATTATCAAATTCCAACATCACCATTGTATCCATTGAGGAGGAAATGCTGAATCGTTGCGATTGAGGATATATTGGATGATCAGATAGTTTCGACTTCTGATTAAGGATACCAACACTATATAGTTTGATGTCATGGGCATGATTCTGGCTTTACATGGTTGACAGCTGAGTAGCTGAGTTACAAGAGTTCAGTCCTGACTTGCTCGAGTCGCATTGCAACCTTCATTTATTGTAGTTGAATCCTTCCCGGACATTGAGAGCTGATGGGTACCAGGATTTTCGTGTATAGTCATCGATCACAGCTTTTGCATTGATTATAGTTTGCATCTAGTTTTGTGGATCATTTAGTGTTATGTGGGTCTTTATAGGAGTTATATTTATTGAATCAAATGTGGAATTTCCTATATGTTACATTTATTTGAGTTTGTTTTTTGATAGTCATTTGATCTTTTTTTTTGGTTATCTAAGTGTCATTGACTGCATTTATTGCTAGGTCTAGAGAGCTGTAACTATTTGGCTATAAATTGGAAAGGAGATTGAGTGGTCTTACCATGGTCTAATGGGTTGCTAACAAAGAACAATAATTCTCTCATACGAATCCTTGTACGCGTGATGCATATTGGATGTGAAATCTGTCGACTTTGAGGCATGAAATCTTGGCTACATTCTAATTTTATCTTCCCAACTACTATTTCCTTCAAGTGAAGAAGTTTTTTAAACCTATTATCCTCCACATAAATAATCATACAACCATCACAAACATGGACTAATCTGTCCAGATCTAAATTAACTCGTAATACCATCATTTTATTCGTATTTTCACTGTTTTTTATCACCAAACAGGCAGCATTCTCAATTCTGACCCTCTTTCAATTTTCTCTAGAATCCTAGTCTAAATCAATCACGCATCCTTTCTAGACCCAAATGACATAAAGAAGACTTGTGTAACTTATTCAATCCATAGAAATTCTTCACTGATGCTTCTAGGAATAGAATCAACGCATGGACCGTGGGGTAACACTTCTATACGCATAGGACAAGTGAAGATCCTTACGTGTTAGCTCTGTGGTTCCAAGATATTGGTTGAATTATTTTTTGCTCAGATTTATCCATTCATTGCTTAAGATAGTTACTTTTGAATTGCATTCTTCATCCAGATTAGATGCATCTAATATTATCACTTTTTGCATCATCATTAGCCCTTGCATTCATTCACTTCAAAATTTGTATGAACATCATAGTTCTCATAACATGATACATACATGGAGCTGACATTGAGACAAATATCACTGCTTAAATCCTCTTCAAACCATCAACACCCACCCATGCATACACGCACATGTATTTCTGGGCCTGAGCGTGGCCATACCCAAGGGTCTACCGAACATTGAGTACTAGTATCACTATTCTTCCCAATCTTTTTTTGTGTGTTGGGCATAAACCACATCTGATCTTGTTATTAATCCTTTCACTAATCACATTGGACAAACGAAGTTGATGTTTCATGTATGAAATTATGACAGTGCTGATAGTGTGGTGTTCATACAGAAATAAAAAGTTTCGGGAAGGCTAGTAGGTTTTCCATCCACAGGTTTGCTTTTGTTTCTGAAATATTTTACTATCCTTGACATGACAGGAACCTAGTTCGAAACTTCAAGCCAACGGTTCATCGCTGACCTTCTCCGATGTTGAACCACTGCAGGTATGCTACTATTAGAGGTCGATAGCATTCTCATTTAGTAAGTTTTACTGCATTATGAGCTTTTATAGTGCATATGGTCATGAAATGCAGGGACTGCAATTTCTTGCCGATGCTCTTAAGCCTGGAGAGCAGGAAGAAAGGATGACAAATGTCATCTTGCCGAAAGTTCTCAGCGAAAAACCTTTGAAGGCCGCGGCAATACACAGGACATACCCAAGCGGGATTTCTCTAAGAAAGCAGGGACTTATCATGTGATAAGCAAACACCATATTTCATTATTTTGGATGACGATTAGTATTGTTTCCGATTGATTTACTTGCTGCTGGCAGCCTCATATAGCATTACATGTACAAACATTGAAGATTTCAGATGTCCGGCCAAGAACAACACGGCCCTTGTACAAGTCAACAGTAAGCTGGAGATGTGTGATTTGATTTGTTCTACAAGAAAGTGAGGTAATAAATGTAATTACATATGTAAAGAACTACATTATGGTTGAAGGAATTGGTGTGAACCACCAAAATTTATATAGTACGGTATTTTAGCACCCACAACTTTATCTTTTTTTGTTTCAATACGTTGGGTTTTGATTTTCCTGTGCAACCGAACACTCTTTTTCCCTTTGGATCCAAGTTAATATTATGGATTATGGAATACTTGGGCTGTGTTTGGTAAGAAGGCCAAAATGGCCCAACAGACCGAATCCAATCTGACCCAATAATTGAGATATGAGAGGAATTTTTCACATTAATGATGCACCGTGATTTTCTCTCATGTAATCGTGTATCCGTTGAGAAAAATCAGTGGGCGGTTACGGAGTGGAGGAAATGTTGCCGGCCTTACAAATTGAGGAGTTCTTTTCCTCTAGTATCAATTGGCAGCCCACTTTCTGGAATCCTCAAAATCTCTCTGTTTTTATTCTTTCAGATCTCCGACTCCCTTATTAGTATCAGAGCCAAATTTTCCGATCCAAGCATTACGATAGAAATATTTTTCTAATCGGTGCGATGCCTCAGCTTCTCCCATCAGGAGCACAGCGCATTGTCAACTTTTCCAGAGACGTTCCCCAGGTGCAAAGGAGCATTTCTTCGATCCATGCGACCACTTTTTATCTTCCTCAATTGCTGCGCTAACAGAGAAACAGAGTGGTGCCTTTTTCCCGAGCCTGCATCTTCACATGTCATGGTGTCAAAATAGCCCGTCCGGGCCCGGGCCTGGCCGGGCCGGCCGGGCCCTGGCGGGGAGAACCCCCGCCCAGCCCGGCCCGGCTTTTTAAGCCAAATGTGGCATTTTAAAAGCCTTTTAAAGCCCCAGTGGCTTTTTTTTATCCGCGGGCGAAAACCCAGGCCGGCCCGGAAACCGGGCCGTGCCGTCGGGCCATTTTGACACCATGATTCACATGCCTCTCTCTCTCTCTCTTCCCCCCTCCTGTGTGGCAGTCCCCGCCTCCTTTTCCCTTCATAGGGCGGACAGAGGCGATGTTCCATCTTTTTCCGAGGCGTAACAAAAAAAACGAGCGGTTACAATGCGACAGTAGCCTTCACCGAGCATTGCTACATTCAACGTGGCAACTTTTCGCATTTCCATACATCGTCTGTTCAGCCGTCTTCCACACGGATCAACATGGCCCATCAATTCCATCATCACGTGCACCAAGAGTCTGTACGGGCATCTCGCACAACCACACACAGAGAACAGCTTTTGCAGGCTTCCACCCACAACGGATGTGTGGGTGGCTTTACAGTATCACAATCAGTCGATCCATGCAGATGTTCCACGTGTTCCATGATCGAGCACAATCAGCCGTTCCACGATTTCCTCCCGCATCCTGCGGCACGGACCGTTCAGCCGTCCCAAGTACCTTGTCCCACATGCTGTTTGACTGAGTTGTGCGTCCCAATCTGTTTGCAAATTGCGGCAGACTTTTTCGTGCTTCAGTCCACGCATCCAAATCAGCTTTTTCCTTCTATTTTTTATTTGTGTGTTTTTTTCGATATTCATCCCTTAAATCTTCTGTATTTTAATCTTAGTCCCTTAAATATGAGCATTTGCTCTCAAGTCCCTCAAATCTTGAAATTTAACATAAATAGTCTCTTCATCCTGTAGTCTTGTTAAAGATTTACCAAACTTAGATTAATTAACGATTTAATACTAATTATAGTTAATTAATTAAGAATTAAATACTAATTAACAATTAACCAAACCCCAAAACACCCTCCTCATTTAGTTTTGGGCGGAGGAGCCGTCATTTTTTTGGGGGCGGAGGAGGCGGTCTCCTTCCCCTACTCCTATGAAAAACGCCTCGTCCTCGTCGGTTTTGTGTGGGTGGATGAGGCGACGTCGCCTCCACCCCCTCATTTTTTTGCGGAGGAGGAGGAGGCAGCGCCGCCTCCCCCTCCTCCGTTGTTTAGGAGGAGAAGGAGGTGGTGCTGTCGTCTCCTCCCCGTGAACCATCTGTACCCCCTCTCACACACTCAACCAAGAGCCCTTTAAGCCCTAACAACATCGCCATAACAAGCATCTAACAGAATATTCCATCTTATGTTAGATTTTAACAGAAAATTAGAGAGGACTATTTAGGTTAAAGTTTAAGATTAGAGATACTTGAGAGAAAAAAATCAAATTTAAGGAACAAATATCAAAATACGCATGATTTAAGGGATGGATATGCGAAAAACCATTTTTATTTTTATTTTATATTTCAATTTGCTATTTATTAGATTTGCGTAGATAGCCACCCTTCAACTTAAACCTAATAAACTTGGCAACACCACAAATGAGTTGAATTTTTTCCTTCATATATATTATATTATCGTTCTAATTCTACATAACGAGATCTTTCAAAACGTAATAAAATTCACATATCAGCTGACTTAATTAAATCACTTTATTTCAACATTATTGAATTTATTATCCCACAACAGATAAATGGCAATTAATTACATCTGAATTGGTTAAGATATAATACATTAATGGTTTCAACTATGACATGTGGCACAAAAAATTAACTATAGACTTATACATGACGATATATATAGTGTCATTGAGACCTCTACTCATACTCTCCCTAAAAACCCCACAGATACTCAGAAAAGATAGTTAGACAAGTGGAAATCAATGACAAGAAGGCTAAGAGCCTTTTGCTCATGTTCGTGGAAGATAGCTTGATAAATGTGGTTGAGAACTACAGTACTACCAAGGAAATGTGGTATGCTGTTAAGAAGAAGTATGACATCACTTTAGAGGTGAACATACAACTCCTGTTGTATATGTATAATTCATGACATATGCAAGAAGGTGATAATGTTATCGAACATGTCAATAACATGATAGTCATGGTTAAGGACCTAGCTGTTGGATATTTTTCATTAGGCCCAATATGCTTTTGATGATGATTATCACATTATGTTATTGTTAATGACTCTACTTGTTTAAGTCACATATTCATGTAAAAGTTTTCTTGAAGAGTCCGACATAAAAGCGAAATTTGGATGTAATTAGCAGTATGGTTGTCACGTCCCGCTTCCCGGTTTTTTCTATTTTCTGGAGCAGGGTGTTGAGTATTGATGTTTCATACCAATGTTAGTTTGATGATGATCACAACATTATGTTGTTGCTAATGATTCTCTTATTTTAGTCTCTTAGTTACTTTTCAAGAATATCATTTTTGGAGACTAAAAACTTGGTGCAAGGATGTACATCAAGTGGAGAAGGGCTAAAGCTTGGACTCAAGGGGTGCCAAATCTTGGAGATGATGGGAAGCATCAGGGCATCAAGATTGAAGCCATAGACTCTAAGGAAAGCATTGTAATCCATGTAATTTCATTTATTGCTTTCTCTCTTTTTAAGTGTAGGTTTGATGTAATGCCTTGATAGATGGTGTACTCATTCATGCATATGCATTTAACCATCTTAGTGAGTCTTAGGACTATCATAAAATCTAACCCAATAGGCTCATCTTGTCCAACGACTCATTTGGAGTCTCTGGCTCTCCAACAGTCGCCTGATGAAGGTTTTACAGTCAACTGGGTGATTTCCAGTCGACTGTCGATCCTTCTACAGTCGACTGTGGTGCACTGCTCAAGTCAACCTTTTATTGACTCTACTTGAGATTTTCACATCAGTCGACTGATGAAGTATTTACAGTCGCATGTGAAATGGTCAACAATCGTCTAAAAGGCGTAAGTGCAAAGATTGCTTCTCTGTTTTATTCCATCTCCTGCAGCAGTCGACTGATGAAGGTAAACAGTTGCCTGTCTATTTTACAGTCGATTGTCATTTGTTCATCAGTCGCCTGTATGCATACTGGGAGTAAGAGTGTATCTCTCTGTTTTATTCCATCCTCTGCAGCAGTCGCTTGCTGAAGGTTTAACAGGCACATGTCCTATTTTCAGTCGACTGTATCATCTTCATCAGACGACTGTCGAGGCTTAGATTATAGCCGTTGGGATTTATTTAGCCGTTGGACAGTCGACTGTCATTTGGTCATCAGTCGACTGTCAGTGACGTTTCAGCCCAAAATCTAGCCGTTGCAGCTTTTTGTTTTTGGCTGTTTTATTGGCTTTTAAGAGTTCCTATAAGGTTCCTATATATATGAGAGTGCTGAGTTCATTAAAGCTTCTTGATGCTATTGAAAATCAATAGAGTTTAATTAAGCCACTCTCAAACTCTCTCATTTTCCTCTTAGAGCTCATTCTCTCCTTCATGCATTGAAGTCAAGCTCAAGGGAAATCATCCAAGTGCTTTCAAGCTAATCTCATCACTTGGAGATCCTCTTCCATGCCGTACATTCATCTATGAGTAAGCATCTCAAGGCATAGGTAAGAATATTTGTTTTACTTTGTGTTTCTTTGAAACCCTAATTCTCTTTGTGGGAATTAGTTACTCTCTTTGTGGGAGTCACTCTCTTTGTGGGAGTTTGGTGTCCTAGTGTAGGGCTAACCCTAATTCTCTGTGTGGGAGTTAGTAATTCTTTGTGTGGAAGTTAGACCCTTATGTAGGGTTGGTTTGGTTCTTGTGTATGACAAAATCCTCTGTGTGAGGCATCTCTTTGTGGGATTTGTATTCACTTCTCTGTGTGGGAAATATAATGAATTTTGGTGTGGCTGGACGTACCCAAGTTTGGGGAACCAGGGTAAAATCTTGTGTTTGCGTTTGGTTTGATTGTGTTGATTAACTCCTCTTGCACTTATTTTTCCGCATTTGCAAGTTTAATTTTAATTGCACAATTTATTGCCATTACATTATTCACCCCCCTCTAGTGTGTTGTCAGTATTGCAAGGGTAAGTCGATCCTTACAATTGGTATCAGAGCGAGGTTATAGCATACTGCAACAATGGCATTCAACGCTACTTCCGTGTCTCATGAAGAAGGTCACTCAACCGTTCGACCCCCGCTCTTCTACGGAACCAACTATCCAAGTTGGAAGATCAGGATGATGATCTACATGAAGGGTCAAGACCTTTGGGACATCACAGAGGTGCCATTTGAGGAGCCTACTTCACCCGTGGCTTCAAGAACTTAGGCGGAGAAGGACGCGATCAAAGTCAACGCGAGGGCTATGAATGCATTCCATTGCGCCCTCACTCCGAATGAGTTCAACCACATCTCCATATGCAAATCGGCCAACGAAATTTGGCATATCTTGGAGATTACTTTTGAAGGGACATCCAAAGTAAAGAAATCTAAACAAAATGTGTTTAGATCTAAATATGAAATGTTTAAGATGCAGGAAGGAGAAAGCATCTCAGAAATGTTCACAAGGTTCATAGACATCGTGAACGTTTTGGGAGGACTTGGGAAGGTGATTTCCCAAGAGGATCGAGTGGAGAAGATCCTTGACTCTCTTATACCCAAATGGGAGTCAAAGGCCACATGTCCAAATATACCGTTGAGGAGTGCATTAGGAATCTCATGGCATACGAAGTGAAGCTTCAACACAAGAATGGGATTCAACCAACCAAGCCCGAGAAGCCGGAGAAGCAAAAGGGGGTTGCATTCCATGCCAAGGAGGAGCCAATCAAATAGAGGAAGAAATTCCATCAAGAAGCTCCTAGTGAAGAAGATGAAGAAGATGAGGCTAGTGGAGATGAAATCATGGAGCTTGCCACACAACTAAGAGCATTCCTCAAAAGCAAGCAAGGTAACTCTTCTTCAAAGTTTGCCTCCAATTTTAACAAGATTCCTACTTGTTACACTTGTAGTGGCAAAGGTCATCGCCCTACCGAATGCCCTTCCAAACCCACCAAAGAGACTTATAAGGGTAAAGGGAAGAAGCATTGAAAATGCAAGTCCAAATTCAAGAACCAAAAGAAGGGACTTGTCGGCACATTTGATGACTCCGATAAGGACACATCAAGTGATGAAGAAGAGGATGACAAGGGGCGAGCTCATATGTGCTTCGCGGCTTTTGATGAGTCTTCATCAATCTCATCGAGTTCAAGCGATGAAGAGGTGGAGGCGTGGCTCAACACCAACAAGGAAATGTGCTTCATGGCAAAGGGGGAAGAGTCTTCATCTAGCTCTAGCAAGGAGGAAATTGACGAGGAAGTTGAGGAGGAGAAGCTATCATACGAGGAGCTCGAATACCGATTTAATGTGGTCTCCAATGGGACAAGTAAGTGCATCGACTCATATGCTAAATTGAAAGCTAAATATAAAAATGCTATGAGTAGGTTGCATGCCTTAGAATCTACTAGTGTAAATGATAATGATGCTTTGCATGTATGTGACACTAGTGAGAGAGACACACTTCTCTCTCAAGTTAAGAATTTGAGCATAACCAATGAAAAATTAGTAGCTCAAAACCTTAGCTTAAAAACTCGCATTCAACAACTTACGTTGAAATGCGAAGAGGAATCCCAAAAGCTCAAAAGCTTTGTTTATTCTAGGGATTCACTCCACGGTTTGCTTGAAAAACAACATCCGGCAAACCATAGAGGAGGTTTGGGATACACTCCAAAGGTGGTTACCGAACCCACCTCTATTTCTTTTTTTGGTGCAAATACAAGAAATATTGCTAAAGTACCTAAGAAGAATCACCATGCCTTTTTGTATAACAATAACACCAATACGAAGCATGTAAATCATAAGGTGGTAAGGAAAAATGAAAACTCTTCATTTTTTGCTAAGAAGCAAAATCCTCACTTCATGCATGATAAGAAAATATTTTCTACACCTAAGCATACCACATCCACTCCTCTTGCAAAGGCAAAACCCTTGCCTAGGAAATCCTTGAGATTATGGATTCCCACTAAGTGTAGTGTGCAAGAGAGGAATAGTTACATTAACTCGTTGGTTAGGGATGTGATCACCTCATGTGATTACATTAGGAAATCAAACTCCTCTTGAGTTTGGTTCCCTAATGTTTAGGTTCCTCACACATATGCATATTGCATGGGTATTGTGCTTAAATGTTTATTTTTAGCATACCCATTGTTTGTGTGTGTTTCATGATTTTGAAAATGTTTTCAAATTTATTTTTCATGAAAATGGGGACCTTGGGGGATACATTGGCATACATGCATTTGTTGATCCATATGTATGTCAATGGTGGAGTTAATATGTTGTATGTTTAAAATATTTTAAAACATATTTTAACTTTCATCTCGGGGTGTCTTTGGGATCATTGCTTCATAATTGATGTCCTTTCAATTGGTTAGTTTTGGTCTCAAACTCAACCCCTTGGATATTGCCAACATGTTTCATGTTATACTTTGTTTTGGCAATGTCATTGTGTATCATTGAAACTTGATTTTTCAATATCAATTGCTTTGATATACTTTAGGCCCATGGCTCCAATGTATGTTTAACAATTGGTAAAAAGGATTATCTTCCAAGATTCTTTTTCTACAATTGGTATTACCTCAATTGTTAGAGATTGTTTATCACCTAAATTACAATTGGTATTAGATCCTAGAAGTCAAAATTTGACCATTTCTATGATCTAGGGGGAGCATGAGATAGTGATTGATACCCACTAAATTTTTACAATTTGGTATCATATATTTCTTTTCTCTTGCATATTGTCACATCTTTGATTAAGATGTCAAGGGGAATAATTTTGTTGTCCACCTTTTTGACGATGTCAAGGGGGAAAGATATATGCATTATGTAAATCTTGTATTTCATACATATGCTTATTGGGAGAGATATATCTCTATGGGGAAAGATTTGTGGGATTATATAAACCATTCTTGTGTGCATGATTAGTTTCTATTGCAATTGGTTTATGTAATCCATGCCTATTATATGTCACCATGGTGTCTCATTATTTCATTTGGTATAATGAGCATTTACAATTGTGTATCTCACTTTACAATTGGTGCATATAAGTAGGGGGAGCTCATTAGCATTGTGCTTTATTTCTTTATGTTTTACATAATGTATGTCATCATCAAAAAGGGGGAGATTGTTGAGTATTGGTGTTTCATACCAATGTTATTTTGATGATGGTCACAACATTATGTTTTTGCTAATGATTCTCTTGTTTTAGTCTCTTAGTTACTTTTCAAGAATATCATTTTTGGAGACTAAAAACTTGGTGCAAGGATGGACATCAAGTGGAGAAGAGCCAAAGCTTGGACTCAAGGGTGCCAAAGCTTGGAGATGATGGGGATCATCAGGGCATCAAGATTGAAGCCATAGACTCTAAGGAAAGCATTGTAATACATGTAATTTCATTTATTGCTTTCTCTCTTTTTGAGTCTAGGTTTGATGTAATGCCTTGATGGATGGTGTACTCATTCATGCATATGCATTTAACCATCTTAGTGAGCCTTAGGACTATCATAGAATCCAACTCAATAGACTCATCTTGTCCAAAGACTCATTTGGAGTTTCTGGCTCTCCAACAGTCGCCTGATGAAGGTTTTACAGTCGACTAGGTGATTTCCAGTCGTCTGTCGATCCTTCTACAGTCGACTGTGGTGCACTGCTCAAGTCAACCTTTTATTGACTCTACTTGAGCTTTTCGCATCAGTCGACTGATGAAGTATTTACAGTCGCCTGTGAAATGGTCAACAGTCGTCTAAAAGGCGCAAGTGCAAAGATTGCTTCTATGTTTTATTCCATCTCCTGCAACAGTCGACTGATGAAGGATAAACAATTGCCTGTCTATTTTACAGTCGACTGTCATTTGTTCATCAGTCGACTGTATGCATACTGGGAGTAAAAGTGCATCTCTTTATTTTATTCCATCCCCAGCTGCAGTTGCTTGTTGAAGGTTTAACAGGCGCTTATCCTGTTTTCAGTCGACTGTATCGTCTTCATCAGTCGACTGTCGAGGCTCAGATTATAGCCGTTGGGATTTATTTAGCCGTTGGACAGTCGACTGTCATTTGTTTATCAGTCGACTGTCAGTGACGTTTCAGACCAAAATCTAGCCGTTGTAGCTTTTTGTTTTTGGCTATTTTATTGGCTTTTGGGAGTTCATATAGGGTTCCTATATATATGAGAGGGCTGAGTTCATTAGAGCTTCTTGATGCTATTGAAAATTATTAGAGTTTAATTAAGCCACTCTCAAACTCTTTCATTTCCCTTTTAGAGCTCATTCTCTCCTTCATGCATTGAAGTCAAGCTCAATGAAAATCATCCAAGTGCTTTCAAGCTAATCTCCTCACTTGGAGATACTCTTTCATGCCTTACATTCATCTATAAGTAAGCATCTCAAGGCATATGTAAGAGTATTTGTTTTACTTTGTGGTTCTTTGAAACCCTAATTCTCGTTGTGGAAATTAGTTACTCTCTTTGTGGGAGTCACTCTCTTTATGGGAGTTTGGTGTCATAGTGTAAGGCTAACCCTAATTCTCTGTGTGGGAGTTAGACCCTTGTGTAGGGTTGGTTTGGTTCTTGTGTAGGACAAAATCCTCTGTGTGAGGTATCTCTTTGTGGGATTTGTATTCACTTCTTTGTGTGGGAAATATAGTGAATATTGGTGTAGCTGGACGTGCCCAAGTTTGGGGAACCAGGGTAAAATCTTGTGTTTGTGTTTGGTTTGATTCTGTTGATTAACTCCTCTTGCATTTATTATTCCGCATTTGCAAGTTTAATTTTAATTGCACAATTTATTACAATTACACTATTCACCCCTATTCTAGTGTGTTGTTAGTATTACAAGGGTAAGGCGATCCTTACACAGGGGCGCGAGCGGGGTTGTGTTGTGCTTAAGACAAGGAGGGAGTACGTTTTCTTTTCTTCTATTTCTTCTTTCTTTGCCTAAGCACACTAAGCATCTGTAGTTACTCGCAGGTCCTTGCATGCATTCTCAAAAATAACACATGCAGTCATTATTAACAGTACAATCTCAATTGTATCAAAAATGGATTACAACAATGAAATGAAGAGGGGTCTTATGGCCCATACAACACGGGATCCAAACATATGGTAATAGAAGGAACATGACATGTAGCTGCCGCCTAAAACTGACCTTCTAGAAAGATTCTTGCCTCTAATGGAATCATGCAACGCTGGATCAGGATCTATGAAATTGCCCTCATGACTTGACAGACATTGCATTGGAAACACAAATATAATGTCTGTCAATGAGAGGTATTCATGTATGTCCCCAAGCAGTAATTTCATTTAAACAATTTATAAAAAGGACTAGCAGTGCAATGATATAATCCACTAGCAGATATGAAATTCTAATAACTTGATATCATGGAAAATAAATAAAAGCTAATAGGCGTGCATGAGTAAGCTAAACTAACCACGATCAATTCATGGTAGTCATGAGGATGATTAACATGTTTAAACTTTATTAAAAGCGTCTTGGCAATGAAATGGAGTGATCCTAAACTATTGTCTAACTCATGTCCGAGGGCACATTGCGTATCTCTTGTCGTACATCCTTACCTCAGGGGCGCTCGCCCGGGTAATCATTACACTGCCTCCACGTCTGAAGGTGATGTCGTTCGTTCATTAACACCACCTCCATAGTTGGAAGGTGGTGACGTTCATTCATTATGGATGACCCAATTGCTTTCGTGCCCTCGTAACATTTACCCCACCCCAAGTGTCTTAGTCTAACCATTATTTTAGAGCCAATATCAATGTCCAATCATTATTGTGGTTGCATTATGATGTCACCTAACACCACCTCTTCTGGTCCGGTTTAAATTTTTTTCCACACACCTGCATTCGCGCCGAAGCTAATTTTTTGTTTGTTTAAATTTTTGAGTGTGAAATAATTTTTGGGGAATGAGGGGATATCTTAAATGAACCGTGCCCGAGGGCACGGGTTATGACTAGTACACACTCAAAGTAGGGCTTGTAAATTGGAAAATCTGTCAACTTATGTGTCTCATCTCTCTTCTAATTTTGGTAATATTTGGCATGGAAAACAATATACACCCCCTACTTTGAAGTTGTACACATCACATCTCTCCCTTGTTACTTTCTATTTATTTGTTTATTTAGTTCTTTTGCCAACCAGGCCAACTAGCTGGCCATTCTGGTAGAAAGGAATGATCATTGCAACTCTTGAATGCATAAACTTCTTTCATTCAATAGATGTTTAAAGTGAGAAAGAAATGCACGTATACAATTATATTGTCTATGAGTTGGATTTTCAAAAGCCAATTGGGGCAAGTGAATCCCTTTGGGCCACTCCTATTAGAGGACAAAGCCTCAATCTTCTAGGATCAAAGGGGAATTTTATTGGTAGGCTAATTATATAATTAAACTAATCCATATCAATCAACGATGCCCTTAAGGTGGCCACCATCTCTTTCTTTGCTGATTTATTTTATTCGAAAGGTTGATTCCAATGGTAGCTTAGCTAGCTTTGGACATGTAGCTCAAGGTGGCCAAAAAGCCCGCGGGCCTGGGGTCCGGCCCGCCAGGCCCGGTCAACAGGCCGGCCCAGGCCCGGGCACGGAAGGGTTGACCGGGCCTAAAGCCCGGCCCGGCCCGCTGCCAGGGCCGGGCTTCCGTCTTGGGGGCGGCCCGACAGCGGGCCCGGGCTGCACTGCAGGCTGCATCATGCAGTTTTTTTCCTCACTGAATTTTTTGGCAGTAGGGGGCTTTAGGTAATTTTTGGTCTTTTGACCAAAAATACCCCTCCCAACGGTCATAAACGGCCATTTGGGAGGGGTATTTTGGTCATTTACTCCCGAAAATCCCTATAAATTTCAGCCAAACCCTCATTTTTTTCACAATTCTCAAACTATCAAACTCTATCATACTCTCTCATACGTTCAAGCAAGCAAGCTCAAGGCTCCTCGCGTTAACTTCGTAGTAAATCTCGTCGTCAAGCTCACGGCTAAAATCGCTATCGCTCTCAACTTCCTCCACTATCAGGATCATCTCAACTCCCTCCGCTATTATGATTATCTGCTCTCTACACCACTCGGCAAATCAGGTTCCTATATTTTTAGCATAATGTCTGCACCAAATCGTAGGTCTTATACATTCCACCTTGACAATACTGAGGAGCAAGATAACTTTAATATGATGCAGGATAACCCGATAGAAACACCATTTTATGCTATTGATTATTCACAAACAAAAACGTGTGACTACCCGAATGCTATAACTGCACATACTACTTCTGCACAAACATCTTCTATACACACTTCTACACCTGCACAACCTATTATTCCTGTTGTTCCAGCTACACAATAATCCCAACCCAGATCAACAAAATCTGCGGTTTGGGAGACTTTACGATTGAAACTGTCGCTGGCAAAGGCTAGCGGGCAGTTTGCAAAATATGTTGCCCGATTTTACTTGCAAACCTTCTGATGACACAACACACATAAAGAGACACATATCATCTCACTTAAAAAAGACCTTAAACAGACAACATTAAATTTATCTGGATCTTCTTCCTCTTTATCTAATTTCTCATACTCTGCTGAGACAATGAGAAAAGAGATGGCAAGATTGGTTTTATGCCGAGATTTGCCATTTACTTATGGGAAAAGCCCAGAATTAGAAAGATTTAATCAAGTGGCTCTTAACCCTGCCTTTAGAAGAGTGCCTAGTAACAATCTTTGAAGAGATGCTATGTCAGCTTTTGAAGCTGGGAAAACAAAATTGATTGAAACTTTTGCTAGTATAAAATCTAGAATAGCTTTGACATCTGATATTTAGACAACAAAATGTGGTGCTTCATATTTATGTGTTACATCGCATTTTGTAGATAATGCTTACATGTTAAATAAGATGATTATTGGATTTAGAATGTTAGAGCTTGCTCATTCTGGGGGTGTAATTTGTAATGTAATAATGCCTGTAATTCATGATTTTAATATTGCAGAAAAGTTTTTTTCAGTTACGTTTGATAATAATGCATCCAATAACACTAGTGCAGTTAGCTGCTTAAAAAGAAATTTGACCCCCCGATATGGAGGGGTTGTGTTCCATCAAAGATGTGCATGTCATGTCTTGAACTTGATAGTTCGCGATGTACTTTCAACTTGTTCAGCTTATTTAGATAAAATTAGAAATCTCATGTTGTACATACATACTTTTAGTACTAGGCAACTTCAGTACAAACAACTGTGTCGAACTAGACAGAGACCATATCTTGCATTTAAATTTGATGTTGCATCATGGTGGAATTCTACTTACTTAATGATGCGATCTATGCTTAAGAATAGAGAGCAGTTTACAGATTATGCACTTACATATCTTTCACTTGACCCTATTTTGACATTACTGAAATAGAGTGGTTAACTGTAGTGCATCTGCATGATTTTTAGAAGTTTTTTTTACTGTTTTAGGATTAGAAGAATTAGTTTTTATTTCTGATCAGATATCTAGGCATAGAGACAATACACAACCTAACACTGCCATAATGCCTATGATACAAGACATGTCTGTAAAACTAGCTAAGTATTGGAATCATGTTCCTCTTTTTTACTCATTATCTAAAGTTGTTGATCCTCGCTATAAGGAGGATATTGCACTAGGTTTATTAGAAATGTATTCTGAAAACATGGGATTTCTCCATGTTGAACAAGTATCTGATGTTAAAAATAGCTTAAGAACCATGTTTGCTTCTTATGAGGCTAGATTTGGTAATGTTACACATACTTCATCTGTGCCTGCTACTACTACTACTTGTAGTAGGATCAGACATATGTTAGGAAAGAAGAAATAAAAACCAGTAGAGTCGGATTGTTCTACTAGTGAACTATCCAAATATTTAGCAAATCCATTTCCCTTTTCAGAGAAAGTAATGGATGATGAGCATTTTGGTTCTCTTGCCTGGTGGAAAGGATATGAATCAGTTTATCACATTCTTTCCATCATTGCATGTGATTTGTTATCTGTACTTATATCTACAGTTGCTTCGGAGTATGCTTTTAGTGCAGGTGGTCGTGTTCTGAGCAACACGAGATCACGGATGAAGGAAGACATAGTTGAAGTTGCGGTTTGTGCGAAGGATTGATTCCATGCTGAAAACCACTCGTAGAACAAGAAGGACCTTTCCGAATATTCCGATGAAAAAAATACACAAGATGAGTGATGTATTATTATTTTCTTATTTGTATTATTTTTTGTTTTGGCCGTTGTATGAGAGGTAAGTCTAGCCGACTTACTTCCCCTCTCCAAAAAAAGATTTTAATTAATAAAATTTAAAGGTTCAACCCGGGACCTTCGAGAATTTCGGGCTTAAATATTATTTTGTCATGTGTTCACTTCTTTATTTATCTACTTAGAATTGATTATAATTTTTAAATTTTTTATCTAATTATAATTTACAAAATACTATCTATTAATAAATTACTATGTTTTTATAAAATTATCTATCTTTAAATTTTCTATAGAAATGCTAATTACTAGAAATATATTAAGTGTAAAATTTTTTATATTTTGTTAGAAATTAATTTGATTTTTTTATTTTTAAGATTTTTTTTATTTTTAATTTTTTAAAAAAACTTGGCCGGCTCGGCCAGGCACGGGCTCGGGCTCGGCCTGGCCTCAGGCCAGGCTTCCGGCTCCGGGCCGGCCGGGCCGGCCCAATGGACACCCCGATATGTAGACTTCCTTGTCTCTTGTCAAACAGTGAATATCTTTTTGTGTGTTAGGATTTATGAAGAATATTGTGGTATTTGTTCACATTTTGATCTCTTCAACCAAAACTAGTGGCATTATGCTCTACTCTTCTCTCTCATTTGTTTTATCCTTCACCTCCAAAGGCTTGGGGGAGGGGTCTTTACGACATTCTTGCGTACAACGTACTTGTGTTGGTCCCCTGGATCCTAGCCCTCAGATTGTCATTGTACGATTGTAAACGGCCTTTGGGACAAGTGTCTGTGATTCCCCCACCACCGATGCTTATCAGTAGCTTCTTCTTTTTGCCTTTTATATGGAACTTTTGGCTGTGAGAAAAATGTGTGTTCCCTTCTCAGCTCAATTAATAGTACACTTTCTATTGTTGTTGTAGACAGTGGTGAAGCCAGGAATTCAGTGGGGGCAGAGTATTTAATAAGGCGCCCGCACCGGAGGCGTCCGCTAATTTTTTTCATTGATTTGTTGTTCCGCGATGAAAATGCCCTTGCCGAATTGTTTTTCTATGCGAATTTGTTTTTATGTGAGGTTATAATTTGTTTTTGTTTTCCCCCCGAAAATCCTAACTTGGATGGGATTCAAGTCAGCTATCCAATTAAAAGTATATGCATCATATCCCCGAGGAATGGACTGGTGAGTGAATGAAGGTTAAAAAAATTTATTGGTTTTTGTTGCGGGTCAGATCCACACACAATGAGATTTATTTGAAGTGGGAATCACGGGTACAATGATTTAAAAGTTTTTGGGTAATGGAGAGGTTAGCATGACTCAAAACTCGCTTCAGAGGTGAAGGATCCAAGGTCGCCTGGAAGTCGTCGAAGGTCGCCGTCTCCCTGTAGCTGAGGCGATCTTCCTGCGAGAATAGAAATCCGTCAGAAAGGCGGGGCTGGTTGTAAGCCCGTAGCCAATCCGATGCCTAAGTCAGCAAGTGATGTAAAAAGTAGTCATCGGACACGCTTGGCGATCTTAAGACAGATCAGCGAAGCGTGGCGAGCTTATGAGGAAGGCACAGATATATGGAAGATACCCGACCTTTAATATGAGAATAAGTTAGATGTTTTAACTGACCAACCCCCTCTATGGAGGCATGAAGGGGGTATTTATAGGGCTGAGAGGCGGTTGTTCGCCATCTTGTCAGCTGTCGAATCAACCCAGCTGGCACTCGAGTGGTGAAGCGATAGGTTGGCGAGCTATGTCAGGGATATTTCATGCATTAATGGTGTCATGTGGTGTCAGGTGCATTAATGAGACGTGAGGGGCATCCATCAGTTCTCGCCCTTAACCTCTGGCATTAACAGAGGGGAGGTGATCCTATGTCACCATGTCAGAGATATTTATGCCTGGCCGCCCTCGAGGGCGAGCCACAGCTCGACGTTTAAGCTCGGCTCCTCCAGAAGGTGCTTCTTGTTGGAGGGTAGGCGAGCTTATTCTCGGCATGGCGACCTTGTTGGTCGAACGAGCAAGCTTCTTTGGTTGACCTTGGGGGCAAGCTAGCAACGGGGTGAGGCGAGCTTCTCTGCATGGAGGCGATCTTCAGCTCGGGCTAGTGTCCCAACCGAGGGGTCGATGAGGTGTTTGCTTGGGCCCCTAGTGCATACGGGCCTCAATTTCATGGGCCGGCCTAAAGGTCGTAACAATTGTCCCCGTCATTCAAGCTTGACGCGGCCAGCCTAGCTTCAGCTTGGATGACGAATCGTGCTCCCACTGGATGAAGGCTGGTCAGCCGCATTCAATGAGACCTGACTGCCGAATCCCAAAAGTCATGATGGCGATCCGGCGACGGGGAGAGTTCGAGGTGTCCGTTTGCTGAATTTATGACGTGTGGCTGAGGTGATTGAAGGAGAATTCGAGGTGCCAGCCCAGCCCAGCTCAGATTTCGACGCGTGGCCCACGTCAGACGGTTGTGATCGCTCGCTTTCTCTATAAATAGAGACGGAGAGGGAGCGGGAGATGGTTTTACCTGAATTTTCGAAACTTCGACTTTCCCTCCTTTCATTGCCGAGAGCAGCTGCCGCCGACCGCCATCATCCGTCCGTTCATCGGAGCTCCATTTGTGTGTTCGGCTTTAGGTACACTCTCGATCGATGCCTTCGTCTACTTCTTCCGCTGTTACTTCTTCTTCAAATGTCCACCTCGAACAACACCTCGGGGAGGTTGGCAGGGGTGGTGCCACCAAGTCAGAACCGGTGGCGTCGGAGACGCTGTCGATGTCTAGGCCGGGACAGCGGGAGGGAGACACGACAGTTGAACAGGCCGTCGTTTCATCGTCGGTGATCATGAGGGACCCTAAGAAAGGGAAGGTGCCCAAGTCGACTGCCAAGGCCGCTAAAGCCGCTACGGTCACAGGCAGCGGTGGAGCCACGACCGCGGTCCATGCGGGAATACTGGCCCAAATGTCTCAGCTGCTGCCTTCCGCGATCCCTGGGATCAGTGCCAAGTATATCCGGGCCCCCTACACAGTCCGCCTTCCCGAGCTCAGCGAGCAGGTTTGCTTCCCTAGGGACTACGAAGTCGACGTGTATTACCCGACCTTTGCCTTGGGGCTCCGCTTCCCGCTCCATCCCTTCCTTCTTCCCGTCCTCCATTTTCTCGAACTCCCCCTCTTTCAGTTGATGCCGAACTCCATCAGTAAGATGGTCGGCTTTCTCGTTTTATGCTCCACCCATGGAATAAGTCTGACGCTGCCGCTCTTCCAATACTTCTTCGAGGCGAAGAGGAAGGAGGAATACTACCATGTCTATGGGAAGAGGGGCCGACTTCTCGTCCTCGAGCTGTCGGGCAAAGTGAGGGACTGGAAGGAGAGATTCACCTTTGTCTCGACACCGGTGGACTTGGCTCTGAGGTCAAACTGGGGGGACTCTGAATCCCTTAGTGAATGCCAAAGTGGTCCTAGAGGGGAGCGACCTAGAGAACGCCAAAATTCTAGAGGAGATCCCAAGGGAGAGCAGGGTCTTCAAAGACCTGGTCGCAGACAAGATGATCGCGCAGCACGTCTAGTTTGAAGGTATTCCGAGTATTGCGAACAACTTCTGAAATGCTCACCATAATCTGTCTTCTTTTTACAGGCGCGACCATGAGCATGTCCATGGAGGAGGTGATGAAGAAAGCGTGGGAGGCGTCGTCGAAGCAGCCACCGAGCAAGGGCAAGGGCCAGAAGCGGAGTCTGGAGGCGGCCGCCATGCTTGGGCCGAGAAAGGGGAGCGGATCAAGAAATCGAGAAAGGAGTCTGTGGCCCAAGCTCCTACATCCCGCTCGAGCGAGGCGGCAGCTGGTAGAATAGTCCGCCTTGACTATGAGGAGCCCACAGTCAGCCCTGTGGCCGCTGAGTACCAAGGCCCTCCGATCAGCGCTACTGCCATCGTCTCCACTAGTTCGGCTGTCCCATTGAGAACCCCGATGGCGTCGACCACTACAAGCCGTCCTGTAGTCGCGACCTGGCCCTACGGATGCCCGTCGTACGGACTGGGGAAGCCGGGACATCCGAGATACGAGGCCGCACTGGACACCTTCAAGTCGACGAAGGAGGCGGTTCTTGCCATTCCGCCAGAGATGGTCATCGCGCCGCGCTACCCGGTGGGGGCCCAGGAGTCTGACTTTGATGAGGCCGGTATGGCGGCCTGCCTGGCGGAGAATATCATGTTATCAAGGAACCGAGAGTCCCTGTGGAATGTTGGTGCTGAACGCCTCTGTGACACGGCCATCTGGCATAACATGCAGGTTCGTCACCCTTCGCCTAAGATGTCGGACTTCTTCTTTTTCCGATATGCTTATGATTTTTGATCTTCTTTGTAGGCGGTCGTTGCTCTGGTGTCTCTCCAACGACACTCGTCGGAGATAAACCAGCTCGAGGCGACGCTCGGGAGGAAGGTGGTCGCCCTCAAGGATGCCAAGGCGAAGCTGAAGGACGCCACCGAGAGGCTGGCGAATGTCCAAGGGGATTACAAGACCCAGAAGGACGAGACCGCCAGGCTGGACAAGGCCACTGGAGAACTGCAGGAGAGGATCCGCGAAGAAGAGGCCCGAAGGGTCGTCGTCGAAAAGCTGCTGGCCTCGAAGAAAGATGTGACTGGAGCAAAGATTGCCGAGCTGGAGCGGAGGAACGCTGAGCTGGCGAAGGTCGACCTAGACAAGGTCAGGGTCCAGGCCGTTCTTCAGTACCAGAACATCGAGCTTGTCCCCGCGCTGACGGCCAAGAGGGCGGAGGACTTCTACGACGGACTGGAGGCTGGCTTCGAGAGGGCCAAGGCGAGGTTGGGGAAGCTTTACCCCAGCATAGAGATTGACTTCACCCGGTTGTCAGCGGCGTCCGATGACGAAGCAGAGGCTTCTACTGCCTCTGAGGCCGATGTGGCGGCGATTTCGGGTAGCGGCTACCATGGAGGTGACCAGGCAGACTCCCAGGCCCCAGAGGCGGTAGTCAAGGGAGTGATGGCCGAGTCGAGGCACCATAGGTTGCAGTGAAAATGTATGGTCGGCCATGGGGTCGAGCCTGGAGTCTTTTTTTGTTTTGATCTTGAGATGTAAAAAGTTAGACGAAATAAAAATTGAATTTTTTTGCTCACTGTCTTTGTTGTTCGTTTTGTCCGCTGTGCGAACTGTGCCTTATATGAGTATGCCCACAACATTTTGCTATTGACGAGCTCAAGGCTGAGGAGAAGGAGAATGTTGTAGAGTTGCATGTCCACTCCGGGTCTGGTGGCGAGCTACCGAGAGGGGTAGGGTTCAGATGGGTCGAAGCCGTCCCCGCGGCCTCTGTTGGTGGGCGAGCTTCCCTAAAGGTCTTTGAGAGGACGAGTATTGGGCCGTTGCCGACCCCGCAACTCTGTAATCGGACGGGTACTGGGCCGTCGCTGACTCCGCATGTCTGCTCTGAATCTGATGACAAGCTGCCGAGAGGGGGGTGCAAATGGGCCGAAGCCACCCATGTGGCCTCTGTTGGTGGGCGAGCTTCCCCGAAGGTCTTTGAGAGGGCAGGTATTGGGCCGTTGCCAACCCCGCAACCTCTGTAATCAGGCGGGTATTGGGCCGTCGCTGACCCTGCTTGTCCGCTCCGGATCTGATGGCAAGCAGCCGAGAGGGGGTGCAGATGGGCCGAAGCCGCCCTCGTGGCCTCTGTTGGTGGGCGAGCTTCCTCGGAGGTCTTTGAGAGGGCGGATATTGGCACATCGTCGACCACGCAACCTCTGTAATCGGGCAGGTATTGGGTCATTGCCGACCCCGCATGTCCGCTCCAGATCCTATGGCAAGCTGCCGAGAGGGGGGTGCAGATGGGCCGAAGCCGCCCCCGCGGCCTCTGTTGGTGAACGAGCTTCCCCGGAGGTCTTTGAGAGGGTAGGTATTGGGCCGTCGCCGACCCCGCAACCTCTATAATCGGGCGGGTATTGGGGCGTCGCTGACCCCGCATGTTCGCTCTGGATCTGATGGTAAGCTACCGAGAGGGGGTTGCAGATGGCCGAAGCCGCCCCCGCGGCCTCTGTTGGTGGGCGAGCTGCCCCGGAGGTGTGCGTTGCGAAGGCTTGGGCTTCCAGACATATAGCAGACCTTCACTGTGGCGCTCTCAACTTTTAGAGGAGGGCTGAAATGCAAATTCAGACGACTCACTGAGTGTACAAACACAGCGGTTAATTAAAAAAATATCGACTGAATATACATGTGCATTTATTGAAAATATTTGAGCAAATGCTCGGCATTCCAAGGATGGGCCAGCTCATCGCCCTCCATGGTCGCCAAAATGTACGTCGTCGGTCCCACGACGTCTGTTATGGTGCAGGGGCCTTCCCACTTTGCGGAGAGCTTGCCTCGTCGGCCGATCTCGGGTCTGAAAGTGGCATCCCAGATGACGAGGTAGCCGACTCTGAAGCTTCGCCTCCTGACGCGGGAGTTGTAGTACCCCGCCATCTTTTGGCTGTGCTTGATCAAACCTATTAACACACGATCCCTTACCTCGTCGACGAGTTCAATATTGATGTCGATTCCCTCTTCATTGGCTTCTTCATTGAAGTATTGGAGCCGGAGCGATTCCTCGCCGACCTCCACCGGGACGACCGCCTCCGCCCCATAAGCTTGCATGAAGGGGCTCTCACCTGTTGACGCTTTGTATGTTATGCAGTAGGACCAAAGGATGATGGATAGTTCGTCAGGCCAAGACCCAGGGACGCTGCCGACCTTCTTCTTCAACGGCTCCATGATGCACTTGTTCGCTGCTTCAGCGAGGCCGTTGCACTGCGGATGTGCCACGGAGGTAAAATGAAGGTTGATGCCCCAATCAGAGCAGAAGCTCCTGAAGTCTGTGGAGTTGAATTGCTTCCCGTTGTCCGTCACTATGGAGCGAGGTACCCCGAAGCGGCATATAATTGACTTCCAGATGAAGTTCTTCATGTCCACCCAGGTGATGCGCGCCATCGGCCTGCCTCGATCCATTTTGTGAAATAGTCGACGGCGACGACGAGAAACTTCCTCCCTCTTGCTGCCACGGGAAATGGGCCGAGGATGTCGAGCCCCCACTTAGAGAACAGGACCGGGCTAAGGATCGGGATCAGATCGGCTGGCGGTGCAGTCGTATGTTTGAAGAATCTTTGGCACTTCCCGCACCGCTTGACATAGTTGGTGGCATCCTTCAATAATAGCCTTGTCGGATCGCCTTGTGCACCAAGGTGCAGCCTCCGTAGTGATTCCCGCAGAGCCCTTCGTGGATCTCATGGACGACCTCCTCCGCCCTCCTTAGCCCAAGGCATTTTAAATAGGCAATACGTCGTATTTCACGCGGCGCTTCTGGTAGAGCACGCCGTCGAAGATCAAGAACGTCAATGCTCACCTCTCGATCTTTCATGCCTCCGGTCTGTCCTCTGGCAGGGCTCCGCTCTCCAGGTAGGCGACGATCGGGATCATCCATGACTGCTCCCGGTCGACGCATAGCAACTCGCTCTCTGTGAGGTTTGGTGTCAGCGGGTTCTCGAGGTAGATGGCTTTTCCAATCTCAGCCGGAGAGGAGGATGCTGTTGGATATGGACGACATGTATACACACATGAGGGGATGTATGAGGGTCTATGGACCTCGGATATCGCGTACATGAAAGCATGTACGAATGGAACCTTTTCATGTGTGAAAAGGACCACTCGATAAGTGGAAAAAGTCACATTATAAGTGCATAAAGGCACTTGATAAGTGCATGAAGAAGAGGATAAGCAAGGGTGTTAATATAAGCTAATAAGCTTATATATGGTTATTTCCTACAATAACTACCCCTAAAGCCTATAAATAGGACCCAAGGGTTAGGCATTTTAGGCTAATCATTCATGCCATAAGTTTGCATAAGGCAATCTTTTTCCTCTTCTCCCTTCCATCAAGTTCTTCTCCTAAAGTTAGATTTAGACGGTGGAAACGCTGCTTCGATCCTCTGTGACGAAGTACTGACCGTTGTGGCGAATCCGAGGGTAAAGTTCAGAGACTACAGCACAGCATATGCCAACGTAAGTTCTCTTTCGATCCTCCATCATCGCATGATGGGATCCCACATTGGTATCAGAGCCATATGGGTTCGCTCCGGTCTCACCGATGAATGATGTGTTGTCTTTTTCACGAATGAGTTTCCTTCCATTATGGATATGGTAGGAGCGCATCGTGACGGAGAGAACGCCAAAAGTTGTTCTTTTCACGTTAGGGTCTTTTGCCATTACGGATATGGCAAGAACTCTCTGTGACGGGAAGAACTGACCGTTCATCTCGCCAAACTCGCACTCCTCATAGATGCTGAGTCTCCATTCAATAGGGAATGTGAACTCTCTTCATGTAGAGCGTGAAGTTTGCGGTCTGGAAGATATGTTATTTTTTTTGTGGCACACGGCCATTAAAGAATAACTACTTTCTCGATGAACGGGTGTCTCATCGGAGAAGATGGAAGTTGCAAACCTTCTCATCGGAGAAGAAGATTGCCATGGTAGTATGGCAATTGCATATCTCTTTGGTGCATGGCTATGCACCCCCCTCCCATTGGGAAAGGGGTTGGCTTCGGCCAATAACCACCATGACCACCACTCCATAGGGGGGGGTGTGCGGCCGGCCTCCTTGGAGGCCGGCCGGCCGGCCAGGGCCTCGGCCAGGGCCAGACCCTGGC
The DNA here is from genome assembly GCA_030789695.1 of Scilla litardierei. Lineage (NCBI taxonomy): Eukaryota > Viridiplantae > Streptophyta > Magnoliopsida > Asparagales > Asparagaceae > Scilla > Scilla litardierei. Next base: position 261,103,929 of record CM061133.1, read on the forward strand.
CACTGCCAGGGCAGAGGCCGGCCCTGGCCTCTGCCAGGGCCAATGCCGGCCCTGGCAGAGGCCAGGGCAGGGCGCCCTGGCCCCTGCCAGGGCCAGGGCCGGCCCTGGCAGAGGCTCCCTGGCCGTGGCCAGGGTCTGGCCGGCCCTGGCCGTGGCCAGGGCCTGGCCAGAGGGCGCCCTGGCCTCCTGCCAGGGCCTGGCCGATCTTCGGCCAGGGCCAGGCCGAGGCCGGCCCTGGTATCGGCCAGGGCTAGGCCAGGCCGAGGAGCCCTACGGTGCCGGCGGTTTCGACCCCGGCCATCTGCATGGTCGGCCCGTACGGGACCGGCGGCAGTTGCATACGGCAAAACCCCATGCAAGGGGAATCCGGCCTTGGCGCGGCCACGGCTCGACCCCGGCAATGGCCGGGGCAGGCCAACACCTCCCGCTGCAAAATACGTTTGCAAAATACGTTTGCAAAATACGTTTGAAAAATACATTTTCAAAATACGTTTTTCAAAAACGCTTTTCCGCTGCAAGTACTATAAGAGTACTATTGTTTGACAAGTGATGGGGAAATAATGAAAGTTGTTCTAGATGGTGATTGGCATCGTGATGTTCTTTCCGATTCTAGAGCAACATCTTCAATATTTTTCGAAAGTAACTTATCAAATGAAAACTTTATGCAATGTTTTTGATCAAACATGTTTTATGTCTTTTGCAGCATTTTAAAACTGAAATGTCTTCCGCTGCTAAGAACATCGTCGCTGAGTTAAACAAAGGTGAAAAACTCAACGGCGATAATTACAAAATATGGTCCATGAAGATACAATATGTTCTAGAGGAGCAAGACGTGCTCGAAACTCTGAAGAACATAATGATTGAACCTGAGTTAGGCACTACGGCCCAACACAGAAGAGACAAGGAAGCTTTTGATGCTTGGTCTCGGAAGAACAAGATTGCTCGCATTACGTTGTTGTCAAGTATGTCAAACGATATAATGCGGATCTTTCGAGAATATGACCTACCTATGGACATATGGTCCAAGCTAGAGGAGAAGTTTGGTGGCACCTCGGTGACCAAACTTCGCTCTTTAACTATAAGATTCGATTCGTACAAAAAGCATCGAGATCATTTCATGGGAATGCATTTACGACACATTGCGAATCTTATTTCAGAGTTAAAGGATGCAGGTCATGTGCTCACTGATGAGCAACAAATCCAAGCGGTCATACGTTCCCTACCAATCGAATGGGAACAAATGAAGATGCATCTCACTCATAATGAGAGCATCAATAATTTCAACGATGTTTCTAAGCACCTCGAGTTAGAGGAAGAGCGGCTTGCGGCTGCCAAGTCAAGTGCAGAAGTGCACATGGTTGCTAGTTCCTCACACGGAGGAAAGAAACGTAAACATCACTCGAAGTTTGCTCATGACCAGCAAAAGCAACCAGTGTCTACCAAGAAACCCAAACAGAAGGGTGGGAACAAGAAATGGCACAAGAAGAAAGACTTGAAGAGGATCAAGTGCTTCAAGTGCAACAACTTAGGTCACTATGCCCGTTCATGTACGGATGGAGGTGACAAGGTAACTTGTAATAATACTAGTTACTTATGTGTTTCTAGTTCAATATTTCTTGTAGAATCTAATCCCTTTTGGATAATTGATTCAGGTGCCACCGACCACATAACAAGGGACAGACGGTTCTTCGTGGAGTATCACCTGATACCCCAAGGAACGAAGTGGATATATGTAGGAAACAACACACGTGTTGAAGTGAAAGGCGTTGGGACGTGCAAGCTCGTCTTGGACAACGGCCGCACTATCTTACTTCATGATGTCCTCTTCGCTCCAGATATTCGAAGGAATATTATATCTGTGGTTGTATTAATGGGTCTTGGTTATAGTTGGTTCTTTCATGATTGTAATGTGGATTTGTCTTGTAATAATTCTGTAATTGGTTCTGGGTATGTTTTTAAGGGATTCATTGTATTAAACACTATGTACGATTCCTCTAATTTTAATGAAAATTTCCTTGTTGCAAATTCTTCGATTTATGAATCTGATGTAATTTGTTGGCACGCAAGGCTTGGTCACATTGGACCAGCACGTATGGATAGACTTGCCAAACGTGGCCTTCTATCCAATGTTTCAAAGGTCGAAATGTCGACTTGCGAACATTGCCTTGTAGGGAAATCTTGTCGCAAGCCATTTGGAACCGGCACAAGGGCCGAGGTTCCATTACAGCTCATCCATTTGGACATATGTGGTCCGATGAATGTCAAGACAAGACGTGGGAAGTCCTACTTCATCACTTTTATTGATGACTTCACCCGATTCGGATATATCTATTTGATATCCCACAAAAGTGAAGCATTAACATGCTTTAAAAACTATATGAGTTTAGTGAAAATCAATTAGATCGCAAGATTAAGGTCTTGCGAACCGATAGAGGCGGTGAATATCAATCAGCAAGTTTTAATGAACTTTGTGATGAAAAGGGCATAGTTCATCAGGTAACTATGCCTTATACTCCTCAACAAAATGGTGTTGCTGAAAGGAGGAATAGGACTTTGATGGAAATGGTCCGTTCAATGATGGCGCAAGCTAACTTGCCAATCACCTTTTGGGGTGATGCATTATTGACGGCTACTTTCATTTTGAATCGCGTACCCTCGAAATCAGTTAGTTCCACTCCTTATGAGTTGTGGAACCAAAGGTCTCCTGACTTAAGCATATTAAAACCTTGGGGGTGTGCATCCTACGCACATATTTCCTCCCATAAGTATGGCAAACTTGGGCCAAGGGGGAGGAAATGTATCTTTATACGATACGCAGAAAGCTCCAAAGGTTATGTTTTCATTGGTCAGGAAGACAATGGAGGACTGATTGAATTTGAGTCGAGGGATGTTACTTTCTTGGAAAATGAGTTTCCAAGACAGGACGAGATAAGTCAGGACTTATCTCTATTTGAGATTTATGATCAAGAAGGATTACCGCATTCGAGTGGGAGAATTCTAGGTGAAGAAGAAAATACGTTTCAACCTTCACCAATGGATGATACGAATGATGCGAATCCTATTCCATATGGGAATAATGATCCAAGTGGGAGCAATTCTAATCACATTCCAAGTGGGAGTAATATTAGAATTGATCCAAATTCGAGTCAACAAGGACTTGAAGAATCTCAAATACGACGTAGTAGTCGTACAAGGTTGGCTCCTCTAAGATTTGAGGATGAATTCCCACAAACCTTTATGACTTTACTACAAGATGATGACGAGCCTGCTACTTTCAAACAGGCCGTATCATGCCCTGCAAAAGACAAATGGATGGAAGCGATGAAGGAGGAATTAGAATCCATGAAAATTAACCGAGTCTGGGACTTGGTTAACTTACCCAGAGGACGTAGAGCTATTGGGAACAAATGGGTTCTCAAGATCAAGCATAAGGCTGATGGCTCTATAGACAGATATAAAGCTCGCCTTGTCGCGAAAGGTTTTACGCAACATGAAGGGATAGACTACGAAGAGACCTTCTCACCTGTTGTTCGTTTTACCTCGATTCGTTTGATTCTGGCTTTGGTAGCTGCTTAGACCTCGAATTACATCAAATGGATGTAAAGACTGCCTTTCTCAATGGAGAATTGGACGAGGAGATCTATATGGAACAACCAACATGGTTTGTAAAAGAAGGAAACGAACATAAGGTTTGTAAACTTCGTAAGTCCATATATGGTCTTAAACAATCCTCGAGGCAATGGTATATACGATTTCAAGAAGTTGTCTTATCAAATGGTTTTACCATGCTTGATGAAGATAACTGTGTATATATCAAGAGGATCAAAAGCAAGTATGTTATTATGTCTCTATATGTAGATGACATTTTAATAGCCGGAAATGACAAGGGCTTTGTGATGGATATCAAGGCTGGGCTTTCATCAGTATTTGAGATGAAAGACATGGGAGAAGCCGCATATATCCTTGGAGTTAAAATTTCAAGGAATCGTTCGAAGAAACTTCTTTCTCTTTCACAAGAGACTTATATAAAGAAGGTTCTAGAACGTTTTAATATGCAGGACTGTAAGTCCATTGATACTCCAATAAGCAAATGCGATAATTTATGTCTGAAGATGTGTCCAAAGAACCAAAAGGAAAAGGAAATTATGGAAAAAGGTCCATATTCCAGTGCAGTTGGTAGTCTTATGTACGCTATGATGTGTACAAGACCGGACATCTGTTTTGCCGTTGGAATGGTAAGTCGTTACCAATCCAATCCAGGGCAAGCACACTAGAAAACGGTTAAGAGAATAATACGGTATCTTAAAGGGACTGCGGACTATGCTTTATGCTATCAAGGAAATGCCTTGAGGCTCGAAGGCTACACTGATGCTAATTGGGCGGGTGATCTCGATGAGCGACGATCGACCTCAGGACATGTTTTTCTACTCGGATCTGGTGCAATATCCTGGAGTAGCAAAAACCAAACCTGCATCGCACTTTCAACTATGGAAGCCTAATTTGTAGCATTTAGCATGGCGGTCCAAGAAGCTGTTTGGCTTAGGAAGTTCTTAGACAAGCTAATTGATGCAAGTGACTCAGGTACTGTACCAATATACAGTGACAGTCAAGCATCTATAGCCTACGTCAAAGATCCAAAATTCCATTGTAAGACCAAACACATTGATATCAGCTACAAATTTGCAAAAGACTATGATAAGAACAAGAAGGTAGACATTAGATACATATCTACGCATGAGATGATAGCGGATCCGCTTACGAAGGCGATGCCCAGAGATGTGTTTTACAAACACTTATCATCTCAAGGATTGCGTAAAAGCTGAGTTGTATCAATGTATTCCCAGGTCTATGAAAGATCAAATTTAATAAAAGAATAAGTTCTTTTTTTTGACATTGCATATGAGTTTCTTGAAAATGTTTGTGTACATTTCTTTTAAATCTCAGCTATATTTTTTTGGTATGTCGGACAGATTGAGGTTGGCTCTCTCACATGAGCAACCGCCTTTATTCTATCAGACGGATAAGATAAAGATGAGACCTGTTTAAAGTCAAAATCGTCAGACGGATGATTTAGAGTCATGACTTAAACAAAATGGTCATATGAAAGATCTGCATCATATGGATGCTTACAAAAGATCTAATAAGATTTTTAATCTTATCTGTCTTATGCGGGATGTGGGTCCAGGAAATCATTGAGTAGTAAAAGGGACTCAAAGTCAGACATTGTGTTGTCTGATCATCATCCTTACAACATCATTAAGACATATGCTCCCTGGGAAAGGAGTGATGTTGTAATACGTATTCATACTACGTATGCATATGACCATTGGGTTAGAATAGTAATTGTGTTTACTATTATGTGAGACCCAAAGACCACATGGGTCTTAACTTCTTACCCTTATGGACTCTAATTGGTTCCTTTAGATTTGACTGGGTGATCGCTATCTTAGCATGTTGCTTATGGACTATGGTCAATTAGGTCCGGCGGGCCATGTTAGAAAAGCGAGTCAAGTCAAGATCGAAAGGATCGCAAGAAGAGGAAGATTAATTTCATATTCACATTTGAACTTTAGAGATTCAAAGCTGGCCAGCCAATTGTAATCCAGATGGGATTCAATTGTTGAATAGAAAGTATAAGAAATGTGAGGAAATAATCTAGGGAAAAGCATGCGTTGATCTACTCAACTTTGCACCTCAAGGAGTGTTGTGTATCTCTAACAAGTGCACAACAGCAGACTCTATGTGCATGACGGTCACACGGTCTATTTCTAAGTATGATAAACATAAGAACTATTTCCTTACAATCCCCTCAAGTGTGAGTGGGAGATGTTGGATATGGACGACATGTATACACCCATGAGGGGATGTATGAGGGTCTATGGACCTCGGATGTCGCGTACATGAAAGCATGTACGAAGGGAACCTTTTCATGTGTGAAAAGGACCACTCGATAAGTGGAAAAAGTCACATTATAAGTGCATAAAGGCACTTGATAAGTGCATGAAGAAGAGGATAAGCAAGGGTGTTAATATAAGCTAATAAGCTTATATATGGTTATTTCCTACAATAACTACACCTAAAGCCTATAAATAGGACCCACGGGTTAGGCATTTTAGGCTAATCATTCATGCCATAAGTTTGCATAAGGCAATCTTTTTCCTCTTCTTCCTTCCATCAAGTTCTTCTCCTAAAGTTAGATTTAGACGGTGGAAACGCTGCTTCGATCCTCTGTGACGAAGTACTGACCGTTGTGGCGAATCCGAGGGTAAAAATTTCAGAGACTACAGCGCAGCATACGCCAACGTAAGTTCTCTTTCGATCCTCCATCATCGCATGATGGGATCCCACAGATGCCAGCTTCGAGAGGGCGTCGGCACGGAGGTTGTTCGATCTCTGGAGATGTTGGACCGCGGCCTTCTTGAATTTGAGTAGCTCGGCATGGGCGCACTTTAGATACAGCTTCATCAGATCTTCCATTGCTTCGAAGCTGCCTTCAATTTGCTGGACGAAGAGCCTTGAGTTGTTGATTAACAGCACATTCGTCGCCCCCAGCGCTCTGTAGAGCTTCAACCCATTGGTGGAGGCCTCATACTCCGTCACATTATTGGTCACCGAGAAGTTGAAGCAGAGTGCGTACTCTAGCAGGCTTCTCTCCGGAGTCTCGATCACGATGCCAGCTCCACTTCCTGACCACGTGGCCGACCCATCGACATGGACAATCCACAACTCGCCTCCGGATTGCACGGAAGTAGATGGAGAATTCTCGTCTACAAGCTGTTGCTGTAGTGTGTCCGGTTGGGCGTCGGGCGCTGCACCGCCAATCTCTTCGATGGTGCAGTCTGCCACGAAGTCTACCAACGCTTGACCCTTAATTGCTGCCCTGGGCTTGTAGATGATGTCAAACTCGCTGAGCTCGACACTCCAGTTCAGCATTCTGCCCGACCTCTCAAGTTCTTCTCAAGTTCTTCTCAAGCGGTAAGTTTGTGTAGACAATGATGGAATGCGCTTGGAAGTAGGGCCGGAGCTTCCTTGCTGTTAGTATTAGGCAATAGGTGACATTCTCAATCGGGCTGTAGCGGGTCTCCACCTCCCGGAGCACCCGGCTTGCATAGTAGATCGGCATATGGATCCCACCTTCCTCTTTGAATAGGACCGAGCTAACAGCTTCTTCGGTAGAGGCGAGATAGAGGCCGAGCTGCTCTCCTTCCTCCGGCTTAGCGAGCAGTGGCGATCTCTGCAGATAGGTGTTAAGCTCGCCGAAGGCTTGGGCGCAACTGTCATCCCATTCCACTTCCTTCCTCACGCCCTTCCTGATGTCGAGGGCCTTCCGCAAGATTTTGAAGAAAGGGAGTGACCTCTCGGTGGACTTTGACAAGAATCTCCCCAGTGCGACGATCCAGCCATTCAGTTTCTGCAAATCTTGATCGTCTTTGGCTCGTTCATGTTGATGAGGACAGATACCTTATCGGGGTTAGCCTCGATTCCTCGCTTCGTGATCATTAAGCCGATGAACTTTCCAGACTAAACGTCGAAGATGCACTTCACCGGGTTGAGTCGTAAATTGTAGCGTCGCACTTTCTGGAAGGTCTCCTCAAGATCAGCGAGGTGGTCCTCGGACTTCTTGGACTTCACCAGCATATCACCAATGTCGACCTCCAGATTCATGCTGACCTGGGGGTGAAAGATCTTATTCACCATCCGCTGATAGGTCGCTCCGGCATTCTTCAGGCCGAAAGGCATCTTGGTGTAGCAGAACGTCTCTCGATCAGTGATGAACGCCGTTTTCTCCTCGTCGTGGGGTGCCATTTGGATTTGATTGTAGCTGGAGAAAGCGTCCATGAAGGTCAGCAGCTCGTATCCGGAGGCGTTGTCCACCAAATGGTCGATCCTCGGCAGTGGGAAGCTATCTTTCGGGCAGGCTTTGTTGAGGTCAGTGAAGTCCATGCACATCCGCCATTTGCCGCTGGGCTTCTTCACCATGACCACATTGGCGAGCCACTCAGGGTAGCTCACCTATCTAATGAATTTGGCCTCCAAGAGTCGTTCCACTTCCTCGCCCGCTGCCTGCTTCTTCTCGCCTCATGCCCCTCTCTTCTTTTACCAGATTGGGCGTGCTTCGGAGTCGACATGTAGCTCATGGACGATCACCTCTAGGTTGACTCCGCGCATGTCTGAGGGCGAAGGGCGACCATGCGAAGATGTCTGCATTCGCCCTGAGGAGATCAATTAGACTCGCCCTCAGCTCCACGACGAGCTTCGTGCCGATTGACACTGTCTTGCCCGCTTCCTCCGCCACCGGTACCTCCTCTACATCCTCCACTGGAGCAGGTCATTGATGAGCGAAGTCCTTCCGATCGTCAAGGAGGTCGATCGTCAAGGCTTGCTCGGACCTCTTGTGTTTGGTGGAGCCGACATAGCAGCTTCAGGAGAGCTTTTGGGATCCTCGCACCTGTCCAACCCCATGCGGAGTCCGAAACTTCACCATCTGATGCAGGAGAGAGGAGAGAGCTTCAATGGCGGTTATGTAAGGTCGCCCTATGATGTCGTTGTACGCCGAGGTGACGTCGACGTCAATGAACTGCATCATTCGAGTGACGACCTTTGGCCTCTCCCCTAATGTGACTGGCAGCGTGATCACTCCAACAATGGGCACCGACTGTCCGGTGAAGATGACAATCACGCCCAAGCACGGCTTCAGCTCCGCCCGGTCCAGCCCCATCTTCAGAATCGTGGACAAGAACAGGATGTCGCACGAGCTGCCTGTGTCGACCAGGAGCCTGCTCACGATCGCTGGCCCGACGAGAGCTTCAATGACGATGGCGTCCTCATGCGGCAGCTCGACCCCCTGCAGGTAGTCATCAGAGAAGGAGATAGGGGAACGAGCCACTCTTCTCCGCTTTACCCCCGTTTCGGCGTCCACCGTCATGACTTTTCGAGCGTACGCCTTCCTCGCCGACGCTGATGTGCCACCCTGGGCCGGCCCGCCGCAGATTACATCCACACGCCCAATCGGCTCGGGCCTGTGGTGGGCCACTTGCTCGGCGTCGTGGGTCGATTGATCAGCCCCGCGGTTGCCCTTCTCCCGCGGTGGGGTCTCTCTGGGTCGACAAATCTCCGGAGATGCCCGCCCTGGATCAGCAGCTCAATATCTTTCTTCTAGGCGAAGCAGTCGTCGGTGTCATGGCCATTGTCGCGATGGTACCGACAATATTTCTGCATATTCTTCCCGCCGACTCTTGTTCTCATCTCCGGGGGCGGGTCTCTGAGAAGCCCGCCAGTCAGGGCCGCTGCCATCACTTCGGTCAGGGGGGCGTTGAGTCTGGTGTAATGTAACACCTCCTGCGCTTTCTCTGGCCCTCCTCTCGGAGCGGGGTTTCTGGGCGCGAAGAACCCCCTTAGAGGTCCAGGGCGATCTTGCGCTCGGGGACCCCCCTGATCATGCCCTCGGGGGACGATCTTGGTCACGCCCTCTGTTGTGGTCTTGGTCGTGCCCTTGGGGGCGTTCATCCCGCCTCGGCCGTTCACTGGGCCTTGCTTCAACACGGGGAGCTACGACGGGTGGGCGCCTTCTTCACCGTCCCCAAGGTCTCCTCGCTCAACATGAACTTCTCTGCCTGAGCGAAGAAGGCAGGGAGATCGACGGGCGGATCTTGGAGCAGCGACTTGTGAAGACTTCTGTTCGTCAGTCCCTTCTTAAAAGGCCCCCATGAGGAGCTCGTCTCTGCAGCTCGTCACGCTGAGTCGCTCTTTGTTAAAGCGCTGCAAGAAGTTGCGGATGGTCTCCCCCTCCTTCTGGACCAAAGTGAACAGATAGTCCGACGCTTTCTTCTTTCTCCGCCCCGCCAGGAATTGATGACAAAACTTCCGTGAGAGGTCGCCAAACGAATCAACAGAGCCATTGGGCAAGCAGTTGTACCACTCCACCATCGCCTTCTTCAAGGTCGTCCTGAAAGCTCGATAAAGGAGGGCATCACCTGCCCCATGGATCTCCATAACTCCCCGGTATAGCTGCACATGCTCCAGGGGATCGCCCGAACCGTCATACAGTTCAATCTGAGGTAGCTTGAACCTATGGGGTACCGGGGTTGAAATCACCCTTTGGGTCAGCGGATTGGCTTCTTCGGGGCAGGGGGAGGTGCCAGCGACCTTTGAGGAATGTTCCCGTCGCTCCGGTGCTCCCGCCGCTGGTTGGAACCGTCGGATGAGCCACCTCGGTGCTCAGAGGCGTTCTCCCTCTCTCCCGAGGGGTAGGACTGCGGTCGCGGCTCCTCCGTCGCCCGTCTCCATGCCTAGGAGAGCAATGATCTCGCAGGGGGGCTCCTGCTATGAAATTTGCGCCCTCCTCGCCTCGGGCTAGGCGATCGCCCACGACGATAGCTTTCCACAGGATGGTCCAGCAGGGCGTTCCTCTGCACCATAGAGGCCGACGCCAGGGGGACTCCTCGGCTCCCCTCTTGAAGCCTCTCCCTTTCAGCATCGAGGAGGCGAAGCCGTCGAATGGACGCTTCCTCCTGTAGTCGCCTCTGATGAGCGGCCTCCTCCTCCCTATTGATCTCCCTCTGCAGAGCGGCTACCTCCGCTTCCTCGAACCGCCTCTGTTGTGCTGCTGATTCCTCATCAAATTGGGGGAGGAGGTCTCTCCTCACATTGCGGAGCTCGGAGGGGCCTTCTGCCCGAGATGGTCCCGCTTGCCGGGCAACGGTCCACTCATCCATCATCTTGGTGAAGCTCTGAAAGCTCTTGTAGATGCCAAGGGCCGCGTCCTGAATGGCCGCGGCCGACCCCTCAGGGGGTTGATTCATCGGGGAAGTTCTTCTGGGAGAACGAGGCTCTTCGGCCAAGGATGACCTTAGAGTGTCGTTGATGATGGTCTCACGTCGACCCGGCCTCCCTAAAGGCGGAGGGGGTGTGACGTCGGGTGACTTGCCGTGGCTAAAATTGCAGTGAGGACGTATGGAGCCTGACATGGGTGTAACCCATGTTCCCACAGACGATGCCAACTGTTGTGGGTCAGATCCGCACACAATGAGATTTATTTGAAGTGGGAATCACGGGTACAATGATTTACAAGTTTTTGGGTAATGGAGAGGTTAGCACGACTCGGAACTCGCTTCAGATGTGAAGGATCCAAGGTCACCTGGAGGTCGCCGAAGGTCACCTGGAGGTCGCCAAAGGTCACCGTCTCCCGATAACTGAGGCGAGCTTCCTGCGAGAATAGCAATCCGTCAAAAGGCGGGGCTGACTGTCAGCCCGTAGCCTCTCCGATGCCTAAGTCAGCAAGTGACATAAAAAGTAGGCGTCGGGCACGCTTGGCGATCTTAAGACAGATCGGCAAAGCGTGGCGAACTTATGAGGAAGGTGCAGATATATGGAAGATATCTGACCTTTAATATGAGAATAAGTTAGATGTTTTAACTGACCAACCCCCTCTATGGAGGCTTGATATGGGTATTTATAGGGCTGAGAGGCGGTTGTTCGCCATCCTGTCAGCTGTCGAATCAACCCAGCTGGCACTCGAGTGATGAAGCGATAGGTTGGCGAGCTGTGTCAGGGATATTTCCCGCATTAATGGTGTCAGGTGATGTCTGGTGCATTAATGAGATGTGATGGGAAGCCATCAGTTCTCGCCCTTAACCTCTGACATTAACAGAGGGGAGGTGAGCCTACGTTACCATGTCAGTGATATTTATGAATGGTCGCCCTCGGGGGCGAGCCACAACTCGGCGTTTAAGCTCGGCTCCTCCGGACGGTGCTTCTTGTTGGAGGGTAGGCGAGCTTATCCTCGGCATGGCGACCTTGATGGTCAGACGGGCGAGCTTCTCTGGTTGACCTTGGGGGCGAGCTAGCGGCGGGGTGAGGCGAGCTTCTCTGGATGGAGGCGATCTTCAGCTCGGGCTAGTGTCCCAACAGGGGGGGTCTGTGAGGTGTTTGTTGGGCCCCCAGTGCATACGTGCTTTAATTTCATGGGCCGGCATGAAGGTCGTAACAGTTTTTTTTTGCCAGGCTACTAACCCAATTGAATGCTCAATGCGGCTGCCACATCTCTGCGATTCTGCGAAGTACCGAGAGACGGACTGAGTAGATTGGTGTATAAATTTTTTTTTGGTGGTGTATAATTTTTTTTGGTTTTGATTGGGGGTGTTGCAGCTGCCTCCTTGTCTCTATGTGGCTTCGCCACTGGTTGTACTTGTATACTATGTGAATCATTAGTTTTAATCTTCGTATTCTAAAACATTAAAGCACCAAATGTCTTTTTGTTCATCCGCTCGTCGCAAATTTAATGATTTAATTGTAATAGAACCTTTTGTAATAGCTAGATGCACGAGCAAAACTTCTTAGGCTCACCGAATATTTTGAATTTTGTGTTTTAGAATATGAATATCAATGTTAACGGGTCTGACCATACGGAAAATTAACGGAGAGCGAACTTTTTAACAAAAACTAATGTGGGATTTCCTCCTTTGCTAGCTGATGCACATATTCCTTGTATATATAATTTTATTGAGGACGGGGTGAAGGTCTGCGGACCAGCAAAGGAGAAGGTGCTGCAGTCGCACCGACTTTCCATTTGAGGCGCAGTGCGCCAAATGCGAAAAGGTTGTAAAAAGTGTACACCCATCTCAAAAGTAACATATCCACAATCATCTCCCCCTAAATCTCTTCCCTACAGGAAGCTGTGAACGTATCCCTCGGGAACTAGAAGACGAATCCGTTCATGAAGGACGGGTTGGAGAAGAAGACCCTTGCCCCCCTCCACGGCACTACAACTTCGTCAAGGGCGAGTTCGAGACATGGCAGGTCTTAAAAAGCCATGGACAAACCCTAACAGAAGCTTACAAAACACTATCTGTTAAGGGGTAGGATCCGCGTACAATGAATTTATACTAAGGGGAACCAAGGGCACGGTGGTTTAGGAAACTGATAAGGATTTGGTAGGCTGTTTGACAAGTGGTGAGGGGGTGACGAGGTTAGTCACAGCTTAGACCGTCCACTGGATCGATTGCGTGAATGCTCCGCTTGTCCGCCGCGCTCCCAAGCGCGGACGTTGATGGCTAGCTGCGAAGGCGGACACTCATGCACACAGAGCAGCTCGTCAGAAAGGCCGGGTTGTGGTCCAACCCTTAGCCTCTCCGATGCCTAAGTTAGTATTAGGTCTTAAAAGCGGGGGGCTACGCACGCAGGTCGGACTGAGAGTGAGTCGACCTTACGTGACGAGCTATCGTGGAAGAACAAAGATATGGAAGATCTTTGCCCTTGTGTGTGAGTAATGAGATTCAAAGTTAATTTGCCAACCTCCTCCCCCGATGAAGGTAGAGGGATATTTATACCTGATGGAGGCGGTTAGGTGAGGCTGACCTGGCGTGCTGAGCTGGCCCATATGTCAGCGGAAGCTTCGGACGAGGATGTCAGGACTGGGTGTGTCAGTCATGCTTTTGTCAGACGGCGCAACGGCCAGGGTTGTTTTTGTCAGGGTGTCAGAGCCGAAAGCACCAACGGTCAGGGGGCGCAGCGGCCAGGGGATGCTTTATCAGGATGTCGAGCTGTGGAAGTGTCAGTGGTGTCCTTATACTAGGTTGTTTGTCGCGTCCGATGAGCCAAAGAGTCTCAGGGCTGTGTTCTCCTGCCCGGCCCGCATTCATCTCATCAGGTTGCGTGGGCCGTCGTTCGACGCCCTGTTCGTTCTTCCGGCGAGCTCTGAGGGAACGGGCGTCCGACGGGCGGAGCTCGAGGCGACCTGGGGCCCTGTTGGTGATGGGGGGCTTCGGTTTTGACGGGCTTAAGAGGGGGAATCGGAGTCGCACTGACGAGGCCGGGAGGTCGAATTAACTATCCTTCAGCAGCAAAGGTGCGGCTTTGGCGATGGCGGGGCGAGCTTCCGCTCGCCGGTGAGCGGGGTTCGAAAGTCAGGATATCACGATCTTTAGGTCGTAACACTATCTTTATCATGTACTCCTCCAAATGTACAAGGCTTGATCTTCCCTCTCCTCACATCAAGTGTGATAAATAACATAACTAGTTATCAATGTCAACTCTCAATCTCCACCCTCTTTTCCATCTCATCCAACGTATCCAAGACTTTTTTAGTCCTCGGACGAGTCCCATCGCCGGCAAGGAATTCATGAACCACGCCATCAATCTCAATCGAGCTGCATCCGGGTTCAAGCTCGACTCCTCTGCCCTTCATGGCCTCCCTAACACCGGCTGCATCCTTGTGCCTGCCTGCCGATGCATAGAGATTAGCAAGAAGGACGTAGCGTCCGGCTCTGTCCGGTTCCAGCTCAATGAGTTGCTTTCCTACCGTTGCTCCCAGTTCAACGTCCCCATGAACCCTGCAAGCACCAAACAACGACCCCCAGACCCTCTCGGTAGGCTTCATGGGCATGCTCCCTGCAAGCTCCATGGCTTCCTCAAGCAGCCCGGCTTTTCCGAGAAGGTCTATCACGCAGCTGTAGTGCTCGACCTTGGGCGGAACTTTGTGCACCCGGCTCATGCTGCGAAAGCAAGTCAAGCCCTCGTTCACTAGCCCGGAGTGGCTACAGCCCGATAGAACCCCAACAAAGGTCAAGTCATCGGGTTCAATCCCTTTGCTCACCATTCCATCAAAAAGTTCCAATGCTTCTTCCCCTCTCCCATGCAGGCCCAGTCCCATGATCATCGCATTCCACACATCGACGTCTCTCCGCCTCATTCTACCGAACGCCTGGCGCGCGGTTAACAAATCGCCGCACCTTGCGTACATGTGAACCAAACTAGTCACCTTCCACACATTGACGTCTCTCCGCCTCATTCTCCCATGCAGGCCCAGTCCAATCCTTCCATTTCATTCTCTCTAAGCATGAACCCACATCCCTTCTTGGAGAGCTCCCAGTTCCGCAACCACCACCAAAACGCTGACAAACACGGAAGCGCATGGCCTCGCCCTCGTCGTCAGCATCTCCCGAAACAGCACCAGAGCCTCATTCATATACCCGTTCTCAACATACCCCGAAATCATCGCTGCCCACGAGACTTCGTTCCTGCTAGGCATTTCGTCAAACAGCTTCTTTGCTGTCTCCAGGTCACCGCATTTCACATGGCCCAACAGTGCGGTCCATGCCGCCAAACTACGGTTCGTCGTCCCATCAAAAACGCATTGCGCTTCCACACTGCGATCGCAAGCGGCATAAAAATGGGCCAGCGCAGATTGGACGAAGTGATCAACGCCAAACCCGAGCTTAAGAATCATAGAGTGCACACATTTGCCTTTGTTGAGCGCGCGGAGCTGGGAGAGAGCTTTGAGGACCAAAGGGAAAGTATAGTTGTTGGGCATTGTGTTTTGCCGTTGGAGCATTTCATT
The DNA here is from genome assembly GCA_030789695.1 of Scilla litardierei. Classification (NCBI taxonomy): domain Eukaryota; kingdom Viridiplantae; phylum Streptophyta; class Magnoliopsida; order Asparagales; family Asparagaceae; genus Scilla; species Scilla litardierei. Next base: position 261,119,266 of record CM061133.1, read on the forward strand.
GAACAGGTTAGAGGCGATATGGGGAAATTGTTCAACAAGTGAACATTGATGACAGCATTGTACATGAATGCCGAAGGGCAAGGTGAAGAGAGGAGGAGAGAGCGAGAATGAGCAAGAGATGAAGGGTTGAGGCGGAGAAAGGATTCGACGAGGTTGCCGGCGATGAATGGGTCATAGATGAGGCCGGTGGTGACTGGTGATGGCGTAGGCATGGGCTTGTTGGATATGACGATTGGAGGCTGCAGATTGAAGAAGGCTTCTAATTTTTGGAATCATAAATCTATGTCCGTTATGATCGTGGGGATGAGAGTACAGCAGCCTATTTGGGGAAGAGATAACAATGTTATTCTCACGGATGACTGAAGAGAAACCAGCATTGAAAAATATAACAGCAAGATTCAGATTGAGACGAGTCAAATTCCAAGAATCAACACGAGAATATAAATAGATATCGATTCAGATTGAGCCGAGTCAAAATCCAAGAATCAACAAGAGAATATAATGTTTAGAGTACAACCGGCGATAAGCTTAGTGATGCTTGAGGAGATGTGGGAGATGATCATATGGACCAATGCTCACTCGCTCATATCAGATTTTTAACTTGCCCTTAAGGGCATGTTCTTTTCGCGAGAATAGGCCACGGAATAGCGTTTTTTGCACTGTTCACGTCTGACACTCGAGATTCCACGTTTGGAATCCGGCGACCTGTTCTTTTGTGCTTGTTGAAGGCGGAGGCAGAATGCTTGCGTGGCGGGGGGTTTTGGAATACCACGGGCTTGTCAGGAGTTATCGTTTTTTGGTTGGAATGGGCTGGAATCCGTCTTCAAGCTGGGTCCCACGCTCGCTTTTGCTCTCTCTCTCCGCTTGTGATCACCCCCCTGCCTCGAATCTGCCATTCCCCCTTCGTCTCCCTCTTCTCGCAGCCGCAGCAGGCGAAACCCTAAAAATAGGCGACGGATCTGGTTGGCTTCGACCCCAAGCCATTATCTTTTTTGGGTTGTCGCCGCCGACTGAGTATGGCAGCTTCGTAGGTTCTGACCATGCTTGATTGAAGGAGGCGATGAACTAAAAAGAAGTTGGATCTGAGCGTAGGAGCTGAAAAAAACGGTAAAGTTGGCATTTTTACTTACAAATAGTTTAAGTTTATGAATGATTTCTTGTCCAAAGAACTGATCCCCACGAATTTATCTCGACACTAGCTTCAGACAGTAGATTGCGCCGTAAGGGTTGCCGTTTATGATCCCTGACGTCGCGGATCTGCGGGTGTGCCCAAGGCAGCGTGATCTCTGTAACGCAAGCTTCATCTCCATTCTTCTCTTCTGATCAACTGACAGGTATATCTCCGGATATCATTTGTATGTGGTTTGGATGTTCATGGACCCAGTTAAACCCGGGCAGGAGGTTTTGGAGCTGTCCCATATGTGAGTTCTTCGTATGGAAGGACCCCCCTCACAGTGACTGGTCAAAGTTTATTATTTTGCATTTAATGGAAGCAGCTGAAAGAGGGGGAACAGGTGATATATCTGCCTGCGCACAGACAGGGAGGAGGTTGGATTCTATAGACGATCGGTTGGCTATGGTCGTTGCCCAATTAGAGACATACAGGCTGACCTTAGATAGGGTGCATACAGATTATAACTTCCTGAAGTTTGTTCTGTATTCCCTCTTAGGCCTATGTTTTATCAGTTTTCTTATGTATAACAATCTTCATTGACTTGGAAGGGGATCGTGTTGTATGGTTGGACTAAAATCCATGTTTGAACTTGTGTTTTTATGTATCTTTTGGAATTTTTGTAATATCCTTGTATTGGGGGTTGTTTTGGCGTAATGTTACAGCCTGTTTTTTTTAATTATATGCATGCTTGGATCAGTTGGCAACTGTAATTCCTCAGGGGTTAATATCATTTGTCGATTTGTTGATGTCGTTGCTGTTGGGCTGCCGTGTGGTGTTATTTCATCATGAGATTCACAGTTGTGAATTTATACCTGTTGAATATATTAGACTGCCGGCGTTTTTTACATCCATATTCATTTTTATTTCCTTTTACAATTTATACCTATATTGGTAGGGGGGTTACCATTACCATATACTCACCATATAACCCCACACTCCAACTTTCCCACTTTCTCATTCCAACTCCTCACAAGCCAAAAGAACACAAAACTAGAAAGTGGACCCCACTCTCTATTCCCAACCCCTCATTCCATACTCTATTCCACCCAAAAGAACACATAACTACATTTTCTCTCTCTTAGGAATACATCAATTCCCCCTATTCCAAATTTCCTATTCCAGGAAAAGAACAGGCCCTAAGAACACAAGATGAAAATATTGAATCAGTCAATTTCATTTTCCCATAAATCTTTAAATTCAAACATACCGAGGAGTCGCTGTGGTCAACCTGCACAAGCCAAAAACAGACCGTAAATCAAATGCGAAGCAAATTAAGAAGATCATCTAGTCAGATGAAGTAAGATCATCTAGTCAGATGAAGTGGGGAAATGCTCTGCTATTACTAGAATTATGCTCATAGATTAAAGCAAATAACAATGATGAGGCAGCATTTTGGATTTCTCAAGAATGAACGGTTTCATCAAAGGATGAAAATCCAACACCTCTGTGATAAACTCACCATCATCACTGCTCGACTCTCTGCAGAAGTTTCTCCACCATAATTCTTTGCTGCACCCCGCTAAGAAACTCCAAGCTCATGATTGCATTTGATACAAGAATGACCGTTGATGGTGATGAAGCGTTTACCTAGAGATTCAGCATCACAATTACGTGAATAGTGAATCAGAAAATCAAACAATATAAACGCAAATCGCTTGATGTATAGAAATTATCTCACAGTGCATGAAACATTATGTATGGGGAACATTCGGAAGTAGCGATATGTTTGAAAAGGGAGACAATCAGTTACAAACATGCTAAAGATAAATAAATAAACAAGAAGAAGACGTGAAAGGATGAAAACAACAGGAGATTCAAATATAAATGCTGGGGAAAAATTATTTAATTGTTGTAAACTTGGCGGCTATGGAGACCATAGCCCTATATTTATAGTGGTAGGGTTACATAATGGGTGGATACCCACTAACGGGTAGGCCCACCAAGAAGCCCGTTTATAACACTTCCCCTTATCCATCCATTGTTGTAAGCCATGGTGAACACTTCAGGGTTCATGAAGCTTGTTTGATCATGGGGTTGGAGATACTTCTGGATCTCTAAGTTTAAGAGTGCTTGCCTCATTAAAACCTTTGCCAAGGAAAACCCAGTGGGAAAAACCTGTGGCTAAGGGAAAAGAGTACAAGTCTCTGTAACTTCCCCTGACCGATGGATAACATCAGTGGTAGATACTTCTGGATCCTGAGTTAATGTGGCTGCCTCGTTAAAACCTTTGACTGTGGAAAACCCAATGGGAAAAACCAACAGTCAAGGAAAAAGAGTACAGCACTACGTTAACTCCCCCTGATAAGTTCAAGCTTCAGGCTTGTACATCTCTCAGTTGTCTCATCCCAATTCCTAGTACAAGTTTTCTAAAGGTACTGCGAGGCAAAGCTTTAGTGAATAGGTCAGCCAGGTTGTTGCAGGACTGGATCTGCTGGATGTCGATCTGGTTGTCCACTTGCTGTTCATGCGTCCAGAAGAGCTTGGGGGAAATGTGCTTCGTCCTGTCACCTTTGATGTAGCCACCTCGTAGTTGAGCGATGCAGGCAGCATTGTCTTCGTACATGGTAGTAGGCCCAAGATCTCCCGTCTTCAGGCCGGTGGTCTTGAGGATGTGGTTGATGACTGATCGAAGCCAGAAGCATTCTCTGCTAGCTTCGTGGATCGCGATGAGCTCAGAGTGGTTGGACGAGGTCGCTGTGGATGTCTGCTTCACGGATCTCCATGAGATGGCCGTCCCACCGTATGTGAATACGAAACCGGTCTGGGACTTTGCGGTATGTGGGTCGGACCTGTATCCCGCATCTGCGTAACCGACCAGGTCGGCGGATACACCTTTCTTGAAGTATAGTCCCATGTCTACAGACCCTTGGAGGTAGCGCAGAAGTTGTTTCACTCCGTTCCAGTGGCGCTTTGAGGGCGCTGAACTGTATCTGGCTAGTAGATTTACTGCGAACGCTATATCGGGACGCGTGCAGTTTGCCAGGTATAGGAGTGCTCCAATTGCACTTAAGTAGGGTACTTCAGGACCCAGTGTTTCCTCCCCCTCTTCCAGCGGTCGGAAGGGGTCTGTTTCAACATCCAATGATCTGACGACCATTGGTGTGCTAAGCGGATGACATTTGTCCATAAGAAAGTTCTTCAGCACTTTCTTTGTATATGTCGATTGGTGTAACAGGATTCCTCCGCTTAAATGTTCAATTTGTAGCCCTAGGCAAAACTTCGTTTTGCCGAGGTCTTTCATCTCAAAAGTCTGTGTGAGACTTTTGGATATCTCATCTATCTCTGCAGGAGATCCGATGATGTTCAAGTCGTCTACGTAGACGGCGATAATTACGAATCCTGTTCCCTTTGCTCGTATGAAGATGCAAGGGCAGACTTCATTTGTTGTGAATCCTTGTTGCACTAGGAATTCACTCAGCCTGTTGTACCACATTCTACCTGACTGTTTGAGACCATACAGTGATCTCTGGAGTTTGACAGAATAGACGTCCCGAGGTCTTTCTGTCATTTTTGTCGGTAGTTTGTATCCGTCTGGGATTTTCATGTAGATGTCCTTATCTATATTTCCGTATAGGTATGCAGTCACAACGTCCATGAGCTGCATATCCAGACCTTCCTTCGTGGATAGGCCTATGATGAAACGGAAGGTGATCGCGTCCATGACCGGAGAATAGGTATCGTCATAGTCTATTCCTGGTCGTTGGGAAAAACCTTGTGCAACAAGGCGCGCTTTATAGCGCACGATCTCATTATTCTCGTTTCTTTTTCTCACGAATACCCATTTATATCCCACAGGTTTAACACCTTTTGGTGTTAGGACTACAGGTCCAAAGACTTGGCGCTTTGAGAGTGAGTCCAGCTCTACTCCTATTGCCTCGTTCCACTTTGGCCAATCCTCTCTGCGTTTACATTCTGCTAGAGAGCGTGGATCGGTCTCATCGTCGTATTCAGTGACGTGAGTGGCAATAATGAGCGCGAAGTTATCATCGATGATTGTGCTTTTTCTGTCTAGTACCTCCCCGGTACGTACATAGTTTAATGAAATTTCTCCTATATTTTCCTCTTCAGGGGTTGTTAGGAGTGGAGAGGTAGCTGGGCTGAGCTCAGCATCCTGTGGTGGTATCGTTATTGTTGCTCCAGGATTTTTCCTCTTTCGAGGATTCTTATCTTTGGAGCCTGGGGGTCGTCCTCTTTTTTGTTGAGGTACGGCCGCTTCTGCTGCAGGTGGATTGCATCCATCTTTGGGTATGTCAATCCTAGCTGGCGTATTTGCAGCAGGGACGTGTGATCTGACAATCTTCTGGTTGTCAGTGAATTTATCCGGTAAAATGTGAACTGTGTTCTGAATTTGAAGGATCTTCAGGATCTCTTCTTCACATTGATTTGTGCGCGGATCAAAATGGGATAAGGTCTTTGTGTCCCATGTAATGGTCTTTGAAGCTTCTGGCTTCTGTGTGTTAATGCCTAGTTTTGGAAAAATGCTTTCATCAAACTCACAATCTGCTAGACGCGCTTTAAAGGCGTCCCCTGTAAGGGGTTCGAGGTATCTAATGATCGATGGTGAGTCGAAACCAATATAGATACCAAGACGCCGTTGAGGACCCATCTTGGTCCTCTGCGGTGGTGCTATGGGGACATAGACAGCACATCCGAATATCCTCAAGTGAGAGATATCGGGCGGGTTCCCATATGCAAGTTGCATCGGAGAATAAGATTGACTACCTGACGGTCGTAATCTTATCAGCGATGCAGCGTGCAGTATGGCATGTCCCCATGCACATACCGGCAACTGGCATTGCATTAACAATGGTCTAGCGATCCATTGTAGTCTCTTTATGAGAGATTCGGCCAACCCGTTCTGGGTGTGAACATGAGCTACAGGATGTTCAACTTCTATGCCGGTTGCTTGGCAGTAGTCTAGGAAGACTTGTGAGGTGAATTCCCCAGCATTGTCCAGACGCAATTTCTTGATCTGGTTGTCTGGGAAATGTGCCCGCAATTTTATAATTTGTGCAAGTAGCTTTGCAAAGGCTACGTTGCGGGTGGACAAGAGGCACACATATGACCATTTTGAAGATGCGTCGATTAGTACCATGTAGTACCTGAATGGTCCACTTGCGGGGTGAATAGGCCCGCAAATGTCACCATGTATTCTCTCTAGGAAGCTTGGAGACTCAGAGTCCACCTTCAGGGTGGATGGTCTCGTAATCAATTTCCCTTTGTAACAAGGGGGACAAGGATTTGCACCCTTCCGAAGTAGCGTCAGGCTTTTCGGATTAATTCCACGGGATTGGGATATGATGCGACGCATCATATTCCTTCCAGGGTGTCCTAGTCTATCGTGCCAGAGTTTGAATTCTGGTTGATTTTGGCACTTCTGGTGCTCCAAAGTGTTTGCTTCCATTTCTCTGATCCTTGTGTGGTAGAGACCCGACGGGAGTCCCTCGAAACGTTCGACGGTGTTTTTAGCACCGTTTTTATGGAACGTTACATCAAGGTATTCACTGTTTCCTTTGCTCACCGTTTCTAGGTGGTATCCGTTTAAGCGGATATCTTTAAAGCTCAACAGGTTCCTATGTGAGCTAGGGGAGAGAAGGGCATCTTTTATGAGTAGTTTTGTACTATTGGGGAGCATAAAATGTGCTTCCCCTGATCCTTCAATGATACTTGATGGACCGGAAATCGTATTTACGGTGCCATCGTATTTATTAATGCTTTGAAAAAAGCAGATGTCTTGGAGGATCGTGTGCGTAGAGGCACTGTCCACTAGGCATTTAAAGTCCATCTATTTTAAAGAAAAGTCGCAGTATAAGGAAAAAACACAAAGGTATATACTACGAAAATTAAATTGATGTCTGAAAAAGTACTTAAAACATGCCAGAGATAAGCAGATAAATTGTTTCTCAAAAGGAAAAACTACAATGCATATAAAGTAGATAAATGTCCTCAGTCGAGCAGGTCATCGTTGGAGAAGTCCTCGGCGATGAACCTGATTGGTGCCAGGTTTTCTTGAACCGCCAGGTTTGTCTCAGCTTGCTTCTGGCTTGCTTTGTACAACTCCTGAAGGTGGCGTGGAGTACGACAATTTCTGGACCAGTGTCCAGTCATGCCACACCTGTGGCATTTATCTTCCCAGTCCTTTCTGGGGGCAGAAGTCTGGCCGTCGTCTTTTCTCTTCCACACATTTTTCTTCTTCCCCTCTTGGTTGTTTCTTGGAGGGGGTCCTCGAGCCTGCTTCTTCATGGTCTTGCCCTTCTGGGGTTTGCCTTTGAAGTTGCCCCTTTTCTTCTGGAAGGAGCTGTGGTGCGCTTCAGGCGCAGGAGCAGTGCCGGTAGGGCGTGAGTTGTGGGTGGCCAGAAGGAGGTCACGATTCTGCTCTGCCATCAGAAGGCATGAGAGAAGCTCAGAGTATTTTGTGAACTTTCGTTCACGATACTGTTGCATCAGTATGACATCTTTCTCATGGAAGGATGTATACGTCTTCTCTAACATGCGTTCCTCCGTCACCTTTTCACCACACAACTTCAGGCGTGAGGTGATGCTAAAGAGTGCCGAGTTGTACTCGGCAATAGACTTGAAGTCTTGGAGACGGAGGTTCTCCCATTCATATCGCGCTCGAGGTAGGATAACATCCCTTTGATGTTTATACCTGTCCTCGAGGGCGGTCCACAACTCATACGAGTCCTCCACCGTTAGGTACTCGGCCTTCAGGGTCCGATCGATATGGCGTCTGATATAGATAATTGCTTTCGCTTTATCTATGTCAGAAACCTTATCGCCTAAGGCGATGGCGTGACTCAATCCCTGTGCTCGCAGATGGAATTTTATATCCAGCTGCCAGCTTAAGTAATTCTTTCCTGAAGCATCCAAAACGTCGAAATCGACGCTCGCAATTTTGGCCATTTATTACTCTAGCATGTAAAAAGATAGCATTAATTAGATATTTTGCGCAAAAATAAATAATCAAGCACATCAGACATAAATATTTGCTGCGTGGATCGGCTAATCACCATAAATAATTACAGTCCATTACAGTCCCAAAAAGAAAGAAAGTACAACTCGGGAACCCCCGTGGGGCCCCTATTCTTCTGGAATAGTCCTTCATCTTCTTGAAGCGTCCGCCGGGCTTGTAATTTTACAAAATTATCCTCACTACATTTTTCTCTCAAAAAGGAAAATAATGCATGAAAAATAAAAATGGTGATAAACTAGCCGATCCAAAACCACAGCAAATATTAACCATTCATCGCAGGCAGTTATAATGCAGCAGGCATTATCACAGGCAGTTTATACATCGCAGGCAATTTATTTATTCATCACAGGCAGTTTATAATGGAAAATGAAATCTACCGTTTAAAAATTATTGGACCACTAGGCAACGTCATGCACCGTTAGGTTAGTTGACTAACGGCAGAGCGGTCGCAGGATCTTCTTAATTTTTAAACGTTTTTTAAAGAAAATCATAAATCCAAATATAATTTGCGATGAGTAAAAATCACATGCATTTTGGTCCAGATTTTAACGAGAAAAAAAAAATCGCAATAAATCTGAAAAAAATTTTGAAAATTCGAAAAAATTTTCTGGGTCAGAAACCCTAGTTAGGGTTTTGGGGTAATCACGCCGGGCCCGTACCCGCTACTGGCGGGCGGGCCCGTTTGCCGCAGCAGGCGGCGGGGAGGGGGGGGGCCCGCCGCTGCAGGCGGCGGGGAGGAGGGGGGGGCCCGCCGCGGCAGGCGGCGGGGAGCCCCCGCCTGCGGCGGCGGGGGTTGCCCCCGTCGCTGCAGGCGGCGGGGGTTGCCCCCGCCTGCGGCGGCGGGGGTTGCCCCCGCCGCTGGCGACGGGGGTGCCCTGCCGCTGCAGGCGGCGGGGTTGCCCCCGCCGTTGGCGGCGGGGTTGCCCCGCCGCAGCAGGCGACGGGGAGCCCCCGCCTGCCGCGGCGGGGGTTGCCCCCGCCGATGGCGGCGGGGGTTGCCCCCGCCGATGGCGGCGGGGTTGCCCCGCCGCAGCAGGCGGCGGGGGGGGGGCCCCCGCCTGCCGCGGCGGGGGTTGCCCCCGCCGATGGCGGCGGGGGTGCCCCGCCGCTGCAGGCGGCGGGGTTGCCCCCGCCGTTGGCGGCGGGGTTGCCCCGCCGCAGCAGGCGGCGGGGAAATCCCCGCCTGTAGTGGCGGGGGGGTTCCCGCCGCCGCAGCGACGGCGGGAAGGCCCCCGCCGCTGCCGGCGACGGGGGGGGGGGGGGGGGGGGCGTCGGTGAACCCTATTTCGGGTTTGGGTGATTTTTGGGGAAAAACAACGGGTAAAAATCCGATTTTTAGTGGAAAAAACCCAATTTTTTCTTCCAAAAATACGTTTTTTTTTTAATTGAAAAAGGGTGATTTTTAGCGATAAAAACGGTGTTTTTAATCGATTGAGCCAAAAAGAATTAAATCACCACATATGCGCATATACAAAATTTAGATCTAGAGAGAAAGTTACCTCTAGATCCTACCCGCCGGATCTAGCGACGTTCGGTGAAGGAAGCCCGTTCGCGTCGCGTCCGTTCGTCGCGTCCGTCCGTCGGCAGGGGTTCGGCTTAGCTTTGAGCGTGCTGATAACGTGTTGTAAACTTGGCGGCTATGGAGACCATAGCCCTATATTTATAGTGGTAGGGTTACATAATGGGTGGATAACCACTAACGGGTAGGCCCACCAAGAAGCCCGTTTATAACATTAATGCATTTTTTCTGGCATTATTTGATTTCTTGGGATAAGGCAAACAATTCAAAGATAATCTTTGGCTGAGAGTATAATAAACTGTCAACAATTTGTGCATTCTTAATATTTTGCTAAATAGGAGAGTAAATTCTAGAATTAGACATTCAATACCCATCTAGATCCGTAAGTCTGAAATGACAAATGAGAAGCATCATGAATTATACCCAAACACGACCATTTAATCCAACAGCTATCTCAAATGACAGCTTCTTTCCAAGTGCTTCAAGAAGCGGACATGGTGGTGAGCTTAACAATCTGAAAAAAACAAAAGAAGGGGAAAAAAATCATCGGTGGACTTGAATTCAATGATAAAATTGAAAGGGCCTGATGTTGATGGGCTCTCACATCCGTGACAGTCCAGTTGACGTTTCAAACATGTAACCATCCTTCAAGGGACCAAATTCTGCGGCTTTACCGCTAGCTATGCATGACAAATACAAGAAAATTAGAAAACCACTGTTACAGAACACAACCTAACATAAACAATATAACAGAACATCAGTGATGCAACCTGGGTTAAATTTAGATTTGTGCATAAAGCCTACCATTAAAAAAATTTAGAAAATAAGAAAAAAAAAGCAACAATATAAGAAAATCAAAAATATGGTTGAACTATTAAGAGTATGTGTGTATGGTGAGTGTAGATGATTATGTTCTGTTGTGTGTTTTTATTCTTTCTTTCTTTTCTTTTATTTGTGCGCACGCAGGTGTCATGAGGAAATTCCTTCACATGGTTCTCAACAATATAGAACTTTTCAACCTTTATACAAATACACACTTCCGAGGACAGTGATAGCTTCCAATCATCTAAGGGCCTGTTTCTTTGCAAGAAAAGGGCCCGAGAAAGTGATATTATTCGACTGCGGGCCGTCACTTCGAGCACTGTTCACCCAATTCTCGCTTCGACTTTCCCTTCGCCTGTTTCTTTGCAGAGAAAATTTCTCGCGATTCCTCCGCCCTCTCTCTCCGACGTGTCGAGGCACTTTCTTGGCTGCGAAATCCCCGGAATTTGTGGGGATTGCAGGCTGGAATCCTAGATTTGGGCCCCGCTGAGATCACCTCACCCCTCTTCCATGGCGCAGAAAGCAACCGTCGGCTGAGCTTGGTGTTTTAGGGTTTCAAACGGGATTTCTAGGGTTTCAAAGAGGCACATCTTGCTGAGGGTGTGCCAAGCTTGGGGCTTTTCAACGCCGGCGAAGCTCTGTGCAGAACCCTAGCTGATCGGTTAGGGGCGAGGTGATTTCTGAACGATTGCTTGCGCGAAGGTATAATTTCTGAAGCCCTAAGTTAATTTTTGGCATTTTCACTTGCTGCACTTGATGAAATGGGTTTTTGCTATGCTCGGATCTTCTGAATGTTTGCATGTCGATAGGGATTCGAAATTCTGAGGTTTTGAAACCCTCTGCCGTGAGAAAAATGTGATTTTCTGTTATTGTTGGTTTGGGTGATTTGATGATAGGGTTTCGAAATTTTGTGATATTGCAACCAATCGCTTCGATGATTATACGAGGTTATGAGGTTGTGATTTCGTGGGTGATGCACATTGGTGATGTTATTTTGGAATTTCTCAACCATTTGCTTCGATGAAATTCTGTTTAGGATGCTGGGAATATGTGCATGATGCTAGTTACTAATCCCCACTTACAACATATGTGAATTACCTAAATCCTCATAATCAAAGCAAAGAAACAGGCCTAAGGTGTGCATTATTCCAAAAAGCCCAGTGATGAAAAATAAAAATATGAAGTTGGAATGAGAAGATGGGATAAAGTCATATATGCTGGATGGCGTGCTTGAAGGTTCCGTTTAATAACATATTTGTGCAACCGATGGTTTGATATTTTTCTGAAGTGAAAGTGTTTAGTTTTGAAATATAAAACATGCCTCGATTTCAATATAAAATAACAAAAGTTTTGCTGTGTTGAAGAAGATTATAGAGAAGAAGTGAAGATAATCACCAATTCGGAGTAGCCATGGCGAAAGCCATGGCTCTCTATATATTCATATGAATTAGGAGTCCAAAGGACTCCCCACTAACTTAGTGGGGAGTAATGGTGAGATGTTGAGGGGGAGGCCAAAGGCCTCTCTCATCTCATAACACTCCCCCTCATCTCTCCATTACCATGGGTTAAGCATATGAATACTTCAGGATTCAGTATGCTAATGGGGCGGATACTTCTGGATCCAGAGCCACTGTGGTTGCCTCGTTAAAACCTTAGCTGTGGAAAACCTAGTGGGAAAAACCAGCAGCTTAAGGGAAAAGAGTACAACTATCGAGGGACTCCCCCTGATCTGTACAAGCTTCAGGCTTGCAGATCTCCTATGTATCTATACAATCATCTCCTATTCGTCTATACATCCATCATGTTCTGAAAGAAAATACAATTATCACTCATCTATACAAGTTTCACTCATCTTGCGGCTATTGGAAGGCAGTGTCGCTCTGGAGTGTAATGCTCTTCGAAGTTGGTAGATGACTCCACTAAAGTATTCTTTGAATCAATCTTCAGTGTGTCTGCAAGGTACTGCTGGACCTGGCTGAGCGTTTTCAATACTTGCTTCTTGGATGATGAGCTTCTCAGAAGATGTAGACATTGGATGATGATGTGTATATATTTAGGAGGTGGCCGGCCTATTGTGTTTTAGTCATCGCGATGATCTTTAAACCTGCATATGCACTATATATTCCTTGACCCTTGGAAGTTGCGCAGAAGCAGCTTATCCTTGGTCGAGTGTTGCTCTTCAGGACAACACTGTATCTGGTTAACAACTTTACTGGAGACGTTCTATCAAAGATACGTGCAGTTGGCCAGATAATACACTAGAGCTAGGCTCTTCGGGACCTAGGATGTCCTCCCCCTCTTCCAGCTATTGGAAGGTGTCATAAATAAGCATCCATTTTTAATAGGTTGCAAAAGGACATCATTCTTCATAAACTCCAGGTGTATGAAGAATATGAAAGGGTTTCACCACGAAGGTGTTTAATATGTAAGCCGAGACATCTTCGGCATGATTAATAATAGTTCATCTTCAGGATGATTAATGTCATCTTCAGGATGATAGGTCATCTTCAGGATGATAGTTCATCTTCAGGATGATTAATGTCATCTCCAGGATGATAGTTCATCTTCAGGATGATTAATGTCATCTTCAGGATGGTGGTTCATCTCCAGGATGATAGTTCATCTTCAGGATGATTAATGTCATCTTCAGGATGATTATTGCCATCTTCAGGATGATCGTTATACCTAGGTTTTTCATTTCCAAGGTATGCTTTAAAGCTATCTGAAATCTCAATGGTCTCTGCTGGAGATCCTATTAGCTTTAAGTCGACCATATGTAAGGCAAATATAACAAATCCTGTCAACGATCTTTCGAAAAAGATACACGGGCAGAATATTGCTTAAGATCGACTAATGATCTTTGTAGCCTTTATGGAGAAGACGTTTCTACGTTTCTCTTTCATCACTAGGGGTAGAGTATACCCTTCTGGAAGTTTTATATAGATCTCTATATCTATATTGCCGTATATGCAGTCACAACGTCCATGAGCTGCATGTATTGGCTTTTGCAGAGAAGTGTAGGCTTAGTAGGAAAATGATCACATTTCCTTCATTTCAATTTCTTTATGAAATCCGAATTATATTCCACAGGTTTTACACATTCAGGTGTATGGACTACTGATCCAAAGACTTTGCTTTTCAAGAGTGAGTCCAGCTCTACTCTTATTGCCTCGTCCCACTTTGGCCATTCTATGCGTTTACGCTATAGAAAATTGGGTAGACGTCATCGTCGTATTCAGCGACGTGAACGGCAATAACGAAAGCAAAACCGTCGTCGACGACTATGTTATATCTGTCCAGTACCTCTCCAGTACGTACGTAATATAATGATGTTTCTCCTGTTGTTTCCTCTACAGGGGAAATTAGGAGGGGAGAGGTTGCTGGTCTGAGCTCAGCATCCTGTGGTTGGATCATTTTGATATATCCAGGAATCTTCCTATTTTGAGGAATTTTATATTTTGAACCCGGCAGGCATCCTCTTTTCAATTGAGGTACAGCCAATTCTGCTGCCGGTGGATTGCATCCATCTTTGGGAATGTCAATCCTAGCTGGCGTGTTGGCAGCAGGGACGTGTGAATGAACAATCTTCTGGTTGTCCGCAATTGTATCCGACAATTGATGTACTTTAGTCTGAATGTGAAGGATCTTCTGGATCTCAACTTCACACAGAAAAAGTATGCGGATCATAACAAGATTAGGACTTTTGTGTCCCATGATATGGTTTCAGAAGCTTCAAGCTTCATTAGACTGCGTGCCTATTTTAATGAGATTTTGCTCATCAAATTCACATTTATCAAGACTTGATGGTAAACCATAAGCAAGCAGCATCAGTAATAAGATATGGCAACGAGCGGGCCGTATCGTGATAAGCGATGCGGAATGCAGTGTAGTGGTCCCTAAACATCAACAGGCAACTGGGATTTTACAATGGACGTGAAATTCATTGGTGTCTCTTTACCAGAGACTCTGCTAACCCATTATGAGTATGAACATGCTATAGGATGTTCAATTTCAATGTCAGTTGCCTGGCAGAAGCCTTGAATGATTTGTGTAGTAAATTCACCCACATTATAAGCTTTTGAGAAAGCTAGGTTGCGAGTGAATATAAAGGCACACAAAAGACCATCTAGTAGATGCATATATCAGTACAGTAATGAAGTACCAAAAATGGGCCACTTGCGGGGTGAATAGGCCCGCAAAGGTCACCATGTATTCTCTCAATGAAGCCAGGAGACTCTAATCCCACTTTCAGGAGGGAAGGTCTCTCTATTAGTTTTCCCTTATGACAAAGGGGGACAAGGAAACTCAACCTTTTGAAGAATCTTCTGGTTCTACAATGGATTCATTTGATGATGCGTCCATCATTGCTGATCCAGGATGAACAAGTCCATTTTGCCAGAGTTAAAAACTATGGCAATGAAAGGCACTTATGGTGCTCAGTCAAGTTGGCTTTCTATAGGATGAATATCTGTAATTATAGGGGTCCGTCGGGGGCCCAATGAAATCGTAAGTAGATGGGCTTCTGGCCATCCTCTTGACGATTTACATATTGATATTCAATATTTATTATCCACAGTTTTCAAGTTATGTTCGGTTAAACGAAATATCCTTGAAAATTGGAAATTTCCTATATGTTTAAGAGGAGAATTTGCATCTTATAGTCTCGTTGTATGTGGGAGCAATATCAATGCTACACCAGTGCAACGAGGCACTGTCCACAATATTCCATTTATCTATCAGTAAAACGAAATTTTATTTAAGTCAATGAAAAAGACATTCAAAATAAAAGTTCGTACTTAAGCAAATTAAAGATAAAGCAACATTGAATTTTAAATGCATAGATAAAAGATGAAGCTTAATCGAGCAGGTCGTCGTTCTCGAAGTCTTTTGCAGTGAACATCTTTGGTGGCTAAACAACCACCAAGTTTGTTTCAGGCAGAGACTTCTGGCTCGCCTGATACAGTTTCTGTAGGTGGCGAGGAGTGCGGCAGTTTCTGGACCAATGTCCAGTCATGCCACATCGATGGCATATATCCTTCCAGTTCTTCGTAGGAATTGACACTTGGTAAGTGTTCTTACGATTCCATGTTAGGTTTCTCATATCTCTGTTGTTGTTGGTCTGGGTTGCTTCTCCTCGTGCAGTCTGCATTACAGCCTTCCCTTTGTTCTTTCTAGCCTTCTTATAGTTTTTTTTTCCACTTCTGGGGAGAGACATGATGGGTTTCAGGGATAGGTGCAGTACCAGCTGGACATAAGTTATGAGTGGCGAGCAGTAAATCTCGATTCTGCTCTGCCCTAAGTAGGCAAGAGATCAGATCAGAGAATTTGGTGAAGTTGCATTCACGATACTGCTACATGAGGAGTGCATCTTTCTCGTGAAACGAGGTAAATGTCTTTTCCAACATGCGTTGTTCTGTCACTTATTCACCGCACAACTTCAGGCGTGAGGTGATATTATGAAGTGCAGAATTATACTCAGCGACGGACTTATAGCCCTGAAGTCTGAGGTTTTCCCACTCATAACTGACACACGGTAATATAACATCAATTTGATGTTTATACCGTGCCTTCAGCGCTGTCCACAGTTCCTTTGGGTCCTCTACCGTTAAGTATTCGGCCTTTAAGGTCCGATCTATATGTTTCCTAATGTAGATTATGGCTTTCGCCTTATCCACGTCGGAGACAGTGGTAGGAGTACTACTGCTAGATGTAGCAGAAGCATCGGCCGCTGTAGGGGCCGAAGGAGGAGCCAAAATGGAGCCAATGTGGGCCATCGAACGCAAGTGGAACTTCAGGTCCACTCGCCAACTCAGGTAATTTTTTCTGCAGAATCGAGGACTTCGAAATCGACGATTGCCAATTTTGCCATTTATCTACGCAATTTAAAATAAGCATGAATTAATTAAAATAGAAATTCATGCATAAAAATAAAATAAGTAAAATGTGGGGATCGGCCAGATACCCAAAGAAATACAAAGTCCAAAGTTCGAATATACAGTCCATAAACAAAAGAAAAATACAATTTGGAAACCCAGAACGAGTCCCTATATTTTCCAATTTTGGCATCCGTCTTCATTTGTCGGTACATCGGTCTTTGTCATAAATACATATAATCCTCACTTACAAATTCTCTCAAAAAGAAAATAAAATTGCAAGGAATATAAAGGGTATCAAATTGGCCGATCCCAGAAATCACATTTTAGCTTATATAAACATCCACGCAGTTTATAAATGCCACAGGCACAAAAGAAACAACCACGCATGTATATAACACAGGCATATATTAAATGGAAAAATAGGCTAGAAAATATAATAATCTCTCGGACCACGGGGAGACGTCATACACTGTTAGGTTAGTTAACTAACGGCAGAGCGGTCGCAGGATCCTTAAGATAATTATATTTTGAAAAACTCCTAATATTCCATAAATTAATAATAATGCAAGAGTGTTATAATTTTAGCAATATGACGCGACATGCTCATAACAAAGAATTAAAATAAATTAATATTTTGAATGGGGCTGCATGCCCATAAATATTAATCATTTTAATATATTATTGTTATTTGGACTGCAAGCCCATTTGCCAAAAATTAACAAACAAAGTATTGCAATTGAATTAACTTGGCGTCAGGCCGAATAAGTCAAATTAAAATATCATCAATACTTGGGCTTCAGGCCCATTCGCAAAATTTTAATTGACAAAATAAGTTTGCAATTGGATTTAATTGGCTTCTGGCCCAATTGGGAAAACCAAAATAACAATTAAGCTGAATGGGGCTGCAGGCCCAAAAACCCTATTTTCATGTATAATCTGGGCTTCAGGCCCAATTAAACAGCTAAACTGCAATAGGGAAAACTGGACTTCAGGCCCGTTTTTGGTAGGCAAAAATAATTATCAAGAAAATGGGGCAGCAGGCCCATAGAATCTATTAACAAGGTTATAAATGGGCTGCAGGCCCAACAACAAGGTTACAAATGACATCACGGACTACAAAAATCAGGATGTTGACTCAAATGAGGCAGGCCCCATAGACAGAGAGCCCAAAACTGTCCTAAGTGTGGCGGGGCGGACAGAGAATAAACTTGTCTGCAACGCGCAGAAATAAACTTGGTTGCAAGCAAAATTCCAAAGGACAGAGAAAAAAAATTGTTATGAATTTTTATGGGCTCAAAAATTTGTGCAAACCAAGTTGATTTGGACCAAATGCATAACAGTTTATTTGTCCTTTTAGATAAACAGTTTTTTTAATCCATACCTGCCATGACCAAGTTTATGAGCCCATAATCTCTAGATCAAAGATCTAGGGACGATCGTAATAAGAAAAGTCAGTAGATAGAAATCCTGCTCCCGAATGCCTAGGAAACGCCGCAACGAAAATCGTATCGCCGCAACAACAATTAGATTCCTTCGCGTAGGAGTTTGATTTAGAGGGGATGTGGAAAAATTTTAGTGGCTCAAAATTTGTAGAAGACACGTGCTGATAACGTGTTGAAGAAGATTATAGAGAAGAAGTGAAGATAATCACCAATTCGGAGTAGCCATGGCGAAAGCCATGGCTCTCTATATATTCATATGAATTAGGAGTCCAAAGGACTCCCCACTAACTTAGTGGGGAGTAATGGTGAGATGTTGAGGGGGAGGCCAAAGGCCTCTATCATCTCATAACATGCTGAAATTTTTTGGGCACGTCCCATTGTTTCAGCTTGGGGTTTTTGTTGTTATATTTGGAGAATGTAATAAATATGTGGGCCATGGCTCCGAGCTACTTGTTACAGGTATGGAATGGGATGGTCATGGTTAATTGTTTCAGAATTTTTGGGGATTGGGTCATTGATGAATTATGTGTTTTTTTGGTGGTATTATTTGGGGCTTTGTCTCACTTTTTTTTGGCATGTCTCCTTGTGTCATTTTGGGTTTTTGATGTTATTATGTTTGGCTAATTTTAACAATTTTTGGTGCATTGCACCTAGCTCCTTGTTGATGTTATGGAATGGGATGATCATGGATAAATGTTTAAGACTTTTTGGGGATTGGGTCATTGATGAATTATGTGTTTTTTTGGTGGTATTCTTTGGGGCTGTCTCAGATTTTTTTGGCATGTCTCCTTCTGTCATTTTGGGTTTTTGCTGTTGTTTTGTTTGGCTCATTTTATCAATTTTTGGTGCATGGCACCTAGCTCCTTGTTGCTGTTTTGGTGTGTCTTGGCATGTATCCTTGTTGCACAAATGGTGTTAAAAGGCAGGAGCAACTGCAACGCAACCACATGGGTGACTATGATTACAAATTTTATCTGAGGGCCAATGATTTGGAGTTGCACAATTTTATCTGAAATGTGTTATTCATATGTAGTATGTTATGGAAATAATTAACATTAAATATATGTGTTATTCAATTAAGGGTGACATGGATACACAAGGAGACCATTCGGGATGTGAGTTATGTACCGCCGCCGCAGCTGCAATAACGTTTGTTGTACTAGCCTTACAAATGAACAATTCCTCTAGGCCCGACCCTATACCCAGAGAGCCCTCAGCTATGCGGGATCTGCATAGAAAATCCCACATACTGAGAATTTTGTGGGGTTCTGAAAGTAGCTGTTTGCACTACCTACGAATGCGCAGACATGCTTTCATGAATCTTGCAGCATTAATGCGCCAGCGTGATCTTCTCAAGGACACTATTCATGTATCCATAGAGGAGCAGGTGGCCATGTTCAGGCATATGGTAGGGCACAAGTCAAATAATAGAGTAATGCAAGTAGATTTCATAAGGGGCGGGGGGACAGTTAGCCGTTATTTTAACAAAGTGATGGCGGGACTGTGTGCACTTCGGGATATGTTCGTGAAGCAAGCTCCCAATGAGACGCCGCCTGAGATAGTCAATAATCCAAATTGGTTCCCATATTTTAAGGTATGTGTGATTATATGTATATGTGGCAATATAATATGGATTGTTTTTGGAATTGCACATTGGTCTCATTTAATATGTTGTAGGACTGCATCGGGCTCATTGATGGGACGCACATAGATGCCACGCTACCAGCAAGGCTCGTACCCGCTTTATAGGGCGAAAGGGTGTGACGCAAAATGTTCTTGCAGCTGTTACTCCAAACAAACGATTCACATACATACTGGCTGGGTGGGAAGGATCCGCAAATGATTTTACGGTCCTGAAAGATGCATTGTCTTTACCCTCCCCACTGGGGCTGCGAGTGTATGAAGGTAATATGTAAAAATTTACATATAAATTAGTATTACGTATGTCAGAAAGCGTCTGAACAGAAAATTGGTTTATTTGTTTGAATGTAGATAAATATTACCTTTGCGATGCTGGATATACTACAATGCCAGGATTCATATCTCCATACATGATAGTTAGATACCATTTGAAGGACCATACTGATCGGGTTCCTCGAAATCGACGAGAGCTATTCAACCTACGCCATTCTACATTAAGATCAAAGATCGAGTCCACATTTGGTATCCTAAAGAACAAGTTTAAAATATTGACATCCAAACCTCACTACCCATTCAAGAGACAGGTCGCTACCGTACTATCGTGCGCTGTTTTGCATAATTACATCCAAATTGCAGATCCTCATGACCCCCAACTTACTGAAGAAGGTGATGGGGTTGAGGAGGAAGTAGAGGGTATCGATGAGAGGGATGACGATGTTATTTATCTATCCCAACAGGGGACCGTTCGTGAACAAACCGAACAACGGGATCGTTGGAAAATGCGCAGGGAGCAGATATCTTGGGATATGTGGGTGGACTACTGTAACATAAATAATAACGGGAACACAGTAGAGCATGGCCTATGAGGGGGTCATACTATTTGCGTACCTAGTCTGAACAATTTACCAATTTTCCTTGCTTATTGCATTACGTTTGGTGTGTTCAGTGTGACAATATTTTCATGCTTTGGCTGATCATTTTAATCATTTACAATTCTGTATTTTTTTCACCATTCAGTATCATTTCAATGATGTTTAATGTAATTTTCTACGTTTTAATTATCATAATATTGATGTTGTAGGGATGGAAGGATCTAAAAAATCAGGGCATGGGGGCGAGCCATCCCCGGATGGGAGTGATCCAATGCATCAATTATATGAAAATCTATATGGGACACAACGTGGAGATGCCGAAAGGAGGGTGGAACCCCTTCTCAACCGTCCAATTCCCATGCGGGTTTCACCTAACCCCTACCAAATGCTTGGATTCCAATCTGGTGTGCATGGAATGCCATATCAACCTTATGGAAATTTCAACTTGCCAATGCAAATGCCCATGTCTCCTCCAATGCAAATGCACATGTCTATGCCCTCGCATAGTGGCCATGGGTATATGCATATGCTACAAGTGGGAGACATCCCCAATTTCAAACCCCCCCTCGTCTCATGGTGCCTTCACGATGCCAATGCCACCAAGTGGCAATGAAAGAACTCCTGGCAGTGACTCCTCGAGGAAGTCGAGCCGGCGTAGTGAGGATGCCGAGGGGTCTGTATCAAGCCTAAGCAAAAAGGTGAAGCAACCTTCCTCTTCTTCACAGCATAACAAACTTTGGAAGCCCGAGCACGATGACACCCTTATTCCATTGCTAGCTGAACTTGCACGGCAGGGCCTTAAGGTTGATAAGACCTTTAAAGGGGCCGCCTTCAATGCCGCTGCAGCGGAAATCAATAAAACTCATGGGACGTCGTTCACAAGTTGTAATGTGAAAAACCACATGAAAGCATTGAAGACACGTCTCAAGGATGTTTACGAGTGCATGGAAATGAGCGGGGCGGGCTGGGATGTTGAGAAGAAGATGATTGAGCTTGATCCATAAACTTATGACACGTGGGCGGCGGTAATTACTTCTATCTTATACATAGGCTTGGTGCTAGTACATAAAATATAGATATGACTGAAGTATTCATATATGCTCTGCTAATCGTTCAGGCAAACCCTCGGAAGCGCGCTTATGTGAACCAACCAATACCATGGTTTGATGATCTGGTTATCATTGGGGATGACACGGCACGGGGGGATATGTCATGTTCCTTGTACGATAGTTTTACAGGCCCATTTTCTGGAGGGGAAAGTGAGCCTGTAACGCCTGATCCTACACATATTTGTACTCCACCCCACCATATCCCTGAGGGCATACCCACACAGGCATCGACAGGAGAGTGTCCACATGGGGGGACAAGAAATGCTACCCCACCATCGCTGGGGAAGAAGAAACAGCGGCGACGCGCCGTGAGGGAAGACCCGGATGTAATGCGGGATATAGCTTTCAATGTGAAAGAGGTCGCTGAGGCTATACGGAGTGCACACTCCCAGCTCCACTGGACTGAAACTCTTGCACAACGTGTGTACGAGTTTACGGAGTACCCTCCGCCCTCTTGTTGAAGTTGTTTAAAGATCGTAGCATGAATGAGATGGCGGGGCGTCAATTTTTGGCCGTGCCACAAACGAGTCGAAAGCTAATCCTTGAAGATTTAGTTGCTGAAATGGAAAGGGACTTGCGGGACACAGGTTATGAAAGCGGAGATGGCGTCGGAAAGATATGAGTATGGTTGGGCCATATGGCATTTTGGTTGTGTGGGGATTAGTGGTGGTTGGGGGTTGGGGATGTGTTGTATGGGTAAGTCTGAAACATATTGGCATGTCTCATTGCTGCATTTTTTGTGGCATGTTTCCTAGATGATTTTTGTGTGTTAATATGATACATGTGGGGAAGGCTGCAGGGTGCAGGGTTTGGGGCATGGCTCCTTTATGCTGGGTGTCATAATATGAAACATATTTGCATTGCTCTTTGGTTCAATTTTTTGGTTCATGTCTCACTTTTGATTATTTGGTTGCTTGGTTCAGATTTTGGTATATTTTCTCCATGATGATTTTTGTGGTTATGTGATATATATGGGCATGGCTTCTTGGTGCAGGTTTTGGGGCATGTCTCCTTGTTGCAGGGTGTGATAATATGAAACATAAGTGGATGGCTCCTATTTTCAGTTTTGGTTTATGGCTCCTTGTAGATGTTTCACTATAGCCCAATGATGAAGATATTTACATGATCCCTTTGTCCCTTAGATATGAAAAAAATAGGTGGATATAGGCTTGATGGTTCCACTATCTCTGCGTGTGTGATATGTGATGGAGCAACTGCTTATGACCAACATGATTTATTGATAACTTAATTTTCTCCCTGATGGCTTATGTATCATATGTTTCTCAATGTGCACAACAGCACCAATGTGCAATGCCCCAAAAAAAATGAAACTGGGAAAAATCACATATGTTTCAGCCCTAAGATCAAGAACATATATTGATCACTTTGTCCCTCGGTTATGAAGAAAAAGTTGTATGAGGTGTGAAGATTCATTCATAATGAGCAACCGCCTAATACATACTGAATGCTTAAAAACATGTTACCCTGAGGGCTTAGAAACATATGTGATTTTTGCCCAGTTTCATTTTTTGTTGGGGCATTGCACATTGGTGCTGCTGTGGACATTGAGAAACATATGTAATTTTTACCCAGTTTCATTTTTTGATGGGTCATTGCACATTGGTGCTACTGTGCATATTTTGAAACATATGTGATTTTTACCCAGTTTCATTTTTTGTTGGGTCAGTGCACATTGGTGCTGCTGTGGACATTGAGAAACATATATGATTTTTACTGCTGTGGACATTGAGAAACATATGTGATTTTTACCCAGTTTCATTTTTTGTTGGGTCATTGCACATTGGTGCTGCTGTGCACATTGAGAAACATATGTGATTTTTACCCAGTTTCATTTTTTGTTGGGTCAGTGCACATTGGTGCTGCTGTGGACATTGAGAAACATATGTGATTTTTACCCAGTTTCATTTTTTGTTGGGTCATTGCACATTGGTGCTGCTGTGCACATTTTGAAACATATGTGATCTTGACCCAGTTTCATTTTTTGTTGGGTCAGTGCACATTGGTGCTGCTGTGGACATTGAGAAACGTATGTGATTTTTACCCAGTTTCAATCATATGTTGGGTCATTGCACATTGGTGCTGCTGTGCACATTGAGAAACATATGTGATTTTGACCCAGTTTAATTTTTTGTTGGGTCATTGCACATTGGTGCTGCTGTGCACATTGAGAAACATATGTGATTTTTACCCAGTTTCATTTTTTGTTGGGTCATTGCACATTGGTGCTGCTGTAGACATTGAGAAACATATGTGATTTTTACCCAGTTTCATTTTTGCTGCTGTGCACATTTTGAAACATATGTGATTTTGACCCAGTTTCATTTTTTGTTGGGTCAGTGCACATTGGTGCTACTGTGGACATTGAGAAACATATGTGATTTTTACCCAGTTTCATTCATATGTTGGGTCATTGCACATTGGTGCTGCTGTGGACATTGAGAAACATATGTGAATTTTACCCAGTTTCATTTTTTGTTGGGCATTGCACAGTGGCTGATCCTAGCCCAATGATGAAGATAATTAGCTGATCCCCTTGTCCCGCGGTTATGAAAAAATAGGTGGTTATAGGCTTGATGGTTCCATTACCAATGAGGGGGAGAGATGTGATGGAGCAACTGCTTATGTCCACCATGATTTATTGATAAATTAACTTTCTTCCTGAGGGCTTATGTATAACATAAACACAAACAACAACAATGAGCCATGACCCAAAAACTGACCCTATGAGCCATTCACATATGTTTCAGCCCAATGATGATGAACATATATATACTGATCAATTTGTCCCTCTGTTATGAAGAAAAATTGGTATTTGGCGAGAAGGTTCATTCATAATGAGCAACCGCCTAATACATAACTTATGGCTAAAACCCATGTTTACCTGAGGGCTATACTTTAGTAATATTTTAATTGTCTCTTCTTTATTCATGCTTTAGCTTTGTTTCGTTTGGGTTTTTGCGTTCTTTATGTTACGGTATTTCCTTTTATCTTTTACTTCTGATTTAAGCCAGATGATGTCATCTTTCGCGGGTGTTGTAACTGGTCGTAGGTACGCTTCTTCAACCATTTTTCATCTAATTATTATCTCTTTAAATCCGTATTCATTCTAATATTTTTTATTTCATGCTAGGTTCAAATGAGCATCGGGTCCAGCTCTTCTATTCAATCCAGTCCCAGATTTGCTGCAGGTGGTGAGTTGGCTTCTGATGATGATGACTACAAGTTTTGCTATTGTGTGCTGAGGGTTTCCAGGCGGACATCATGGACCCGAAAAATCCCGACAGGCGCTTTTGGAGCTGTCCATCCCGCGTGAATAGATGCAACTTCTACGAATGGAAGGATCCACTACACTCGGACTGGTCCACCTATGTGATACTGCAGTTGCTGGATGAGATTGAAAGAGGCCCCACCAATGCTCCCTCTTCCACATCGTTCTCTGATCGGAGGCTTTTAGAGATAGAGAGTCGGTTGGCCACACTCGTGGGCCGATTTGAGCGGACCAATGTGAGAATGGACACCATGAAGTTGGTTTTGTTTACGCTCCTAGGTTTGATGTTAGTTGTGTTATTGTTGATTATACACAAGAGTGGCTGAAGTTAGGTTGGGTACAATGTAACACTTTATATTTTTTGGATGTTTGTTATGCACACTGAGACTGTATTATGGATACTATATGTATTTTGTATATGCTGGGTTCATGTGTTATGTTAAATAGGATTGCGATTTCGGTTGTATGCTGTCTCTGCAAATCAGTTGTACTTTTTACAATTTATGAATGTTGGAAATGCAATGGACTAAGTTGTTCGGGTGCTTGCTTTGCGGGTATTGCATTCGTTTATATTTAATAGCCCAGTAATGAAATTAATTAACTCTTTTTTTATTAAATTCGGTATTTTAATATTTATTTTTGATACGCGAGATTTAATTATGCGTATTTAATAGATATTTACTTAATAGTTAATATTTAGTTAACTAATATTTATTAGTTTAGTTAATTAAATGATTTTTCTAGTTCATATTACCATAGGGGGTTATTCTCACCTCATAACACCATAACCAAATCCCAAAAATCCTCATCCAACAATCCCAAACACACTTTAACCCAAAGAAACACAAAACTTTACTATGGGCCCCACAAACAAATCCCAAAACAACTTTCCCATCCACTTTCCACCAAAAGAAACACAAAACTCTATTTCTCTCTCCTCAGGAATCCACCATAGATTTACTATTCACAACAGTAAATCCCAATCCACTTTCACCAAAAGAAACAAGCCCTAATTAAAGGGTGAAAAGTCGAATACTTCTCGACATTTAAGAAACCTCCTCATCCAACGTTGTAAAATTTTAATATAAGAAACCTCCACATACAACATTGTAAAAATTAAAAATTGGACATTCGTATTGAAACTGCTAAATCAAGTCTTCTCTCCACAAGAAATAATATTTGACACATTGACCAAATCAATATCTATGTAAAACGCATGGGGTTCTTGATAGAAATCTTGTACATGATGTACAATATGTGATTGGACTAGAGAGCTTTATGAAAAAGTAAAGTTGCTTGCAATAATCAGATTTTTGACACATAGTACTTACATTAAGTCTTTTTGGAAGTGTTCTCTGACAAATCTATAAAATCATACTCCATGCAAAACCCAATTCTCATTTATAATATTATTCGCTATGTAAAACCCAAATCTCATTTATAAAAACAGCAAGCTGATGAAAAAAAAAAGTTTGCAGGATGTCTGGCAATTCATCTGCTTAATCCTACTCATTAGTTTACTAGAAGAGTTGACTCATTGAGTCATGCTTTTCCCAAAACCAAAAGTGGGACAACAATTGTGCTATTACTACACTGAACGCCAAACATTAAGATAAGATGACACTTTTTTGGGTTGGTTGTATTAAATTTTTATTCACCCATCTTCGTATTCATCTGTGTAATCTATTCCACTACATGACGAGTCCCACTCAAAGCTTGTGGAACTCAAAGCTTGTTATAAATTGTCCTCACAGCATATTTTTCCCATCTGAGTCGCCTTAATGAGTGGAACTCAAAGCTTGTGGAACTTCCACTTTTAACTGCCAAATGCATTGATATATCGGCAACTAAAGGAACAAATGTTTTTCGTTAAAGAGACATATTTGGCTGGTCTTATGCAAGAGCTGAGTTACATAAATATCTAAAGGATAAACTTGACAAAAGAAACTATCTGAGTTGTGGTAAAAGTTAGAGAAGTAAAATGACAATGAAAGTTAAGAGATGAATAAAAAATAATTCAAAAAATGGGGGGGGGGGGGCACAGAAAAAAATTTCCATCTCGATTTATGGCGATTTTTAAGAGGATACAAACATCATCAAGAGATTATGTTGGTCTTGCCACTCTACTTAGTGTATTTTAGAGAGGTGGTAGGCTGCACACGGGTTACTCTCATTGCGGACGATTTGAAAAGGGGTCTCCTCGCCCCCCGCTGAGGTTCCAACCGCTGGCGGAGCAGGAGCCTGCGGCGGATTGGATGAATCCCCCAACAATTCCCCTTGGCTTATTTCCGGGGAAGGAATTACCACTTTTTCCGCTTCTGCTGCGGCTTGGGCAGCGGACTCTAGAAAAGGGAGCACAGCCTCGAGTAACTCATTCATGCGCAAAATTCAATCAAAATTTCCCGAGTGGAGAGAAAAAAAAAAGTATTGAACTTAAAATCTTTTCTGGAGATATTCATTTTCCCGGAGAGACAGATAAGATATCCAGACACAGCGGCATTTTGATACCACCAGGAACAGAAAAAAAAATTCTAATGAATCAAAAAAATTGAAAAATTGGATCTATGTCCAACGGATCACACCTACCAAAAAAAAGTATCCCACCCCCCCCCCCCCCCCCCCCCAAAAAAAAAAAAAAAATTCCAAAAACAAAAGGCAAACAAACAAACAAACAAACCAAACCAAACCAAACCAAACCAAACCAAACCATTTATGGTTTTGGGGTGATACTTTGAGGAGGCATATGGCCTCATCACTAAGTATCTCTTTTTGCTACCTATCCTCAGCATATTAGATAGCTTTCTTTGCAATCAGATTAGTTTGTCATTTAGATGAACTTCAAAACTTCAGATAAGGTTTCCACTATAGTGGCCTCTTTAAGAACGTAGCAATGTGTGAGGGCATGACCTAAATTTTTTTTAATTCACGATTGTGGAATTTTTAAGGTTGTTTTACCTTACCGAACCTTTGGTATAGAATCAGCCAAACATTATACTTGTCATAATATCATATACAAATTGGATAAGTTGAGGTCAATAGTCAATACTCATTCCTATGATAATTTAGAAAACATGTAAAAGAAGCCAGAGTATTTAACAGTTCACATGAGATGGCAAGAAATGACATCCTCTTAAATGCCTATCATATGATATCAAAAAATGGTTGTGAATGGAATTACAATCCAAGTGTTTGTATAAAAGGCAAGGAAGTCCAAGTACCGTCAGTGCATGACAGCTCTGTATTCATGCCACTGTTAGCTTTAACCACCCGAACATAAAGAAGAGTACCTACCTGCAGAAAAGAAATAGCTAATATATATTTTTTTTAAAAAGCACAAAATGAAAATTTTAAAAGAAAAATGGTGGAGAAGATTCACAATGAAATATAATTTAACAATGGCAAACATTTACTTAATGCACATTGATATATTTCAATAGTCTAAGGCATATGATAGATATCGTGTACAAGCCTGTACAAGCCAGTCGATTTAGTTCTTCCAAACCCTTATTCTTTACATCCATTTACTGTCTGGTACCAAAGGCAGACATAAACACAGATGGACTTTATACGTAAACGGATACATGTATATTTCTAGAGCTAATAGTTCATGCCTGCTAAAAATGAATAAAAAGTTTACAAGATAAAGACTTCATCATGAAAAAATTGCCAACAGATATGAAGTCATGAACACACACAACTAGTGGAAATAAAGATAATCTTCTGTGGAGAAACCTCTTTGGAACTTTTTCCTAGCTGACGAAAAATAATAGTACGGGAAAACCTGCCTTTTAAGTAAAAGGTCACATATCAGATTTATTTACTATATAACAGACATTTGATTATTGATCATACTGAGATTAGGCATGAGCTGCATCTGCTAACTTTTTCCTTGGGAGTAGCCCTTATAATCCAGAATCCAGATATGGTTTCAGGATATCATTGAGGTATTATCAAGCAACTTTACACTTGACTATCAAAGGAGGACTATGCCTACAAATCATAGAATCCAAAGCAGGTTGATTAAGCCTTTGGATTTTTTTTAATCTAAGATACTATCATACGACTAAGCCTATGAGTCTGAGGCATGTGGAATAGTACCAAATCTTATCAATTTTTCATAACAGAATTTCAAGGCAAGCAGACTACCAAATGCAGTTTGAATGTGCTTGCTACTATCTCATCTTCTATATTTCAAGCTAAAGTAAGAATTCAAGGCAAGGGAACTTACCAATAGCAATTTGAATGTATTGCAAAGTCACATCTTATCCTCTATATTTCCAGCTAAAGCAAGAATTCTGGCACCAGCAATCTAGGAGGATATGCTATCCAACCTCTACAGATGCACTTTTGCCACCTATTCATGGTCAAGTAAGCTTCCCAATAGAAGTCCAACAGTCAACTCTGAACTACAAAGGCATCGAAATTTTTGGAGTTCCATCAGATCAGAACTTGGATCTGTGAATTGCATTTCATATGACACTGTCACTGCCTGTTTTTATCATGAGTGAAATAACTATGTGCTTTGTTCTCTTGAGAGTAATTTCATAAGATACTCAGCAAGCTCAAATACACTATTTGGATAGCACCAAAATCTTGAGAGAAAAAAGACACAAGAAGATGAACTATGACATTTGGCATACTAAAAATATATAACGAACAATTAAGAACTGTAAACAAACTGATATAAGTAGTTACAAATGCAGGTAATAAGTGGTTTAGAATACTTTTCTCTAGAATACCTCAAACTTTGGTATATTCCTTCTAGTTCCTCCTTCAAATGCAAGTACAGGTAAAAATGCCAAAGAAGGTCCCTTTATGTCCACAAGGAAGTTCTGGAAAAACAATAAAAATTATGTCACAAAAGGCACAAATTATAAATTATGCTAAATTTCAATCAATAGGGAAGTTTCTTGATGATAGTTTTATTTCTACATAAAAGACATGACATACATACATACGTACATTACATTTTAAACCATTTGTCAGCAGAATCTACACCAGCAATCAAATCAGCCACTGGAAAAACACATACTAGATCTTGAAGCTGATTTTCTTTATAATAACCCACAATCATAGTTGCTTAGCATATATAGTTTTGCCAACTGTCACTATCCATTCATGACAAAACTGATAGGAAAGAAAAGACCATTATGAAAAAAAATTCATGCTGCCCGTAGGAAATCAGCATCTTTAACTAGATGCTTTTGGCATATTTGACCACAGGACTGCTTGCAGAAGAGATTCAAAACTCTTATGACAAAATGTACAAGTAGAACTCTCATAGTTGATCTGCATTATGACATTGGCAGCACCAAGCATGTCTAGCTTGTTGATTGAATGTTGTATTGCCGCACTCAATTTACATTCATGATCCATACTTATAGCATGTGTACTTTTGTCATGATGCTACACAAATGTTGGACAAGCTGATACACATGTTGAACACCAACACTTCCTGGACACTCTTCAAACACTGGTTAGAGAATTTTTCAAAAGTGTCCACAATTATATATACTAATGTTTTCTCAAAAAAATAATATATACTAATGGTTACAAATTCAGAATACTTCCGAAGGCTTCATGGACACATGTTCTACAAGATTCGCATACTTTGTAATTCACATAACATGCTTTTATATGTTTAAAAGATGAAATTAATTGCATATAAAGGCATGTGCCCATGAAGTCTTTAAAAGTTGTCTTGTATAAGACTATGATGAGTTTAGATATGTCTAGTGAGATAGATTAAGTTACTCCAGAATAAGCCGGCTGTTCTTCCTGAGAAGTCATAAAAAATTTGTGACAGGTCGTCACTTGTAGTTAATGCATGTTAATGTATGATTCGAAATATGTGTCCAGGATGCAAGTAATGGACATGTCTATTTATAAAAGTATATGTGTCCTCTTTCCTATTTATATATATTCTTGTGTATTGGTGTCGTGTCCCCTTCCCTAATTTTATAAGGAATTGAAGTGTCGAGTGTTCCTGCCCATGTATAGATGCTACTTAGCAAGTACCTATAGTATCCATGACATATAAATTTCTTCAATCTATTTTTTATTTCTGTAAGATGATAGTAGTGTATCTGAACTTTGCTTCTATAACTATATGCATAAGAACAACCAGTTTGCACTATAACACATTCGCACATAGCGACCTACAAAGCCTTATTGATTGCACATTATATTATCCCTCTTGAGTTTACTTCTCATGTTTTACTTTTAGAAACTATAGAACACATGTCATATCAATTCGTTATTGTCAAAGGATGGTAGAATATTTCTAGATTCTAATTGGTTTAAATAAATATGAGCAATTTAATGTGCCTGAGTTACTGATCTTTAAAAGAAACTATACTCTATCACAATTATAAAGAAAAATGCTTGTCATACTCCAGGTATGAAGGCCCTGAATGGTGATTAGTAGGGGTGACAGATGAGCTAGACCAACAGCAGGTTGAACCTAGCATGGCCCGTGATGGGATGGTCCACAAACAAGCCCAACTCATCACGGGTTGGCCTGCGAATAAAGTTAGGTATGGTGTTTTTAGATGGCGGCCCGTTTTCGGTCCGTCCCGTGATGAACTGATCTAGGCTCGGCTCGGCCTGTCGACCAATGGGCCAAATCATAAGTTGACCCAATAGACAACCAGTTGGTTGGCTCGCGGGTCAGCCATTGGCTAGAACTCATTTTTCCTTTTTTTTAAGTTTTTCCTCAATAAATACCACCTTTCTCTCATCTCTTCCACATATATTCCAACTCTATCAATATCTCAAATACTCAAGACTCTCATTACTCCAGCTGTCTTTCTCAAGTGTTTGTGACGATTGGTGAAAATACTCAAGCACACGCTCTCTTTCTTAAGTGCTTTTGATTTTGTTAAGTAAAATTTTTTACTAATGTTTTTATTACATATTCTCTTCATTTTAATTATATTTATGTATTTACTATGGAAAATCTAAATATTGGAATAGAGCATATAGATGACGAATACGAAATAGTTAACTTCTGTAATGGTGTGGTTTGCACATATTTTATAAAGTGGAGGCATAAATCAACAAATAAATTTTACACCGTTTAATCATTGTAATACTATGTGCGTACACGAGATTTTAGCACATGTAATTTGACGAGACACGATAAAAAAGACATGATGACATTGCAGCTGGTTCATTTACTACAGTCTATGCAAGTAATGAAATGTACACCAGAATCTATTCAACCATATACATGTATCAACAATGTTGGGATAAATATGAAGTAGTTGACCCAAGTAATGCCATGGTTTGTGCAATTAAAAAACCCATACAACAACAAACAATTTTTGTGCAAGGTGTAATTATTGTAATACTATGTGCATACATCTAAAAGATCCAACACGGTACTTTGTTGAGATACTATCATAATAAACATTAAACACAAAGATACTTCGGTTGATTTATCTTCTACATAAGTAACACAACACACAAGCATGTAATCAAAAACATATAGTAAATGGAGAAACCTTTATATTTAATTGGTAGAAAGCCAACACTAGAGCTAGAACATGTAGAAATATGCAAAGACGAATCCAATAACAATTATGTAAAACAATCTAAAAATTTATAAGATCAGAAACAATAAAATAAAATATTGTAAATTATTCTAGTCCGAAGGTAAAGAAAGTAACACATTAACAATAGTCACAACGTTAAAGACATGGACTTACATCTGGTTTGCTGTCAACCACAATACCAAGAATTGTATCTTCCACGCATGGTGCATACTGCAGTATTATAAAAATTGGACTAAGTAGACATGAAACAGAACAAATTACAAAGACAAACTGAAGAAATGATTAATAATATGCAAAAGACATTTTATCAACATACTAGAAATAACCCGTGCACACAGTGCACATCGCAAAAAAAAAACCACACGAACAAGGATGCGGTGCACGCGCGCAACCGAAAAGGAGTGAGAACTGAGAGTGTGTCGATATTGTCGGGGGTAAAGGGAAAGTTATTTGAATTAGGGTTTTTTTTTGAATGTGGTTGAACTTTTGGGTTTTTTTGTGGGTGACTTTTGGGGGCCCTACCGAGATGAGGTGGCGCACCCATGGCTATATTACTTTTCTGATGCCTGGGACAGAGGCTTCATTTGTATAATAGACTAGTCATAATCTGTGCCTTCGGGCACGATTCATTTAAAATCTTTGTTTCCCAAAAATTATTTCCTCCTCCAAAATTTCGAGACATAATATTCCACTTCACAATTTAAAAGAACAAAAATTTAGCGGACGCCTTCGGATTTATCCTGATCTAATGTTGTTATTCCCCATCTGCAATTTCAAAGAAAAATACTTTCAGCCATTTTTTATGCTACACACGCATGCCCCCACCCAACTTATTGGGCCCCTACGTCAAAGAGAGAAGTAATGTCAAGTTAGTGCAATAGTGTGGGTGAGGGATTTAATTGAATGAAGGGACCTCAGGATATTTAAAGATGTGGAATATATACACCTCAGGTAACTAGTCAACCTCAAACTGTCTCTCTAATCGATGCTTATCAGAAGCATTTTCACTCTCTCGTGTGCATGGTTCAGACTATCTTTGAGAAGCTTTAGTGTGAGAGACAATGGGAGAGCAATCCATTATCCACTAATGGTACTTTGGCAATACGTGAAACATAAGAGAGTATGGTGGGTGGAGGCTTACTCTAAACTATTTGTTAGGGAAAAATCTTCTAAACTATTTGTTAGGGAAAAATCTTCGTGGCAGCGTGTCAATTTGTATTGAACCAAAACTCTGTCCAATAGAACCAAGTAACCTACTCGCTAGGTTTGTCTGAACAGACACATCATAAGTAAGTTTTTAGGCATCATAAGTAAGTTTTTAGGCATCTGTTCACAACCTCGGTTTGCCATTGGTTTAGGGGTGGAATGTCATACCCGTTATAAGTCGAGTCCCTTGTAAAGCCATACTCTTTCCAAAAATAAACTAGTAAAAACTGTCCTTATCAGATAGTATGGACTTGGGCACCCATACAATTTGTATATGTTTTGAGCAAAAGCCAATGCCACTTCCTTAGTGGTATCAAGGTGCAAAAGTGCCAAAAATAAGAGTATTTGCTCAACCGATCAACTATCACTAAGATAGTTGTCTTCTCTTTGCTATTAGACAATCCATCAAAAGTCACTGATGTCTTCCCAAATCCCTTCAGTAATCTCCAATCTCCAACGGCTGTAACAAGCTTTTAAGAGATTGACTCAGATATATATGCTTGATAGATATGGCACTCTTTAATGTATCTACTTAGGTATATCTTCATTTCATGCCAATGAAAAAACCTTTTTCATTCTGTGATTGCACTTTGTAAATCATGAATGGCCAGCCATGGGGTGTCATAATTCTCAAATAATAATTTGTCTTTCAGAGAAGATGTAGGAGACATCATCAATCGACTTTTGTGATACAATATCTTGTCCACCCCTTTGTATTTAGCATTTAGAGGAGTCTAATGTACCAGACTCTAGATCAACTTGCAACTGCATAAAATAGGGGTCATTGAACATCATATCTCTTACCTCATTAGGTCAATCAACCCTGATGGCCACAAAGTTAAGGAGAAGCTTTGCTCTTTATGCCTTAAGAGACCATCTGCCACCAGATAATGTCATCCTTGTTTTTACTCTACTCAGTACTTGTATTTATGCAGCTTGACAAGTCACTAGTGCTGAGCATCTGATGGATTCTTTGATCTAATTGATACTTCATGGGCTTGTGATCTATCATGAACACAAAGACTCCCTAGGAGGTATTGCCTCCATCTTTGTACTGCCTGCACAAAGGCCAACAACTCCCTCTCATAGACTGAAAATTGTATTTGCCATCCTTTAAGTTGATAACCAAATTAGGCAATAAGATGACCACATTGCATCAATATTGCACCAACCCCAGAACCACTTGCATCACTTTCAATAACAAACTCGTGTAAAGTCTGGTAGCTTAAGAACTGGAGATGTTAAGGCCTCCTTTAATTTCTCAAATGCTGCCTGAGCCTCATTACTCCATTTAAAATAATCTTTTCTAGTTAAGGTGGATAGAGGAGCAACAGTATGATCATAATTCTTAAAGCCCCAAAAATCATTGCATTGCATTTACTGACTTGGATGTAGGCTAATCCATAATTGCTTGCATTGTCTTATAATCTACAACTCACCTGCTGACACTCTTTCAACTGCTGATGTAAGGGTTCTAACTTCTTCTCAATCTCATAAAAGGTAATTTGCAAAAGATAATTTTGTGTCATTGGAGATAGAGTCTTACCCATATCTCCTTGGTTTACAAATTGAAGGTTACCAGTAGGCTTGATTACATGGAGTTTAATGATTCTTTGATCCTGCACTACATTTATAGAGTGGCCCCTAAAGTTAAACCACGCCCCATTGAATGTAGCTATCCATTGAGCTCCAAGTACCAATTGGCTTCCCCCATGGCTAATATATAACAATCAACCTTCAATAGAACCCATTGGCAAGAGAAAGGGACTTGCTCACAAAATCCCTCACAGTTGAGTGTCTCTCTCCCAGTCATGTAACCTTAAAATCTTGGGTGGCTTTACAAATCAATCCAGTCATTACCACTTGGGTATCAATAAAGTTGTGGGTGGCTCTTGTGTCCAAGAAAGTACATGCGTTCTTCTTATAAATTATTCCCAACAACTTGATGGTGCTAGCATATGCATCCATACATTGCATCCGATAATATTCCATGTTGAAGGGTTGGTTCAGAGAATTTCTCAGGAATGAGTGAGGAATGAGTGTAATTTCCAGAAGTTGGGGATCCGACATCTGAAGCAACTCTCGCCTTTCATCGTCTTCCATATCTATCAGGTCAAAGATCGTCTCGATGTTCCTTTCATGATTTTCCTGACAACTCTTGACCAATTTGGAACCCGATTCTCGATATTCGGCCGCTAGCTATTGTTGGAGTTTTTTCCTAAGCAATGTGTTGCAACACGCTAGTTATCCCACATTGGATGGACAAGAAGAATTTTTCTACTTTATAAGTATAGAGTTATTTTGGATATTAAATTGATGTTTGGGCCAACTAATAGTAGTGGACCATTGATATGCTAGTGGGCTATTGTTGGGATATATATATTTATATAATCAAACACTTAGCACTTCGCACTTTGCACGTGAATCTGTTTCAGATTCATCAATTTAATCTTTTTTCGTAATTAATGTTCACAATTTCTATAACCGTCCAACAGTTACTATTGCAGTTGCAATGGTTCATCCAACCGTTACCATCCATCTATAAATAGATGGTGGCTCTTCAGAAAGAGAATGCTGATACAATAAGATCTTTTGTTGATTAAGTGCAATCACAAAAGATAGACTCTGAGTATCTCTGAGACGTTCGATCCACCCCAGAGCACTTGTTTATGGGCAAAATAGTCTTAAGGGCAACGTTTTGGCGTGCTTGAAGAATCGGTCAGTTTCATTGTTGTTATCTGTAATCTCTCATTTTCAACAATTTAATTTCATTGTTGTTCTCTGTAATCTCTCAGTTTCAACAGCTATGAGATTTCTGCTCTGTACCTTCCAGCATGTTCTTCGAAAGGAGAATTTTTGTGCTGATACACTTGCTGATTTGAGATGTTAACTTGATGAGGAGTTAAGGATTTGGGACAGTTCACCTGCGTCTATATCTCAATTACTTATCATGGATGTGAAGGGTTCTCGTTACACTATGGGGGTTACCCTCTGATTTGCTGTATTTTTTTCCTTTCCGATTAATCAAAAAAGAGATATGAGTTTCAAATTTAGAAAGCAATCGACCGGTCATCTGCAATTTGGATGTAGTTCATGAAGAAGTTGTGAATAGTCAAATAAAGCTCAGGATCATACAAATTTGTGCAAAACAAACAAAAGGTTGATTACAGCATCAGAGAACTCTTACTCTCTTGTGCGAGCTCTCGATCCAGTACTTATTTGGTTTCAAGAACCTCAATTTCCCGGCCTCCATAGCCGAAAGCGTATCACATTCCTGCACATACTACTAAAATATTTAGTTATTTACCGAGCAAAAAAGAAAAATTATATTAAAAATAACCCAAACCCTAGAGATGCTATTTCCATACCTGACGCAATCCTGCGCCCAATTTGATCGTCTGATTCGTCAGTTTGGAGAGATCAAGAACAACATCTCCAGGAACCTAACAATCACAGAATCAACCAAATAAATTCACCCAAAAAAAGAAAAAAGGAAAGCGAAATAAGAAAACAAGGATTTATTTGAGGGATTGTTGAACTTACGACGATTTTATCGACTAAGCTAGTAGGTTGAAAATTTGAGGAGTCAATCTCCATGTTTTCTAGGGTTTACGGTTTAAGCGACGAGACCAAACAAAATTTTTTCACAAGAGCATGATTCGAAGGTTGCGACTTGAGAGAGAGGAGCGGCGGTGGAGACTTCCGAAGTTGGACCCAGTATTTTCTTTCACGTTGCAAGATTTGTCCCAACGATGGGGCCCCGATATCCCAATACGGATACCGAATCAAACTCAAAAATGTTGGGCTTGGTTGATCAACAATCTTGTAATTCTCATATTGTTTGCACATGTATCGGACTAAAATTCTCATTTTATTAATAATTAGACATGGTAGTTATGCTGATGTGGCACATTAATTATGGCTAAAAGATTTGATTCAATGGTATTTAGGAAATAACAGGAACTAATTTTCTGCCAGGGTAACAATGTTTTTTGGTTGCAAAAAGCTGCATTAGTTGTTATATCCCATTTAGCTGTAGATTTTACTGTATTCTTTCCCTTTGTTATATCCATTTTTCTTTGTTATGAAACTAACGAAATGTAGAAAATAGAAATTTAGTTGCAGTGAAAAATGTTGCAGACTTGCAGCTCCATTTCCATGTAACCAAATAGCATCTTATCCATCAACTATCAGCTTTCAATTTTATTCTACTTTATTTTATCTTTGGAGAATGAGAAAGTGATACTTGGATTCAGTTGAAGAAAGAATATAATATCAGAATATTTCTTGCTTTTGATATGGTAATTGATGATTCAAAAGTTCTGGATCCGCCCCCGCTTGCTATCCTTCTTCGAGCATGTTTCTTTGGGTGACTTTGGGTTGGGATTTACTGTTGTGAATAGTAAACTTGGTTGGAATTCTGAGAAGAGAGAGGTAGAGTTTTGTGTTTCTTTGGATGAAAAGGGGTTGGAAAGTGGGTTTGAGAATTGTTTGTGGGTCCCGGACTAAAGTAGTGTGTGTCTTTGGGTTAAAGTAGGATTAGGATTGTTGGATGAGGAAAGTTAAAAGTGGGAGAAAAATTATTAAACTAAAATATTTAAATATAATATTTAAATAAAAAACACCCGTGGGTCCCACAGCTTGTACCCGCAGCTTGAAAATTTGCGTCCGCCTGCTCATTGCGAAGAGAGAGACACTCGTGGGTCCCACAAAGAGGAATCCGGGCTGTAATCCCCGGTTTTTTCGGGGACTTTGGGTTTGAGGTTTTCGGGGAGTTTGGGCTGCCACATCAGCACTTTCTTGTGCTAGAATTTTCGGCCAAAAGAAACAGAATACGGGAAAGTGAAGGCAGTTTCTTGTGAATAGTGCCTAAATAGTGTCATTTGAGCATTTTCTCACCCCAAAATCACTGAAAGAAACAGGCCCTTACCTTCTGGCTCACCAGCGGCAGGATCGCGGTCTTTCTTCTTAGGGCGTATTTCTTTTGGTGAAAGTGGATTGGGATTTACTGTTGTGAATAGTAAATACATGGTGGATTCTTGAGGAGAGAGAAATAGAGTTTTGTGTTTCTTTTGAAGGAAAGTGGGTGGGAAAGTTGTTTTGGGATTTGTTTCTGGAGTCGATAGTAAAGTTTTGTGTTTCTTTAGTAAATTGTGTGTTTGGGATTGTTGGATGAGGATTGATGGTAGTTGGGTATGGTGTTATGAGGTGAGAATAACCCCCTATGGACATATGAAGTAGAATCATCATTTAATTAACTAAACTAATAACTATTAGTTAACTAACTATTAACTATTAAGTAAATATCTATTAAATACGCATAATTAAATCACACTTATCAAAAATAAATATTAAAATACCGAACTTAATAAAAAAAGAATTAATTAATTTCATTATTGGGCTATTAAATATAAACGAAGTCAATCCCCGCAAAGCAAGCACCCGAACAACTTAGTCAATTGCATTTGCAACATTCATAAATTGTAAAGAGAACAAATGATTTGCAGAGAACGCATGCAACCGAAATCACATTCCTATTTAACAGAACACATTAATCAAGCATATACAAAATTCTTATAGTACCTATAATACAGTCTCATTGTGCATAACAAACCACCAGCTATAAAGTGTTACATTGTACCCAACCTAACATCAACCACTCTTGTGTATAATCAACAATAACACAACTAACATCAAACCTAGGAGCGTAAACAAAACCAACTTCACGGTGTCCATTCTCACCGTGGTCCGCTAAAATCGCCCCACGAGCGTGGCCAACCGAATCTCTATGTCTAAAAGATGCCAATCAGAGAACATAGTGGAAGAGCAGCATTGGTGGGGCCTCTTTCAATCTCATTCAGCAACTGAAGTATCACATTGGTGGACCAGTCCGAGTGTGGTGGATCCTTCCATTCGTAGAATTTGCATCTATTCACGCGGGATGGACAGCTCCAAAAGTGCCTGTCGGGATTTTTTCGGGTCCATGATGTCCGCCTGGAAACCCTGAGCCCACAGTAGCAAAACTTGCAGTCATCATCATCGGACGCCAACTCACCGCCTGCAGCAAATCTGTGTTTGGATTGATAGATGAGCAGGAACCGGTGCTCATTTGAACCTTGCATGAAATAAAAAATATTAGAATGTATAATGATTTAAAGAGATATAACAATGAGATGAAAAATGGCGGAAGCAGCATACCTACAAACATTTACAACCCTCGCGGAAGATGACATCAGCTGGCTTAATTCAGAAGTAAAAGATAAAAGGAAATACCGTAACATAGACAACGCAAAAACCCAAACGAACCCAATATAAAGCAAGAATAAAGAAGAGACAATTAAAATATAACGAAATTAAAGCCCTCAGGTAAACATGGTTTGTAGCCATAAGTTAAGTATTAGGCGGTTGCTCAATATGAATGAACCTTCTCGCCAAATACCAATTTTTCCTTCATAACCGAGGGACAAATTGAGCAGTATGTGTGTGTGTGTGTTCATCATCATCGGGCTACAACATATGTGCATTGCTCATTGGTTCATTATTTGGGGAATGTCTCAAAGATGCTGCTGGGGTTTTGTGATACATAAGCCTTCAGGAAGAAAGTTAAATTAGCAATAAAACATGGTGGACATAAGCAGTTGCTCCATCACATCTATCCCCCTCATTGGTAATGGAACCATCAAGCCTATAAACACAGATTTTTTCATAACCGCGGTACAACGAGATCAGCTATTTATCTGCATCATTGGGCTAGGAGAATTGAACATATGTTGAACAAAACCATAGCAGCCTCAGTGTGCAATGCCCCATAAAAAATGAAACTGGGAGATATGCACATATGTTTTACCATACCACAGCAACTCCAACATGTCATATGCATCAAAAATAATGAAACTGGGAGAAATGGACATATGTTGCACAAATTCACAGCAAACCCAATGTGCAATGCACCAAAAATATGAAACTGGGAGAAAGGAACATTTGTATCAGCAAACCACACCAGCACCAACGTGGAATGCCCCAAATAAACTGAAACTGGGAGAAATTCACATTTGTTTCACCATTCCACAGAAGCACCAATGTGCAATGCCCCAATGAAAAAGTGAAACTGGGAGAAATTCACATATGTTTCACAATTCCACAGAAGCACCATTGTGCAATGCACCAAAAAATATGAAACTGGGAGAAATGAAGATTTGTATCAGCAAACCAGAGCAGCACCTATGTGCAATGCCCCAAAAAAATGAAACTGTGAAAAATTCACATATGTTTCACAATTGCACAGTAAACCCAATGTGCAATGCTCCAAAAAATATGAAACTGGGAGAAATTCACATATGTTTCACCATTCCATAGCAGCACCAATGTGCAATGCCCCAAAAATAAGGAAACTGGGAGAAATGAACATGTGTTTCACAAAACCACATCAGCACATATGTGCAATGCCCCAAAAATAAGGAAACTGGGAGAAATGAACATGTGTTTTACAAAACCACAGCAGCACTTATGTGCAATGCCCCAAAAAAATGAAACTAGGAAAAATTCACATATGTTTCACAATTGCACAGCAAACCCAATGTGCAATGCTCCAAAAAAATATGAAACTGGGACAAATTCACATATGTTTCACCATTCCCCAGCAGCAACAATGTGCAATGCACCAATGTCATAAGTCTATGGATCCAGCTCAATTATCTTCTTCTCCGCATCCCAGCCCGCCCTGCTCGTTTCCATGCACTCGTAAACATCCTTGAGAGGTGTCTTCAATGCTTTCATGTGATTTTTCACATTACCACTTGTGAACGACGTCCCATGAGTATAATTGATTTCAGCTGCAGTGGCATTGACGGCGGCCCCTTTAAATGTCTTATCGACCTTAAGGCCCTGCCGTGCAAGTTCAGCAAGCAATGCAATAAGGGTGGCATCGTGCTCAGGCTTCCATAGTTTGTTGTGTTGTGAAGAAGAGGACGGTTGCTTCAGCTTTTTACTGGGACTTGATACAGACCCCTCGGCATCCTCGCTACGCCGGCTCGACTTCCTCGAGGAGTCACTGCCGGGAGTTCTTTCATTGTCACTTGGTGACATTTGCATAGCGAAGGCACCATGAGACGAGGGGCTTCTGAAAGTGGGGAGTTCTCCCCCTTGTAGCATATGCATATAACCATGGCCACTTGACATTGGCATTTGCAGTGGAGGAGACATGGGCAGTTGCATTTGAGGAGACATGGGCATTTGCATTGGCAAGTTGAAATTTCCATATTGTTGATATGTCATTCCAAGCCCACCCGCTTGGAATTCATGCATTTGGTATGGGTTAGGAGGCATCCGCATGGGAATTGGACGGTCGAGAAGGGGATCCACCCTACTTTTCTCATCTCCACGGTATGTCCCATATATATTTTCATATAATTGATGCATTGGATCACTCCCATCCGGGTATGGATCGCCCCCAGGCCCTGATTTTTTAGATCCTTCCATCCATACAACATCAATATTATGATAATGAAAACGCATTATTTTACATGAAACATCATTGAAATGATATCGAATGGTGTAAAAAATTCAGAATTGTAAATCATTGAAAGGATCATCCAAAGCATAAAAATTTTGTCATATTGAACACACCAAACATAATGCAATAAGCAAGGTAAAATGGTAAATTGTTTAGACTTAGTAAGCAAATATTACGACCCCCTCATAGGCCATGCTCTACTGTGTTTCCATTATTATTTATGTTACAGTAGTCCACCCACATATCCCAAGCTATCTGTTCCCTACGCATTTTCCAACGATCACATTGTTCGGTTTGTTCACGAACGGTCCCCTGGGATAGATCAATAACATCGGCATCCCTCTTATCAATACCCTCTACATCCTCCTCAACCCCATCACATTCTTCATTTAGGTGGGGGTCATGAGGATCTGCAATTTGCATGTAGTTATGCAAAACCATGCACGATAGTACGGTAGCGACCTGGCTCTTGAATGGGTAGTGAAGTTTGGATGTCAAAATTTTAAACTTGTTCTTTATGATACCAAATGTGGACTCGATCTTTGATCTTAATGTGGAATGGCGTAGGTTGAATAGCTCTTGTCGATTTCGAGGAATCCGATCAATATGGTCCTTCAAATGGTATCTAACTCTCCTGTATGGAGATATGAATCCTGGCATTGTAGTATATCCAGCATCGCAAAGATAATATTTACCTACATTCAAACAAATAAACCAATTTTATGTTCAAACGCTTTCTGAGATACGTAATTATAATTTATAAGTAAATTTTTGTATCTTACCTTCATACACTCGAAGACCCAGTGGGGGTAAAGATAATGCATCTTTAAGGACCGTGAAATCATTTGCTGATCCTTCCCACCCAGCCAGTAGTATGTGAATCTTTTATTTGGGGTAACAACTGCAAGGACATTTTGCGTAACCCTCTTTCGCACTCTAAAGCGGGGTACAAGCCTTGCTGGTAGCATGGCATCTATGTGCGTCCCATCAATGAGCCCAATGCAGTCCTACAACGAAGTAAATGAGACCTAGGTGTAATACCAAAAACGATACTTATTATACTGACACATATACATATAATCACACATACCTTAAAATATGGGAACCAA
The DNA here is from genome assembly GCA_030789695.1 of Scilla litardierei. Lineage (NCBI taxonomy): Eukaryota > Viridiplantae > Streptophyta > Magnoliopsida > Asparagales > Asparagaceae > Scilla > Scilla litardierei. The sequence goes on from CM061133.1 coordinate 261,162,366, forward strand.
TTTGGATTATTGACTATCTCCGGAGGCGTCTCATTAGGAGCTTGCCTCACGAACATATCCCGAAGTGCACACAGTCCCGCCATCACTTTGCTAAAATAACAGCTAACTGTCCCCCCTCTTCTTATTAAATCCACTTGCATGACTCTATTCTTTGACTTGTGCCCTACCATATGCAGGAACATGGCCAACTGCTCCTCTACGGATACATGAATAGTGTCCTTCAGAAGATCATGCTGACGCATTAATGCTGCAAGATTCATGAAAGCATGTCTACGCATTCGTAGGTAGTGCAAACAGCTACTTTCAGACCCCCACAGAATTCTCCTCTTGTGGGATTTTCTATGCAAATCACGCATAACTGATGGCTCTCTGGGTATAGGGTCGGGCCTAGCGGAATTGTGAAGTTGCAAGGCTAATACGACAAACGATATTGCAGCTGCGGCAGCGGTACATAACTCACAGCCCGAATGGTCTCCTTGTGTATCCATGTCACCCTTAATTGAATAACACATATATTTACTGTTAATTATATAATTACCATGCTACATGTGTGCAATGCCTTTCACATTAAATTGTGCATATCCAAATGTTTTGCCCTCAGATTTACTGTGTAATCATAGGCACACACGTGGTTGCTTTGCGTTGCTCTATCCTTTTCACCCCATAAATGCAACAAGGAGACAAGCCCCAAAAATTTATAAAACGAGCCAGGCATAACAACAAACCAAGGAGCTGGGAGACATGCCCTAATAATCTGATACACTGACCCGAGAATAGCATCAAAAAACCCAAAATGCAACAAGGAGCCATGCACAAAAAAACAGAAACAAGTCACCATGGCCGTAACATCCCAAAAACAGATTCAATAAGCTAGGAGGCATGCCCCAACCATATTATAAAATGAGACAAAAATACCAACATCAAAATCCCAAAAACCAACAAAGAGACATGCCCCAATAATCTGATCCACTGACCCTAGAATAGCATCATTAAAACCCAAAATGCATCAATGAGCCATGCACATAAAAAACAGAAACAAGTCACCATGGCCGTAACATCCCAAAAACAGCTTCAATAAGCTAGGAGGCATGCCCCAATCATATTATAAAATGAGACAAAAATACCAACATCAAAATCCCAAAAACCAACAAGGAGACATGCCCCAATAATCTACTAAACTGACCCTAGAATAGCATCAAAAAACCCAAAATGCAGTAAGGAGCCATGCACAAAAAAAACAGAAACAAGTCACCATGGCCGTAACATCCCAAAAACAACTTCAATAAGCTAGGAGGCATGCCCCAACCATATTATAAAATGAGACAAAAATACCAACATCAAAATCCCAAAAACCAACAAGGAGACATGCCCCAATAATCTGATGCACTGACCCTAGAATAGCATAAAAAAAAACCCAAAATGCAGCAATGAGCCATGCACAAAAAAAAAAACAGAAACAAGTCACCATGGCCATAACATCCCAAAGCTTCAATAAGCTAGGAAGCATGCCCCAACCATATTATAAAATGAGACAAAAATACCAACATCAAAATCCCAAAAACCAACAAAGAGACATGCCCCAATAATCTGATCCACTGACTCTAGAATAGCATCATCAAAACCCAAAATGCATCAAGGAGCCATGCCCAAAAAAACAGAAACAAGTCACCATGGCCGTAACATCCCAAAAACAACTTCAATAAGCTAGGAGGCATGCCCCAACCATATTATAAAATGAGACAAACATCTAGTCATCAAAATCCCAAAAACCAACAAGGAGACATGCCCCAATAATCTGATACACTGACCCTAGAATAGCATCATTAAAACCCAAAATGCATCAAGGAGCCATGCACAAAAAAAAACTGAAAGAAGTCACCATGGCCATAACATAACAAAACAGCTACAATAATCTAGGAGACATGCCCCAAATTTTTTTTAAATGAGCCAAACATCTTATACACCAAAAACCCACACTGCATCTATGAGACATGCCCTAACAATGTAAACATCACAATGGGGCTTAAAGGGAACCATCGTAGCAAGCCATCCTACGTGTATATGTAATGAAAAATCCCTTCATTCGTTCCTCAACTTTTTTCCATCATTGGGCACATTTTAGATTGCACAATTATTTTCATTCATGCATAATATACGATAGCATACGCAATTAGATCATCTCAACATATCAATAATAAGAAATAGCCGCAAGCACACAAGCCCAGCAAACCGACATCAACCATGTGCTCCCCTATGAAACCCTAGCTTCAACATAACAAAGATAAATTTTATAGAGTGCATAAGAGATTATACCTCTGCGATAAAATCCCAAAAATAGATAGAGATCCTGACGACTGAAGGTAGGGGTTTGCTCTGAGCTTCACCGACGACTCAACAAGCTAAGCACACCCCCTCCTTCAGAGCTTACCATGAAATCAAAGCCAGCCACCCTGAGATCAGCAACGGATGCATGCAAAACCGTCGGCAACCTCAAGTAGAGCTAGGGTTTGTTTCGCCCCCAACTGAATCCCGCGCAAAAGAAGGTGAGGGGAGACCGTGTGGGACCAAGAACGAGGATTCTCAGCAAAATCCCCGCGATTTCAGGGGATTTTAGAAGGGGAAATTGGCCGCTCCACGTCGGAACCACGGAGGCGTCGAGAAATCGCAGTGGAGTCGCCAAAAGAAACAGCCGTGAGGAAAGCGAGAGAGGAAAGTGAGTGAACAGTGATGACTTGATGCGTAAATAGTGTCAAAAATACACTTTCCACCCCAAAGTATCCCAAAAGAAACATGCCCTTATTGGACTTGTTAATCCTTTCTTCAAGCTCGCGTGGCTTACCCCTAGAGGCACGGTCACCAAAGGTCTTGGGGTATTATCTTTCCATGTAGAGACTCAGGCTCACCAGTGGGTTCATGGGTGTCCCAAGGACATGAGTCAGTTGTAAGTACAAGGCTTGAATTTGCACGGTAGTCATACTGCTTGAACCGGGCATGTGCTTCTGCACCTCCTCCTAAATGGGCCATCACCTACAGGCAACCAAATCGCCTAATATCTGAACATAAAGAAATTAAAAAACATTATAAATTTCTTGAAGCACAAAAATGGTAAAACAAAATGCTAAGAACATCGTGATTTATACCAGTTATGGAATACCTTGCGCAATAGTAACAATATTGGATCTACAAGTAGAAACAATCACTCAACTTACAATGATTCAGTGAATTTCAGTTATTAATAATCCTCGGTTAATTATAAATTTTAGGACAGTAGAAACACCTAAAAATAAAAATAAAATAAAATGAATATGGCATTTTAAGTTAAAACCCGTAATCACAACATAAAAGATGCAACAGAAAAATCATCCGATCTGTTATTTTTCAATCAACAATCGAATCTGTTGCGGGGTGGAATCCGCTTACAATGAATTTGTATTGATGTGGGGGAACCAAGGGTACAATGGTTACAAGTTTAGGGTAGAAGACGAGGCTAATCCCGATTTGAGGACGATTTGAAGATGAGGATCTCAAGGTCGCCCGTCAATCGGAGTAGGTCGCCCGCTGGTGGGTGAAGGCCGCTCGTCCGTTGGTGAAGGACGCCGCAGGTCGCTTGTCCGCTGGCGGCTGGGGCGAACTTCCTACAAGAAGAGCAACTCGTCAGAAAGGCTGGGCCAGCTGTCAGCCCACAGCCCCTCCGATGCTTAAGTCAGTTGATGACTGATAAGAGAATGTCGAACACGATGGGTGATCTTAGAGGCAGATCGGGCTTGCGTGGCAGACTAGTTGGAAGGCGTAAATATGTGGAGGATATTTGATCTTGAATATAAGTAGATGTGTTCAGAGTTTCTTACAGATGAATCAACTAACCCCCCTTTTCTCCTTGGAGGTGAGTGGGTATTTATAGGCTGCTGAAGTCGGTTGCTTTTGCTGAGCTGGTGGTGTCAGGATGTCAGGGATCCGACCATTGGCGTCAGGGCCGAACGTGTCAGGCGTGCTTTTGTCAGGTGGTTCGAGCCGTAAATGTCAGGTGGTGCTTTTGTCAGGCTGTCTGGAGGCGAAACGACTAAGCGTGCTTTCGGCAGGCGGTCAGGCGGCGACGCGGCCATGTGCACTTTTGTCAGATTTTGTATGTAGTGAAACTGGCAGCAGTGCTAGTGGCGTGTCGTCTTCTTCCTTAGGTGGACTGCTTCGGGGTGGAGAGGTAGGCGAACTGCATCGGGGGCGAGCTAGCATAGAACTTGTGCGATCTGCCGGAGGGCTCTTCTCTTTGATTCAGATGACGAACTTACCGCTCTGCTTAGGCGAGCTTCCCTATGACTCGGCGAGCTTCTCCATGCTTCAGTGAACTAAGTCTCATTGTGGAGATTCGGCGGGCCAAGACTTAGGTTTTGAACATGCAAGCCTAGATCGACTGGGCCGATCTTGAAGTCGTAACGATTGCCCACGTCATTCGAGTTTGAAAGAGGAAATCCGAATCGGCTCGGATGACGCACTTCACTCTATTGGATGACAGCTGTAACAGTAAATGCGAGTCGACCGCTTGTAACGACCACTTTCCGGTCGTACGTACTTAGTATGTATTCTGTTTTTGTGTGTGTTTTTCCACGTTTCATTTTTAGTTGTCTTTTCCTTTGCCCTAACGTGTGACCGAACCACGTATCCATGATCCTCACGGAGGCACGGTCGCTTCGGTATTTTCTTTGTAGTTTTTGGATGAGCAAGAGTTAAGTCGTAATAATCCTATTATTAATAAATCTTATTAACTAATATTTTTAAAAATTCAAATTTTGTAACCCGTTTAAACAGTACATTATAATATCAAATCAAATCTGTTAACAACCAAATCTTATAAAATCTAAACCTATTATTTTTAGATCCTATTCTCTCTCAACCATTTGCTCCAAGCCAGTACAACTTCTCCCCAAGCTTCCACGTCGCCCAAATTCCCCTCTATCCCACGTACAACTCCCCCCATGTTCTCTCTCTCCTAACCCTACTCGACAAAAGCCAGGCCTTCTCCCATCAAAAACAAAACACAAAAAACTCTCCCTGGGCTTTCATGCAACAACCCTAGGCTACAAAAAAAACTGACAGCTACCCCTCTCCCTACTTTTAATAACCCAACAAACTAAACCCTAGCTAATCTCCTCCAAGCTGCCTGTAACCAAAATAACCCCGGCCTTCATGTGCTTATCTCTATCAAAAACCCAAACAAACCCCAGGCACCTTCCGCCTTTCTCCCCACTCGACCCAGTCCGACGTCCTCCCTCTCCCCTACATCAGCACCTCCAGCACCCAGGCATCCGACCATCAGCACCTCCACGCACCCAGGGCATTAGCACCTCCGCGCACGACCCTTCGTCCATCTCCGCCTAGCCCGACAGCCTCCACGCGCGAATCCCTCTCATCTCCTCTCAAACAAATATAATCTTAAGCCCTATCTCCCAGCACATGACCCAGGACATTTTCTTGCATCCAGAATTCACTAAACCCTTCCCAGCGCTAAGAATCAGCTCGCACACAAACCCTAAGAGCCCAACCCTTCTTCCCTCCCCCATGCGTGTCCCCTCAGCCTGTCGCCGACAGCCACCAATGACCTACGTGCCCTGCAGTCCTCCCGACCATGCTCAGCCCACCACCTCGATCCCAAGAAACCCCCTCTCCACCTCCCTCCATTTGCCACGACCCAGACCTCCGCCAGCGCCATGCCACCTCCGGCCAGCTCCCTTAGCCCACCACACTGCAAACCGCCGCCCGACCTCTCTCCTTCTCACCGTTGAACCGATGCACCATCTTCTGGCCATACCCAGTCCCAACGCCGATGTCCCCTCTCCTTCTACCTGCAAACCCATGCCCAGCATGCTCAAATCCGACGCCGATAGCCGTTCCCCAGGTTGCTGCTGTCTTTATGGCCGACAGCAACCTCCAGCCGTTGTCCGCTCCTCCCCTCGCTGCCGCGGGGAGTATTCAGTCCGTAGACGCCGTAGATGTCGTACGAGTCGCTGCCCTCACTGCGTCCCAATCTTCCACTGCGTATACGATTAGTACCCCTATCATTAACCTACAACCCACACCATATGATAGAGGACCTAATAAAATCGAATCATTAGACGTCGTACGAGTTATTTTGATAATGTAATATGTCGAAAAGAACCTAATCTGAATGTATGTTTAATCAAACCAGAAAACCGGACATGCCATAATGTAGTACTCATCAAAACGAATCCAACGACACCAAGTTCATCAAAATCAGGCAAGTGTATAATTTGTTATGAATTTTTGAAGTTTAAAGTTAAAACTGTCTTTTTCACTTAAAGCTAAATCACGTGAAATTGACCAGTGAAATGACGTTCACAAAAATTACCATGACGTCCTATACTTAATTTGTGACACATTGACATAAAATATCGCATGTTTATTATTCAAGAATAAATAACGAGAAATACCGGACTGCAGTATGTTAATGAACTACCCTTTAATTTCATTGTTTTAAATTGTTGTTGAATGTTGTAACTCATGAAAAACGCTGAAATTAACATGATCATATGCTCCACGGTTTATTTGCACACACGACACCATATTGGACATTAGTGAAACGGCTTGAACATCTTGAATTCGTGAATTCGTGTGCCTCGAAGGCGAAATCGTGAACTCGTGAACTCGTGTAACTCATTTAGGCTGGCCAGTGTTTTAGCACATTTTTGGGTGGGGTTAGGGTTGAGCGGCCACTAAGCGTATGAAAGGACCTCTCTTCGAGAGCACCACCTATACGTTGGATTAGCGTCAATCACGATTATACCTCCGTGAGAATACCTCCGTGAGAAGAACGATTCACTCATCATGTCTTAAAGGCGAGAACCCAAAGCATGTTAGAAAACATTGCATGAAACTAGAAATAATTGTTGCAACTTCATTCGCACGTTAGAACTGCATGTCTACTTTAAATACATTAGAACTGCAATGCTTAGAAGCACTTACTTTACTTTAAACTTGTCATGTTATGGACATGCTGCTGATAACTTGTACAATCTGTTAATGCTTCATAAAATTATTACTATTTGTACACCTTGCCTTGGGTCGTTTCACTTTTGCTTGCAACCCCTTACTGACATACATTCGTGTTTTGAAATGTACGTCAGATCACGAGCTAGAGTACGAGGAGGACTCAGTTGAGACGCCCGACCTAGAGAGCCAGGGGTTGTGGTTGACGCTGAGTCACTCCCTGTGGAGAAATAGAGACCAGTGATGTCGCTGTTTTCCTTTTAGTTTGCTTTAGTACCTTGTAGTAGGAGCTTGTACCTTGTTTTAGTTCTTTGGCCATGCTGAGGCCCTGTTGTTTTCATTTCATGTACGAACTTCTAGATATGGCTATTGAATGAAATAATATTCTATTATTCTGATTGCGTGCAAGAGACTGATATGTTGTTATCACAGACGCTTAGGGAACTCGAGCTTCACCGCTCCAGTTTATGCGGACGTTCATAACGTTCTCGCTTCCATCATATTTTGGGAAACGGTGCGTTACAGGTTTTAGTGCTGACACATACAGGTCGTGCACTTGCAAACTTCAGAACAATAGAAATACTATCATTAGCCAAAACATCTAGAATTATCTCATACACGAAATTTACCCGAGTTCCTGTTCTCAATATGATAGGGAGACCCATTACACCAGGATTGTAGGAGGGTTTAGTTAGACACCCTTGCTTGTTAGTTAGACAGCCTTGCTTGTTAGTTAGACAGCCTTGCTTGTTAGGTATGCACCCTTGCTAAGATTTAATATTAACATCTTAGGAGTCACCTTAGTGGCTTCTCACCCGGCCTTGACCCTGTTTGATTCTGGGGCTTCCATGTGCATCTTATCCCAGAAGTTTGTAGTCGAGCACTCGATACCCACTTTCACTCTTCCCAAGTGTTGGAATATCACAACTAGGAATGGTGTAGTGAAGGTAGCATTGGAATGCAGACCATGTCCATTGGTGATTAGTGGACACGAGTCATATGCCGACTTCATTGTCCACGATCTACCCAACTTCGATTCTATTCTCGGCATTGATTGGTTAGTAGCTTTCTATGACACGATCGACTGTCACAGGAAGAAAGTGGTATTCGAAATTTCTAACTACCCGGTGTTTGAGTTCGTCAGTGGAGGTCGCTCGCGTGGGCCTGTCAGATTCCGTGCCCAACAGAGTGGATCAATTTTTGCATCTATGATAGCTCAACCGGAGAATCCCGTGGTAGTGAGAGATTTCGAAGACATCTTCCCTGAAGACATTTCTGGATTGCCGTTCGATCGAGCTTTGGAGTTCGGTACTGATCTCATGCCAGGAGCTCAACCAATCTTTAAGGTGTCATAGCTGAGGAAGCAATGGACAACCTGTTATAGAAAGGATTCATCCATCCCAACCTCTCTCTCCGGGGTGCACCTGTTCAGTCGGTCAAGAAGAAGGATGAATCGAGTAGAATGTGTGTGGATTATTGGGAGCCGGACAAAGTCACTGCAAGGAATAAGTACTCGTTACCTTGCATCGATGATATCTTCGACCAACTCAGTGGATTATGAGTTTTCTTGAAATTGGATCTCAGGAGTGGATACCATCAAGTGAAGTTCGAGAATGAAGATATCTATAAGACGGCTTCATGGACCAAGTATGGACATTGCAAGTTCTTGTCATGCCGTTCAGGGTGACCAACGACCCTGCAGTATCATGAATCGTATGAGTATCATATTCTGCAAGTTTCTGGATGAATTCGAAGCGATATTAATAGATAATATATTACGTCTATTCGATGAGCAGAGAAGAGTATGCAGAGCATCTGCATATGCTGTCAGAGACTGCCCTCACCACACCAACGACTTTCTGAACATACTCAGCGTGGACCACCCGGCTCCACAGCAGAAGGCTTTTTAGCAAGTGAGGCAGAACTAGCTGAGGTGTCAGGCATTCATCATGACGAGTACATAAGTTGAGATTGATGAACAAGGGATTTCAAGTAATGCCTGACCTTTCCTTTATGGTACTTATGTTATTGGCATAGTAGACCCATTGATATTGATTGTGATGATCGTAGTGTATATATAGATAGTGTGTATGGACCCACGTGTGTGGGTATTGGTGTCCCACTCATGTATGAGTGTGCATACCCTTAGTATAAAATAGATTATGATTGCCTAATGTGTGGTATATGCATATGCGGTGATATATGTGATATATATATATATATATATATATATATATATATATACACACACACACATATATATATATACTAGCAAATAACTCGTGCACACGTGCACGTGGACTGGAAAAAAATGGTGGGGAAGGGGAGAAAGAATAAAAAGTGTGGGTGTGTGTGGGGAGGGTCCAAGGGCAAAAATGCAAAACTCGGGGTTGTATGTGCAAAATTTCCCACCTCTTCTCTTATCTCTCAAAATCTCATCACAAAATTCCATACCTCTTCTCTTATCTCTCAAAATCTCATCACTTATCCAATTTCTTTTGTCCAAATTCTCTTATCTAATTTCTCTTGTCCAAATTCTCTTATCCAATTTCTCTTGATAACATCCCTATTTTATAGATTAGATATGTATGTATGTATATATATGTATGTATGTATATGTATATATGTATATGTATACTCTTGTCCAAATTCTCTTGTCCAATTTCTCTTGTCCAATTTCTCTTATCTAATATCTCTTGATAGAATAGATGTATAAGTATGTATGTATGTGTATATATGTGTAATAGTCATAACCTGTGCCCTAAGGGCACGGTTCATTTAAAATATTTCTCCCTCAAAATCTTGGATTCACTAATTTTAAACCAAAAGAAATAATTAAAGCGTAATAATTTTTATTCAGTTCTCACAACAATTTTAATTCCCTAAAATTTACTTCCCCATAGAGAATTTAGTTTCCCCCAAAAAATTTAATTCCTCTCAAAATTTAGTTCTATCTAGATTTAAACTGTCTCTCTAGAGTTGACACGTGCCCTAAGGGCACGGTTCATTTAAAATAATCTCCCATCAAAATCTTGGATCACTTAGGTTTAAATGAACAACCAAAATTAAAGCGCAATATTGTTATTTAGTTCACCAAAAAAACTTATTTCCCCAAAACTTTAGTTCCCTCCAGATTTATTCAGTGCCTGGAACTGTTCATTTGAAACATTCCCCCTTCAAAATCATGGATCCCCATAATTTTAAGAATAATTATTAATTAGTCCCACAAAAAGTTATTTAGTTATCCAAAATTTTAATTCAACCCAAAATTTAGTTACCTCAAAAAATTTAGTTCATCACATTGTTATTTAGCTCCCCACAGTGTTATTTAGTCCACTAAAAGTTATTTAGCTCTCTTGGAAAAAATTTTATACCCTATAGAATTCAGTTCCCCCTAAAACTTTAGTTCGCTTCAAAATTAAGTTAATTACATATTTAGTTACCTCTAACATTTTAAAAAGTGATATTGTAGGAGAGAGAAATTTCCGGGAAAAAATTTCGATTCCACACCCAATAATAATTTTTTTTTATTTTCCATCATCAGTACAACTTCTAAACTTAAGATTAAGGAGTACATGCCAGCTTATGTCAGCTTATTTGGGCACTACGCTCTCCCTTAAGGACCTCATGTTAGGCGTAGATTTACTTCTGTAGAAGCGAATATGATCCTCTCACTTCAAAACTCAAACTCGTGCATGGTATGGTTAATTTAACATTGCCATAACCATCAATATTTTTCCTTAGATTCGGTATGGTAAATTTATCAAACATATGCATATAGATTGATCACTTGATTTTATTTTGCAATCAATGATATCGTTGAATTTATCAATGTTAGTTAATTTCTCTAGAGAGACATGTACATAAAAAGTATAATGTCCATTTTAAACAAACCCACTAATTTTAGTTAATTTCTTCATAGAGACATGTCCATTCAATATAGTTTCTAGATCTCCCTGTATAGTTTCACACGTGCTTCTCAGATGCCGGCTTTTTTACCCAGGTGTCAAGACTAAACCAAGCATTTATGGTGGTGTTTTGCTTGGCAACGGCCATCGTGCAGTGCTATGCACTGGCAATGGCCATTATGCAGAATTTTCAAAGTACCTGATCGTACTCGGTTGGGTGTTTGTGGGTGTGAGCACAATGTGGTGATGCTGAACTCGACAAAGGCAATATGGAGAGAGAGAGAGGTGTATATTACAAAAAAAGAATAGGAAAAGAGACGGATTGCAAACTTTTCGTGAATTATAATATTGGTGTAACCATAAAATTATTCACTTCCACATCATTTTCTGAATTATAAATATAATTTTTCCTGCTTAAAAAACAATGAATCAACAAAAAAAATAAAATAATGAATCAACAAAAACAATGGTCTCACAGTTTGCAACCTTTTCGACAGGTTTCAGCCTATTCTATTATCAACAAAGCCCTCAACTTATTCTATTATCTAAGATAACAAAAAAATCTGAGTGATTCGGCTTATTCTAAGATAACAAAAAGATAATATCTTCAGCTTCGGCTTTTCACATCTGCATGCATCTAAGATAACAAAATAACAATGAATAATGAGTTAGCTTCGGCTTCGGCTTATTCTAATATAACAAAAAAACAAACATAAATAATGAGTTAGCAACTTTTCCTTAATTTAGGCACAGAAAAACACTGAATCAAGAATAAACTCTCACTTTTATAGTTGTCAAGTTGAGGGCTTTGAGGGTGGGGAAGCAGGCAGTGATGACGATGAGATCAGAGTAGGTGACACAGGGATAGAACGATCTGGAGGCAGACTGAGACAGGTCCAGCTCCACCAAGATCCCTGAGAAATGCTTACTATTTTCAGTGTCAATCAAAGAAAATCAAACATAAATAACTAAATTGTGAGGGGAAAATAGGAAGCAATGCTTACAATTTGCTGCAAGTCCTACTTCTTTGGTCCTTGCAATATGGTAAGATAAAACTGATCTTATCTGGGTCCTTGCAATAGGAAGAAATGCAACATAGTTCGTTGCTGTTGATATATGTGTTAAGATCAAAGAAACTCAAACATAACTAAAAACCACTCCACATTTTGTTTCTCGCTACTTTTCGTAATGCAACGTAACTAATCGGAATAACTACCGTGCCATTTATTCTGTCATGTTTTCCTCTCTGTGTGGTTCTTAAAGACAGTTGATAAATAATTAAAAAATTCAGAAGAAATGCGTACAAAAATTGGGCATCTGAAACTATATTATTTGAAATCGGAATAGAAGCCTCTCTACAAAATAATATAAGCCTCTCTACAAAAATTGAAATCTGAAACTATATTACTGTAATTGGGCCTGGTTTAGTTTTTGTATAATATGACAAACTATATTGTTTTGTATAATGTCGAAAAAACTATACTACAAAAATAATTGAAATTGGAATAGGTTTTCTTCTACAAAACAATATAGTTTCAGATGCCCAATTCTGTCATGTCATAATTATTTGAAATCTGAAACTATATTACTATGCCAATGTTGAAGGATTTTAGAGAAGAGAGTAAACCATCTCTCATAAGGAGTAGCCATGGCACAAGCCATGGCTATCTATATATTCAATTTAGAGAAAATAGGAGTCCAATGGACTCCCCACTAACTTAGTGGGGAGTAATGGTGAGATGTTGAGGGGGGAGGCCAAAGGCCTCCCTCAACTCACAACAGCCAATTATTTTTATAGAGAGGATTATATTATTTTGTAGAAGAAAATAATTGAAACCGGAAGAAATGCTTACAATTTTCAGTTGCTCGGGGTTTTCAAGGGACATGAAATTTTCTCGAACTCTGAGTGGGAAAACGAAGCTACCGAAACCTCCAAACACCCCCTCCCATCATTTGCGCTTGGAATCTACCAAGCGGCCAAAACCACTAAGCGGCCAAAACTTCCAAGCGGATAGAACTCTGAGTGATGAGGGCTTGAAACCGAGCAACCAAAAATTTTTAAACCGAGATTAAAATTTTAAACCGAGATATTTCACGGAAAAATCTTGGTTGCTTACAATTTGTAATCTCGGTTCAAAAATCTCCATCCAAACTCCCAATGTACCATGTTGAATAAGGCTTGCCTATGGGCTCTGGGTCCTTGAGGTTATGAATAATATATCATAAGAGAGAAGGTAGGGCATGAATAATAAGATCCAGTAATCAAAATGTAATTCATGAACTACATGATTTGCCATTCAATTTGATTTGTGAGTCCGAAACATAATGCTTGGTTCTTATTTTCTAAAAAGTTCCACATGGATGCACCTCTGGTATTATATGTGAAAAACTATTTCAAGCCGTATTTTATTTATGCTTTTATTTTCTTCGCTTTAAGCTAGAAATAGAGTCTACAGAATGTTGACACAAACTTTTTGGGCCAGAACTGGACCAGAATTGAAACCCAAATCATAATCATGGATTCTTAAAAGATAATTGGAATTTGATAGGAAATGATCTTAATGTAAGCCATGCACACCTGAGGCAGGATTCTGAGTTCCAAGAAAAGAGGGCCTAAAATAAATCCTCCACATGCACCTCCCTGGGATGCAATTACTTTCTTCCTGCTGTACAAATCAACGGGCTTCGTATGAACTCACCCCAACAGCAATATGGATCTGAAAATACCAATAATGAAGAGTTAATGATATACGAAGGGAAAAAAGAGCATAGAGCTGTTATGCATAGCGAACACAAAATGTCACTCACCTGCAAGAAGTTCAATACCCAGTACCACATGAATTACATTTTGAAGGCATACACCACTTTTCCGAGCGTCATAACAATTATCACTGAACGGGAATACATGCAATAGCCTGCTGCCAATAGGTTGCTTCCTATTGGCACATGCTCACGACGCATCTCTTCTCTATTTTACCTAGCTGCAAGTCTCAATGTGTCAATTTTCAGGATTCAGCTGAAAGAAATTATGTGTTTAAGGGATGTCAGATTTTTACATTGCCATCATCATCAATGTCAGCGAGACACTCATCGTTGGGGCTGTACACTTGATCGTGCGCTTCTGTATCCGGTGGCAATCCGCCATTATTCTCTACATCCTTGCCAACCTACTGATAGCCATCCATCATCAACAAATCCTACGTTCAAACTCGTAACATAACATATAACATACCCTTGGATCAAGTCCATGATCTGAGGATGCAACTCCTCATCCCTACGAGCCTCAATCCTCATCGACACAGATTCGACCGAATGCATAGAAACCTTCAAGCAGTGCCTAGGTCTCTTATGGCCGCCCTCGTCCTGTCGACGATGCCGGGCTCCTCCCCATTCTCGTCGTGCTATCTCAACCACTGGCACCGCTTCTCATACTCGATTCGAACATGCTCTCCACTCTGCTAGAAGAGAGATTTTCATTTCAGGCCCCTGATTCAACACATACACATGTTCACATGTCCTTTACCTTCACTTCCTCGTACAGCCTCTGCTCCCACGCATATAGCCTGTCCAGCGTTGCCTGATGGCTTTCGAACACCGTGGAACATTCCTCGGAGTGATTGCTGCTACTCTCGACCTGCATGAATCTGGAAGATGATGATAGCGACAATGTGGATCGAAACAATGCCGATGGATTGAAGTTGAACCTCTTGGAACCTGCGCAAACATGTGTACTGCATCAAAAGCTATGGATATTTATATGAAATTAAATGCTACATGCTGATATAGTACCTGTGATTTTGTATAGGGCAGAGTACTAAGCTCTGCTTGCCTCCAGCATCGCCAAGACATCCATGGCCGAGTCCAGGATCCTCTTGAATTGGCCCCCTACATCCTTGATCACCTCGGTCATGCTGTTTGGCCTTCGATTCACGTACACCATGAAGCCAGGAGTCTCTTCGATGCTCTCTTACGATATCTCCATGACCGGTCGCCCCTTGAGCCTGTTATCCCTTGGCTTCGGGCTCTGAATTAGGTTTCTTCTCTTCAGAAACTGGCGGCTTGGAGGGGAAATGGCATCTATGTTGGACGATCCGTCGAGGGGATCAAATACAGCAATGTAGTGTAAAGCTACACCCCACTTAAATTTCCAAGAAATTTGATTGTTTGTAGTTTGTACCATTCATGTCTGGAGAGAAGGAACGTAGTCTAAAAGATTGGCTTGGGGCTATACTTAATATCAAAGCTCATCTATCAAGATTCAAAAAATTTCACGAAAATGAAGAACACTCTACCTTTTTGGACACCAAATTGTTTCCAAATATCTACCCATTTTTTTCTCGATAAGAAATCAAAGAAAACTTCACGGCTTGGGATGAACATATCTTAAAAATTGACTGCCCACTTTTTTCTTGGGATGAAAAAATCTTAAAAACTGACTGCCCACTTTTTTCTGGAAGAGAAATCAAATCAAAAGCAAGAAAAAATAAACCACGATCCCACAACCAATGACACTCAAAAAATAGCCCTTGAGATCCCCTTGGTAGCTGACCTGAGCGATAATGATTTAGTAGTCGGAAAGACTCTTGATGCTAGCTGCGAACTGACCTGCTCTTGGATAGCACCGGCAAGGGCGAGGTCCAAACTTTTACGTAGATCCAAACTTTTACAAGGATCCCAAAAAAATCAAACCTACCACAAATCTAACCTTCTCCTGGAGAGCGAGGGCGAGGGCAAGGGCATGGTCGGCGTCACCTGGCCAAAGCTTGTGAATAGCGTTCTCAATGGCAGAGAGTTTTTTCTGGGGCGGAGGTTTGTGGCCCGTGCGGGAGAGGGAGGGAGAGAGAGGGAGAGAGAGAGAGAGAGAGAGAGAGAGAGAGAGAGAGAGAGAGAGAGAGAGAGAGAGAGAGAGAGAGAGAGAGAGAGAGAGAGAGAGAGAGAGAGAGAGTGTGTGTGTTTTTTTTGAAATCGAATCTCAGCCGTGTAAAATGTGGGATTGTGCCAACTCAGCGATCCGAGTGAACGCCATGTCAGCTATCCATGTGCATTGAGAGGTGGGATTAAGGGTTTTCGTAGAGAGCGGCTTTGATTCTTTGCAAGAGGTAGAGAACTTTTTCTTGGGAATAATGTTACCATAAGAAGTCATCGGTTCCCAAAGCAATGGTTTTCAAAGTTTCAAAATGTTACATTTCTCCCAACGTTTAAGCTCCTCCCAAATTTCTCCAAATCTCTTCCTAACCATTCATTCCCTGAGATCAAATCTGAACCGTCTTTCTATCAACCCTTTTGTCCTAGTCAGCTTGTCCTAGTCAGCCCTAGGATTCAAAAATCACTGTCAAATGTATAATAGATATGTATATATATGTACATATATGTATGTATATACTCTTGTCCAAATTCTCTTATCCAATTTCTCTTGTTCAATTTCTCTTATCCAATTTCTCTTGATAACATCCTTATTTTATAGAATAGATATGTATGTATGTATATGTATGTATGTATATGTATATATGTATATGTACTAGAAATTGCCTGTGCACTTGGTGCACGGAGCAAAAATAACCGCCAACGAACACGGACGTAATGCACGCGCGGAATCGGAAAGGAGCGAAAAGCGTGGATGTGCATGTCGGCAACGTAGAATGGTAAAGAGGGAGCGAATGCATGAACAACCCAAAAACCAACCCACACAATTAAAACGCGGGACCCACACTGGATTTTTCGATAAGTGCAAAAACGGGCGAAAAATGAGAAGAGTGGTTATGGGTTAGTGTATTCTCTTGGGGTTTATGCTTTTTTTATTGGGGGTGTGATTTTGGGTGTTTTGGGTTTGTGTGTTTTTAGGGGGTTGGATGGTGTTTTGGGTTTTTTGGGTTTTGGTTTTAAGGATGTTGTCTCATGTGGCGATGTGACATTGCCACATGGGACAAATTCAAAATCTTCTCTCAATTGTAATAAGGATACTCTTGTCCAAATTCTCTTATCCAATTTCTCTTGATACCATCCCTATTTTATAGAATATATGTATGTATATGTATGTATGTATATGTATAAATGTATATGTATATATGTATGTATATACTCTTGTCCAAATTCTCTTATCCAATTTCTCTTGTCCAGTTTCTCTTATCCAATTACTCTTGATAACATCCCTATTATATATATATATATATATACATATATATATATATATATATATATATATATATATATATATAGGATGTGGGGGATTTTTTCTTGACAGAGTATGGGGGGAAAAACACGATGAGTCTGTTAGCTAAAACAGTATTAGCAGCAATGGTCTGGCATATCTGGAATGAGAGGAACAGAAGAACTTTTAACAACACGGCCAGGTGCAAAACACTCCTCTTTGAGGATATTGCAGCGGATGTCAGGATTGCGCTGAAGGACAAAGAGCTTGATGATGAGGAAGCAGCTGAAGCTTTGGCTAACTGGAATTTTCGGGACATGGGCTGATACCACATACTAGCTACTGGCTACTAGTTTTTGTATTGTTTTGCTGGTCTTTTTATGTGTTTTTAGCTTGGTGCTCTGTAGTCTGTGCGGCTTTTTGAGCTAGGGTTTGATAGTAGGGAGTGACGGCGCTTGTGCCCTATTCTCCCTCAATCAACCCTTACTCCAAAGGCCAGCTCAGTGTATGTGTTTGTACAGATTATTTACTAATAAAAACTAACGCTTACCTTTCACACACACACACACACACACACACACACACACACACACACACACATAGTTGTATATAAGGTAGTAAGTGTTATATTTATATATGTGTGTGAATAGCTATATCACTATAGGAATATCTGTGCGTACTAGAACTAGTGTTTGACTATCTACTAGGAGTGTATGTATTTTAGATGTACTTGTCAATGTTTGAAATTGTATGTTAATAAAGTTATGTGCATGTTGAGTGCAATGTACATGATAATATGTATGCTTATAGTTGGGGTGTGTTATAAACTCCAAGATGGAAACCAATCTAAGATTAGAAGTAGCCATGGCATAAGCCATGGCTCTCTATAAATTCATTCTCATAGTGGGAGTTTAGGAGTCCAAGAGACTCCCCACTACAATTAGTGGGGAGTAATGGTGAGATGATGAGGGGAGGGAGGCCAAAGGCCTCCCTCAACTCGCAACACTCCCCCTCATCTCTCCATTACCTTGGGTTAAGCATATGAATACTTCAGGATTTAGTATGCTAATGGGGTGGATACTTCTGGATCCAGAGCCACTGTAGTTGCCTCGTTAAAACCTTAGCTATGGAAAATCCAGGGGGAAAAACCAGCAGCTTAAGGGAAAAGAGTACAACTATCGAGGGACTCCCCCTGATCTGTACAAGCTTCAGGCTTGCAGATTTCTTATGTATCTATACAATCATCTCCTATTCGTCTATACATCCATCATGTTCTGAAAGCAAATACAATCATCACTCATCTATACAAGTTTCACTCATCTAGTAGCTATTGGAAAGCAGTGGCGCTCTGGAGTGGAACGCTCTTCGAAGTTGGTAGATGACTCCACTAATGTATTCTTTGAATCAGTCTTCACTGTGTCTGCAAGGTACTACTGGACCTGGCTGAGCGTTTTCAAGACTTGCTTCTTGGATGATGAGCTTCTCAGAAGATGTAGACTTTGGAGGATGATATGTATATCATTAGGAGGTGGCCTGCCTTTTGTGTTTTAGTCATCGCGGTGATCTTTAAATCTGCATATGCGATATATATTCCTTGACCCTTGGAAGTTGCGCAGAAGCAGCTTATCCTTGGTCTAGTGGTGCTATCCAGGACAACACTGTATCTGGTTAACAGTTTTACTGCAGACGTTCTATCAAAGACATGTGTAGTTGGCCAGATAAAGAAGTGTAACAAGTACACTAGAGTTAGGCTCTTCGGGACCTAGGATGTCCTCCCCCTCTTCCAGCGACTGGAAGGTGTCATAAATAAGCATCCATTTTTAATAGATTGCAAATGGACATCATTCTTCATAAACTCCAGGTGTATGAAGAATATTAAAGAGTTCCACCACGAAGGTGTTTAATCTGTAAACCGAGACAATACCTTGTTATGCCTAGGTATTTCATTTCCAAGGTATGCTTAAGGCTATCAAATATCTCAATGGTCTCTGCAGGAGATCCTATTAGCTGTAAGTCGACCATATATACGGCGACTATCACAAATCCTGTCAACGATCTTTCGAAAAAGATACACGAGCAGAATATTGCTTAAGATCATCTAATAATCTTTGTAGCCTTTATGGAGAAGACGTTTCTACGTCTCTCTTTCATCTCTGGGGGTAGAGTATACCCTTCTGGAAGTTTTATATAGATCTCTATATCTGTATTGCCATATAGATATGCAGTCACAACGTCCATGAGCTGCATTTATTGGCTTTTTCAGAGACGTTTAGGCCTAGTAGGAAAATGATCGCATTTCCTTCATTTCAATTTCTTATGAAATCCAACTTATATTCCACAGGGATTTACACATTCAGGTGTATGGACTACTGGTCCAAAGACTTTGCTTTTCAAGAGTGCTTTCAGCTCTACTCTTATTGCCTCATCCCACTTTGGCCAATCTATGCGTTTATGCTATAGAAAAGTGGGTTGACGTCATCGTCGTATTCAACGACGTGAACGGCAATAGCGAAAGCAAAACCGTCGTCGACAACTGTGCTATTTTTGTCCAGTACCTCTCCAGTACGTACGTATATAATGATTCTTCTCCTGTTGTTTCCTCTACAGGGAAAATTAGGAGGGGAGAGGTTGCTGGTCTGAGCTCAGCATCCTGTGGAGGGATCATTTTAATATATCCAGGAATCTTCCTCTTTCGAGGAACTTTATATTTTGAACCTTGCGGGCGATCTCTTTTCAATTGAGGTACAACCAATTCTGCTGCCGGTGGATTGCATCCATCTTTGGGGATGTCAATCCTAGCTGGCGTGTTGACAGCAGGGACGTGTGAACAAATAATCTTCTAATTGTCTGTAAATTTATCCGGCAATTGATGTACTTTAGTCTGAATGTGAAGGATCTTCTGGATCTCATCTTCACACAGAAAAAGTATGCGGATCATAACGAGATTAGGACTTTTGTGTCCCATGATATGGTCTCAGTAGCTTCAGGCTTCTTTAGACTGCGTGCCTATTTGAATGAGACTTTGCTCATCAAATTTACAGTTATCAAGACTTACTAGTAAACCATAAGCAAGCGGCATCAGCAATAAGATAAGGCCACAAGAGGGTCGTATCATGATAAGCATGCGGAATGCAGTATGTTGATCCCTAAACAGTAACAAGCAACTGAGATTTAACAATGTACGTGAAATCCATTGGAGTCTCTTTACCAGTCTGATAACCCATTCTGAGTATGAACATGCTACAGGATGTTCAATTTCAATGCCAGTTGCTTGGTAGAAGTCTTCAAAGATATGGATAGTGAATTCACCCACATTATAAGCTTGTGAGAAAGCTAGGTTGCGAGTGAATATAAAGGCACACACAAGACCATATAGTAGATGCATCTATCAGTACAATGAAGTACCGAAAATGGGCCGCTTGCGGGGTGAATAGGCCCACAAAGGTCACCATGTATTCTCTCAATGAAGCCAGGAGACTCTAATCCTACTTTCAGGAAGGAAGGTCTCTCTAAAAGTTTTCCCTTACAACAAAGGGGGACAAGGTAACTCAATCTTTTGAAGAATCTTCAGGTTCTCTAATGGATTCATTTGATGATGCATCCATCATCGCTGATCCAGGATGACCAAGTCCATTTTGCCAGAGTTAAAAACTCTGGCAATGAAAGGCACTTCTGGTGCTCAGTCAAGTTGGCTTTCTATACGATGAATATCTGTAATGATAGGGGCCCGACGGGGGTCCAACGAATCGTGCGTAGATGGTCTTCTAGCCATCCTTTGGACGAGTTACATAAAGATATTCACTATTTATTATACACAGTTTCCAAGTTATTTTCGTTTAAACGAAATATACTTGAAACTTGGGAGATTACTTTAGGAGAGAAAAATGCATCTTTTAGTCTCGTTGTATGTGGAAGCAATTTAAATGCTTTATCAGTGCATCAATGCACTTTCCACAATATATGACATTTCATCTATATTAATGCAAAGTGGAAATTTATTTGAGTAATTCAAACTAAAGTTCATTCAAAGCAAACTACAGATGAAGCTATATAAATTTAAGTGCATAGATATAAAGATAGGGATCAATCAAGCAGATCGTCATTCTCAAGTCTTGTGCAGTGAACTTGGTCAGAGTTTGAATATCTTCCAGGTTTGTTTCAAGGGGAGGCTTCAGGCTCGCTTGATACAGGTCCTGGAGGTGGCGAGGAGTGCGACAGTTTCTGGACCAATGTCCAGTCATGCCACATCTATGGCATTTATCCTCCCACTTTTTCTTAGGAATTGACACTGGATCAGCGTTCTTATGCTTCCAAGAGAGTTTCTCCTCCCTTTTTTGTTGTTGTTGATCTGGGGAGGTGCTCCTCTTGTTGGCTTCATTACAGCTTTCCCTTGTTATTTATAGCCTTCTTCTTGTTTTCCACTTCTGGGGAGAAACATTGTGGGCTTCAAGGATAGGGGCAGTACCAGCCGGGCGTAAATTATGAGTGGCAAGCAGTAAATCTCAATTCTGCTCTGCCCTAAGAAGGCAAGAGATCAAATTAGAGAACTTCGTGAAGTTGCGTTCACGATATTGCTGCACGAGGATTGCATCTTTCTCGTGAAACGAGGTAAATGTCTTTTCCAACATGCGTTTCTCGGTCACTTCTTCACCGCACAACTTCAGGCGGGAGGTGATATTATGAAGTGCAGAGTTATACTCAACAACGGACTTATAGTCCTGAAGACTGAGGTTTGCCCACTCATAACTGGCACGTGGTAATATTACATCAATTTGATGTTTATACCGTGCCTCCAGCGCTGTCCACAACTCAATTATGTCCTCTACCGTTAGGTATTCGCCCTTTAAGGTCCGATCTATATGTCTCCTAATATAGATAATGTCTTTCGCCTTATCCACATCAGAGACAGTGGTAGGAGTGCTGCTAGATGATTAGGCCGCTTCTGGGGCCTTACTAGCAGAAGAATCGGCCGCTGCTGGGGCCGATGAAGGAGCCAAAATTGAGCCAAGGAGGGCCATCGAACACAAGTGGAACTTCAGGTCCACTCGTCAACTCAGGTAATTCTTTCCTGCAGCATCAAGAACCTCGAAATCGACGCTTGCCAATTTCGCCATTTATCTATTCAATTTAAAATAAGCATGAATTAATTAAAATGTAAATTCATGCATAAAGAATAAAATAAGTAAAATGTGGGGATCGGCCAGATACCCAAAAACGTACAAAGTCCAAAGTCCGATTTACAGTTCATAAAGGAAAGAAAAATACAAATTGGAAACCCAGAAGGGGTCCCTATCTTTTGCAAATTTCACCTCCGTCTTCATATGTTTGTTCACCGGTCTTTGGCATTTATACATACAATCCTCACTTACAAATTCTCTCAAAAGAAAATAAAAGTGCAAGGAATTTAAAGGTATCAAACTGGCCGATCCCAAAAACACATTTTAACTTATATAAACATCCATGCAGTTTTAAATATGCTACAGGCACAAAGAAATCAACCACGCATATATCTCAGGCATATATAATATGGAAAAAGAAACAATAAAATATAATGATCTCTCGGACCACGGGGAGACGTCAAACACCGTTAGGTTAGATGACTAACGGCAGAGCGGTCGCTGGATCCTTAAGATAATTATATTTTAAAAAATTCTAATAATCCATAAATAAATAACAATTCAAGAGAGATGTTTTACATAATATCCAATATTTAAGAGATTTAACAATTGGCAAGTAGCAGATAAAATAACATAATCCGCAATACTTGTGAGCTTGAGGCAGGCAGTAGGCCCAATTGCAAAAATAATAAGCATATTAATTTGCAATTT
The DNA here is from genome assembly GCA_030789695.1 of Scilla litardierei. Classification (NCBI taxonomy): domain Eukaryota; kingdom Viridiplantae; phylum Streptophyta; class Magnoliopsida; order Asparagales; family Asparagaceae; genus Scilla; species Scilla litardierei. Next base: position 261,185,249 of record CM061133.1, read on the forward strand.
GATTAACTGGGTTTCTGGCCCCAAATCAGAAGTCAAAATTAATTATTAATCTGATTGGGGCTGCGGGCTCATGAGAAATATAAAACCCATTTTCATTGTTATAAACTGGGCTTCAGGCCCAATAAACAGCACATCTAATTTATTATTAAGATTTGGGCTGCTGGCCCATGGGCTGTAATGTTCAAAAATTTAATTGAACATAAGCCCTAAATCAAATTTTTAGGATATTAGCAAGGGAATGTGAAAAGACCACAAACCCCTCATTTTATAGATCTTGTTCCCCCCTCTCCACTTGTCTACGAAAATCAGCCAGAGCGGTCGGCGCAATGAAGGATTCTCCCCTGCCGATGGGAGGGGTTGCACACAGCAGCCCTCCTCGTCCGGGGGCTCAAAGGCACACAGAGAGCCCAAAGAAAGGCATACAGAGAGAAGAACAAATTATTTTCATTATCTCTGATTAAAATGGATAAGACATGATATAATTTGTTATGTGTTTTTTATATTTTAATCAGTATTAAACATGATATAATTGATTTAAACAAGCCCAAAGAAAAGCTGTGAAAAATCATATCAAATTATTTGTTTGTAATTATCTACGGGATCGATGAGATTTACTTCTAGATCAAAGATCTAGGGACGATCGTGATATAAAATCGTAGATAGAATTCCCCGCTCCCAAATGCCTAGAAAACGCCGCAACGAAAAACCGCAACAAATAGATTCCTTAGCGCGTAGAGGGTTAAATTTGAGGGGATACGGGAGAAAAAGCTCAAAGAATTTAGAGCAAACGTGCTGATAACGTGTTATAAACTCCAAGATGGAAACCAATCTAAGATTAGAAGTAGCCATGGCATAAGACATGGCTCTTTATATATTCATTCTCATATTGGGTGTTTAGGAGTCCAAGAGACTCCCCACTACAATTAGTGGAGAGTAGTAGTGAGATGATGAGGGGAGGGAGGCCAAATGCCTCCCTTAACTCACAACAGTGTGCATATTTATTGTATGATCCATATATTAGTGCGTATGGGCGTGTGCTCATGCGTGCATAGGTATGTGCTTAGTTATAAATATCTATATATACTGTATGAATATGTGTGATTTACGTATAGTAGTAGAATTATAACATTATATTGTATTGCTTGCCCCTACGGGACGATGTACGTGCATGTGTATATCAGGAGGTATATATGATGGTGTGCTTATAACTATGTATGGATGTGTCTATATAGAAGTATACTAGCTCTATGTAGATTACTATGGTTGCAGATACTTGGGTGAACATATAGTATATGTGTCCAAGTTTTACGTAGATATAAGGTAGGTGTGTAATAACATAAGAATGGATATGTGTGTAATATGTATGCATGTATTTATATCTATGAGACTATATGATGTATGTGTAAGTGTATGAATGTGAGTGTATATTGTTTTTATAGTGTATGTATGTCTGGGATAGAGTAATCTTAGTCCGCGCATTCATAAGTTGGCCCTATTCAAGGAAGTCAGAGGACTGACTTGATTTTAAGGTGGGTAGATTGTAGTGGCCTTAGTGCCATGTAAGTAGGACATGTCCATGTTTGTGTGTGGTGTAATATATGGTGTGCATATAAGTGGGCAATGATATGTATCGTGTGGTGTGTATAGGGTGTTACGTAATCATACTATTGTGATATTATTTGGTTGAATAGGGTTATGCTATTGGTTTTGATTGTATTATACGATTGTATTATATGAATTGTGTTATGCTTTAGTTGCGGTATATTAGTATTGATATATAATTAGTGATGTATGAGCGAGTGTTAATATTATTATAAGTATGATTGTTAACTAGTATTAGTAGTAGTGTTACTACTGCTATTATTATTAGTGTTAATAATAATTGAGCGTTTGGGTGTAATGGCTTGATTGTTATTTATGGGTAGTGTATGAGCGTAATAGAGAGTGTGGTGTGTGTATATTGGAGAGGAAGTGCACAAGCACCATCCTCATTTATTCCTCGCATCTTGGTTGATAAGAATTCAGAGGACGGAATTTTTCTTAAGGTGGATAGGATGTAACGACCACTTTCTGGTCGTACATACTTAGTACGTATTCTGTTTTTATGTGTGTTTTTCCGCGTTTGATTTTTAGTTGTCTTTTCCTTAGCCCTAACACGTGACCGAACCCTGTATCCACGATCCTCACGGAGGCGCGGTCGCTCCGGTATTTTCTGTGTAATTTTTGGTTGACCAGGGGTTCAGTCGTAATAACCCTATTATTAATAAATCTTATTATCTAATATTTTTAAGATTCAAATTTTGTAACCAGTTCAAACAGTACGTTATAATATCAAATCAAATCTGTTAACAACCAAATCTTATAAAATCTAACTCTATTATTTTTAGATCCTATTCTCTCTCCCCCATTTACTCCAAGCCAGTACAACTTCTCCCCAGGCTTCCACGTCGCCCACATCCTCCTCTATCCCATGTACAACTCCCCCCACGTTCTCTCTCTCTCTCTCTCTCTCTCTCTCTCTCTCTCTCTCTCTCTCTCTCTCTCTCTCTCTCCCTCTCTCCCTCCTATCCCTACTCTACAAAAGCCATGCCTTCTCCCATCAAAAACAAAACACAAAAACTCTCCCTGGGCTTTCACGCAACAGCCCAGGCTACAAAAAAACTGACAGCTACCCCTCTCCCTACTTTTAATAACCCACAAACTAAACCCTAGCTAATCTCCTCCAAGCTGCCTGCAACCAAAATAACCTAGGTCTTCACGTGCTTATCTCTTTCAAAAACCCAAACAAACCCTAGGTGCCTTCCTCCTTTCTCCCTACTCGACCCAGTCCGATGTCCTCCCTCTCCCTTACATCAGCACCTCTAGCGCCTAAGAGTCCGACCATCAACACCTTCACGCGCCCAGGCCATCAGTACCTCCACGCGCGACCCTTCGTCCATCTCCGCCCAGCCCGACAGGCTCCACACGCACAATCCCTCTCATCTCCTCTCAAACAAATACAACCCTAAGCCCTATCTCCCAGCGAATGACCCAGGCCATTTTCTTGCACCCAGACTTCACTAAACCCTTCCCAGCGCCAAGCATCAGCTCACACACAAACCCTAAGAGCCCATCCCTTCCTCCCTCCTCCACGCGTGTCCCCTCAACCAGTCGCCTACAGCCACCAGCGACTTGCGCGCCCTGCAGTCCTCCCGACCATGCTCAACCCCCATCTCGATGCCAGGCAACCCCATCTCCATCTCCCTCCATCTACCACAACCCAGACCTCCACCAGTGCCACTCCACCTCCGGTAAGCTCCCTCAGCCCACCACACTGCAGACCGCCACCCGACCTCTCTCCTTCTTGCCATTGAACCACCGCACCATCTTCTGGCCATACCCAATCCCGACACCACTATCCCCTCTCCTTCCACCTGCAAACCCATGCCAAGCCAGCTCAGATCTGACGCCGATAATCGCTCCCCATGCAGCTGCTGCCTTTGCTACCGATAGCACCCTCCAGCCGCTGTCCGCTCCTTCCCTCGTTGCTGCGGCGAGTATTCAGTCTGTAGATGTTGTAGACGTCGTACGAGTCGCTGCCCTTGATGCGTCCCAATCTCCCGCTGTATATACGGTTAGTACCCCTATCATTAACCTACAACCCACACCATATGATAGAGGACCTAATAAAATCGAATCATTAGATGTCGTACGAGTTATTTTGATAATGTAATATGTCGAAAAGAACCTAATCTGAATGTATGTTTAATCAAACCAGAAAACCGGACATGCCATAACGTAGTACTCATCAAGATGAATCTAAAGACACCAAGATCATCAAAATCAGGCAAGTGTACAATTTGTTATGAATTTTTGAAGTTTAAACTTAAAAATGTCTTTTTCACTTAAAGCTGAATCATGTGAAATTGACCCGCGAAATGACGTTCACAAAAATTACCACGATGTCCCATACTTAATTTGTGACATATTGACATAAAATATCGCATGTTTATTATTCAAGAATAAATAACGAAAAATACCGGACTGCAGCATGTTATTGAACTACCCTTTAATTTCATTGTTTTAAATTGTTGTTGAATGTTGTAACTCATGAAAAATGCTAAAATTTACATGATCATATACTCCACGGTTTATTTGCACACACGACACCATATTGGAACTTAGTTAAACGGCTTGAACATCTTGAATTCGTGAATTCGTGCGCCTCAAAGGCGAAATCGTGAACTCGTGAACTCGTGTGACTTATTTAGGCTGGCCAGTGTTTCAGCACATTTTTAAGTGGGGTTAGGGTTGAGTGGCCACTAAGCGTATGAAAGGATCCTTTCTTCGAGAGCACCACTTATACGGTGGGTTAGCGTCAATCACGATTATAACCCCGTGAGAAGAACGATTCACTCATCACGTCTTAAAGGCGAGAACCCTAAGCATGTTAGAAAATATTGCATGAAACTAGAAATAATTGTTGCAACTTCATTCGCACGTTAGAACTGCATGTCAGCTTTAAATTCATTAAAACTGCATGTCTGCTTTAAATTCATTAGAACTGCCATGCTTCGAAGCACTTACTTTACTTCAAAATTATCACGTTATAATCATGTTGTTGATAACTTGTACAATCTGTTAATGCTTCATAAATTATTACTAATCTTACACCTTGCCTGGGGTCATTTCACTTTTACTTGCAGACCTTTGCTGACATACATTCGTGTTTTGGAATGTATGTAAGATAACGAGCTAGAGTACCAGGAGGAATCGGTTGAGATGCCTGACCTAGAGAGCCAGGAGTTGCAGTTGACGTTGAGTCACTCCCTGTGGAGGACTATAGACTAGTGTTGTTGCTTTTTTTCCTTTTCGTTTGCTTTAGTACCTTGTAGTATGAGCTTGTACCATGTTTTAGTTCTTTGGCCATGCTGAGGCCCTGTTGTTTTCATTTCAGGTACGCACTTCTAGATATGGCTATTGAATGAAATAATATTCTATTGTTCTTATTGCATGCAAGAGACTGATATGTTGTTATCACAGACCTTTAGTGAACTCAAGCTTCACCGCTCCAGTTCATGCGAACCTTCGTAACGTTCTCGCTTCCATCATATTTTGGGAAGTGGGACGTCACACCGATGAATCTCTGAAGTCATCATGATGATTCGGTAGCGGGGAGATATCAAGAAGCCCCCACCACTCGGAGCACGACACATGCCGCGTGCGGCTCTGGTGAGAAGCTGAGGCAACGCCTCGGCTTCAGATCTTGCCATATGGCACACCTTCGACGGTCGAGATCGGTCGTCGTCCTTTATAAAACAAGGAGGGGGTAAATGGTGGACGGTTCCTGCTTTCGAATTTCAAAGGTCTTCAGGAGGGTGGAGGCGAGATTGGCGAAGCTGTACCCCTCCTTGGAGGTAGACTTCTCCAAGTTGACTGTGGCCTCCGATGATGAAGAGGAGGATGTTGATGCTCAGGGGGGAGGCGACACCGCATAGTCTTCGTTGGGGGGATTGCATATGTAGGGCCGGTCTTGGGGCCAGGCGTATGACCTAGCGTAGAAAAAACTATGTAAATGTATTAATTTCAACTTTAATGAAATATACCTTGGTGGTTCGCCCTTTTTATCTTCTGTGCTTGTGTTGCTGCTTATCGTCCCTTTATGCCTTAGTGTGTGTATGCCCCCAACTTTCTGCTTGGAAGTGGCTAAGGCCCAGGAGAAGCGGAATGTTGTGGAGTCGACGCCTATCGAGGTCGAAGCTCGTAAGCTTGCCCCGGAGTTTGAGAAGTCTATTGAGGGCGAAGCTCGTAAGCTTGCCCTGTAGTTGAGGGAGGGGAGGGTACGAGCCGTAGCTCTGTCCTTAACCCACCTGGTTCCTATCGAGGGAGAAGCTTGTAAGCTTACCCCGGAGTTGTGGGAGGGGAGGGTGCAAGCCATAGCTCTGTCTTTAACCCACCTGGCGTCTATCAAGGGAGAAGCTCATAAGCTTGCCTTGGAGTTGAGGGAGGAAAGGGTGCGAGCCGTCGCTCGTTCCTTAACCCACCAATGACACTATCGAGGGTGAAGCTGTTAGGCTTGCCTGGAGTTGAGGGAGGGGAGCGTGCGAGCCGTAGCTCATTCCTTAACCCACCGGCGATCTATCGAGGGCAAAGCTCATCAGCCTACGTCGGAGTTGAGGGAGGGGAGGGTGCGAGCCGTAGCTTGGTCCTTAACCCACCTGGTGCCTATCGAGGGCAAAGCTCGTAAGCTTGCTCCGGAGTTGAGGGAGGTGAGGCTGCGAGCCGTAGCTTGGTCCCTAACCCACCCGGCACCTATCGAGGGCGAAGCTCGTAAGCTTGTCTCGGAGTTGAGGGAGGAGAGGGTGCATGCCGTAGCTCGGTCCTTCACCCACCCAGCGCCTATCGAGGGCAAAGCTCGTAAGATTGTCCCAGAGTTGAGGGAGGGGAGGGTGTGAGCCGTAGCTCGTTCCTTAACCCACCCAGTGCCTATCGAGGGCGAAGCCTGTAAGCTTGCCCCGGAGTTAAGGGAGGGGAGGGTGCGAACGGTAGCTTGTTCCTTAACCCACCCGGTGCCTATCGAGGGCGAAGCCTAACTTGATCATTTGATGCAGGAGTGAGGGGAGTGCTTCGATGGTGGTCATGTATGGCCGCCCTATGATGCCATAGTACGCCGACGTGATGCCGATGACAATGAATTGCGTCATCCGAGTGACGATTCTTGGCTCCTCCCCCAAAGACATCGGCAGGGTGATGACTCCGACGATGGGAACCAAGTGACCGGTGAAGCCGACAATCGGACCCATGCACGACCTCAGATCTGCTTGCCTCAGCCCCATCTTCTCGATCGTCGACATAAAAAGAATATCGCACGAGCTCCCGGTGTCGATCAAGAGGCATCTGACTATGGCTGTTTCAATCTGGGCTTCAATGACGATGTCGTCATCATGTGGTAGTTCGACCCCCTCCAGGTCATCGTCTGAGAAAGAGATGGGGGGCTGAGCTGCTCTCTTCTGCTTTGCTTCATCGCCCACACCCATCGTCATCACTTATCGAGCGTATGCTTTTCTGGCCGAGGTCGATGCACCACCCAAGGATGGCCCACCGTATATTATATCTATGTGCATGATTGCTCTGGGCTGGCAAGGGCCGTCTAGGACAACATTTTGGGGCTGGTTCGGTCAATGCACTCCTGGGGGCGCTCTTTCATCGCGAGCATGTCACCTCCCCTCAACGAATCCTTGAATATGTCCCACCTAAATTAGTCGTTCGATGTCCCTCTTCAGAGTAAAACACTCGTCGATATTATGACCGTGATCACGGTGATACCGACAGTATTTTTATGGATTCCTCATGGTTGGGATCGTCCACCTCTCCTGAGGTGGGTCTTGGAGAAGTCCGGCTCTCGTTGCTACGGCCAATACTTCGATCATGGGGGCGTTGAGCTACGTGTACTGGGCCTGCTATCGTCCTTCGGGTCGGCTGACCGCCTGCAGGGGCTCTCTATATGTGGCGAACCCTCACGCTGGTCCGGGGCGATCTTGTGGTCGGTGGCCCCCTTGGTCACGCCTTTGGTTGCCGAGTTGGTCGTGTCCCCTAGGGCGTTCATCCAGCCTTGATTGACCATCAGGCCGCCGCTCGTTGCGGGATGTCCCAACTGGGGCGACCACCTTCTTTACCCCCAGAGCATCCTCGCTCAGCATGAACCTCTCCGCCCGGGTGAAGAGTGCATCCAGATCGGTGGGCGGATCTTGGAGGAGCAACTTGTGCAGGCTCTGGTTAGTCAGCCCTTTCTTGAAGGCTGCCATGTCGAGCTCATATCAGCAGCACACTATGCCGAGCCTTTCTGAAATGATGCAAAAACTTTAGGATCGTTTCCCCTTCTTTCTAGACTATCGAAAATAAATAGTCCACAAGTTTCTTCCTTCTCCGTCCTGCCCTGAACTGTTGGCAGAAATTATTGGATAGGTCATCGAAGACTTCGACGGAGCGGGCAGGCTAGCCGTTGTACCACTCTAATGCCAACTTCCTCAGAGTCATTTAGAAGCCTCGACATAGGAATGGATCATCCGCGCCTTGAATCTCCATTGCCCCTCTATACCACTGCACATGCTCGAGGGGATCGCCTGCACCAGCATATAGTTCAAGCTAAGGAAGCTTGAATCTACGAGGTATCGGGGCTGCGGTTACTCGTCTGGCCAGGGGGTTAGCCACTTCTGGGTAGGTTGGTCGCGTAGGCGACTTGAGAGGGTGCGCAGGCAATCTTCGGGCGTCGATACGGCCACTTTGACCGCCTTGCCCATCACTAGAGTCGCCAGATGGGCCACCTTGGTGCTCAGTGACGTCCCTTCCCTGCCTTAGGGGAGTCCTGCTTCGATCGCGGCTTCGTCGGCGACGATCATCACGCCTATGGGATTGGCGGGCCGACCTACGGATGCTCCCTCCGAGCGACGAGATATCCACCGGCGGTGGGCTACGTGCATGCCATCGGTTCAGAGTTGACACCTCCAGGATCCTATGGCTCTCCTTCTGGAGCCTTTCTTGCGCAGCGATGATGAATCACAACTGTCGACGTGCGATCTCTTCATCCACCCGTATTTGTTCTACCACGGCCTCTGCCTCATCGTCAAGCTACCTCGATTGAACACCGGCTTCTTCTTCGAGGTGCCTCTGATGAGCGGCCTCCATCTTTGCATCTAGATGTCTCTGTTGGGCCGTTATCTCTTCGTTGAGCCCCCTCCGTAGGGCGGCTGCTGCTTCTTCGATCTGGGGATGAAGTCTGTGCCTTACATTCAAGGGTGAGGGGGGCGATGGACATCCCAGCCCCACCCGCACCCCAATCATTCATCATCTTTGTAAAGGCTTCAAAGGCTTGGTGAACAGCATGGGCCGAGGCGTGAATAGCCTCCGCCATCCCCTCAGGGGGTACATCTGCCAGGGAAGTACTTTCGAGAGGACGTGGCTAGTCCTCCATGGGCTGTTTGCCACAGTTAGGACTAGGATTGAACTGTATGGGATTAGACATGAGTGTGACCCTAAGTTCCTACAGACGGCACCAATTATTGCAGGGTGGAATCTGCTTACAATGAATTTGTATTGATGTGGGAAACCAAGGGCACGATGGTTACAAGTTCAGGGTGGAAGACGAGGCTAATCCCGATTTGTTGAGTATTGGTGTTTCATACCAATGTTATTTTGATGATGACCAAAACGTTATGTTGTTGCTAATGACTCTCTTGGTTTAGTCTCATAGTTAACATTTCAAGCATATCATTTCTGGAGACTAACACTTGGTGCAAGGATGGACATTGAGAGGAGCAATGCCATAGCTTGGACTTAAGGGGTGCCAAATCTTGGAGATGATGGAGAGCATCAAGGCTTTCAGATTGAAGCCATAGACTATAAGGAAAGCAATGTAATCCATGTAATATTTCATTTATTGCTTTACTCCTTTTTGAGTCTAGGTTAAATATAATGCCTTGATAGACGGTCTACTCATTCTTGCATATGCATTTAACCATATTAGTGAGCCTTAGGATTATCATAGAATCCAACCCAATAGGTTCATCTTGCCTAAAGGCTCAATTGGAGTCTCTGGCTCTCCTACAGGCGACTGTTGAAGGTTTTACAGTCGACTGGGTGATTCCAGGCGCTTGTCGATCCTTCTACAGTCGACTGTAGTGCACTGCTCAAGTCAACCTTTTATTAACTCTTACTTGAGCTTATGGAACAGTCGACTGAATGTCAATTTACAGTCGCATGTCTTCCAACAGTCGTCTGTGAATTATCCTACAGTCGACTGTGCGCAACTTGATTTTTCTGGACTTCATCCCAATTTGTAAGTCAGTCGACTGTTGCAGTTTTACAGTCTCCTGTTCACTGGCCATCAGTCGTCTGTATGAATACAGTGCATAAGTTGCATCTCTCTGTTTTATTTCCATCCCATGCAGTAGTCGCCTATGCTGTATACAGTCGCCTGTGTTGTCTTTTACAATCGACTGTCCTGGCTCAGATTATAGCCATTGGGGGTTTATTTAGCCGTTGGTTAGTCGACTGTCGATGACGTTTCAGCCCAGATTCTAGCCGTTGCAGCTTTGTGTTTTTGGCTCTATCCTTGGGTTTTAAGAGTTTATATAGGGTTCCTATATATATGAGAGGGATGAGATTATTAGAACTTCTTGATTCTCTTGAAACTCATTAGAGTTTAATTAAGCCACTCCTAAACTCTCACATTTCCCTCTTAGAGCTCATTCTCTCCTTCATGCATTGAAGTCAAGCTCAAGGAAAATCATCCAAGTGCATTTCAAGCAAATCTCATCACTTGGAGATCCTCTTCCATGCCTTGCATTCATTAATGCGTAAGTTTATCTCAAGGCATATGTAAGAGTATATATTTTACTTTATGTTTCTTTGAAATCCCTAATTCTCTTTGTGGGAATTAGATACTCTCTTTGTGGGAGTTTGGTGTCTTAGTGTAGGGCTAACCCTAATTCTCTGTGTGGGAGATAGTAATTCTCTGTATGGGAGTTTTACCCTTGTGTAGGGTTGGTTTGGTTCTTGTGTATGACAAAATACTCTATGTGAGGTATCTCTTTGTAGGAATGTATTCACTTCTCTTTGTGGAAATTATAGTGAATATTGGTGTGGCTGGACGTACCCAAGTTTGGGAAACCAGGGTAATATCTTGTGTTTGCGTTTGGATTGATTGTGTTAATTAATTCCTCTTGCATTTATTAGTCCACATTTGCAAGTTAAATTTTAATTACACAATTATTGCCATTACTCTATTCACCCCCCCTCTAGCGTGTTTGTTGTTAGTATTGCAAGGTAGACGGTCCTTACAATTGGTATCAGAGCGAGGTTATAGCATACAACAACGATGGCATTCCTTGCTATATCTGCGTCGCATGAAGAAGGTCTATCAACCGTACCACCCCCGCTCTTCAACGGAACCAACTACCCAAGTTGGAATATCAAGATGATGATCTACTTGGAGGGTCAAGACCTTTGGGACATCACGGAGTCGCCATTTGAGAAGCCTATTACACCCGTGGCTTCAAGGACAAAAGCGGAGAATGACTCGATCAAATTCAATGCGAGGGCTATGAATGCATTCTATTGCGCCCTCACTTCAAATGAGTTCAACCGCATATCCATGTGCAAAACGTGTAACGAAATTTGACATACATTGGAGATTTCTCATAAAGGGACTTCGAAGGTAAAGAAATCTAAACAATGCGTATTTAGATCTAAATATGAGTTGTTTAAGATGCAGAAAGGTGAAAACATCTCGAAGATGATCACAAGGTTCACAGAAATAGTGACGCTTTGGAAGGACTTGGGAAGGTGATTTTCCAAGAGGATCGAGTGGAGAAGATCCTTGACTCGCTCACATCTCAATGGGAGTCAAAGGCCAACGGTATTTTGGAGTCTAATGACATGTCCAAATACACCGTTGAGGAGTACATTGTGAATCTAATGGCATATGAAGTAAAGCTTCTACACAAGAAGGAGATTCAACCATCCAAGCCTGAGAAGCCGGAGAAGCAAAAGGGGGTTGCATTCCATGCCGAGAAGGAGCCAATCGAGTGGAGAAATAAATCCCATCGAGAAGCCTCGAGTGAAGATGATGGAGAAGAAGATGCTAGCGATGATGATTTCATCGAGCTTGCCAAGCAATTCAAGGCATTCCTCAAGGGCAAGCAAGGTAAATCTTTGTCAAATTTTTCCTCCAATTCTAACAAGTTTCCTACTTGTTACACTTGCAGTGGTAAAGGTCATCGCTCTACCGAATGCCCTTCCAACCCCTCCAAAGATTACTATCAATGAAAAGGGAAGAAACATTGGAAAGGCAAGTCCTAATTCAAGAACCAAAAGAAGGGACTTGTCGGCACATTCGATGACTCGGATGAGGATTCATCTAGTGACGAAGAGGGAGATGACAAGGAGCAAGCCCACATGTGCTTTATGGCAAAAGGGGAAGAGTCTTCGTCAAGCTCTAGTGAGGAGGAAAGCGATGGTGAAGAAGAGGAGGAGCCAAAGCTACCATATGAGGAGCTTGAGTATCGTTTCAATGTGGCCTCCAACATGGCAAGTAAGTACATCGACTCATATGCTAAATTGAAAGCAAAATTTAAGAATGCTATGAGTAGGGTGCATGCTTTAGAATCTACTAGTGTAAATAATAATAATGATGATTTGCATATTTGTGACACTAGTGAGAGAGACACACTTCACTCTCAAGTTAAGGATTTGAGCACTTCTAATGAAAAATTATTAGCTCAAAATCTTAGATTAGAATCTCGCATTCAACAACTTTCGTTGAAATACGAAGAGGAATCCCGAAAGCTCAAAAGCTTTGTTTATTCTAGGGATTCACCCCACAGTTTGCTTGAAAAACAACATCCAGCAAACCATAGAGGAGGTTTGGGGTATATTCAAAATGTGGTACCTAAACCCACCTCTAATTCTTCTTTTGGTGCAAATACAAGACATATTGCTAAAGCACCTAATAAGAATCACCATGCTTTCTTGTATAACAATAACACCAACAAGAAGCATGTAAATTACAAGGTGGTGAGAAAAAATGAAAATTCTTTATTTTTTGCTAAGAAGCAAAATCCTCATTCTATGCATGCCAAGAAATTATTTTCTACCCCTAAGCATGCCACATCCATCCCTCTTGCAAAGGCAAACCCCTTGCCTAGGAAATCCTTGAGTTTATGTATTCCCATTTAGTGTAGTGTGCAAGAGAGGGATAGTTACATCAACCCTCTAGTTAGGGATGTGATCACCTTATGTGATTACATTAGGAAATCAAACTCCTCTTGGGTTTGGTTCCCTAATTTTAGGTTCCTCACGCATATACATATTGCATGGGGATTGTGCTTAAATGTTTATTTTCAGCATACCCATTGTTTGTGTGTGTTTCATGATTTTGAAAATTTTTTCAAATTTATTTTTCCTGAAAATATGGACCTTGGGGAATACATTGTTTTTTTGGAAGAATAATGAGCATCTTTATTAATATCGTAAATGTACAAAAATTACAGATGGCAGTGCACAGGGAGGGGGAATGAAGGAGTGGGGAGCGGGCACAAGCGCCGTCACCCACTACCAGCAAACTCCCTCACCCTTTACCTACCCAGAATAGTAAACAAAAACTAGGACATGGACTAGCAAGTCCTCCTAACCAGCATCTCTAAAATCCCAATTTTACATAGCTTTCTTTACCTCCTGGCTATTGGCGTTAAGTTGATGGAGAATATCTTTAGTAGCCGCCGCTATTTCTTCAAACAACACTGTGTTTGGTTTCTTGATACCTATGAACACCCTATTATTCCTTTCCTTCCAGATGTGCTAAACCAAAACTGATAGAACTATACTCGCCAATATACCAATAGTCTCATTCTTCCCAAATCTAGACACGAAGTAATCTCCAACTTTGGCTAAAAGTGGTACTATAGGGTCCAACACCCCAAGTTTGAGTAGACTCCTGAAAAGAATGTATTTTGCGTAATTTCATTCAAAAAATAGGTGATCTGTAGTTTCAGCCTTCTCCCCTTCACACAGCACACACCCGGTCTCAATTTGAGGGTTCCATTTGTTCAAAACGTCTATAGTTGCCAATTTTCCAAGGAAAGCTCTTAATAAGGTAATACTCATTTTGGGGACATTATATTTAGACCATACCAGCGATGAGTAAGCAAACGCCGGCCGCCTTTGACGAGTTCCCTCCCAGGCGGTTGCAAATGAGAAATCTCCCTTGGCCGCCTAGCATCATTCATCATTGCCCGATGATAGAGTGACATTCTGAAGCAATGGCCGGATGTGTGAAATGGTTGGATCATTGGACCAGCCACCAGATCCATGCTAATAATCATTAACCCGCCTAGTAGTAATCGCAGTTGGAATGTCATGTATATCAGCCAAATGCCCGCAAGGGAGCCAATTGTCTTTCCAAAACAAAGTAGATTTGCCATCCCGTACAATCCTCTTGATAAGGTGTTTAGAAAAAGACCTGCTCTGTAGCATAAACTTCCAGGTACCAAAGTGGGTTTCTCTCCCCTTATCTGAAAAAAATTGGGATATATCTTTGTAGTTGGAGCGCATATAGTTTGCCCATAACCCCTCAGTGGATAATAGCTGCCATGTAAGTCTCACCCCAGCCACCATATTCATATCCTTTAGTAGTCTCAATCCCACCCCTCCCTCCTTCGTGGGAGTGCAGATGTCCTTCCAAGCCCAAATGCGGGAAGAACCACAGATGAATTTCCTACAAGCAGATGTAATAATCCGGAGAACATTTTTAGGAATACGATATACCTGAAGCCAGAAATTAATCATGCCATATATGACTGATCTGACAAGCTCGATGCGACCTGCTTTAGATAACAAACTTGAATTCCAGCCCATAAGCCTCTAATTATATTTGTCAATCAGTCTCCTAAAGATAGATGATTTTGGATATTTTGTAGATAGGGGCAGCCCCAGGTAGGTGGTGAAGGCGTTGCCAACCTTAATCCCCAGCACATTGGCTAATGCCATAGGCTCTTTAGTACCTTTACTGAATATGGCAATACTTTTATCCCAGTTGATCACCAATCCAGTAAAATTAGAAAAATCTTCAAGCAATGATTTTAACCCAGTATAAAATAGCTTATTCGCCCTGCAGAATAATAGTAGATCATCTGTAAAAAGCAGATGAGATATGGCTCCACAACGTCTCATGGGATGGATAGTTCCAGAAATAAGGGACTTTTCAATAAGTAGTGAGAATGCCTCCATAGCAATAACAAAAAGATATGGGGAGAGGGGGTCCTCCTGCCTGAGACCTCTGTTACCTTCAAAGTATCCGACTGGAGAACCATTGACCATAACTGAGAAGGTAGGTGTAGAAATGCACTCAGTAAACCAGAAGATAAATTTCCTTGAAAATCCCATGCGATGCATGATGTAATACACAAATTGCCGATTTACACTGTCAAATGCCTTGCGAAGATCTAACTTTAGGCAAGCTCTAGAACCCATTTGGTTGCTGAAATCGCGAATTTGTTCATGAGCTAGTAGAGCACTATCTGAAAGTAGTTTACCCTTCAAGAAAGCCGACTGGTTAGGAGAAATAAGTTCATGCACCACAAACTTGAGCCTGTTGCAGATGATTTTACTGATAGCCTTGTATATAACATTGCAACATGCTATGGGCCTATAGTCCCCCAAGCTACTGGCCGAAGTTTTCTTAGATACCAATGTTAGATTAGTATGATTAATGGGGTGCATAAGGTTGCCAGTGCAGAAAAACGAGTGAATAGCTTCAGAGATATCTTTACCTATCATGCTCCGGCTCTACTGATAGAAAAAACCATTGAAGCCATCTGGGCCAGGGGATTTATCCACCCCTATTTGGAAAACCGCATCTTTGATTTCATCATTAGAGATTCTACGCTCAAGCCAAGAAGGCGTCTCCGAAGTTAATATCTTCTTAGTAACCAGCCTCGGAAAAACATTACAATAGTTTGATTGATGATAAAGAGAAGCATAATAAGCGGGAGCATTGATTCTGAGGTCCTCAAAAGCATTGGAATGGGACCCAGAGGCATCAACAAGATGGCCAAGATTATTTAGGATCTGTCTAGACTTCATAGCATTGTAGAAGAACTTCGTGTTTTTATCACCCAAATTAAGCCAGGTTTGTCTGCTCTTTTGTCTCAATATGGCCTCTTCCCCCATAATTAATCTGTGTAGTTTATTGGAAAGGTCATGTTCTAGCTTTTGAAATGAGATGTCAGTGGAGAGATTCGGATGTAGTCTGGCTTCCTCCAACTTGCGCCTACACTCCAAAATAGTGGTATTGTGATTTGCCGCCCAGATCTTTAAAGCCGGCTTCAAGTTCCGCAATTTAATAAAAAGTCTATGCATAGGGGAGCCCACAACATGTTGCCTCCAAACCGAATCCAGCACTTCCTGATACCCTTCACGAGAAGTCCATATATTGAAGAACTTGAAGGGTTTCGGATAAGATGTCAACTTAGTGGTCAAATTGACTAGCATAGGAGAATGGTCACTAGTGCTCGGATCCATATACTCAACAAAAGCTTCCGGGAGAACATTTAAAAATTTTGCTGTGCATAGAACTCGGTCTAGCCGTGCAGAAATCCTGCCTGCACCAATACGGCGATTACTCCAACTCATTATAGGGCCAATGCTTTTGAGGTCAAGTAAAGCACATTTGTTCAGACAATCGTTGAATTCATCCAATATTTTCATCTCTCAACGTCTCCCACCTGACTTTTCTCTTGAGTATTTAACACAGTTAAAATCTCCACCTATAAGCCACACATTGCCATCCACATTTGCAGCATCCCCAACCAATTGTTCCCACAGAGTGATGTGTTCACTTCTCAGATTTGAGCCGTAAACCCTAGTTATTACCAACGACAACCCTCTTACATTCGTACAACATAGGGTAATATGTTGCCTTAAGAGGCTCTGAACTGCCAACTGCCATATAAGATTATCCCAGGCAATCAGAATACGCCCATTAGAGTCCACTGAAAAATTATCAACAGAAGAACAATCTTTAGGGAACCCTGATTTCCAGTTCCCTACCCCCTCTTTCAACTTAGTCTCTAGCAATACGACCATGGACGGCTTAAGATTCTGAAGTCTTTCTCTTAGGTCTCTCCTTCTAACTGAACTGTTGAGACCTCTAATGTTCCAGGAAAAATAGACATTAATCAAGATGTTGGTTTGGCCTCGCCGATGCCCCATCCTTTAACCGCGAACTCTTTCTCAAACCCCCCTAGTTGTCGCAGTTGAACATTTGGGATTTTTACCATTCCCAGCTTCATAATGGGCTCCAGGAGCTTCCTCTCTACTAGTGTGTTTGATATGATCTTGTTCCCACTCTGTATTGACTAATAGTTGATCAGGTATCTTGTCAATCAAAGTCTCCTCAATAGCTTGACTGTCAAACAAAGTATTCTCAACATCTTCGAAATTGCTTTGCACCCTACTTGCTTTGTTGGTGGTCGGTTCCCCAATGGCTTGGTACACAGCAATTCTTCCCACATTCCCTTGATGCAAATCAGTATTAGGACTAGCATTAGTCCTGGGAAAGCTAATATTAGAATGAACATCCCCATGAGCTTCAGGACTTGTCACTTCCAGGTCTTCAATAATTAATGCCCTCTGCATTTCCATCTCACTGGTTACTAGCTTGATTGGATTCTTAGCCGCCAACACTTCAGAGGAGACTGTGTAGTGCCCTTTGGTAGCTACTGCACACGTACTAGAGGGGGGTGAATAGTACTTAAAATAATCAAGATAGTTATTCCTAATTATTGTGCAAGAAACAAACGACAATGCGGAATTAAACAACTATCAACAAGAATTAAAACATACGCAAACAAACAATATTACTGGGTTCGGATCCACCCAAGTCTCCCCGAATTGTTCCTGGTGATCCTACGTCCCAACCACCCGGATTCCGTCCGGATACTTGAGTTAGCAACCCTAACTCAAGATTTTCACTATGAAGTACTTGTGAAAAACCTTCACAAGTCAAATCATACACAAAGTAATTTGTGACTCCCACAACCCGGGATCACAACCACACTCTCACAACCGAGAGTGAAACTTACAATTCAAATATGAAATGAAATAAACACTTACCTACAAAATCCTATGCCTTGAGTAAATCTTACCAAATTAGGGCAAGGAGGGATTTTGAGGAAGATGTTGCCACCAAACCCTAGCTTCAAGAAGATGGCCAGCAATGGAAGCCTAGGGTGGAGTATGGTGACTAGAATCAAGCTCTTGGCTTGAGAAGCTCACAATGGAGAGAATCTCTCTTGAGGAAGATGGCTCAAAGAGTGAAGGGAGAGATTCTTGTGAGGGAGAGAGAGCTTTGAATTAGCTTGGGAGAGCTCTTCTCTTAGGTCTGAAATTGCTTGTAAAATGGACCTTCAACCTTGCCTCAAACGTATCAAGTTTGTATTTATAGAGGCAAGGAAAATCGTGTTGGAAAAGTTCCCAACGGCTCTTTTTTGAACCCAACTAGTCGGTCAAAGAACAACCACCGACCGACTAGTTCATCAACTAGTCGGTCGGTCAATCAACGTAGACCGACTAATGGAAGAACAGCCAAAAGTCGAAGTTCCAGGCAAAGACAACTAGTCGGTCTAAGAAGACTTGCCGACCGACTAGTTTCACAACTAGTCGGTCGGTGAATGATCTTTGACCGACTAACGTCGAAATAGAATAGGCAGACTTCAAGTTGACTTAGTCAGTTTAAGAACAAATGCTGACCGACTAGTTTCTCAACTAGTCGGTCGGTAAACGTTCTTTGACCGACTAACTCGAAACAGTAGCTCAGGCTGAAAATGACTGTACACAACTAGTCGGTCTAAGAAGGATTACTGACCGACTAGATCGTCATCTAGTCGGTCGGTGACTCTTCTTTGACCGACTAACTGTAGTCATGGAAAGAGCTGAATAAAGAGAGGCAAACTAGTCGATTCATGTAGAGTTGCCGACCGACTAGATCGTCATCTAGTCGGTTGGTGACTCTTCTTGAACCAATTAACATGCACTCGAAGCCGAGGAAAGAAGCGATAGGCTTCGGGAAAGTTTCTAATGGCTTCTATGAATATCCTAGCTCTAAGATATGAGCGAAATGAAGATTATAAAGTAAGTCCTACTCAAGGCTTAACATTCTAATCTATGAAGCTAGAAGACTATAAAATAAACCTTACGAGCCGTCTTCAAAGCTTCAATCTTCATTCCTCTTAACTTCAATATTGCTCCTTGAGCTTCAACGAAGCTTCAGGCATACGATCACGCGTATTGAGAAGTCTTGAGACGTCGCTTTTGATGTTCGTATTCTTTTGGCGACGATCTCCATAACTGCGCTCACAAATAAGTTAGTAAACATTATTTATGTTTGCTCATCATCCAAAACCAAATCCGGGGAATCAATACACAACAGACCGTAGTATTAGTAATGGGTCCATCAAGTTGTTCATTAACTGGCTGTGATATATCTGAAGGTGTATCTGAAACCTGTGTAACGACCTGTTTTCATCAACACTACAATTTGCGTGTTTAACCTATTAAACTATTTTCTGTCAGGAGTTTTATGATTTCGAAAATTTCTTATAAAAATATTTTGAAATATCAAACCAGTTATGGAGTATTTTAGTAAGTTCGGGTTTCATCGAATACCGCTAAATAATCTAGTAAAAATTCATTTTCGATTATTACCGTTTTGGCTTAATGAATTTATTTTCTATACAAACATCATCAAAACGTTTTAAAACTTCTACGGTAACATTCTATGATCATTTAGGGACTCGCTTATTAATTTCGTAGTTTTCTGACGTCGAATCAATAGAGAACCCATAAACCCGCTTCCTAAACGTTTTAGCCCACGATTCGTATTTCCGTAGCTCAAATTGTAAATCGGACTTCATATTCACGATACTCGTGACGATACGAACCCGTGGGTATGTTTTCGTAATTTTTCGGACACGTTTACTAGTAGGGGCAAAATCGTAATTTTGTTACAAATTTTACCATCGCTAATTACCTTGCTTAATTACTAATTAAATTAACCTAATTACTAATTACCCTAACATGATTAACATGTGGAGGAGACAACCGTTCAAAATTTTCAAAAAAAGTTAATTAATTGCAAATCTTATCATAATCCCCTTTTTGACTAAATATTAAATGCTTAAGTTAAATATTAATTTCTTAAACCTATTTAAACCCCCCTTAATCCCTCTTCTCATGCATCTTCAACCTCCCCTCCGACGAAGCTCCGGCCAACTTTCCGGCGAACTCCCCCATCTCCGGTGAGCCCCACACTACCCTCTTCCATCTCCACATCTTCAACCTCTCTCAACCTCCCTCAATCTCTCTCTATCTCTATTTAAAAACTCAAACAAACCCCATGAACCCATCATGGCCATGGCCAACTCCGGCCAACTCCGGCCAACTCCGACGACGGCGACTCCTCCGGAAGCGACGGCAACCTCCCCTTGATCCCCCCTCCATCCATCTACAACTCTCTCCCCATTCCCCATTGATTATACACAAGAATCAATCAAAGAAGAAAAAAACCAAAACTGGGCATTTTCGGCCGGCCGGCGACGGCCAGTGGCCGGCCACCCCACCAGTCCTCCATCTTGGTCCTTGCTCCATTGGTCTCCTTCCCCATTGATTCACCTACACAAAGAAGGAAGAAGAAGATGGAAACAAAAAAAAGAAAAGAAAAGAAAAGAAAGTTCACAGTTTTTGAAAGTTGTGGTGCTGCCAATATTTTGAAGGGAAGAGAGAGAATGGAATGAGATTTGTGAAGGGAATTTTGGGAGATAAGAATTTTGTGAAGGGAAAGAAGGATTAGTACAGGGGAAAGATTTTTGTTAGGATTTTGTTTAAGTTTTTTTAGGAATTATTTTTATTTGTATTTTATACACATATACGTATACGTGCATATGTATTACGCACGTAGTACGGAACTTTGTAATCTTGATTATTAATAAATAAAAAATGGGTGCGTGCATATGGTGTTTGTAGGTAGACGTCCCTGGAAGACCCCGACCCCCGGACGCGGTAAGAGACCCGCCCAAGGAACCGGACTACAACCGGTCACGACTACAGGCAAGTAAATACCATATATATGTGTGTGTTGCAAGTATTTCTACCGTATATATATGCAAGTACTAACTACCATGTTTACTGCACTGTACTCGCAAGTATCAACCACCTCCTATTGTGTTTTACTGTACGCAAGTACCCACCACGTATTTGTGTATGTTGGATTATACTCATGGTTGCTTGTATTGTCGTACACACTATTGGGCCCGCGGTCATACAGAGCACATTACAGAAAACACTATTGGGCCCTCGGGCATTTACAGAGCACATTACGGAACACACACTATTGGGCCCTCAGGCATTTACGGAGCACATTACGGAACACACTATTGGGCCTTCGGGCATTTACAGAGCACATTTACGGAGCACACTATTGGGCCCTTGCGGAATTTAAGATCGATGCACTAGTTTGTTTGTTTACTATGCCATTATTGCTGACTTGATACCACTGTTCTACTTACTAAGTCGAGACTACTCGAACGTGGCAAGGCGGTATAATAACAAGCGGTCTTAAATTACGACCGAATCAGTGTCTAGAAAGGAATGGGAAGGGGGTTGTTCAACTAAGGGACTTGTTCCTACGGTCATAGAATTGACCTGTGCCTTCAAGCCCTGACTGACTGGCTGATTTGGAAGTTAAGTTAGACTTCTGATTATTAGGCCTGCCTACACTATTAGATAGTCAAGCGGTGTTTGTTACCTCTTGTTCGTTCATTACGTTGCAACCTTTACTTTCTGTTAGTTTTTACTTGCCGCTTAGCGCTGACATGTGTTTCATTGTTTTCTCTGAAATACATGTCAGACTACGAGCCGACGGAGTACGTGGAGTATTACACTGAGGACGATCCCGCAGACCAGGGATCAAAGGACGTTCTAGAGACTGTATCAGCAGAGGAGTAGGAGAATCTAACTCAACACAGCATCCTTCACCGTTAGTGTGCTTCCCTTTACCGTCAGTGTGTTTACTTACCGCCAGTGTGCCATTTACCTTCGAGTGTTATACTTTACTTTTCTGTCGAGTCAATGTAGGCCGTACTATAAGGCCCAGTCCTGTATTACTTATCATCTATTGGATAATAAAGATGTTGTGTGTTGTCTCTCTGAGTTTGCATGACAAGAATCTGCCTTCGATGGAATTACTACAGACGCTTAATGTGCATCGAACAAGGAAGAAAAAAATTCCTCTTTGTTTTGTGCACATGCGGACCTTCGTCGCGTCCTCGCTCCTGAGTATTATGGGAAGCAGGGCGTGACAACCTGTGACCCCTCACCACTTTGATTATTACCAGAACCCTGATTATCAATTGGTTGGATTGAAGGGAGCTTCGGTTGATCTGGGCATAGATCATCAGCATGGCTAAAACAGATGCATTTGCTACACCTCGGTGGTTCTCCCTCATATTTCGTATCAATGGTAATGATGGACCCATCATCCAACTCAAGACCCACAGAGGTAGAGGCATCTAAGCGTCAACTTCAACAAGGCATCTAGCATAAGATAAACGATCTAGTCGTGCCGTTGCTCTGTCTAGACAAAGAGGGGTGCCAATCACCGAAGAAGTAATGTTTAAGATATCCTTTGTCCACATGCCTAAAGGAAGCCCATGGAATTGGATCCAAACCGGTACCATTGTAAGCATGTCCCTGTCATGCCTAAAAGTAGGACTCCATCTCTGTAGAACAGTCAATCTCCCATCGAATAGCCATGGGCCACCATAGAGTACTCGCTCACACTCCTCTGGACAATCAAACCTGAAGTAAAAGAACACATTCTCTCTACTATAAATTTGTACCCCCTTCTTCAATTTCCACAACCGGTCAACCCAAGCACTGAGTTGTCCGTAATAGGGGACATCCCCAAGGACATACCCAACCAAGGTGTTTTCCAACGCTCCGCACCCTTCTCAAGCATAGAAGACACAACCCTACCAACCCTAACTCCATTCTCCTTAATCACAGGGGGTACGAATGACATGGAAAGCGAGTCATCGTAAGGTCTCTTATTAGAACAGACATCTGACCAAGAGGGCTTTGGCCATGTAGTGTTAATGTGAAGAGGAATATTCGGTTTAATTGGAATTTTGTCAAATACCTTCTGGGCGCCAATTGGAAGAACACCACTCTGGCCTTTGGTGGGATGATCAGGTTGCCAGTGAACATTGCTTTGACGAAGCTTGGTACGAGAAAAACCAGGTTTACTTCCCCCACTGCGATGAGCATCAAAATGGTTGAAATTCCCTACACCACCAATCACCATTTTATCCTTCCCCTTCCCTTTTCGAATGACAGTTTTCCATTCTCCCCCACCCCGCAGATCCGCTTGGTTATTAGCGGATATCACAGTTCCGTTTCCTTCGAGATTACCTGCATCTAATCCTTGAATCGATTTCCCAGAATCATTCCCAAGGGAGCTACCTCCCACTCCGCCTCCATTGAGAGCTCCATGTGCAGTGCCGCCTCCATTGAGAGCACCAAGAGTAGTACCGCCTCCATTGAGAGCGCCGCCTGATCCTCTAGGATCTCCAGTATATCCAGTATCGCCCGTCGCCATCTCCAGTTATATCTATAGGTGTATATATTATATATACATGTGGAATACATTGTTATACATGCAAGTTTTTAATCATGTGTATGACAATGGGTGAGTTATTATATCTAATATATTTTAAAATATTTTAAAACATATTTTGACTCTCATTTCAGGGTGTCTTTGAGATCATTGTTTACAATTGGTTATTTTTGGTCTCAAACCCTACCCCTTGGATATTGCCAACATATTTCATGTTATAATTTGTTTTGGCAATGTCATTGTGTATCATTGAAGCTTGATTTTTCCATATCTAGTGCTTTGATACACTTTAGGCACATGGCTCCAATTATGATTAACAATTGGTAAATAGGATTATCTTTCAAGATTTTTTCTACAATTGGTATTATCTCAATTGTTAAAGATCGTTTATCTCTTTCTTTACAACTGGTATTAGATCCTAGAAGTCAAACAATTGACCATTTTTATGATCTAGGGGGAGCATAGGATAATGATTGATACCCACTAAATTTTTACAATTTGGTATCATACATCTCTTTAACTCTTGCATATTGTCACATCTTTTCTTAGGATGACAAGGGGATATATTTGATGTCCACCTTTTTGACAATGACAACGGGGAGAGATATATGCATTCTGTAAATCTAGTATTTCATACATATGCATTTGGGGAGAAAGATATATCTATGGGGAGAGATATGTAGGATTATGTAAACCATTCATGTGTGCATGTTATATACTTATTGCAATTTGTTTATGTAATCCATGCCTATTATATGTCACCATAGTTTCTTATTATTTCATTTGGTATAATGAGTATTTACAATTGTGTATCTCATTTTACAATTGGTGCATATAAGTATGGGGAGCTCATTAACATTGTGCTTCATTTTCCTTATGTTTACATAATGTGTGTCATCATCAAAAGGGGGAGATTGTTGAGTATTTGTGTTTCATACCAATGTTATTTTGATGATGATCACAACATTATGTTGTTACTAATGACTCTCTTGGTTTAGTCTCATAGTTAACATTTCAAGAATATCATTTCTAGATATTAAACACTTGGTGCAAGGATGGACATCGAGAGGAGCAATACCATAGCTTGGACTCAAGGGGTACCAAAGCTTGGAGATGATGGGGAGCATCAAGGCTTTCATATTGAAGCCATAGACTCTAAGGAAAGCAATGTAATCCATGTAATATTTCATTTATTGCTTTTCTCCTTTTTGAGTCTAGGTTTAATGTAATGCCTTGATAGATGGTCTACTCATTCATGCATATGCATTTAACCATCTTAGTGAGCCTTAGGATTATCATAGAATCCAACCCAATAGGTTCATCTTATCCAAAGACTCAATTGGAGTCTCTGGCACTCCAACAGGCGACTGCTGAATGGTTTACAGTCGACTGGGTGATTCCAGCCGCCTGTCGAGCCTTCTACAGTCGACTGTAGTGCATTACTCAAGTCAAACTTTTATTGACTCTTACTTGAGCTTATGGAACAGTCGACTGAATGTCTATTTATAGTCGCATGTCTTCCAACAGTCGCCTGTGAATTGTTCTACAGTCGACTGTCCGTAACTTGCATTTTCTGGGCTTAATCCCAATTTGCAAGTCAGTCGAATGTTGCAAATTTTACAGTTGTCTGCTATTTTACAGTCGCCTGTTCACTGGCCATCAGTCGTCTATATGCATACAGTACATAATTTGCATCTCTCTGTTTTATTTCCATCCCCTGCAGCAGTTGCCTACTGAAGGATTTACAGGCGCATGTCCTGTATACAGTCGCCTGTGTAGTCTTCTACAGTCGACTATCCTGGCTCAGATTATAGCCATTGGGATTTATTTAGTAGTTGGTCAGGCGACTGTCTAACGTTCATCAGTTGACTGTCGATGACGTTTCAGCCCAGATTGTAGCCGTTGCAGCTTTGTGTTTTTGGCTCTATCCTTGGGTTTTGAGAGTTCATATAGGGTTCCTATATATATGATAGGGCTGAGATTATTAGAACTTCTTGATGCTATTGAAAATCATTAGAGTTTAATTAAGCCACTCTCAAACTCTCACATTTCCCTCTTAGAGCTCATTCTCTCCTTCAAGCATTGAAGTCAAGCTCAGGGAAATCATCCAAGTGCATTTCAAGCAACTCTCATCACTTGGAGATCCTCTTCCATGCCTTGCATTCATTAATGAGTAAGGTCATCTCAAGGCATAGGTAAGAGTATTTGTTTTACTTTGTGTTTCTTTGAAATCCTAATTCTCTTTGTGGGAATTAGATACTCTCTTTGTGAGAGTTACTCTCTTTGTGGGAGTTTGGTGTCCTAGTGTAGGGCTAACCCTAATTCTCTGTGTGGGAGTTAGTAATTCTCTGTGTGAGAGTTTGACCCTTGTGTAGGGTTGGTTTGGTTCTTGTGTAGGACAAAATACTCTGTGTGTGGTATCTCTTTGTAGGATTGTATTCACTTCTCTTTGTGGGAATTATAGTGAATATTGGTGTGGCTGGACGTACCCAAGTTTGGGAAACCAATGTAATATCTTGTGTTTGCGTTTGGATTGATTGTGTTGATTAATTCCTCTTGCATTTATTATTCCGCATTTGCAAGTTAAATTTTAATTGCACAATTATTTCCATTACTCTATTCACACCCCCCTCTAGAGTGTTTGTTGTTAGTATTGCAAGGTAGACGTTCCTTACACGAATTGAGGATGATTTGAAGATGAAGATCTCAAGGTCGCCCGTCAATCGGAGTAGGTCGCCCGCTGGTGGGTGAAGGCCGCTCGTCTGTTGATGAAGGATGTCGCAGGTCGCTCTTCCGCTGGTGGCTAGGGCGAACTTTCTACAAGAAGAGCAACTCGTCAGAAAGGCTGGACCAGCTGTCAGCCCGCAGCCCCTCCGATGCTTAAGTCAGTTGATAACTGATGAGAGAATGTCGGACACGAAGGGCGATCTTAGAGGCAAATCGGCGCTTGCGTGGCAGACTATGTGGAAGGCGCAAATATGTGGAGGATATTCGATCTTAAATCTAAGTAGAGGTGTTCGGAGTTTCTTACAGATGAATCAACTAACCCCCCTTTTCTCGCTTGGAGGTGAGGGGGTATTTATAGGATGCTGAAGTCGGTTGCTTTTGCTGAGCTGGTAGTGTCCGGATGTCAGGGATCCGACCGTTGGCATCAGGGCTGAACATGTTGATTGCGCCCGGATATACACCCGGAAAACGACTTGTAGTCTTACCGCAAGCGCACGATGTAGTGACAAGCGGGTATCGAACACAGGGAGGACAAATGACAGTATCCTACTTTGATTACCTAGCTATCAAGAGAACAAGAATAGTTTTGATGTTGTTGTCACAATCGTTCAAATAGCGAAAATATATCAATATAATAAAGCATCTAGGGATAGGAATTCCCCACTACGGACCGTCTCTCATCCTTGTGAATCATAAATTTCATTGTTGCAAAGCTTGAATGTAGGTGAACTAGTCGCAACTTAATGTAGAACCAAGCTCACGCTCTCGCGCTATTGCCGGTCTATAGCAAACCTAGAATAGAGCCCACTCTCGTGCAAACCCTACCCTAAGCTGCTAGCGTGAAGATCGACATCATCGTCCAATCGCATCTCGAGCCCACTCTCGTGCAAACTTGAGCTATGATCTAGGTTATGATAGTTCGCATTCGTCCAATCTCTTGCAAACGAATATTAGTATATATTTATAATAAAAATCCTAGCTTTGGTCCAATCTCTTGCAAACCAAATCTAGAGAATTTCAATTATTAATCTAAATCGAATATCTAGGCCTTCCTATCAATTGGGATCCAATCTCTTGCAAATCCCAATCGATATGAATTCCTAGCTACTCGTAATAAATCGATCACAACCTAACCATTATCAATTCTAGCAACAATTCTATAAATTCATCACAATTCAAAGATCGGGTCCATAGGGTGCATCCCTATGCCCAAGAACGACGGAACTACTCACTAATCATCATGAAAATCTCAGAAATAATAGATGGAATCATAGCACAATTCATTGCAAGGAAGAAACAAGTCATAAAAAAGAGTTTTTAGCAAGAAAGAACAAACCAACGTTGTCGCCAATGATCTCCAGCTGAGATTTCACAAAAGAATAGCCGTCAAAAACCTAATATAAGTCTCTAAAAAATAATTCAAGTCTCTCCTAAAACTAAGGTAAAAACTAAGTTTAAATACAAGCCAAAATCGTCCAAAAATCGTGCCAAAACTGCCCCTGCACAGCCCAGAAATTCAAATCCGCATAGCAGTCGGAGAGGGTCACTCGGCCGAGTGGCTCATGTCACTCAGCCGAGTGACAGGCCTGACGAAAAATAAAGAGTTTAAGATCTTCAGGGGTCTGACTCTCTGGGTGACTCGGCCGAGTAGGCTTCTTCACTCGGCCGAGTGAGCAATCATGCTTGGCCGAGTGGGCTTCCTCAGAAATTCCAGTAAGTTGGGCCTTTCTCTGGAAGAATTCTCTGTACCACTCGGGCGAGTGAGCTTTCTCACTCGGTCAAGTAGACTTCCTTGCTCGGCCGAGTAAACGCTAAAAATTTGCTGTGCGTATCCGTTTTACTCGACCGAGTACAGCTTCTGACTCGGCCGAGTGAGTAGTGTACTCGGCCGAGTGGGCTGTATCTTGGCTCCTTTCTTCTCCTTTTCGCCTCCTTGTCGCTCCTATGGAATTTCTTCTTCTTCCGCTCATCCTCTATAGCTGATAACTCCTCAAATAAGTCGTAGGCGACACTCCGAAGTGCGTGAAACTCTTTTAATCTCATTTTCTCTCCAAATCGCTCCATATTTCCTGAAATACGACAAAAATAAGTAATAGTGAAAAGCATCGCGATATCGTCGACTAATCGTGAAAAATGCAATATGGGCGATCAAAATGTCATGAAAACATGCAGAAAAAAGGTGTAAAATAAGGAGTGATCAAAATCCCCTAAGCTTAACTCTTACTTGTCCTCGAGGAAGATGAGTAAAAGGCGAACCCGATGGATAAAAATAAGGAAAAGGAAAAAGTAAGATTGAAAAGAAAACAAAGAGGAGGTGCTAGATCATTTCCTTAGGACGTGGACTCGCTTACTCATATAGCACACGGTAAATACAAACATGCCAAAGATTTTTATCTCGATATCATGATCATATAATGATGCATTCAAAATAGAAACCCAAGAATATCAAAACAATATGAAATATGGAATCATTCTAGAATTAGCATCGTCTGAAGCATCTAAAGCAATATACATGATTATAGACCTCACACTTTTCAATTGATCTCTTTCTATTTGGAGTATAAGAGATACCACACAATATGAAGCAATAAGAATAGAAAGGAGTGGTTTTCATGAAATGCATGCTAAGCTTCAATTCCTGGACTTCGTAAAACTTTTAGTAATCTTACCGAGTATAGAAAATTACTTATCTTAGGTTGTCATGCATAATCAAGTAATCGCTCTCTCACACATCATTGGATCCCCTTCCCCAGCTTATCTATAAGCGTGGTGGCATCAAATTTAGCAATAAGACTTTTCCCCATTTTTTCTTTGAAGCTCCAAGTAAATAGAAGAGGGAAGAAAGAGAGAAAGATAAAATGGGATCATATATATACTTCTTTTCTCTTTTCTTTTCTTTCCCCCTTCTTTCATATATACAACTGTGATCCCAAATCAAAAGATAGAAAGATATACATGTATTTTTTTCTTTTTGAATTTGGGGAGGTTGGAGCATGGATCTTTATAGCGGGGGAATATGCCAATATAAGAATCGCTAAAGGAAGATTCACCAATGATTCTAAGTATAGAAATAATACTCAAGATATGTGGAGAAAGAAATATATGTAACACTCGGTTCACTCTATAGAATGTGCACGACAACTTTCAGTAGAGTAATGTAATCTATTCAGTTTAATCTCAGAAAGTAAACTAATCCAGTTATATCAACATAGCATACATTCAATCAACCTGAAAGTGAAGCGTACAATTTTCATGCAATAAGAAGTGATATAAGACAAGAAAGCAGTACTCCAGATATAAGCAATCAATGTGTGAAGCTTGGTGTGTTTTCTATGAAGAGTATACAGTAAAAATCATCAGACTCAGCTAATAAAAGAATTTCATCCACATTCATATAACAAAAGACGGGTTCCTATCTCGAATGCACAGCAAGACATAGCATATGATATCTGAAATAAAAACTATGGCATGACAAGATAATATGCATATAGATATAAGCTAATACCATGTCGTCGTCATCACAGAAAATTCATCTCTAGCAAAAAGGATAAAAGAAATAAGGATAAAAGAAAATAAAAACTACTGTACATATGCAACACACTCAAAAAGTAAGAAAACGTGATGCATGAGGAAAAAAATGAAAAAGTGGGTGAAAATATGCGTAGGAACAAAGAAAAGTGAGAAAATGGAAATAAAAGGCGACAAAAAATATATAAAGTGCGTTAGAACTCACTCTCCCAAGCTAAAGTGCACAGTGTCCTCAATGTGCAAAGTGTGGCATACTGAAAGACAAAATATGGGTGGGGTGGGTGAGGATGCATGCATGATGGAAATAAAATAAAAAATGTGATGGGAATGCAAATGATGCATGCAGAGATCAAACTAATACCATGTAAGTGTCCCCAACAATACTCCCTCTCTACCAAAAGGATATAGACAGATAAGACCAAAAAGTGACCAAAACATGTGTGGAGGAGGGGTGTAGAATCAGTAGGCAGAAAATATCCAGAAGCAGCAGTAAAAGTATGAAAGGCATCCAGAGTGTGCCTAGGTGGGTGGTGTGGCATCAGCACCGTCCTATGCGGAGGTGGTGGTCGTGGAGGCTGGTAGGTGGGGATAGGTTGCTGAGGCAGTCGTGCAAGAATCTGGTTCAGGCAAGCCTGAATACTAGGAAGTAAAGCGACGTGAGACGGGACAGCACTGACGGTAGCAGAGAGAGACCAAAAATATCCTCTAAGCCCACTCACCGCCCCCCTCTAGAGCACGAAGGTGCTGAACTAAGGTGTCGGGGGAAGGTGGAGCAGAGGGTCATATTGGTAAAGAGCGTGGCTGTCTCGCACGGCTACCGTAAAGGATAGGTGCAACTGTGGGGTGGTGCGGTGGTGTTGTGCTCACTGAGTGACACTCAGCCTCTGTGGGAGGCTGAGACGCAGATAAGGTCAAAGAGGATGGAGCAGCAGCAAAAGCAGAAGTGGTGACAAGTGACGAGGCGGGGAGAGAGGTCAATGACACAGACTTGGGGACAGACGTCACGACACTCTCAGAGAAGACAATGGCAGTGGAGGCAGTAAGGTCGACGACTGGGGAGGTCATGAGATGCGAAGGAAATGACTCTCCAGGGGTCGAGAACAAGAAAGAGGAAAGGGTCTCCACTTCGGAGGTAAAAGATGGCTCGTTGTTCTCAACTATGGTGGGGGGACGCTCGGGGCTCACAACAGAAATAGGATCTATGGACATGTGCACAGTGGTGGTGGTGGTGGACTCAGCTAAAGTGCTCCCGACACTGACAGACGTGTGGACAGAGGTGTCGGGAGGTGCAGACAGATCTGGTGCAGGCTGATGTATCATGGGGTCAAGGGGTGGAAGGAGGGGCTCCTGCTGAGCACCCTTAGGCTCAAGCACGTACGCGATGGGGATGAGGAGATCCATCGCTGGAATCCACTCCCCACCGCGGGTCCAATATGAGTTCCAGCAGGGCTCGGAAGAATCATATAATCGGCACCATGGGGACCGTGCAGCCACACCCAGTGGTGCTGACCATGAGGACGAAGCATCCTCATACGGGCCATGACATCTATGGAAAGAGAAGTGGGGCCCGGAGGTCTCAGCAAGCCAGTAGGGAGGTCAACTTTGCACAAAAGGGACAAGAGGGTAGTCAGACCGCCGCAACAGATAGGCGTCCGAGCACCGACAGAAATAATGATGCGGTCGATGTACCAACTGGCAATGTCAATCTCGACGGCGGGGACCAAAATGTCTCCTCCTCACTCATAGGCCCCCAGTGTCATCGCGTATAGCATGTAGAGCTCTGGCGTCAACAACGTCCCCGGCTCATACCTCGCTAAGAAAGTGGTCGCCATAAGGCGCTGTGCAATGCGGAGGCATGGGTGGAGGATGGCGGAGGCCTTGGCCAGACTAGGGTCAAAGGCGATGGGAGATCCCGTGATACGTGTCCAAAAAGCATGTGTGTCGAATGACGGTGGTGGGATGTGCGTGGGACTGTAGGCACGGTCTGAGTCTGGGACAGGGGGGCAATGGAAGAATGCCCTAAGCATGTCGAGAGTGACCTCGTACTCTCGATCCATCAGGCGAAATGAGTGTCCTCCAGGGATCTGAGCAATAGAACTCAGGACCTCTAGTGTCGGGCGGATATAGGTATCCACTGACACCGACAAGAAATCACGCCACCCCACGTTGTCATACAACTGGAGCAGCCCGTCTAGTACCCATAGGCGCTCTAAATCAGCAAGGTGTGCAAACCTAGACGGTACGATCGAGCGATGGGAGATACGCTCAAATCTGGCACGGTGTGCGTCATCTCTGAATGTGATCCCCATCGCATCGCTAGCGGGGGCGGGCTGTGCCTGTGGTGGAATGGTGCGGTCGGAGGCGGCTGTGTAGGTGGTGGCGGGCTACGTGGCAGGGAGTCTGCCCTAGCAGAAGAGGAGGCAGGATCACATGACCTCTTTTGCTTGGAAGCAGACTCTCGAGTGTGTGGCCTAAGACGTGGGGGCATATGGCCCATGAAGCGTGCCCACCCAAGTAATATGCGAAGTGCTAAAGATAGGGAACGAGTGTACCCGAGCACGACGTGAGAGCAAATAGTGGAAGCGTGCGAAGAATCACCTCCTCCGTGAAGCTCCTAGGCTTCCTGAAGCTCCCCCAAGCTAGCCTGAAACACAAATAATCAAATCAGCAATGAATATCAATATATATATATATATTAGGGAAGTTAGGGAATGATAGATATACGTTAGAATTAATTTCGATTTTAGGCGTAATGGGCTTACGATTTGGAGAAATTGAGAAGAAACATGAATTTGGGGAGAAAATGGGGGTGTGTACGGCGAATGGGCGGCTGTGCCGGTGGGTGCAGGTGTCGGCCGATAGTCGGCGACCGGTGTGGATGGTCGACGGCCGGTGATGGGCGCGGCTCAGGCGAGGAAAGAGGGGGAGGTGATTCGGGCGAGGCATTGGGAATTCGAAACGGCTCGGGAAAAAGATTGGGGGATTTGCATTTTGGAAATCGAGCCTCGCCCGCTGGGTAATATAAAGTTGAGTCACTCGGCCGAGTGACGCGTTCACTCGGCCGAGTGGCTCGGCGTTAAATTTTTTTTCCGAAATCTCCCTTCAGTTACGACTCCGCCGAGTAGTTTCCATACTCGGCCGAGTGGACAAGTTCCACTCGGCCGAGTGGAACGGCCACTCAGTGATTATGAAGCATGGAGGGTATCAGATTCACTCGGCCGAGTAATATAGTCACTCGGCCGAGTGGCAAATAAATACAGGAAAATACAGAAAATAACAGAGAGTGGTCTGTAGGATCTTCCATGATCAGTACTCTACTCGGCCGAGTAGAGACTTCACTCGGCCGAGCGATAAGTTCACTTGGCTGAGTGGCTTCCTGTTTTCTGCACCGGCTCTCTGTTTTTGTGCCACTTTCTGTTTTTCGTCTCCCTGTCAATTTGTTCCTCCTCCTGAGGCCTGAGCGCGTTCCTGGAGCGCTCTCCTTTGCCATGGTCATCCTCCATTTAAATGGTTCTTCATTCTCCATCTCCTGTCATGAAAAATAGAGCCCATTGTCACGATTTTTATTGACTCTAGACTCTAAACACTAAGAAAGATTTAAAACAAAAATAGAATTCAACTAAAAATAATGTAAAACCATCGGGTTGCCTCCCGACAAGTGCTCGTTTAAGGTCTTGAGCTCGACCCCTTAAGATATTCGTTTAGTGCGCAATGTTCGGCACATGTGAGATGCGCGCGTCAAACTTGCCGGGAAGGCCACTTGGATTCAATTGTTGTTGTTCGTTGGCATTCCTCGGCTTCCCCTCATCATGGGTAGTGTTGGGAGATGAGTCCCCCAAGCTTGAGCTTTTATCATTCTTTTTCTTCACCGGTGATGCCGAGCTCTTATCCGGTGGAGCTTTCTTCAAGTTGTTGGCCGTGGAGAGCTTGCAGCGCTCCCTAATTCTTGCGACATCAGCGTCGTCTTTGTCATCAACCATAGAGCTATCCGACGGGTCCTCCAACTTTTCTCCATTGCTAGAAAATTGGCCTTCTTCGAAGCCATCATTATGTAGGGCGCCGATAGAATGTGGTATGGCATCATCAATGACCTCATCAAGGAGGTCCACGTAGTCGACATCCTCTGTCCAAGGCATGCGCTTCATTGCTTTAGAAATATGGAGCTCCACCTCGATGTTTTCGACATTCAAAGACAAGGTGCCCTCTCTCACGTCAACTATCACGCCGGTGGTGGCTAAGAAGGGGCGGCCAAGAATTAGCGATGTATCGCCCTCATCCTTGATGTCCATAATTACAAAGTCGCACAGCAAGCAAATTCCTCCCGGCACTTGGAGCGGTATGTTCTCTGCAATTCCCTCCGGCCTAGTAATCCGATCGTCCGCTAGTTGTATTCTCATATCCGTCGGCTTTAAGTCGGTCCCTGTATTCAATTTCTTAAACATACATAAGGTCATTAGGCTCACACTTGCTCCCAAATCTACCAAAGCCTTTTGTAGCGGGACTCCTCCAAGTGTGCATGGAATGCGGAAGCTTCTGGGATCTTTGAATTTTGTGGGCTCCTTCTCCTTCCGGGTGAACCATGTACCTTGCTCGGTGAGCATTATCTTCTCCTTTCTCTTCTTTCCCGAAATTAAGTCTTTCAAGAACTTGGCATATGACGGGATCTCTACAATTGTGCCCAAGAAAGGGATATTGAGGCTCACTCCTCGCAAGTACTCAAGAAATTTGGCTAGACGCTTCTCAATATTTGCTCTTACCAACCGTTGTGGGAAGGGCACCGGTGGCATATAGGTGCGCTCCTCGCATGGCTTCACAATTTCAGAATTTTCACCTTCGTGCGGCTCTTTTGGGCACTCCTCCTCAATAGCTGGCTCCTTATCATCCAAAATTTCTTCCACGGGCTCCTTGATTTGAACCATGATGGGAGTAGTGTCCTTCCCACCATAGTAGTTACAGCCACTACTGTATTGATGTGGCCGGTATTGCTCTGTGGGTTTGGCTCCGGTTGAGCTGGCAATTGTTGAGTATTTTTGTTAAGCAACGCAAGTTGCTCCGCTAATTGTGCCATGACGGTATTGAGAGAGTCTTGTTGAGCCGTCAATCTAACGTTTATCTTCTTTTGCTCCACCATAAATTCTTCCACCCTCGCTTCATGATCCGACCTCGGTGGTGATGTGGACGGTTTTGAGCTCTCCACCCTTGATAATAGCCCGGTGGCCTATATAGACCCGCTTGTTGCCTAGGCGGGAAGCTTTGTTGTGGTGGCCCTCTTGGTTGATATTGAGGTTGTGGAGGTGGAGGCCAAGCTTGAGGTTGTTACGGTGGTGGGTTTAAAGCTCCATCATTATTAGCATATGAGAATCCTGGATGATTTATCGTGGCCGGGTTGGCCTAATAACCGGTGTTTCCCGTAACATATTGGACTTGCTCTATAACACCCTCTCCTTGCTCTCCTCCGACGAACATAACTTGAGCTGGGTCTTGCCAATCGCTCATATTGCCTCTCGGTGTAGATGTGACGGGAGTTTCATGTGGCTCGGTAATCAACTTCTCCAATCTCTCCACGACCTTTGGAGAGAGTCAAACTTCGTAGAAAGCTCCGCTACGGCCTTGGCCTCATAAATGCTTGTCGGCTTCAAGGAGGATGTAGAACGTCCTCTCTCGTCGCCCCATTGTTGGTTGTTAGAGGCCATCTCCTCTAGTAGGGCCGTAGCTTCATCCGGTGTCTTAGACAATATGGCTCCATTAGCGGTTGCATCGATGATTTGCTTGGTGCCCGGTTGGAGTCCATTGTAAAAGCTATGTACTGGCTCCCATGCCTCAATGCTATGATGGGGGCATTGGTTTTGGAGATCTTTAAAGCGCTCCCATGCCTCAAATAGAGTCTCCTGTGGTCCTTGCTTGAAGGACATGAGCGCGCTCCTTATCTTGATCGTCATGGATGGTGGGTAGAATTTATTAACAAAGGCCCTTGCCAACTCATCCCATGTAGTAAAGATCCCCTCCGCTTGCGTCCTCAACCAATATAATGCTTTGTCCTTAAGGGTGAATGGGAAGAGGCGGCGTCGGCCGATACACCGGGCATCTGAAAAGTAGCGCACTTGGACAAGAACAACTGACGGTGGTAGTGTGGATTCTCGTGGGAGTTTCCATGAAATGGGTCTTGTTGCATTAGAACAACAAGTCCCGTTTTAAGCTCGAAGTTCTTATCCGCCGCCAATTTCGGCATCACAATGGATGAAGTGGTGGAAGCAGTCTTAGGCCGTAGCCTATCTCTGATAGAAACAAGTCTAGCCATGTGTGCCGCTAATTCTTCCGGTGTCTCCCGCCGGTTCATATGATTGTCCTATATAAGAAGCCTCTTTTCAGCTCTAAGCTTCCTTGCCGTACGCTCGATCTCTGGATCAAATAATAGATCTTCTTGATGCTCCGTCGATCTCGTGTACATGCACAGAAAAATAGAGTCTCGAGGGAATCGTTAGCACAATAGATGATATAAAAAGATAAAAATAATAAAAATAAAAAGAAATAACTATGTAAGAAATTAAAATGTCGTCGCCCTCCCCGGCAACGGCACCAAAAACTTGATCGTGCCCGGATATACACCCGGAAAACGACTTGTAGTCTTACCGCAAGCGCACGGTGTAGTGGCGAGCGGGTATCGAACACAGGGAGGACAAATGACAGTATCCTACTTTGATTACCTAGCTATCAAGAGAATAAGAATAGTTTTGATGTTGTTGTCACAACCGTTCAAATAGCGATAAGATATCAATATAATAAAGCATCTAGGGATAGGAATTCCCCACTACGGACCGTCTCTCATCCTTGTGAATCATAAATATCATTGTTCTAAAGCTTGAATGTAGGTGAACTAGTCGCAACTTAATGTAGAACCAAGCTCACGCTCTCTCGCTATTGCCGGTCTATAGCAAACCTAGAATAGAGCCCACTCTCGTGCAAACCCTACCCTAAGCCGCTAGCGTGAAGATCGACATCATCATCCAATCGCATCTCAAGCCCACTCTCGTGCAAACTCGAGCTACGATCTAGGTTATGATAGTTCGTATTCGTCCAATCTCTTGTAAACGAATATTAGTATATATTTATATTAAAAATCCTAGCTTTGGTCCAATCTCTTGCAAACCAAATCTAGAGAATTTCAATTATTAATCTAAATCGAATATCTAGGCCTTCCTATCAATGGGGATCCAATCTCTTGCAAATCCCAATCGATATGAATTCCTAACTACTCGTAATAAATCGATCACAACCTAACCATTATCAATTCTAACAACAATTCTATAAATTCATCACAATTCAAAGACCGGGTCCATAGGGTTCATCCACATGCCCTAGAACGACAGAACTACTCACTGATCATCATGAAAATCTCAGAAATAATAGATGGAATCATAGCACAATTCATTGCAAGGAAGAAACAATTCATAAAAAAGAGTTTTTAGCAAGAAAGAACAAACCAACGTTGTCGCCAATGATCTCCAGTTGAGATTTCACAAAAGAATAGCCGTCAAAAACCTAATAGAAGTCTCTAAAAATAATTCAAGTCTCTCTTAAAACTAGGGAAAAAACTAAGTTTAAATACAAGCCAAAATCGTCCAAAAAATCGTGCCAAAACTGCCCCTGCGCAGCCCAGAAATTCAAATCCGTGTAGCAGTCGGAGAGGGTCACTCGGCCGAGTGGCTCATGTCACTCAGCCGAGTGACATGCCTGACGAAAAACAGAGAATTTTGTTGAGTATTGATTCCCCGGATTTGGTTTGATGATGAACAAACATAAATATCGTGAACTAACTCTTTGTGAGCGCAGTTATGGAGATCGTCGCCAAAATTCTATGAGCATCAAAAGCGACGTCTCAAGAATTAACAAAGCACGTGATCGTGTGCCTGAAGCTTCGTTGAAGCTCCAGGAGCATTATTGAAGTCAAGAGATTCGGATTGAAGCTTTGAAGACGGTTCGTCAAGTTTAATTTATAGTCTTCTAGCTTCTTTTCGTAGAATGTTAAGTCTTGAGTAGGTCTTACATTGTAATCTTCTTATCGCTCATATCTTAGAGCTAGGATTATCTTAGAAGCCCATAGAAACTTTTCCGAATCTTCACGCTTCATTTCGCGACTTCTAGTGCATGCTAGTTGGTTCAAGAAGAAGAACCAACCGACTAGATTGTCATCTAGTCGGTTAAGAATTCTTCTTGAACCGACTAGTTTGCCTTGCTTAATTCAGCATCTTCACTGTTGACCAATTAGTCGGTCCAAGAAGGTTCACCGACCGACTAGTTGTCAAACTAGTCGGTTTGGAATCCTTCTTAGACTGACTAGTTATATCTTCTCTTTTCAGCCTGATCTACTGTTTACTCTTAGTCGGTCCAAGAACAACCATCGACCGACTAGTTGTGAAACTAGTCGGTTGGAATTTGTTCTTAGACTGACTAGTTCTCTTTGAATTCAGCTTATTGTATTTCAACTCTTAGTCGGTCAAAGAACACTCACCGATCGACTAGTTGTCAGACTAGTCGGTTGGCAAGTCTTCTTAGACCGACTAGTTCTATGCTTCCTGAACTTTCTTTATTGGCTGTCAACCTCTTAGTCGGTCCAAGAGGAATCACCGACCGACTAGTTGAGAAACAAATCGGTCAGTGATCCTTCTTAGACCGATTAGACTGCTTCAGAAATAGATCCGTTGGAGCATTAAATGCATGAATTTTCCCTCTCTCTTCTCTCCATCTTATATAATCTTGTGATGCTTCTTCATAGCATTCAAGGCTGCCATTATTGAGTTTTAGAGATCAAAGATAGAGCATTTAATTCTCATTCCTAAGCTCCCTCTCTTCACAAGAATCTCTCCCTCACTCTTATTCCTCAAGAGAGATTCTCATTGATTATGAGCCACTCAAGCTCGGCGCTTGAATCCAAGTCTCCAACATCTCCCTAGCCACCTATTGCTGATCATCCTGGTGGAGCTAGGGTTTGGTGACTTCTTCTTCTTCAAAATCCTCCTTGCCCTAAAATCGTAAGTTTACTCAAGGCATAGGATTTTTTTGGCAAGTATTTCATTGTTTTATTTACTTTGATATTGCAAGTTTTTCTCTCGGTTGTGAGAAAAGTGTGTGCTCCCGGTTTGTGGGAGTCACATTTTCATTTTGTGTATGATTTGATCTTGTAGAGGGTTTCTACAAGAATTTCATAGTGCAAAACTTGGGTTAGTGGTTTCTAACTCAAGTAGCCGGAGGGGATCCGGGTGTTTGGGACGTAGGATCACCGGGAACAAGTCGGGGAGACTTGGGTGGATCAGAACCCGTTATATCACTTTGTTTGCAATTGTCTTTCTTTGTTGTCAATATTTTCATTCCGCATTGTTGGTTGAGTTTGCACGATAATTAGAAATTATACTCTTGATTATTTTTAAAGTACTATTCACCCCCCCGCTAATACTTGTGCATTAGCTATCAGGGCATTACATTTGGTATCAGAGCCAAGTTCATAGCTATGTCTACCAACGACAACAAGAACGTTCGTCCACCTTCAGACTACAGCACCTTCAAGAACCATGAAGGAGCTTCTTCGGTGATGGAAGGACACTCCTCAACTAGGCCTCCCTTCTTCAATGGTACCAATTATGGGTACTGGAAATGCCGGATGGAAACATTTCTCCTGAGCACTTCACTAAGGAGAGCTACGTTGACAGAGTATGTCG
This sequence comes from Scilla litardierei, assembly GCA_030789695.1. Taxonomy (NCBI): domain Eukaryota; kingdom Viridiplantae; phylum Streptophyta; class Magnoliopsida; order Asparagales; family Asparagaceae; genus Scilla; species Scilla litardierei. The sequence goes on from CM061133.1 coordinate 261,224,423, forward strand.
AGCCCACCGAACCAGACTTCGCGAAGTGGACTACCGCGGAGGTCGCCGCGGAGGTAAACAATGCCAAGGCAATGAATGCCTTGCAATGTGCGTTGGAGCCCGAAGACTTCAACAAGATATGCACATGTAAGAGTGCATATCGAATCTGGAACTCACTCCTCATCTTGCATGAAGGAACGAGTAGGGTAAGAGACTCCAAACTCACTGTTGTAAATAAAGATTACGAATTATTTCATATGCAACAGGGTGAGAAGATGAAGGAGTACTATGCTCGCTTCGTTGACATTACCAACGAGTTGGAGGCTCTTGGAAAGACCTACACCCAAAAGGAGAAAGTCTCAAAGATCATTGACGGACTTCCTTCTTGTTGGGAAAAGCGTACCTTCGCCATCGAGGAAGGTAACGACATGAATAAGTATACTGTCGTACAACTAATGGGTACCTTGATGTCTTATGAGGTATGCAAAGACAGTAAACTAAAGATGCAGGACAAGATGAAGTCGTACTTGAAGCAAGACGAGCTAAAGAAAAAGGCGATTGCATTCAAGGACGCTCCATCTACATCTACCGATGATGAAGAATCGGAAGACGAGTTGGACTTGGAATCCATTGCTCTCATAGCAAAGAAGTTCAACCGATTCTTCCGGAAAGGTAATTTTAAGAACAAATCTAAGTTTAGTTCTACTAACGCCTCCGCTCCTTTGTGTTTTAAATGCAACAAGCCAGGACACATGAAAGCAGATTGTCCTTAAAACAAACAAAAGGAGAAGTGGAAGGCGCCAAAGTTCGACAAGTCTCGAAAGTACAAGAAAGGGTACAAGAAAGGACTTGTCGGGACATTCACCGACTCCGACGAGGACTCCTCAAGTGGAGAGTCGGATGATGAGCAAGTGGAGTAAGCACACATGTGCTTCATGGCAAGAGAGGAACATGATCAAGAGACTTCTTCCGATGAAAGCGAGGATGAAGGTGATGAGGTAACTATGGATGACCTTAGATTAGCTAACGAGCAAATTTGGTCTAAGTATTCTAAACTAGTAAATAGATATACTAAGACTAAAGATGAGTTAACTAGTCTCCAAACCTCACTTAAGCCTATCATCATCAATAACGATACCGTTGTTGAAGGTTTGAGAAATGAGATTGTAAATCTCAAATCTCAACTTGAGCATGTTCATATTGAGAATTCGGATGAACGCGAGATGGAGGATTTGATTTCTCGAAACTCAACTTTGAGTGTTGAGAATGAGAATCTCAAATCTCGTGTTTATGTACTCACATTGCAAGTGTCCACCTTGGATACTTCTATACTTTCTCTCACCGAGAAGTATGAGTGCACATTAGGCCGAATTAATAAATTCAATAAAGGTAAGGACCATTTGGATAATATCCTAAATGACTTACTTCCGGCCAATCATCGTATTGGCTTGGGGTATAAGATGTGAAATTCATCCAAATCGTCTACCACCTTTGTTAGGCCATCTTCCAAAGCCTCAACTAGTGGGAGTAAACACCCCATGGGTAGTTCATCTACCAATGGTGCTTCCACTAGGTACACACCCTCATTTGGAAAGAAACCCACGTAGGGTGGACCTCCAAAGAAGGGTTATGCATTTATGTACACCAATACCATATATGTAGGAACACACATCCTACTCCACTGGTTCACAATTATGATGATTTTTATGATCCACGTCCACGAGCACATGCACACCAAGTGAGACACACTCACGCACGTGTTCCCCCACATGCATATGCTCATCCACATTATTATATGAATGATTACCATAATGCATCATATCATATGTCGCCACCACCATTTCATCATGTGCCATATACTTATCCACGACATGCATTTCCTAGGCCACCTCCTCATAGGCCACATACATCACGTAGACATCAACAACGTATGCATGCTCCCAATAGGAATAGGGCTCCCAAGACATTCACTATTTGAGGCCCGAAGAACACTAACATGCATGAAAAATAAGCATACATGAATTCCTATTTTATGAATGTCATGCATAATGATGATTATGTTGGGAAGTCTAAGTCCAATTGGACTTGGCTTCCAAAGGTCTAATCTTTTAGGACCCAATGACCTTGGGTACCATGGAATGATATTTCTATCTTTACGTACTCAAGAAAAAGAAACGGATCAACAAATCCAAATTTAGCTCCAAGGATGGGTGGATACTCGATAGCGGGTGTTCAAAACACATGACGGGTGAAGCTCAATTGCTCTCCGGAGTGGTGCCCATTGCAAATGGGAACCGAGTAGTCTTTGGAGGCAACGAGAGCGGAACCATCATTGGTGTTGGTAAAGTAGGTAACCCATCTAAACCTCTACTAAGTGATGTATACCTTGTTAAAGGATTAAATCACAATCTTATTTCAATAAGTCAACATTGTGACAAAGGTTACAAAGTTAGCATTGCGAAAGGAATGTGTCATATTTTAAGTAAAGATACTAATAATGTGTTATTCTCTGGCACACGCCATAAGGATATTTATATATTAGATCTTCCAAAATCACTTGAACAATGTCTCATTGCCAACACAAGTGAACAACACTTATGGCATCGACGTTTTGGTCATGTGAACTTTGGAACACTTTTCAAACTTTCCAAGTTAAATTCTATTAAAGGTTTTCCTAAGCTTGCCTTTCAAAAGAAAAGCTTTTGTGACTCGTGTCAACGAGGCAAGCTTCCTAAATCGTCATTCAAACCTAAGAAAAGTATTTCATCTAAGCAGCCTCTAGAGCTTTTACATGTAGATCTTTTTGGGCCAACTAGAGTTGCTTCATTAGGGAATGCTCGATATGGACTTGTCATCGTTAATGACTTTTCTAGATTTACTTGGGTATTTTCATTAAGTAATAAAAATGATGCTTTTGAAAACTTCACAATATTTGTTAATAAAGTACAAAATCTCATTGGAACCACCATTGTCACTATTCGTGGTGATCATGGAGGGGAATTTGAGAATGAGTCTTTCTCAAATTTTTATGATGAAGTTGGTATTACTCACACCTTTTCTTTCCCTCGCGCACCCCCTCAAAATGGTGTTGTTGATAGGAAGAATAGAACGCTAGTGGAATGTGCTCGCACAATGCTTGATGATAGCCAACTTGGCCATCAATTTTGGACGGAAGCGGTACATACCGCTTGCTACGTGTTTAATAGAATATTTTTGAGGCCCGGCACCAAACAAACTTGTTAAGAATTGTTGTTTGGTAGATTGCCTCAAGTTAAACATTTTCGAGTTTTTGGCGCAAAATGTTTTATTAAAAACACGTATGGAAGTTTGGACAAATTTGATCCAAGATCCGATGAGGGGATATTTGTTGGATATTCCTCCCGTAGCAAAGCCTACCAGATATACAACAAAAGAACCTCAACGATCGAGGAATCACTTTATGTTTCATTCAATGAAAATTTTGTCCCGTCTAGAATTACTAATGATGATGACTCTATGGATGTTTTATGTGATTCTATTGGTAATTCTAATTCTATTGATTCTATTGATACTAACCCTACTGATAATACTTTTGAGAATGTTCCTAGTGATCAGGGAATTCCCAAACGGCTTCATACAGTTCGTGACCATCCCCATGAGCAAGTCATTGGCAACATACTTGATAGTGTCAAGACGAGATCTCAAGTCAACTACTTCGCTCATTGTGCCTTTGCCTCCTCAATTGAGCCAAAGAATATTAACGAAGCGTGCGAAGATAGTGCTTGGATCTTAGCCATGGAGGAGGAACTCATTCAGTTTGAGAGGAATGAGGTTTGGGAGCTTGTTCCATTGCCTTCGAAGAACCACACCGTTATAGGAACGAAGTGGATTTTCAAGAACAAGACTGACGAGAACCAAATCGTCGTCCGGAACAAAGCTCGGTTAGTATCTCAAGGCTACCGGCAAGAGGAAGGTATAGATTTCGAAGAATCCTTTGCTCCGGTAGCTAGATTAGAATCTATTAGGTTGTTGTTATCTTTTGCATGCCATAAAGATTTTAAACTCTTTCAAATGGATGTAAAAAATGCGTTTTTAAATGTAGACGTTGTTGAGGAAGTTTAAGTTTCTCAACCTCCGGGTTTTATAAATGAAAAATTTCCAAATCACGTTTTCAAACTTAAGAAAGCACTTTATGGTTTGAGACAAGCTCCTAGAGCTTGGTATGACTGCCTAAAGAACTTTCTTTTGGATTTGGGTTTTAAAATGGTTGAAGTTGATTCTACATTATGAGAGAGAATGTTGAGTATTGATTCCCCAGATTTGGTTTTGATGATGAACAAACATAAATATCGTGAACTAACTCTTTGTGAGCGCAGTTATGGAGATCGTCGCCAAAATTCTATGAACATAAAAAGCGACGTCTCAAGACTTCTCAAAGCGCGTGATCATGTGCATGAAGCTTCGTTGAAGCTCTAGGAGCATTATTGAAGTCAAGAGATTCGGATTGAAGCTTTGAAGACGGTTCGTCAAGTTTAATTTATAGTCTTCTAGCTTCTTTCGTAGAATGTTAAGCTTTGAGTAGGTCTTACATTATAATCTTCTTATCGCTCATATCTTAGAGCTAGGATTATCTTAGAAGCCCATAGAAACTTTCTCGAAGCTTCACGCTTCATTTCGCGGCTTCTAGTGCATGCTAGTTGGTTCAAGAAGAAGAACCAACCGACTAGATTGTCATCTAGTCGGTTAAGAATTCTTCTTGAACCGACTAGTTTGCCTTGCTTAATTCAGCATCTTCACTGTTGACCAATTAGTCGGTCCAAGAAGGTTCACCGACCGACTAGTTGTCAAACTAGTCGGTTTGGAATCCTTCTTAGACCGACTAGTTATATCTTCTCTTTTCAGCCTGATCTACTCTTTACTCTTAGTCGGTCTAAGAACAACCATCGACCGACTAGTTGTGAAACTAGTCGGTTGGAATTTGTTCTTAGACCGACTAGTTCTCTTTGAATTCAGCTTATTGTATTTCAACTCTTAGTCGGTCAAAGAACACTCACCGATCGACTAGTTGTCAGACTAGTCGGTTGGCAAGTCTTCTTAGACCGACTAGTTCTATGCTTCCTGAACTTTCTTTATTGGCTATCAACCTCTTAGTCGGTCCAAGAGGAATCACCGACCAACTAGTTGAGAAACAAATCGGTCAGTGATCCTTCTTAGACCGATTAGACTGCTTCAGAAATAGATCCGTTGGAGCATTAAATGCATGAATTTTCCCTCTCTCTTTTCTCCATCTTATATAATCTTGTGATGCTTCTTCATAGCATTCAAGGCTGCCATTATTGAGTTTTAGAGATCAAAGAGAGAGCATTTAATTCTCATTTCCAAGCTCCCTCTCTTCACAAGAATCTCTCCCTCACTCTTATTCCTCAAGAGATTCTCATTGATTGTGAGCCACTCAAGCTCGGAGCTTGAATCCAAGTCTCCAGCATCTCCCTAGCCACCTATTGTTGATCATCTTGGTGGAGCTAGGGTTTGGTGACTTCTTCTTCTTCAAAATCCATCTCCCTAGCCACCTATTGTTAATCATCTTGGTGGAGCTAGGGTTTGGTGACTTCTTCTTCTTCAAAATCCTCCTTGCCCTAAAATCGTAAGTTTACTCAAGGCATAGGATTTTGTTAGCAAGTATTTCATTGTTTCATTTACTTTGATATTGCAAGTTTTTCTCTCGGTTGTGAGAGAAATGTGTGATCACGGTTTGTGGGAGTCACATTTCCGTTTTGTGTATGATTTGATCTTGTAGAGGTTTTCTACAAGAATTTCATAGTGCAAAACTTGGGTTAGTGGTTTCTAACTCAAGTAGCCGGAGGGGATCCGGGTGTTTGGGACGTAGGATCACCGGAAACAAGTCGGGGAGACTTGGGTGGATCCGAACCCGTTATTTCGCTTTGTTTGCAATTATCTTTCTTTGTTGTCAATATTTTCATTCCGCATTGTTGGTTGAGTTTGCACGATAATTAAGAATTATACTCTTGATTATTTTTAAAGTACTATTCACCCCCCCTCTTGTACTTGTGCAGTAGCTATCAGGGCATTACAAGTTTAAGATCTTCAGGGGTCTGACTCTCTGGGTGACTCGACCGAGTAGGCTTCTTCACTCTGCCGAGTTAGCAATCATGCTCGGCCGAGTGGGCTTCCTTAGAAATTCCAGTAAGTTGGGCCTTTCTCTGGACGAATTCTCTGTACCACTCGGGCGAGTGAGCTTTCTCACTCGGCCGAGTAGACTTCCTTGCTCGGCCGAGTAAACGCTGAAAATTTGTTGTGTGTATCCATTTTACTCGGCCGAGTACAGCTTCTGACTCGGCCGAGTGAGTTGTGTACTCGGCCGAGTAGGCTGTATCTTGGCTCCTTTCGTCTCCTTTTCGCCTCCTCGTTGCTCCTATGGAATTCCTTCTTCTTATGCTCATCCTCTTTCTGATAACTCCTCAAATAAGTCGTGGGCAACACTCCGAAGTGCGTGAAACTCCTTTGATCTCATTTTCGCTCCAAATCGCTCCATATTTCTTGAAATACGACAAAACAAGTAATAGTGAAAAGCATCGCGATAGAGTCGAATAATCGTGAAAAACATAATATGGGCGATCAAAATGTCATGAAAACATGCCGAAAAAGGTGTAAAATAAGGAGTGATCACGTGTCAGGCATGCTTTTGTCAGGCGATCAGAGCCGTAAATGTCAGGTGGCGCTTTTGTCAGGCTATTTGGCGGCGATATGGCTTGGCGTGCTTTCGGCAGGTGGTCAGGCGGTGATTCGGCCAGGTGCACTTTTGTCAGACTTTGTCTATAGTGAAACTGGTAGTGGTGCTAGTGGCGTTTCGTCCTTGGGTGGACTGCTTCAGGGCGGAGAGGTAGGCGAACTGCATCGGAGGCGAGCTAGCAAAGAACTTGTGCGATCTGCTGGAAGGCTCTTATCTTTGATTCGGATGACGAACTTGCCGCTCTGCTTGGGAGAGCTTCCTTGAGACTCGGCGATCTTCTCCATGCTTCGGCGAACTAAGTCTCATTGTGGAGATTCGGCAGGCCAATATTTGGGCTTTGAATATGCGGGCCTAGATCGACTGGGCCAATCTTGAGGTCGTAACAGAATCAAATGAAAAATCACCGCCAACATCGTATTATTTCTAGTTTTCATCTAAAGGATTAAGAGAGCTTTTTATATACAACGCGAATCAAAATAAATTCCAAAAACTAGGGCAAATTCGAAGCAATTGAAGAAGGAGAGAGAGAAAAGGCAAACTTTCTCAAGGGCTGAAGCCAGAGAAGCCACCGTTGCCAGTATCAACCTGAATATCCATCGGGTCGTCGAAAAATTGCTAGGGTTTATCGCAAATTCGGTTAGGGTTTACGATGGGGGGAGAGATTAGAGAGAACGAAAATGCTCGCACTTTGAGTAAGGGATGAGAATGGGCATGTCCAAAGCCCAATTGGGCTTCCAATTGGGCATGCCACATCATCATCCCTATAAATCATTCACGAATTCTTAGCGGGCTTTGTAGGGATGATGATGTGGCATGCCCCATTGGAAGCCCAATCAGGCTTTGGGCATGCCCATTCTCATCCCTGAAGTGGATTTTTATGGGAATTAATTTGCGAACTCCCCATTTTGGTCAGCGCAAATACCACTTACTTACAATTTTGCCATTTAAATTTTTTACTCTGCACGCTTACAGCTTATTTACAAGTCGACGGAAATGCTGGAAGGGGAGAGGCTGTGCATGTGGATGACGCGGTGGTCGATGCGATTGGAAGGGACGGAGAGCTCATCCAGGGTACATAGGGGGATCGTGCCGCTGCAGGGCTCGGAACCGGTGGTGCTCCGCTTGATGAGGTAGGTCTCCACGCCGACGCGGGCCAAAAATCTTTTATGACGATTTTGTTCTTCCTTCAACCCAAAATCTCATGATCTGTTCTCCAAGATCAAATTTTGCTTAATACCCATTTGAGATCTTGCCAGCGATCATAGAGACGAGGATTTTTTGTGGCCAGGGGAGGTAAACTTGTAAATAAGTGGACCTAAGGGGCTGTTCTTTTGCTAGAAAGTGGGCGAGAAAGTGGGTCTCACCCACTGTTCACACACTGTAGCGTGGAATCCGCGTTCGCTTTCTTCGTAGGCTGTTCGGTTGCTAGAATTTCTTCAAGCACAGGCGGTGCCATGCGATAAGTTCTCTTGGATATCAGCTGGTAAATTCGAGGTCGTGATCCAGAGGCAAACATGAGAGTTCGTCCGGAAATATGTCCAAGAATTCTCGTACTACTTCAGGTTTCTCTTGCTCGACTTCCATTACAGTCGCCACTGCCTTCGAAAGTCTGGCCCTTAACTTCACTGGACCTTCTGATCTGCTTCCGCTGAGAAATTCAAACTTAGGATGGTTGGGTATCTCGAATACTAACCTCTTTTGACAACAGTCAATGGTAGCATGAAATGTCCCTAGCCAATCCATTCCAAGAACAGCATCGAAACTTGGCATCTCGATCACCATAAAGTCGGCGAATAGATCACGTCCACAAACCACTACAAAGCATTGAAGACATCCGCTAGTTATTGGTATAGAACCGCCAACAGTGTCGACCTTCCAACGAGTAGTCAGAGGTTTACGGGGACGGCGTGTGTGTGGATGAATCGACTCGCCAAGAAGCAATGTGTGGCTCCCAAGTCGAATAAAGTGAGGGTGGATTTACCAGCTAATAAGATGATACATATAGTTACGAGAATTATGTCTAAGCCCACGATCTCTAAATAATAAAATATGATATTGAAAGGGATATCTCATACATGTGATCACTTGGCCAGCTTCGGCCTCTTCGATAGTCATAGTATAAGCTTGGCGCCTTGGGGGAGGCACTTGTCGTCGCGCTTGCTGAAAATCCTATTGCTGAGGGGGAAGTGGTTATCGTTGCAGAGGAGGTGGTGGTCGTTGTGGAGCGTTCCTAGCAGGGGCACTAGTTGGAGTAGTATTTGGAACTCAGGGCTTCCTTTCTTGGCAATCCCTTGCACCATGGTCCTTTGACCTACAGACCAGGCAAAGGTTCAGATATGATCGACATTTGGATCGGAAGTGTCCTGGATTTCCACAATGATGACACATCGGGCATGGTGGCGGAGCCTGTCTCTTGAATTGAGTTTGTTGGGTAGGCCTATACACCTGGTTGGATGGAGGTAGAGGCTGTATCCAGCAACAGTTGTAGGAGGTGGCGGCCTTCGGGGAGGGGCCGCTATGGATTACTCTCGCTTCTCTTCTCTTTCGATGAATTCGTGCTCACGAGCTGCAGCTAGGACTTCGGTATGGGTATACAATTAGCGTTCGACCAAGTTCCAACGAATCTCGATGTTCAGTCCTTACTTAAAGCTTGTGCTCCAGTCAGAGGGGTATCAACCATCCCTGGAGCAAACCGGTTAAGCATAGTGAACTGAGCATCATATTGTTCTACTGTCATGGAACCTTGCTTCAAACATAGCTGTGCCTCAGGCGAGAAGTGCTGGGTGTTGAAGTGATCGGTGAATTTCGCCCAATCAATTGGTAGTTGTAGGCGACGTTCAGCTGAATTCCACCAAATCCGAGCTCCGTCAGTCAATTACAACTTAGCAGTATCCACACATGCGTATTCTGTGATCTGGGCTGCTCTTAAGTCATCCTCATTGCTTCACAACCACTCTTTAGCCTTCAGAGGATCATCCAAACCATTCCAAGGCTTTGGGCTGAGCGACCTGAATTGTTGCACTCGTCCTTTGCGCTTTTGTTCCCCTCGTAAGGCGTGAACAAGCTCTCATAGTGCGACATCATATGTTTGGTGCTCTGTAGGAGATGGTCAGTTGTTGGGGTTGGTTTGATTGCTGGCTCTGGACACATCAGCTCCATTGGGACTCTCAGAAGTATTTCCATCCATTGTTTGAGTATTGCACCTGCATTCATAGGAAAATGTCAGCTTCATAGAGTATTAAATACAGTACATCATGATCTTACTATACTGTTCAAGAGGTATTTTGCGCGGACCTGCATGGGCCACCAAACTTGTAACGACCCGCTCTCAGGGGCCATTACTTATTTGATTACATTTGCAGGTCTGCAGATCACCAATGAAATCAATATAGCTACAATAAAGAGATGTACCAATACTCAAACCAGCGTACATTATTACAGTCCATAATTGAAAATACAACACACAACAGCAAACTCACACTGAATACATAAAAGGAAATGCGGAAAGGAAATACATAATAGCATACAATACGCACACCAACTCAACTATCTCTAGAAATCAGCAGTCTTTGGATCAAACTCTGGCTCCTCAAACTCAGGGGCATCTTCTTCGATCTGTACGTCGTCTGTCGGTACCATAAAATGGTACTGTAGGTACGTCACAACAATTCTAAAAATAGAAAGGAAGCAGTGCACAAGTATGACTATAGCTGGTGATAAAAAGCAACTAAGTACAAGCAAACTAGACTGAAAAGTAAAGCGTAGTACAACAACTATGACAATGCATACATAACAGGGTAGTAAGGGTAAGCAGAACTAAAAGAAGACAACGAACTGTACCAACAGTGCATAAGTATAAAGCATGCTAAGGAAGGAAACATGCTAAAGAACTAACTATAGACTAGTGCGACAGGTAAAGTAAATGTAGTCATGCATACACGAGCAAAAGTAAATTTCGGGTGGCTGCACATGTGTGGTAAGTAACGTGCATGCAATGCATAAAGCAAAAGTGACTGTGCAAGCAATAACTACACTAGAAACTACGTGACTCAAGTCGGAGAGTACGCTATGCAACTATTGAGTTCATCTCTTACCTGGGAACGCTTACCCAGACGAATGCCGGAACATAGGCAGCGGTAAATGTATTTGCCAAAACACATGCAGTGGGACGGGATGCCGAAACACAGGCAACGGTACGGGAAGATGAACTCCAGTCACACCCACACTCTCCCAAACTATGAGTTACCCCAAACCTCAGTGAATTGTCTAGTGTTCTATATACATGTTTCATACATGATGTTTAACAAGATGTTCCATACGATGTACCACATGATATTATTAGTTCTCTATTTACAATGATAGTTAAACCAGGACCACTGGTTGACTTTCTTATTGAAAACCAGAAAGTTAGGAACCTATTTCAAAGTAGACTGGGCCAAAGCAAAGTGGATGCTAAGAAGTTTGAGGATAAAGACAAGTCCAACAATTGTGACGTTGATCCATGCTTCGAGCATGTAGTATTTCGATTAGTACATAGTTCACCCAAGTAGATGGTCGTGTGTTACAACCACCAAAGTTGAAAGTTGGCAATGTCATATGCTTAATTAGATAGTCATTCTGCAGTTGATTAGTTTCCAATTAGATTAGGTCTCTAGTTTTTGGTTCGAGTCAATAGCCATTCTGAGGCTATACATGATGTCCTAAGTTCGTACGAGTACACTATCTAATTTTCTAAATTTAGAATTCATCATGACTTACTGGTTTCGAGGTTGTTGTAGCAAGCTGGGGCTAGAACTAGAGCTTCCAAGGGTACATGTGTACGAGAATCAGTACCTGAAATCACAAGAATTCATCGGTTATAAGTCGAACTATTTTCTACCTATTTATCTCGATCGTTTTTATTTTTCTAATAGCATGAAAAGGTGTCAACATGCGTTCTAAAATTTTAGATATGCTAGATACGAGGAAAATAGTTTTACCTAAGAAGAAAAAAAATTTCTGAAGCCTCTGAGTATTTTTAATAATTTTACAAGCTCAAAATGAATTTAAAAACTAATTTTAAATAGTTATTGTTATCGTTCAATAATTTCTTCTGGATGAAATACGTATCAGAATGTTTCAAGTATACTGTGAAAACGAGCGTCTCGTTGAATACTACAACATATAATTTTCTCATACGTCAGTGTAGGTGAAATATTTAAGATATGAATTATTAAGTGAAAATACCATAATTAGATTTTAGCTTTAAAAATTACTGTGAAAAATATACTCGCCTGATCGAGATTAAATTAGCGCCAATGTGTTCGGAATGTCACGCTCGATTTTCTGGACCTGGTCTTGTATTTTTCCGAGGCCTATAGGATTTATTATGAATTTAAACCAGTAAACCCATATACTATAAGTATAAAATACGCACGTATACGTATTTTCGTATACAAATCGTATACAGATTTTACCTCTTTATGTTAGCAGCATGGGGGATGGGTTCTCGTTGGCAGCGATGGCGCGTGGAGCGGCGGAGGCGGCGGTTGGCAGCGGCGACGGTGATCGACAGCGGCGGCGGCGGCGGCGACAGCGGTAGGGGACGGCGACAGCTCCTGTGAGTTGCGTGAGGAGAGAGAGAGGAGTGGCAGAGTGGAGGCAGCAGTAGCAGAGGGGGTTTGCAGGCTGTCGGGGCATCACCGAGGTCGGAGCTTGGTGGCGGGTGCTCGGTGGAGACGGTGGAGGGGCGGACGGCGATCGACAGCAGCGGTGACGCAACATCGAGTCAGAGGGGAGCGGGATGCGAGGGAGAGAGTGTGTGGGAGAGAGCTAGGGGGGTTAGAGGCATTAAGGGGCATCGCCTGGGTGCTTTGACGGCGACGGGAGCGGAGGCGAGGTCAGTGGTGAGGGGCGCTGCTCCGACGAGGCAGCGGACGGTGAGGGCGTGAGTGAGGGAGAGGTGAAAAAGATGCACGGGGAGAGAGGGAGAGAGCTGGTGGCTTTTACGTGAGCTAAGGGGGATTTGGGGGGCATTTTATAGTTAAACTAAATTAATAAATAATTAGCTTATTTAGTCAACCCTTATTAATTCATTAGGTAAGTATTTAATGACATTAGATTTAGCTTTTTGACTAAGCTAAGAAAATTTTAAATGTTTCTCCCCCATGTATAAGTCATGGTTAGGGTAAAAAATTGATTAGGTTAATGTAATTAGTAATTAGATTAAAGTAATTAGTAATGATCATATTGAAATATCATTTTCTTTATACAAACGACTTCGAAAAATTACGAAAAAATAGCCACGGGATCGTATTATTACGAAGATCACGAATATGAAGTCAACTTTAAGGTTTGAGTGACGGAAAAATTAGAAAAAATTCCTTTACCTATTTTGAACATATTTGATACTATCGTGAATACGGAAATTCGTGTACGCTGAAACCATACAGTTACATCCTGACACCTTTGTGAGAAAACCCTAAAAAATTTTACCGACATCCCTTCTTCAGGAAGCTTGCATCTTTTGGGTTGCCGAAGTTGACCACCTTCTTCGTGGATTGGAGGGAATGCCATAGGCTTCTTGCTGTCGACGAGGGGTGGTTCCTCTTGCGTCTTGTGGCTTCTGATCTGCGACGGAGGTAAATTTTCGGTTTTTTCTTCACCTTCATTCCTTCCTTCGATGGATCCTGTTGCCTTTGTGTGAAAACCCTAAAAATTCCCATCCTTGCTTCGTCGGGTAGCTGGAATCGTTGTGGGTTGCCGAAATTGATCCCCTTCTTCGCGGATCGTCGGGAATGCCCACGGGTTCTTGCTGTCGGTGATGGGAGTTTACTCTTGAGTCTTTTGGCTTCTGATCTGTGGTGGAGGAATAATTTCTGATATAACTTCGTGTGTTCGTATGGTTGATGGTGGATCTACAAAGTGGATCAAGCTGTATTGCTTTCTTTACTACAATTGTTCCGTAAACGTGTGGATTTATCTCTATAATATGTGTTGGATATTCCAAAATTTTGGGGATTTCTAGCTTTACATGGGTTTCATTAGCCACTAATATGTGGATTGATAAATTATAGGGTTGTCGACACCTTGTAGGGTTCAGTAAACCCTAATTTCATGCTGACATTGGCGTGAACGTTGGGGGGTTCCCACTTTGTCGCCCAGATTCGTGCAATAGAGCAGGCCCTTAGATGAACATGCATTTTATACACCACTTGACTTCGCAATCCAATCCAATTCAAGCAAGCTGAACCCTTATTTATTTCGAATCCATTTAAAAAAATTGCTCGATGATGAAACATACTTAATGCAATTGAGTCATCATTACTATGGATGAAATGTTGGGTCATTGATATGGTATGCTTGATATATTTCAAGAAATCAGCAATGATAAATTTATGTGGGGTTATTCTGAGGGCAATAGGTTAAGGATTCATGCATGGCTTGGAATGGCGTTGTTGGTTGCTGTATCATATTGTATGCAACGAAATTTATGTTTGGTTATATGGTGAATGTTGGCTTCATTTATGAAGCTTGAAAAAAAGTTTTGTTTTCAAAGAGCCCAATGATGACACTTAAGCATTGCTGCACGGATGATTTATGTATTTCGATAATAAAGGCTGGCTGGAAGGTTCCTTTAGTCACCAAAGTGTTTTTCATTTTGCTGTCACATCAGAGGCATTGATAGGGATTTTTATGATGATTTATTTAACACTACTTGTGTTTGATTTGGAGATGATATGGAGTTTGCATATCGTTTTCAATATTCACTTGTCATCTTGATTACTTTGGTTCTATGATGGAGATGCATGAAACTGTTATTTTTGCCACCAATTTGGAATATGAAAAAAAATTATTCAATGGCTCAAAATATATTTTTTTCACATTTTGCTTTGTTATGGAATGTGGGACTATGGTTCATATTTTTCAATGTGATACGAAAAGGCACTGCAGGCGCAAATTAATTGCCAGGTGATAATTGTAGCTACCTTTGAATAAGCTGGAAGTATCTCGTCACTGGAGTAAAAGTAAGATACTTCCAGAATATTCGAACAGTAGCAAAAATTATCACCTGGCAATTAATTTGCGAGTGCATTACCTTTTCATATAAACTAGCAAATGAAAAAATATTAATATGAGGGCTCAAATTTTTTTGCTTTTTGCGTTGTTATGGAATGTGGGAATATGGTTCAGTATATAAGTGAATTGTGTGCTGTAGTTGTTCCATAAACTAATTTTTTTGTTTATATTTATTTACTTTGATCGAATAAATGTATTATTTCGTACGTATGTATCACCTTATGCATGATATTATGTTTGATTCAAATAACGTTTAGATGGATCGCCAAGGAGAACAGTCGGGTTGTACAACATGTACATCGGCCGCGACGACAATCGTTTTTGTCGTTTTACACTTCCTACTATACAAGAGGGTAGGGCAAACCGTTTACCTAGAGAGCCATTCGATATGCGTGATCTTCATAGAAACTCACACATGCAAATAATTCTTCATGGGAGCGAAAGTAGTTGTTTACACTACTACAGAGCCATGCGTTCATAAATCTGACAACTTTAATGAGACAAAGGAAAATTCTCAAAGACACTATTCATGTGTCGATAGAGGAGCAGTTGGCCATGTTTCTGCATATCGTAGGGCACTAGTCAAAGAACAGAGTCATGCAAGTTGATTTCATATGGTCCTGGTCTACAGTTAGCCGTAACTTTAACATAATAATGCAAGCATTTTGTAACTTGCGGGATATGTTCATGAAGCAAGCCCCAAATGATACTCCGCCTGAGATAGTCAATAATCCTAATTGGTTTCCATATTTCAAGGTAATTTTGTTTGTCTGCTTAGTTGGCAGTAGTCTATATTGGTTTAAGGTGTCTTTATTATTTGCATCGTTGATGGAGCTTTTAGGATTGCATTGGTCTCATTGATGGGACACATATCGATGTCATGCTGCCAGCCAATCTCGTTCCCCGATTTAGAGGGCGTAAAGGGGTGACGCAAAATGTGCTTGCAGCTGTAACGCCAAATAAAAGATTCACATACGTAATGGCAGGGTGGGAAGGATCCACAAATGATTTTATTGTCCTGAAAGATGCGTTGTCATTACCCCCCAAACGGTCTTCGAGTGTATGATGTCAATAGGCATAATTTAACCTAATTAATATATATATATATATATATGGAAAAAGGGGATCTAAGGTGCCTCCTTAGATGAAAATCTAAGGAGGCGCCCCCATTTCCCCCCATCTCCTACAATTTTTTTGGAAATTTTTTTTCATGGGGTTGTTGTTCACATCATGGATGATCAACATACTAAATTTCAAGGGATTCCAATACTTTTTGAGCCACCATCTACCTCTTACAATTTCAACGGTCTAAAAACGTGCTGAAAATCCCACGAAGTTGCAAGGGGTAGATGGGGGCTCAAAAAGTATTGGAATCCCTTGAAATTTGGTATGTTGATCATCCATAAGATAAACAATAAACCCATGAAAAAAAATTTCAAAAAAAATGTGTGAGATGGGGGGAAATGGGGGCGCCTCCTTAGATTGAATCTAAGGAGGCACCTTAGGATCCCTTTACCCTATATATATATATATATATATATATATATATATATATATATATATATATATATATATATGAAGTCTTAGGATACTAAAATGGGGCTACGTTTCTGTTTGTATGGAAATATTACCTATGTGATGCTGGATATAGTACCATGCCAGGTTTCATATCGTCATACAGGAGCATTAGATACCACCTGAATAACCATACTGATCGAGTTCTTAGAAATCGCAAAGAGTTATTCAACCTACGTAATTATTCATTACGAACAAAGATCAAGTCGACTTTTAGAATACTAAAGAACAAGTTTAAGATATTGTCGGCCAAGCCACATTATCCCTCCCAAGTCAGGTCGATACCGTCCTAGCTTGCACTGTGTTGCATAATTATATCTAAGTAGCAGATCCACATGTCCCACATCGAAATGAGGATGTGGCTTTTTTGAGGAGTACAACGATGTTATCGATGAGCATGATGACACGATTATAGATCTTTCACAATAGTTGCCCATACGTGAACAAACCCAACAAAGGGACAAATGGAAAATTCGTAGGGATCAAATCGTATGGGATATGTGGGTCGACTATTGTAACATACATAATCATGGGAGCACACTTGAACATGGCATATGATGGATGCTTTTATTTTTTATGTATGTGGATTCTTTATTACTTTGTCTATTGTGTAAAACTATAATGCTTCTACTTTGATTATGTGATACGTATCATGGTTTATTTCCACCGCTTATGGTTATCTGGTATTTGCAATACATGTACTATATGTGTGTGTATGTCAGTTGCCACAACTTTGAAATTTCAATATTAAAATCATTCACTTTGTAGGCATGGTAGGGTCTTCGCAGCCAGGGCAAGGGAGTGATCCTATGCCACTCGTATATGACCCTTCATATGGTAACCCATGGTATGAAGACGAACGTGGGAATGATCCATCGCTTGGGCGCCCGATGCTGCATAGGATGACTGATTTCCAGTATCATACGTAGAGCTACCATGGTGTAGGCCCAAGCATGCCGTTTGAACAATTCCCCCAATATAGCATGCCCATGGCCCATGCCAACACCCCGGGCGTTATGCATATGCTACAAGGGGGAATCAATCCATTTATAAGCCCGTCACCCCCAAAGTGCTTTCAACAAGACATCTTCGCAAAGTGGTAATGACCCGAATGTCGGTAGTGGATCTTCTAGGAAGTCGGGTCAACTGGATGAGGAGGGGGATGCTTCAGTGTCAAGTCCAATGAAAAAGACTAAGAAGCAAACACCCAAGGGGCAGCAAAACAAAATTTGTTAGTGTGAGCAATATATGTTCCTAATTCATTTCCTTGTGGATCAGGCAAGGTAAGGAAATAAAGTAGATAAGATGTTCAAAGGTACTGCATTCAATGCTGCAGCTGCACACATCAATTCTATATAGGGCACGGCCTACACAACCAACATGTAAAAATCATATGAAAGGTCTGGCTCGTCACCTTACCGATGTGTTAGGGTGCCTCCAGATAAGTGGTGTGGGATGGTGTGAGGAGAAGAAGATGATAGTAATAGATTCTGAAGTTTATGAACCTTGGGCCGCGGTATTAAATTCTACATTTTAGTGAAACTGAAAATATTGTTCACATATGTTAGTTTAAACTCCGTAATATATAATGCATTGTTCGTGCAGGCAAACCCTAGGTTGAAAGCCTATGTTAATCAACCGTTGCAGTGACTTGATGATCTATCTCTGATAATAGGAGATGACGAGGCTAAGGGGGATTTTAGGAAGTCAGTGTATCAACAATTTGGAGGCCCATTCGAGGAAGTCGAAGGGGATCATGAAAGTCATGCACCTACCCCGCAAAGTAATGTCCCCCATGCCATCCCACCATCTGCCTCGGCGGGTAATTTTGAAGGCAGGACGAGCCATGCTAGCCTGCCCTCTGTGGGGAGAAAGAAATCGAGGAGACGGGATATAAGGGATGATCCCGACATCATGCAGAAAATAGTGGACAAAGTTGCGAAGGTCGCTGAAGCAATAAAGATCTCCCACTCCCACTGGAGAGAATTCCTAGCAAAGAGGTTGTATGCATACACAGAGTATCCATCAGATGTGTTGGATATAGTGTATGATGAGCTGGCCGATAATGAGTGTGAAGGGAGGAAGTTTGTGTTGAAGCCGGACGAGTCACGGAAGAGATGACTTAAGCATAAAATTGAGGAGATTAAGAGAGCTAGGGCAGAAGGTGGCGATGGTGACGGAGATGATAATAACTGGGAATTATAAATGAAATCCTATATTTCTCTATGTGATTGGGAACATTACGTTATATCAAATGCGATTGCGTTAGCTGGCCGATGGTGAGGAAAAGGAGTGGTAATACAGTTTATCTGAAGCCTTTTGTATCATGTAGTGTGGTATGTGTATTAAAAGTGAATGAATGTATGATTGATGTGGGTTTGAGTAGCAGTTAATGAAGTGAATGAATGTATACTTGCCTTTTGTTTTAGTTGTTTTCTTTTATTGTTGGATGTGTGAAATATATAAAACACTCTACATTTTATCCCTTAAATTACTTGCGTATATGTTTTTCAGCAAAATTCCATGCTTTGTAGGTTGTAGTTTAATTTTCTTATGTTCCCAACCAATGATTCATGTTTTCCAGCATTTGTTTCTTTCTTTCTTTGCTTCACCTTCTCTCTGCTGTTATTCAGTCTACATGAAAGAGTAATGGACACTTCTTTCAAAAATAATGATTAGTTTAGTTTGTTGATAAATTCTTGATTCATCAATTAATCAAGGAGGTGTTGCTCCATTTTGACCCTGATTTCAGTAGTTCTCTATTATCATGAGGTTGGACTTTGATTGGATTGCATGCTTGGATTAGATTGGTCACAGTCTTGTGACGTTACATTGTATTAGGATATTACATTGTATTGGGATATCACATTCTTGCTTTATGATACTCTACTATGTGATACTCTACTTGTTGCTTTGTGAGACTGTTTGGATATGTATCCCCCTATATTGCAACATCTAGTTGCTTCTGATGATATTACATGCTTAGTTTGCCCTCTGTTCAGCTTTGTTTTGTTCTGTTTCTAGGCTTATGTTTGCCCTCTGTTCAGTTTGTTCTATCCCCTGTGTCTGGCCTCAGGTTGCCCTCTGTTAGGCTTGTTCTGCCTTTTGTTTGTGCTCAAGATTGCATTCTGTTTTGGGCCAGTTTTTGCCGTCTGCGTAGGCCTAGTTCTCAGTCTATTTTGGGCCCATTTTGCCCTTTGTTTTGGGCTCATTTTGGTTCTATGTTGGGTGCTTATTGGGCTCAATTTGTTGCTGATTTCTGACAATAAAGAGGTTTGATGAAATGCACTTTCCTTCTACAGTCAATACACTATTTTGCAATGTTTTGAAACTATGTTTTGGGTTCTGTTTGTAGTCTCTTGGCAGCCCCTATATGTGGTTTTGGATTGGGATTGGGTTGAATTTCTGAACTTTGCTTCCCCTTCTATAGTTTTTTTTTCCAATAGCACAACGATGAAATAAGAAAATGAATAAATTTTTTCTTTATATTCCCAATTAAGTGGACGGCTGGCTTGATGGTTCCTATCTTCCCCAATGTGATTTATTTCCTGATAAATAACAGGCCCAATAATGAATGGTATGTAATACAAGTATATAGTTTGTATATCAGTTGCATGCATGTCTTGCCTTTGTAGGTGGTTGTCTACGAGTTTTTTGATGGTTCTGAATTGGGGGACTTGTGTTCCATGGCTACGAATTTTGTAAATCATTTTAACTTGGGTTGATAATGAAGGAACAAATGCAAGCAACCACATTGGGAAAATGAAAAAAAACTTTTACTGAGGGTTATATATATACAAATATGCTTTGTCTATGCTATGTAAGGGTTTATGCTTTGTCTATGTTACAGTATTTGCTTTTGTCTGTGACTGCTAATTTCTGTAGATGATGTCAACATACGGGGTGTTATAACTTTTCGTAGGTATGCTTTTTACACAACCTTTTCTCCTTATACATGTCTTTTGTATTAAAAAATTTTATTCGTTAATTATGTTTATTTGTATGATTGTCTAGGTACAAATGAGTTTAGGATCAAGCTCTTCTGTTCGCTCCCGTCCACGGGATGCACCGCATTATGAGTTGGATTCAGATGTTAAGGACTTCAGGACTTGCCACTGTGGTCTGAGGGTGCCCAGGAGAACTTCATGGACCAGGAGCAACCCAGGCTGAAGATTTTGGAGTTGCATGTCTACAAGAAAAAAATGTGCATTCTTCGAATGGAAGGACCCACTGCACGGTGAGTGGTCCACATTTGTTATCCATCATTTAATGGATGAGAATGAAAGAGGGCCAAGCGTAGAAAGCTCTTCGAGCTCGTTGTCTGAGAGGATGTTGTTGGAGATAGTGTGGCGGTTGGAAACGAGCGTAGGACATTTTGAGAGAAACAAGGAGAAAATAGATAGCTTCCTATCAGTTTTCAAATCAATTCAGTTTGTATTGTTTTCTCTCATAGTTGTACTGTTTTTTTGTTAATGATGTTGTATAACAAGTTTGACTGATTTGGGTATGAAAAATTTTAATAACGACTATGGTTTATTTGGGATTTTTGTTCCATGTTTTTATATCAGTTTCATGTCTGTCTTGCCTTTTATATGCTTGATGTCTATGGTTTTTATGATGTAGCTGTATTATGTGATGTTGGGTTCCATGGCTTCTGCGTTTGTATATCATTTTCATCTCTGTCTTGCCTTTACTGCTTGCTCTCTATGGTTTTTATGATTGAGCTGACTTGGCAGGATTTGGGCCCTTGGCTACTGCTTTTGTATATCTGTTTCATGCATGTATTGCCTCGGCTACTTGTTGTCTATGGTTTTTTCCTTGGAGCTAAAATGGGGGAAAATACCCCAAATTTATCAGTTTATTTAGCGGGTAACCTTACCTAGGTTTACCACACCCCACATTCTCACTTTCTTCATCTAACTTGCCCCCATAATCAACTTTCTAACTCCACTTTCCATCCAACTTTCCACTAAAGAAACACACTACACCAATTTTCTCTCTCCAAAGATTTCACACCCTCCAACTTTCTACAAATCCACATTTTAGCAAAAGAACGGGCCCTAAAGGGTTAACTAAGTTTCAATTGTAAATTTTTTAATGGCAAACTTGTAAATATGTAGCATGTGCACTGGGCAAAATGGTATGTTCACAGACTTTGAAGTCGGCTGTTAGCCGGGTAGATTCGGGTCTGATTTATGTAATGCTAAACCCGAGTTAAACTGAGTAAGTTGGTTAAGATTTCCGGTAGCCAGATCCCAATAGCCCAATAGCCCAGTAACATGGGCCTCACTAGACCTAGACGGTAGTATGGAACAGATGCGAGGGCAACCGTCAACCGGAGGGAACGATATTTACGAAAACATTCATTAGAAGTACACTTTTGCAAAATTTATAAAAGTTGAGAAGAAAGGTGTTGGTCTTTTTCGGAGAAACACCATTTGAAATTGGTTATTTACCGAAAAAATGATGAAATTTATAGGTTGGGGTTGTACACACAAAATGCTACCAAAGTTTACATGAAGTACATATAGTTTGACTTCATCATTAACATAATCAATAAATTTGCATGCCTAGGCAAAAAGAACAGGAGAGTTAGAAGTCTCCATAAGTTCTTTCGCAACAAGATTGTTCTATGCAGACATGCAATTGTAGATATGAAAATCTATTCATTATTACAATGTCAACGCTTTCCATTTTTTCCTCGTTGAAATTGGGTTGAAATTGGTTGAAATTTGGTTGTCATATTCTCAATTACGATATCTTGGACTAACCTTGTATCCTTCTTTACTTTTAAAAACGGATTAAAGTTTTATCCAATCCAATTTTCATGGCATGATCCTCATTAATTACAAACTTGAGATTCCTCATTTATGTTAAGATATTGAGTCACACTACATATTATGATGATGAACAAATGTATCATATAATAATGTTTAAAGAATTTCACCTACTCTTATCCTAACTATTGATTCCTCAAGATTAAATATCAATCTTCTTTCTACACATCTCTTTGTACTCGGGTGTACGGGTCCAGGTACCCTGTTTTTTATATTACCTGGACCCTACCCGGTAAGGGACCAGTTCCTAAAATTTGGACCCGGAACCTACCCAGTAGGACCATATACCTTGAACCTACCTGGACCCTATGGTTTCGGGTAGGTTCCGGGTATCCTGTAAAATCTAGTTTCATGGTTGCGACGAGTTGAAGTGAACAGTCAAATCTGTGAAACTTTTCCATGACGACAAACGTTACAATTTGAAACGTTCATTATAAATTATTACTAGTTTGGTGGACAATAGACCACTATTTAGTGACATTTGATGTAGATAAATGTGTCTCATTATTCAACAGAGACCATATACTTATAAATAGTTAAAATTTCAATAGATCTGCTGTGACATTTGATGTATCAATAGGTCAAACATTGATAATGAAGAATTTGTTCATTTTTTCTTGAAGAATTTAAATTGGGCAATATTTGGGAACGGCCTGTAATGGTATGAAACTGAACCGGAGCAAGGTAAGTAAAATTATAAAGATGCTGATGATATGCTGGATTTATGCAATAGACATGGAATTGAAACTAGAGGCCACTGCATCTTTTGGGAAGTTGATGATGTTATTCAGCCCTGGGTTCATTGAATCAGAATGATCTGATGATAGCCATTAGTAATCATCTTACAGATCTACTATCTATGTACAATGGTAAGTTTAGACACTACGATGTTAACAATGAGATGCTTCACGGGTCTTTTTATTAGGATATGCTTGGAAAAGATATCAGAGCATTCATGTTTAGAGAAGCATATCGGCCGGATCCCTTCGCCACCCTTTTTATGAATGATTATAATGGAAGTGGTAATCAGGGTCTGGATATCAGTTCCGGATCCGGGTACACGTTTCCTATAGATGGGAACCAGAACCGGACCCGATTCACACAGGTTTCTAATTTTCCTACCCGGAACCTACCCGAAACTAATGGGTATCTACCTGGAACCTACCTATCCGGGTAGGTTTTGATTGGGTATCTGGTTACCCTATAGCCGTGCACACCCCTACTTTGTACTAGTCAGCAAACTCACTCAAAAACACCGCTCATTTGTATGACATATAGATTATCGATCATTACTGTTACATACCATATGACTTGTCCAGACTAGGCCATTGACATGTCGGCCCACGACTCATGGGGCCCTAGTTTGAAAGTGTCAACCTCCACTCCCCTTATAACCCACGTAAGTGGCCACAAAGGAGGGAATCATGGGCTACATTAAAGGATATAGTTAATCCCATGAAGTCAGAGGAGTGGCCCACTATTTCCACTCTTCGCACTCTCTCCACTATCTCCATGATCTCCACTAAAGCCACTCGGCTAATGGAGATGCTTGCCTGCCAAGGTTGTCTTGTTGATGTCAGTCAAGGTTATCAATCTTAAGATAGTTGGATCACAATTCCTACTATAATATCATGTCAATAATTTTCATTTATCTTTTGGTTGAGGATATTTGTAAAATTAGTGGGAGAAATAATTAGATAAAAACCAATCTAATTATTAATGAATATCTGCTTTCATTATCATAACTCTTCAAATGTCACATTTGCAGCATCATGTCTGGCCTAAAGCTTATCCTAGAAAAGAACAAACTCATTGGACCTAATTATAATGATTGACTGAGGAACATGAAAATAGCATTGACTTATGACAAGATAGCATACATTCTTGATACAATGAAGTGGAAGGATCTCACCGAAGGTCTTCTAAATGAAATAAACCGTAGTCACAAACCATTCCTCCCCGGCAACGGCGCCAAAAACTTGGTGGGACCGAAAAGGTGCTCTCTCTCAAGTGCAAGAGTCCGTACAAGTAGTAAAATCTGGGAGTCCAGATGTCGAATCCACGGGAAGAAATCTGTTGCAACCACAATTCAAATCAAATAGAAATCCTACGAAAAGAAACTAACCACTTCAACAAATGATGACGGTGATGGTGATGTGAACACGTGAACAATATAAACATAGAAATACGTGTATGAAAATACCTATAAAAAGTATGCGCATGGTATGGGTTCGCTAGGGTTAACGATTCGTATTAATTTGGTTGATAGGTATAACACAATGAATTCTCCTTTTGGGAGCAATTCACCGGAAAATACCCAATATAACTCAATGAATTCTCCTTTTGGGAGCAACTCATCGGAAGATGCCCTTTTGGGGGTTCAAGCAAAATATTCAAAAAGATCGTCGCTAAAGCTATAATACGATATGAAACTCTCTTTTGGAGAGATCAAAACTACGGTATGAAACTCCCTTTTGGGGAGATCAAAACTCACCCTTTTGGGTCGATCATCAACTTAATTAATTCTTTTGGAATCTAAAAAAGTCGATTTACGAACAACGATTACAATTTTAGCGACGTTAAACGATTTAGCACAAGGAATTTCAACCAAACTAACACAAAGCATAGCACCTAACTACTCCACACCAAGCACAATTAAGTTTTAGCTACTCATAATTTCAGAATAAACAAGTTCCATAGCCAAATACATCAAGATTATAGCAAAATACGGTAGAAAAAGCACTAAATAAGGAGTTTAAGTTAAGAATTCATCACCAAATATCCTTGAAAAGACATCAAAACTCTCTGGAAATAAGAAAATAGCCTCTGGAATTTTACAGAATTTTTCAGAGGGGAAATACGGCTCCTAGAGCCTCCAATACGCTCAAAATACGCCCCCAATCTGCTTGAATACGCTCAAAAAAACCCTAGGAATACCTTAAATAGAGGCATTGCGGGTTTGGGGATTACTAACGGGTTCAAACCCATACCCGAATCACACCAAACCCAACCGCTCAGTCGCATCAAATATACGCCGTCCGATCTCGGCGGGATTCGACGAGGGGCTGCCACATGTCATCATAGCGGATCCGCGCCCGCTTCGTTTCAATTCGAGTTTGCTTCGTTGTCCTCCATCCGATCGAATAGTCGCTGTCCAGATGAAGCCACGTAGCTCGTTGCTACAGCCCGCATCCGATGCAAACTCGGATTCCATCATGTCCGTTCGTTCACGCGGGAGGTGGCCAAGATCGTGCCACGTATCGCCAAGATTCGCCCGCTCCGCTTCATCCTTCGGCTGGGTTCGTGTTAAGGCGTGTCCGTCGGATCTCGGATCGACGGCCACAAATAAGCCGCGTCGCCCGAATTGATGCAGCGTTGATGACGATCGAGCGACGTAGAACGTGCCACGTTGTCGCATTCAGATCGCAGCAGCGGGAAAACGCCGGCCGTTGGATCAAATGGGAGGCGGTGGATGATTGACACGTGGTAGCGTCTGATTGGTCACCGTCGGTATAATCGTATTTCTTTGCGTATTTCTCCAATTAATTGGTATTCTGCATTCAAAAATACACAGTAATTAGCACAGATCTCAGAAAAATACAAATAAATAGTCGTTGGAATCGTGAGATCGAGACCAAGCTAGGAAAAATATAAAAAGTACAGAATTGCATCGTTAAATTCTGTTTTGTGCTCAAATAGAGTGTTTTCTCTAATAAATAAATGTGTAGAAAATACGTATGAATTAGAGAACAATGTAGCATCTCATGAGCACAAAATAGGGCTAAATGGGGGGTTAAATATGTAATATTGAACCCGAATCACACCTCCCAACTAGCGGTTTTCTAGTCTCTAGCAAAAATAGCGATAAATTCGGATGAGTAATAAAACAATAAGTTCTATCAATCGCTTATGGCCTGGCTCAATAGTACGCATTCCAACATGGTCTTGACCATCAATATACACAATCCATGACTAAGATCAATCACACGCTATTTTCTCTAATTTAGTATGAATAAATAACATACAAGCATCATTTTGCGCAAGCGAAAGTATAACACGTCGTTTTGTTCTAGTTTTCGTGTTTCCAAGGAATTGGCCTATCAGAACAATCATTCAAGATATGGGTATTGGAGTTGCTTAGTATATTCACCATTTCTTTTCTTTTATTAGTTCCGCGTAACGCGCATCAAGCAACATTCGCAGAAAAACGTATAACTTGGATCGCTCCATCAAATGAGTGAGGTTCCGGTCAATGGCTCCCAAATCAGACGATAATAGGGCATTAGGCCAAAAAGGACCCCTCGGACTGTACTACTTGAGCCAACCAAGTTATTTATTAGTGACATACTTATTCATTCATTTTTCATCGTTCATTTTTTTCTTTCATTCAAAATTTTTCCTTTTCTTTTCTTTTCTTCATCTTTTTGTAAGCAACTCAAAACCCATCATCATGAATATAAACATTAATAACAAAGGCCAAATTCCTCTTCAACTTGAAGACTATTCTTAAAAATCGTGTATACTTAAGCTTTTTCCATCACATTAGCATGCATGAAATAAATTCAAACTATTTCGAGATATTAATCATGGAAATTGAAAGTTTTTCATGAATAGCATATTAACGGCAATTCCATGAAGGAAAAATAATCAACTCAAGCCGCAAACAATTTTAAGAACACGATTCATGTATAATCATCCGCATTTGAGGCATATGAAGGAGTTTTAAAAGGATGAGATTTGGTGATTTATTCTTCTCAAAAAAAAATCCTAAGGTCTCATACACACCCCCCAACTAAAGATGGACATTGTCCTCAATGTCGGAAGAGGTACGAGTTTATTCACGCAATCAACCTAGAAAGCATATAAAAACTACACTACTGGAAAGAACACACCATGATCAAATGGCGGATCCCGAATCTTTAATTGTGGAGGAAGTTGTTCAATTTGCTCCTTGCGCTCCTCGGCGATTATTCTTCCTCCAAAAACTAATTTGGACCCCAGCAACACAACTCCAAGCATCTCTAAAAGCTGTTTGCCAATGTCCTGCGAGAGATGAGTCATGTCAGTCCAAATTAATTTAAAAGTATTCTCAATGAAAGTATTCCAAATGTAGTCATCAAAATAAGTGAAAGAAATTAAAGCAAGTTGACGACTACTCCCTGAAAGATATGCACTACTCTCTGTACGATGCTCGTTCAATGGGGAGAGGGATAAATGATTTTGGGACAAAACTGGAGGAGGGCATGGTTCTGACTCCATGGCGATAATCTCAAAACCCTTGTCCCTAGCTGTCTCCTCCTCTCGTTCATCCAAAATTGCTAGCTCGTCCTCTCTTTTGCACACACTTTCTGCCATGTGGATATTTATATTCGCGTCATCAACATGACATGGCTCGCTCGATATTCCTGCAATAGAAGATGAACTCGTATTAGATTCTTTAAATTGAGTTTCAAAAGCATTACCTTCTTCTAAGCAAGTGGCAATCAGAGTAAGATCTTCGATGGATTTTTGAATCTGCCGACTCCGAGCAAGGAAATTCTCCTGGAATTGATGGGATGTGGCCTCCTGTGTCTGAATAGTCTGGTAAGCTTCCTTTCTCAAGGATTGCAAAGGTACGTCTACGCTTTGCTCTTCTTGGTCGAGGCACGAAGGCTCCATTGAATCGCTCTCTGAAGTCTCTTCCACGGTTTCTACGTTTTCTTGCAGAGACTCCATGTATTCCCACGCCACTGTCGGCGTCATGCCTCCCAATAATTCCTGCAGCTGCGGTTGTAGTCCATCTAGGAAGAACGCCATAAGCTCTTCATTTGTGTACCCATGCTGCGGATAGCTCGATATAATGTCTGTGAACCTCCTCCAGGCCTGAAAGAAAGTTTCACAGTCAGTTTGATTAAAATTAACAATTTTGAGCTTCTCCATTCTATGTTTGTGTGCATTAGCATACCTTGCATCATACAGATTGTTTGTGCAATAGAAGTTCATATATTCCATTTTTTAAAAACTAAAATAAAATAAAAAAAAGGTTTATGTACAATGAAGTGGAAGGATCTCACCGAAGGTCTTCTAAATGAAATAAACCGTAGTCACAAACCATTCCTCCCCGGCAACGGCGCCAAAAACTTGGTGGGACCGAAAAGGTGCTCTCTCTCAAGTGCAAGAGTCCGTACAAGTAGTAAAATCTGGGAGTCCAGATGTCGAATCCACGGGAAGAAATCTGTTGCAACCACAATTCAAATCAAATAGAAATCCTACGAAAAGAAACTAACCACTTCAACAAATGATGACGGTGATGGTGATGTGAACACGTGAACAATATAAACATAGAAATACATGTATGAAAATACCTATAAAAAGTATGCGCATGGTATGGGTTCGCTAGGGTTAACGATTGGTATTAATTTGGTTGATAGGTATAACACAATGAATTCTCCTTTTGGGAGCAATTCACCGGAAAATACCCAATATAACTCAATGAATTCTCCTTTTGGGAGCAACTCATCGGAAGATGCCCTTTTGGGGGTTCAAGCAAAATATTCAAAAAGATCGTCGCTAAAGCTATAATACGATATGAAACTCTCTTTTGGAGAGATCAAAACTACGGTATGAAACTCCCTTTTGGGGAGATCAAAACTCACCCTTTTGGGGCGATCATCAACTTAATTAATTCTTTTGGAATCTAAAAAAGTCGATTTACGAACAACAATTACAATTTTAGCGAC
The DNA here is from genome assembly GCA_030789695.1 of Scilla litardierei. Lineage (NCBI taxonomy): Eukaryota > Viridiplantae > Streptophyta > Magnoliopsida > Asparagales > Asparagaceae > Scilla > Scilla litardierei. Next base: position 261,253,321 of record CM061133.1, read on the forward strand.
GTTAAACGATTTAGCACAAGGAATTTCAACCAAACTAACACAAAGCATAGCACCTAACTACTCCACACCAAGCACAATTAAGTTTTAGCTACTCATAATTTCAGAATAAACAAGTTCCATAGCCAAATACATCAAGATTATAGCAAAATACGGTAGAAAAAGCACTAAATAAGGAGTTTAAGTTAAGAATTCATCACCAAATATCCTTGAAAAGACATCAAAACTCTCTGGAAATAAGAAAATAGCCTATGGAATTTTACAGAATTTTTCAGAGGGGAAATACGGCTCCTAGAGCCTCCAATACGCTCAAAATACGCCCCCAATCTGCTTGAATACGCTCAAAAAAACCCTAGGAATACCTTAAATAGAGGCATTGCGGGTTTGGGGATTACTAACGGGTTCAAACCCATACCCGAATCACACCAAACCCAACCGCTCAGTCGCATCAAATATACGCCGTCCGATCTCGGCGGGATTCGACGAGGGGCTGCCACGTGTCATCATAGCGGATCCGCGCCCGCTTCGTTTCAATTCGAGTTTGCTTCGTTGTCCTCCGTCCGATCGAATAGTCGCGGTCCAGATGAAGCCACGTAGCTCGTTGCTGCAGCCCGCATCCGATGCAAACTCGAATTCCATCCTGTCCGTTCGTTCACGCGGGAGGTGGCCAAGATCGTGCCACGTATCGCCAAGATTCGCCCGCTCCGCTTCGTCCTTCGGCTGGGTTCGCGTTAAGGCGTATCCGTCGGATCTCGGATCGACGGCCACAAATAAGCCGCGTCGCCCGAATTGATGCAGCGTTGGATGACGATCGAGCGACGTAGAACGTGCCACGTCGTCGCATTCAGATCGCAGCAGCGGGAAAACGCCGGCCGTTGGATCAAATGGGAGGCGGCGGATGATTGACACGTGGCAGCGTCTGATTGGTCGCCGCCGGTATAATCGTATTTCTTTGCGTATTTCTCCAATTAATTGGTATTCTGCATTCAAAAATACACAGTAATTAGCACAGATCTCAGAAAAATACAAATAAATAGTCGTTGGAATCATGAGATCGAGACCAAGCTAGGAAAAATATAAAAAGTACAGAATTGCATCGTTAAATTCTGTTTTGTGCTCAAATAGAGTGTTTTCTCTAATAAATAAATGTGTAGAAAATACGTATGAATTAGAGAACAATGTAGCATCTCATGAGCACAAAATAGGGCTAAATGGGGGGTTAAATATGTAATATTGAACCCGAATCACACCTCCCAACTAGCGATTTGCTAGTCTCTAGCAAAAATAGCGATAAATACGGATGAGTAATAAAACAATAAGTTCTATCAATTGCTTATGGCCTGGCTCAATAGTACGCATTCCAACATGGTCTTGACCATCAATATACACAATCCATGACTAAGATCAATCACACGCTATTTTCTCTAATTTAGTATGAATAAATAACATACAAGCATCATTTTGCGCAAGCGAAAGTATAACACGTCGTTTTGTTCTAGTTTTCGTGTTTCCAAGGAATTGGCCTATCAGAACAATCATTCAAGATATGGGTATTGGAGTTGCTTAGTATATTCACCATTTCTTTTCTTTTATTAGTTCCGCGTAACGCGCATCAAGCAACATTCGCAGAAAAACGTATAACTTGGATCGCTCCATCAAATGAGTGAGGTTCCGGTCAATGGCTCCCAAATCAGACGATAATAGGGCATTAGGCCAAAAAGTAGGAAGCTTAGAGAAGGATAAATGACCTTCCAAATTGGAACTGGAGCACGACTTGTTGCTGTTGTCGTAGGAGAATTCAACCTTGGACTGCCACATGGCAAGGTCCCGATGTTGCACAATTGTTTTTATGTATCAAGCATGATATGTAACATTGTATCTATTTTCTTATTAGATAAGAAATGTTACAATTTTGTATTAAAAGATAATGTTATGAAAATTTTCAAAAAATATATATCTCTTGGCTCTGGTACATTGGGCAATGACATATATGTTTATATAAGCACCATATTGAATGTGCATAATGTGACTAAATGAAAGACTCCTAGTGAAAATGAATCTTACTTGTGGTATTATAGACTAGGCCATATTAGTCAGAAAAGACTTATGAAGTTGCATAAGGAAAGACTCTTGAGTACTTCTGATTTTGAATCCTTTGCAACTTGTGGGTCTTGTCTCAAAGGCAAAATGGCCAAGACACTTTTTGTAGGATAAATGGAAAGAGTTAGTGAACTCTTAGGACTCGTACATACTGATGTATGTGGTCCAATGTCTATACAAGCAAAAGGTGGATTTTCCTACTTCATTACTTTTACTAATGACCTCTTAATATATAGATATGTATTCTTAATGAAACACAAATCTTAGGCCTTCGAAAAGTTCAAAGAGTATAAGAGTGAAGTAGAGAACCAGATGGGGAGAATTATCAAGATTCTTCGATCAGATCGAGGGGGTGAATACTAAAGTCTGGAATTCCTTGGATATCTAAAAGATAATGTGATTCTCTCTTAGGTTACACCTCCCTACACACCACATCACAATGGTGTGTCAGAGAGAAGGAACTGCACCCTATTAGATATGATACGATCTATAATGAATAATGCTGAGTTGCCTCTTTCATTCTGGGGATATGCCCTAGAAACAGCCGATGAGTGGATATTTTGTCTGCTTTTAGTAGGATTTATCTATGCATAATGTCTTACAAATACTCACTTTTATCGTCACTTCATCGTATTATCGTTTCATTCCTCGTTGGGTGTCTGTGGAAGTTTTAGGTTGAATTACAGCTAAAAAGAGCTTAATGGAGTCAAAGAGCGAGAAGGAGTAGCGAGGAGATGCGATGGAGTTGAAATCATGGAGATTCGATGGATTTCGACCCCCCCCCCCACAATCGTGTGTGTCATCCTACACGGTCGTGTAGGATGACACAAGAGGAGCACCAAGGGGTACCCCACACGACCGAGTGACAGCCCCATACGATGGTGTGGGCAGCTGAAGAAGATGCCCTGAAGAACACAGTGACGTGGTCACATGGCTACCACCACACGACCACATCAGAACAAGGCTAATGGGGATCTGAAGTGCGTAACTTCTTCGAATCGACACGACCACGTCAATTCTCTGACGCGGTCTGTGAACCGTAGCCGCTGGGAAGATGAAGCCAGAATGACACGGTTGTGTGGCCATCCACACGACTGTGTCGCACCAAGGAAGAAACGAAGAGTTGCTTCCCCCTTTTATGAATGCCAGTGACGTGGCCGTGTGTCCATCCGCACAACCGTGTCGATTCTTATTTCCTAAAGATCTGATGGCCCTGTTCTCAAGCTCCAGATGACGCAACCATGTCAATTCTTGATTCGGTTGTGTCGAGTCGGGTTTCCCCATCGACCCACTAGGGTTTTGGCATCTATTTAAATGCTGGAGCACCTCTAGAGATGGGGAGGAGACTTGTGGATGCGTTTTACCACAGTTTTACCCCCTTTTATTGTTTTCTAGTAGTAGGATTTAGTTTAGATTAGTTTTAGATGCTTTTTTTCATTGGTGTAAACATGGAATTGACAACTCCTTATATGCAACTATTGAGATAAGTGTTTCTTGTTGTTTATTCTACATTTTATTATTGTTTTGATTGTTCTTCTTGTTATTCCTTGTATTTCCATTGATGTCTAGTTATTAGAAATTGATCTCATGTAGCTAACTATAGCCTAGGAAAGATCTGGTGTTCGATTACCCAACCTCCCTACGGACAACCCGTATAGCGATATGATGATAGCTGTGCACTTGCGGTTACAAATATCAAAGCATCCATCAAGCTTTTGGCGCCATTACTGGGGAGGTTGTTTTGATCAATATTATTTTAATTCTGGGTTCGCTAGACTATGTGCATACAAAAATTATAAATAAATAAATAAACAAAAAATTTCCCCCATTAGCACATTATTTGTGTCATTCTCCTGTACCACTGACGTGCTTCTCTTAGCCTATATTTTGTTTGCCATGTAAGTTTTGGAGATTATGTGGATGCCCAATGGATATTACACTGGAATTTTGATGCCTCCATGCCAAATGGTGCTCAGATGAGAGATCTCAGTGATTCTCTGCAGGGTGTAGCAGTTTGTGAAACTTGTGGGATGCAGGGGCATGTTTACACCCAATGCATATATAATAACCATCCATACACCCCACGCCCATATCCCTACAACCTACCCCATGAGACCTCCTATCCATATCCCCAATCTTATATGCCTCCACCTCCACCAAAGTCTAGCCTTGAGCTTCTCTTGGAAAATACCCTTTCAAACCAAGGCCAAACGATTTCACCATCCCCCACCACCATGATCGATTCCTACCTTCAAGAAATTGCCCAAAATCTATCCCGAATCCACATACCTCAAGGGCAATTAAAAACAAATGCCAGGGATTCGATCATTGTGCCTACACCGCAGCTTGGGGGAGAGCATCTGGAGGATGCAACCATGTCTCACACCTCATCTGCCACCTACACTACGAGAGGTAACTCACCTGAATAACCATTTAAAAATTTTGACGTGAGTTCCTCTTCCCGTGCAGGTATCACCTCGGAGACACAGGTTGCCGAAGGCCACATCCTACACCAAACCTTTTCTGATGATGAGATGGATGATGAGACGTTCATTACAATCGAGGAGAACGTGATGCGATTATATTCCCTCATAGATGGACATGAGGTGTACTTGGGCAAGAGCAGGATTTCAGACATCGAAAAGCCTAAACCGTTCCTCCCACTTGATCGCATCCCTCACTTCGTGCCACGTGAGAGTTTCTAAATTTCCAAGGAATTGGTATCACATAAAGATTGCTCGATTCATGGGAATTGAGCTTTCTTTTATTATTCATCATATGTTTTTTCTTCTTCTTGTTTTTAACGACTTAGAATGATCCATGTAACGAGCTTTCAGTTAATGACTCCTTGGTCGGACGACCTTTAGGCATTAGGCTTAGAAGAGCCCTTAAAACCTAATAACTCAAATCATCTAAGTTTTTATTATCTCCTTTTTTTCTAATGACTCCATATCGGCCATCTTTCGACGCAAATTTTCAATGCTTCCCGATGCATGAAGACCCGGCTACTTAGAAAATTCAAGGGAATGTGGCATTTTATTCTTTTTCTCAATTTTTTCTTTTTTTTCTTTTTTTGTACGCAATTCAACACACATTCATCGGACATAAACTTTAGCATAAATAATGGCCAAATTCCTCTTCAATTCAAAAACAATTCCAATCAATCGTGTCCACCTACGTATGCATCACAATAACTTGCATGAAATAAATTCAAACCATTTCGAGATATTAATCATGGTAATTGAAATCTTTTCAAAAAAATGCATAATGATAATTAACTCCATGAGAGAAAAATGATTAATTCAAGCCATAAATAATTTCAAGAATTCGATTATTGCATAATCATCTGATAATGTGATGCACGAAGGACTATTAAATGATGTAAAATGGTGATATTGATTCTTTTCTCTCTCTTTTATAATTTTTAAGCAAAAAAATCCTAAGGTTTCATACTCCCCCTACTAAAGATGGACATTTTCCTCAATGTCGAAAAGGATACGAGTTTATTCAAAAGCAGTTGTTCTAGAAAGCATATAAAAATCTACTCCACTGGAAAGAACACACCGTGGTCAAATGGCGGATCATGAATCTTTAATGATAGAGAAAGTTGTTCTATCTGCTTTTTGCGCTCTTCGGCGAGTATTCTTCCTCCACTAGCTAAATTGGATCCCAGCAACACAACTCCCAGCATCTTTATAAGGTGTTCTTCTATGTCTAGCAAGAGATGAGTTATGTCAATCCAATTTAGTCTCAAATTCATCTCAATAAACATATTCCAAATATAATTATCAAAATACGTAAAATAAAGTAAAGCATGTTGATGACTACTCCCTAAAAGAATTGCACTACTCTTGGTATGATGCTCAGCCATGGAGGGAAGGAAGGAATGATTGTGGGATAAAACTGGGAGAAAGAACGGCTCGGGCACCATATTGATAATGGCTAAACTTATGTCCCAAGTTGTCTCCTCCTCCAGTTCATCCAAAATTGCTTGCTCGTCCTCTCCTTCTGTGTACCCACTTCTTGACATGGTAATAATTTGATGTGTGCTTTCAATGTAACATGGCTCGCTCGGTATGCTTGCAATAAAAGATGAACCCATATTTGATACTGAAATTGAATTTCAAAAGGATTACTTTCTTCTAAGCAAGTAGACATCAAAGTAAGATTATCAAGTATTTGTCGAATTTGATGGCTCCGAGTAAGGAAATTTTGCTGAAATTCTTGGGATTTAGCCTCCTGTGCTTGAATGAGCAATTAAATTCCCCCCTTCAAAGGTTGCAAAGGTACGTCTATGCTTTGCTCTCCTTGATCAAGACATGCTCCAGTGTCATCTCAAGAAGGCTCTGTTAGCTCATTTTCTGAAGTCTCATTGAGGATTTGATCATTCTCCCGTAGTGACTTCATGTACTCACAAGCCTCTGTCGGTGTCATGACTTCCAAAATTTCCTGCAACTTTGGTTGTACTCCGTTGTAGAAGGACTCCATAAGCTCTTTCTATGTGTACCCATGATAAGGAAAGCCCAATACTAAATCTGTGAACCTCCTACAGGCATGATAGAAAGTTTAACAGTCTCTCTGATTGAAGCTAACGATCTTGGCCTTCTCTATTCTATGCTTGTGCAAAATAGCATACTCTGCATCATACCAATAGTATGTGTCATAAAATTGCTGGATTTTATAGACCCTCAGGGCATAAATCTATGCCCGTCCTAAGTCGGACGGATCACAGAGAGAAAAGAATGCAGCAAAAAAATTAGATTCGTTAAACTATTTTAATGAAGCCATAAGGTTCAAGACCCTTAGCCAGGATCTTTGTCGACTTGGGGTGGATCTGACCAACCCAAGAAGGATCTAAACTATTGCGATTAAATAAAAGGAAAGCTAATTAAATTCACATACCCGGAATCTTGCCTTGGTACGGGCAAGGTGTACCGCACCGTCTTCCAAGCCGCTCCTCGTCCCGCGCCGAACCTCTCCTCGAACTGCTCCGTGTCCCGAGGCAAGCAATCCTCTAGTCGCCGAGCCAACCACGCACCGAAGAAAGTTTCACACGACTGAGAACCTTCGCCAAGATTTTGGATCGGACCCGAACCCCTTCGTGGCTTTGCTAGAGCCCCTTAGGAGTAAGGAAGAAATTTAGGGAGAAGAGAAATATTAATTTAAGCTTATATCCGAGCGTGCTCCAACATTTTTGGGAGACGCTCAGATCCGTCATCCAGGAAACCTTTTCCATGCGTTTATTATATTAAATATGGTCTTAAATAATTTAAGACACATTTAACCACTTTTACATCATATGCAAATTAGTCCCTATCTAGGCTTAAAATTATCATTTGCATCAAATGCAATTTTCTATCCCTTGAATCAAATGCATATTCTCTCTAATGTTTCTACCTATTACTAGATGAAGGTCGCACTCTATGTGAGACCCTACAGCCTGACCCTACTACAGGTTGGGCTCGAAGCCCTATACGGCAGTGACCATGAGCAGCAGTTGCCGTCCCTGTTTCAGTATCATAATTATGTGGTTGACTCATCGACATGAGTATTGTCGGGACCACCCTGAATGTGTCTGTGATGAATTCCACAGTTTTAGTCTCTTCGTCTAAACTATGTCATTTAATTCAAGTCTAGTGTACGGTCAAACTGTCAACCCCAATAACTCGAATCTGGTTAGTTTCCATCGATCTTCAGTCAAATAATGTTGGACAACTTCTAACATACTCTGGCCAGAGTTTTCACTAAAGACCAAACTAACACTACGACACTAACTTCCATTGACCAGGAGAGACGAATCCTATCTTGGTCATTACTCTCCTCGTACACTTCAAATGTCACCAGACCAAAGACCTTTCGACAGGCCTTGCCTTGAAGCTAGGTCAGTGATCTAAGTGACACTGTTCACACACAGGTTCGTACAATGACCTCAAGTCAAAGACCAACTTGCCTATAATCACTAAGAGTCATCATTGACAGATTTGTCAATCATAACCATATGATAACTCTTATGGGTTGTTTAGTGAACTCATTCTCCAATGAGCACCTGTGTCTTGTCTTCGACTTTGCCCAAGTCAAACGATCATGAGATCATCGTCACCGCTATACGGTGAAGACTAAGACACAATGGTCTATCCGATGTTTCGATATCCTAATCTCGAAACATCTACGACCACGAACCCTTTTAGACTTATGCTACAGACGGTCAAACATTTCACCATGATCGAGATACTCATCTCGATACATGGTTGACCTTGTATTAAGTCTAAGGAATTTACCTACGTTAATTACTAATGAAAACTATATTATGATTTAACGTAGATACATACTTACCATACAGCTTACTGTAATTGTGAACAAAATGTTCGTGTAGATACTCGGAGATAAATTGCCTCAAGGGCATACATCTCGCAACATCTCCCATTTGCACTCAGGCCCATTTATCCCGGTATCTCATACCGTATTTACACATGAGTCTTTCCAGACTTCACGTGGTAGAGCCTTCGTGAGTGGATCTGCTAAACCGTCTACTAATTAGACTTAAGGGGTTTTCTATGTTTATCTTATACCATTCATTTGAATCTCATCCAAATAATATACTTTGGTCTTTTGGAATCCATTTAATTTTCCTGGATCTCATCCAATTCATCGTACCTTACGACAATAATTATAAATAAGTTATTGGTCATTTTAGACGGTTCATATTTTGAAAGTGTCAAACTCTTTTGACCACTTTATCAAATAAGTTCCATCCCCTTGATGCCTCGCATGTGTTTTATTCGCTCCCACTGACCTTGAAAACTCTCTGGCTAATTCATATTTGTTCGTTCTTCTAAATCATATTTAGAAAACGAACTTTAAATGAATGCACCAGTTTTCATGGTTATCAGGAGCGTTTACATCGAGTTCAGTCCGAGTAGATCTGTACGCATTTGCTGGCGAGACGGTTTCATCATAATCCGTTTATAGGAATTAGGATAAAAACGTTCTCAACCAACGTTAACTATACTTCACTACTTTCTTTTCTGCACCAATCTTCTAAAACTCAAAGATTTACTTGCAGATGTTTAAGAAACAATTTCAATGGGCACGTAAAATAAAGTCCATACTTTATTTACGTGCATAGACTTATTGCATCAAGTTGTTAATTAGATTCTATTCTCTGAATTTCATCCTGGAAGTTATTTTAAACCATCATCAACAATGATATCTAACTCGACTCTTCGTCTCTCAAGACTCGAGTAATCCTTATAACTTCCTAACGATTTATTTAATGAATATCTCATTGATAATATTCTTATAGAACCCTATCAAAACTTTGGCATTTCTATCTGGGACTTAACCCAGAGGGAGGATCGTAACTCAGACAACTTAGCCATGAGTCGCACTATGTCTAACAAAGTGCGATTCATGCTCTCTAACACATCCAATATGTTAAAATACTTGACCTGAGAGAAAATCACATTTTCTTTTATTTACGCAAGATTTATACAGCTTAAGTATTCGACTTTTCGATCTAATCGAATCAGTTCAAATAATTCTGTGTTTTATTCTCTATTTTATCTGACTTGTGTTTCATCAAGAACACGTGTCTTAATAAAATAAGAATAACTTATTCTGGCTAATCTAGACTCGAGTACATCAATATATGCGAGACTGAGTTCAATAACTCATTCTCCCACTGTCTTACAGAAGGAGTTTCGGCCACCATACTTTTGAGAGTAAGATTCACAAGTGTCCGTAGACCTCATAATACGAGAGGTCAGACCCCTCTTTATGTGACTTGTGAAGCTTAGCCTCTTTGATATGGCCTAGTCTATTTTGCCATATAAGTCTATTACTAGCTTGTGTATTCTTATATTAAAATTTAATATATTATAGTTATTACAAATTACTAACACAAAACATTGCTTCAGAAGCAAGGTGGCGACATTCGTCAAAAATATGTTAGACATGTCAGGATCGCCTTGCCATTGCAATACTAACAACACACACTAGGTGGGGTGAATAGTGTAATGGCAATAAAATTGTCCAATTAAAATTTAACTTGCAAATGCGGAATTATAAATGCAAGAGGAATTAAATGGCACAATCAATCCAAACGCAAACACATAGTTTTACCCTGGTTTTTTTAAACTTGGGTACATCCAGCCACACCAATATTCACTATATTCCCACACAGAGAAGTGAATAAATATCACAAAGAGATACCCCACAAAGAGGATTTATGCCCTACACAAGGACCCAACCAATCCTACACGAAGATCAAGACTCCCACTCAGAGAATTAGGGTTAGCCCTGCACTAGGACACTAAACTCCCACAAAGAGAGTTACTCCCACAAAGAGAGTATCCTAAGTCCCACAAAGAGAGAACCTCCCACAAAGAGAGAAAGTTCTAATTCCCACAAAGAGAATTAGAGACACAAATTGCACCAAGTAAAATAAATACTCTTACCTATGCCTTGAGATGCTTACTCATGAATGGATGCAAGGCATGGAAGATAATCTCCCAGTGTTGTGATATGCTTGAGAGAACTTGGATGATTTCCCTTGAGCTGGACTTCAATGCATGAAGATAGATGAATGCTCAATTGAGGGAAATGAGGGAGCTTGAGAGTTGCTTATAGATCTCTTAAGATTTTCTATAGAGTCAAGAGTTACCAAGTGTTGTCAAGAGTTCTCAAGTGATGGCAGCATACTCAAATATATAGGAACCCCATATCAAGCCCCAAAACCCAAGGAAACAGCCAAAGAAAGAATTCTGCAACGGCTAGAAACTGGGTGAAAACGATAGGAACAGTCGACTGTTGATCAAAAGACAGTCGACTGATCAACGGCTAGAAAATATTCAACGGCTATATTCTGAGCCAGGACAGTCGACTGAAGAAGACAATACAGTTGACTGAGAACAGGACAGGCGCATGTAAATCCTTCAGCAGACGACTGCTGCAGGGGATGGATCGAAACAGAAAGCTGCACTCTTTCTCCAGTTAAACGCACAAGCGAATGATGTCAATAATACAGTCGACTGTCTATTAGTCAGGCAACTGTAAAACCTCAATCAGTCGGCTGATGTATAAGATGGAGAAACAACAGAGAGATGCAGAGAATGCACTTACGCTATACAGGCATCTGATGACCAATCTCCAGGCGACTGCAATAATACAGGCGACTGTAAACTGATCGACAGACGACTGTGCATAAAGCTCAAGTTTGAGTCAATTGAAATGTTGACTTGAGCTGTGCATGTCAGGCGACTGTACAAGGATCTACAGGCGACTGGAAATCACCCAGGCGACTGTTTTTGCTTCAGCAGGCGACTGACGGAAAGCCAGAGACTCCAAATGAGTCTTTGGACAGAGTGAACCTATTGGGTTGGATTCTATGATAACCCTAAGGCTCACTAAGATGGTTATATGCATATGCATGAATGAGTAAACCATCTAACAAGGCATTACATTAACCCTAGACTCAAAAGAGAGAGAAAGCAATAAAGTAAATTACATGGATTATATTGCTTTCCTTAGAGTCTAAGTCTTCAATCTTGATGCCTTGATTGCTCTCCATCATCTCCAAGTTTTGGCACTCCTTGAGTCCAAGCTTTGGCTCTTCTCCACTTGATGTCCATCCTTGCACCAAGTGATTAGTCTCCAAGAAATATATTCTTGAGATAAAACTGAGAGACTAAAACATGAGAGTCATTAGCAACAACATAATGTTGTGATCATCCTCAAAATAAGATTGGTATGAAACACCAATACTCAACAATCTCCCCATTTTTTATGATGACACACATTATGTAAAATATAAAGTATTAAAGCACAATGCTAATGAGCTCCCCCTACTTATATGCACCAAATAAACAATAAGCTACACAAAGGTAAATACTCATAATACCAACTGAAATCAAGGTGACATATAATATGCATGGATTACATAAACCAATTGTAAACCAATTGTAAAATACAATATCATGCAAACATGCAAGGTTTATCTAATCCCATATATCTCTCCTCATATGCATATGGATATATCTCCCCATATATATTTACATAATGCATATATCTCTCCCCCTTGACATCGTCAAAAAGGTGGACGTCAAAAATATCACCCTTTGTCATCTTAACCATGATGTTACAATATGCAAGAAAAGAAAGATATGTATGATACCAAATTTAAAAATTTAGTGGGTATCAATTCACTATCACATGCTCCCCCTAGATCATAGAAATAGTCAACTTTTGACTTCTAGGATCTAATACCAATTATAATTAATGGAGCCATGGGCCAAACGTGTATCAAAGCAATAGATATGGAAAAATCAAGCTTCAAGATACACTAAGATATTGCCAAAACAAAATAAAACATGAACATGTTGGCAACGTCTAAGAGGTTTAGTTTTAGACCAAAAATAACCAATTATAAATAATGATCTCAAACATCCCCCGAAATGAGAGTTAAAATATGTTTTAAAATATTTTAAACATATAACATATTAACTCCCCCATTGACATACACATAAATCAAAAATGCATGTATGTCAATATAAACCCCAAGATTCCCATTTTCATGAAAAGAATAAATTTGAAAATAATTTTCAAAATCATGAAACACACACAAACAATGGGCATGCTAAAAATAAACATTCAAGCACAATACCCATGCAATATGCATATGTGTAAGGAACCTAAACATTAGGGAACCAAACCCAAGAGGAGTTTGACTTCCTAATGTAATCACATGAGGTGATCACATCCCTAACTAGAGAGTTGATGTAGCTATCCCTCTCTTGCACACTAACCTTAGTGGGAATCCATAATCTCAAGGATTTCCTAGGCAAGGGTTTTGCCTTTGCAAGAGGGGTGGATGTGGTATGCTTAGGTGTAGAAACGAATTTCTTGGCATGCAAAGAATGAGGATTTTGCTTCTTAGAAAAAAAATAAAGATTTTTCATCCTTCCTCATTACCTCGTGATCTACATGCTTCTTGTTGATGTTATTGTTGTACAAGAAAGCATGGTGATTCTTCTTAGGTGCTTTAGCAAAATTTCTTGTATTTGCACCATAAGAAGAATTAGAGGTGGGTTTGGTAACCACCTTTGGAGTGTATCCCAAACCTCCTCTATTATTTGCCGGATGTTGTTTTTCCAACAAATCGTGGAGTGCATCCCTATAATAAACAAAGCTTTTGAGCTTTTGGGATTCCTCTTCGCATTTCAACGTAAGTTGTTGAATGCGAGTTTCTAAGCTAAGGTTTTGAGCAACAAGATTCTCATTAGTTAAACTCAATTCCTTAACTTGAGAGAGAAGTGCGTCTCTCTCACTAGTGTCACAAACATGCAAAGCATCATTGTCATTTACACTAGTAGATTCTAAGGCATGCACCCTACTCATAGCATTTTTAAATTTAGCTTTCAATTTCGCATAAGAGTTGATGCAGTTACTTGCCCCATTGGAGACCACGTTGAAGCAGTATTCGAGCTCCTCGTATGATAGCTTCTCCTCCTCAACTTCCTCATCACTTTCCTCCTCGCTAGAGCTTGACGAAGACTCTTCCCCATTAGCCATGAAGCACATTTCTTCATTGGAGTTGAGCCACGCCTCTACTTCTTCATCGCTAGATCTTGAGGAAATTGATGAAGAATCTTCAAAAGCCGTGAAGCACATGTGAGCTCGCGCCTTTTCATCCTCTTCTTCATCACTTGAAGTGTCCTCATCGGAGTCATCAAAAGTGCCGACAAGTCCCTTCTTTTGATTCTTGAATTTGGACTTGCCTTTCCAATGCTTCTTCCCTTTCCCTTTGTAATTTTCTTTGTCGGGCTTGGAAGGGCATTCGGTAGAAAGATAACCTTTTCCTCTACAATTGAAACAAATAGAGTTGTTAGACTTGGAGGCAAACTTTGAAGAAGATTTACCTTACTTGCTTTTGAGGAATGCTATCAATTGTGTGGCAAGCTCCATGCTGTTTCGATCCATCCCCTGCAATAGTCGCCTGCTGAAGGATTTACAGGCGCCTGTCCTGTTCTCAGTCGACTGTATTGTCTTCTTCAGTCGACTATCCTGGCTCAGAATATAGCCGTTGGATATTTTCTAGCCGTTGATCAGTCGACTGTCTTTTGATCAACAGTCGACTGTTCCTGTCGTTTTCACCCAGTTTCTAGCCGTTGTAGAATTCTTTCTTTGGCTGTTTCCTTGGGTTTTGGGGCTTGATATGGGGTTCCTATATATTTGAGTATGCTGCCATTACTTGAGAACTCTTAACAACACTTGGTAACTCTTGACTCTATAGAAAATCTTAAGAGATCTATAAGCAACTCTCAAGCTCCCTCATTTCCCTCAATTGAGCATTCATCTATCTTCATGCATTGAAGTGAATACAAATCTCACAAGGAGATACCCTACAAAGAGGATTTATGCCCTACACAAGGACCCACCCAATCCTACATGAGGATCAAGACTCCCACACAGAGAATCACTAACTCCCACTCAGAGAATTAGGGTTAGCCCTACACTAGGACACTAAACTCTCACAAAGAAAGTTACTCCCACAAAGAGAGTATCCTAGGTCCCACAAAGAGACAACCTCCCACAAAGAGAGAACCTCCCACAAAGAGAGAAAGTTCTAATTCCCACAAAGAGAATTATAGACACAAATTGCACCAAGTAAAATAAATACTCTTACCTATGCCTTGAGATGCTCACTCATGAATGAATGCAAGGCATGGAAGAGGATCTCCAAGTGTTGTGATATGCTTGAGAGCACTTGGATGATTTCCCTTGAGCTGGACTTCAATGCATGAAGATAGATGAATGCTCAATTGAGGGAAATGAGGGAGCTTGAGAGTTGCTTATAGATCTCTTGATATTTTCTATAGAGTCAAGAGTTACCAAGTGTTGTCAAGAGTTCTCAAGTGATGGCAGCATACTCAAATATATAGGAACCCCATATCAAGCCCCAAACCCCAAGGAAACAGCCAAAGAAAGAATTCTGCAACGGCTAGAAACTGGGTGAAAACGATATGAACAGTCGACTGTTGATCAAAAGACAGTCAACTGATCTACGATTAGAAAATATCCAACGGCTATATTCTGAGCCAGGACAGTCGACTGAAGAAGACAATACAGTCGACTGAGAACAGGACAGGCGCCTGTAAATCCTTCAGCAGGCGACTGCTGCAAGGGATGGATCGAAATAGAGAGTTGCACTCTTTCTCCAGTTAAACGCACAGTCGACTGATGTCAATAATACAGTCAACTGTCTATTAGTCAGGCGACTGTAAAACCTCAATCAGTCGTCTGCTGTATAAGATGGAGAAACAACAGAGAGATGCAGAGAATGCACTTACGCTATACAGGCGACTAATGATCAATCTCCAGACGACTGTAATAATACAGGAGACTGTAAACTGATTGATAGACGACTGTGCGTAAAGCTCAAGTTTGAGTCAATTGAAATGTTGACTTGAGCTGTGCATGTCAGGCAACTGTAGAAGGATCTACAGGCGACTGGAAATCACCCAGTTGACTGTTTTTCCTTCAGCAGGCGACTGACGGAAAGCCAGAGACTCCAAATAAGTCTTTGGACAGAGTGAACTTATTGGGTTGGATTCTATGGTAATCCTAAGGCTCACTAAGATGGTTATATGCATTTGCATGAATGAGTAAACCATCTAACAAGGCATTACATTAACCCTAGACTCAAAAGAGAGAGAAAGCAATAAAGTAAATTACATGGATTACAATGCTTTTCTTAGAGTCTAAGTCTTCAATCTTGATGCCTTGATTGCTCTCCATCATCTCCACGTTTTGGCACTCCTTGAGTCCAACCTTTGGCTCTTCTCCACTTGATGTCCATCCTTGCACCAAGTGATTAGTCTCCAAGAAAAATATTCTTGAGATAAAACTGAGAGACTAAAACATGAGAGTCATTAGCAACAACATAATGTTGTTATCATCATTAAAATAAGATTGGTATGAAACACCAATACTCAACAAGACGTCTTTTGTATAACCATTATTTTGAAATCGTGACATCAAATATGACACATTTTCAGTTCTCATACTTATGCCTTTACTAATAATAAATAAAACTATCTTTCTCAATTTGACTTTTCCTTAGTGCCTTCTTTCTTTTCTAAATCTCATTTAGATATTAAATGTCTCAACAAAAATTAAATAGCTATGCAAGCATCTCATGTATCCAAATGCCTGAGCTTTGCAACCTTGAGTGTAGCTCAACAAGTTGCTCGTCTCAAGATCCGGTTGGGATACATGGTCTTGCACCGCTCATGCACTCATATTCGATTCAAACAAGTTTGATTGAATTTTCGAACCTTACGGATCGAACCTGCTTTCCATGCAATCTTGAGTGTAGCTCAACAAATTGTATGGAGAAACTTGCTATTGAACATCGATATGTTCGAGCTGCCCCATATAGAGGCGAGTGACATGTAGCGTGCATTTATTTTGTTGGACTCAGAACTTAATGAAATCATATTCCTTAAGCTTGTCCTTAAGAAGGTCGTTTTAATGTCAACGAGAATATAGTTCATTTTATCAATTAGAATTTAACTTGATATTCCATTAATCAACCTATTTGACCATTTAACTTATTCTGTTAGAATATTATATTTGGATTCCATTAGTAAACTTAGAACTTACCCTAGTTTAGCATATGTTCAATATTAAATATTGGTAGAATGGCTTTTATCTATCTATATCCTCCCACTATTTTTGCGATCATTCTAAGCCTTAATAATGAACGATTTAATCAGATTAAATTAAAGGGCAAATCACCCTGAGCCTAACAACCTTGAGTGTAGCTCAACAAATTGATTGACTCTGCAATCGGTAGATGACTCTTCATCAATCATATCAGATATGACTCTCTTATCGATTTTTAACCCAAGCCGTTTGTGATCATGAGTGTGCTCATCCAAATCACAATGACTAGTCTATTTGGACCCTTGTTTTCGTGTCTAGCCTAACTTATGCCGGCGCTCGGTGTATTCACGACAACGCGGTTTGCGTCAGGACTAGACAACATAATAGACTCAACTTACCCCGGCGCTCGGTGTATTCACGACACGACGGACGACACGACGGGTTGGGTCAAGTCTAGCCAGACTTCATCATTGGCTTAACTTAAGCCGGCGCTCGGTGTATTCATGACACGACGGTTTGGGTCAAGTCAAATTTCATCTTATGTATAGAGAAGTTGGTTTCTACAAGGTTTCCATGTCACAGCTTGAGTGTAGCTCAACAACTGGAACACTGGTCCTATAGTTGACAACCCCTAAAACAAGGAGGGCTACGGCTAATCTTGAAGAAGATTATTAACGTATTTGACTTAGATATAGTCCAGGATGTCATATATTCATGATTCGCGTCATTGCGGTCCAGCGGAACATGGCCAGGGAATTGACTAAGCCAGGATCACTTATCCCTTAGACTAGCTAGGATGATCCAACAAACTTAGCCAAGCACATTGACAGAATCATGGTCCACTGAATGAAGCTTGTCATTTTTATATGCATGCCATAGACTAAAAAGCGTTTATTAACAACTAATTAATCCTATCAACTAGTTGAATCCTTAAATTCAAAATTTTAGGATTTGTTAATAACTTTTATTAAATCCTTATCAACTATAAGGTTCATGTGCTATTCTAATCGTAATTAGGATTTTAGTAAATTCATTTACAACGCTTTAATCATAAACTTTTACTGAGAATTATTATTATAATGATTAAAATAATAATCATCGTTAAAGGGACTATCCTAATCAGGAATTAGGTCTCAAAAGGTTGTTAATGATTTATTAAAACATAGCATGTCAATAAAATTCATTTCATAAATTTTAACGAGTTCTTAATGGCTAACCTAAAAGGGTTGTCTTGTGTTATCAAATAAGGGACAAAAATAACATAGCCATTAAACATAAACAACACCAATTTTAACGCACAAAAAGAGTGTTCTACTATTTAATAATTAAATAGAATAATGTTTATCAAATAAACAATTTAGCATGCATCCTTAAATTTAACATTTAAATTTAAAAATATTATTTTTAAAACATTTTATTTTTATCTCATAAAAATAACAATTTCAAAAACTTGTTTAAAACAATCATAAACTTTGCATGCATCTAAAATATTTATCGCATAAAATTTTAAATCTTTTAAAATCCATTTTAAAAATATCACATAAATTTAAAAACATTTTAAAAGGCATTGAAAAAGCATTTCAATTAATTTAAATGCAGTCCTAAAACATCATGCAATCCAGGGTCTAATACCAATGTTGGATTTTATAGACACTCGGGGCACAAATCTATGCACGTCCTAAGTCGGACGTACTATAAAGAGAAAAGAATGCAGCGGAAACATTAGATTCGTTAAATATTTTAACAAAGCCCTAAGGTTCAAGACCCTTAGCCAGGATCTTTGCCGACTTGGGGTGGATTTGACCAACCCAAGAAGGATCTAAACTACTGCGATTAAATTAAAGGAAAGCTAATTAAATTCACATACCCGAACCTTGCCATGGTACAGGCAAGGTGTACCGCACCGTCTTCCGAGCCGCTCCCTGTCCCGTGCCAAACTGCTCCGCGTCCCGAGGCAAGCAATCATCTAGTTGCCGAGCCAACCATGCGTCGAAGAAAGTTTCACCCGAGTGAGAACCTTCGCCAAGATTTCGGATCGGATCCGAACCCCTTCGTGGCTTTGCTAGAGCCCCTTAGGAGTAAGGCAGAAATTTAGGAAGAAGAGAAATATTAATTTAAACTTAGATCCGAGCGTGCTCCACCGTTTTTTGGAGACACTCAGATCTTGAGCTTGGGACGAGTTTTGAGGAGGGGAGCATACTCCTATTTATATAGGCGGCTGACCGCTCCCCTTTACTCAAATTCCGATGTGGGACTAAAGTTTGGAGTTAATAAATTCAATTTAGTTTGCGTTTCACAAAGGCCAAATTTCCATGAATTTTAACTCCCTCACTGTTGAGCTTCACGATTGGTACAACCTATCAAATCGAAGTGCGTTCAATGGTGAACGCGTAGGGAAAAAACGGCACGTTAATCCGAGTCCGTTTGACCCCGTAATCGTATGTCCAAAGTTGAGCCGAAGAGTTGTTTTTCGCAAAAACCGAGCCGCCACCAAAAATTCAGCTAGGGTTTGAAACCCTATGTGTGTGGAGCCCACCGCACGGCCCCACATGCTGAAACAACCCCCAGCCACGGGGGCGCGTGCCGGCGCATCTGTTGAGTATTGGACTCTACACCTTGATTTTGATGATGATCAAACACAAATCATTGTGACTAACTCTTGTGATTGCAGTTAGCTACAAAGTCACCAATTAGATTCAAGAAGATCAAAAGTGACTACATGTGTTGATTCAAGTGGAGGACTTGGTAGATTAACAAAAGCGAAGCATTGGCTTGAAGAATTCAACGGCTACCTCAATCATCAAGCCAATGACATCAACAAATGAATGGTGATTCAATCCAAAGAGAAGAAAGGAATGGATGAGTCAAAAGCTTCGAAGCCTATGACGTTCAAGCCATTCAACTAAAAGACTCAAGACCATGAAGTTTTATGGAGATCGTCGCCAAAGTAATTTTTTCATCTCAAGCGACGTCCCAAGACTTCCTCAGAACGCGTGATCGTGGTGCCTGGAGCTTTGTTGAAGCTCAAGGAGTATTCATGAAGTCAAGGGATTCGGATTCTCCATGTTGAAGCTTTGAAGATGGTTCGGCGTGTTATTTATATTGTCTTCTAGCTTCGGTTTAGTAGAATGTTAAGCCTTGAGTAGTACTTTCCTAGAAATCTTCATATCTTTCATATCGTATCTCTAGGATTGCTTTAGAAGCCATTAGAAACCTTCCCGTAGCCTATCGTTTCATTTCACGGCTTCATATGCATCTTAGTTGGTTCAAGAAGAAGAACCAACCCACTAGATGACGATCTAATCGGTTGGGAATCCTTCTTGAACCGACTAGATATCCTTGCTTGATTCAGCCCATTCACTGTTGGTCAATTAGTCGGTCCAAGAAGGTTCACCGATCGACTAGATGACGATCTAGTCGGTTGGAAATCCTACTCAGACCGACTAGTTATCCTAATCAATTGAAGACAATTTGTTGACCAATTAGTCGGTCCAAGAAGGCTCACCGACCGACTAAATGACGATCTAGTCAGTTGGTGTTTCTTCTCAGACCGACTAGTTTTCCTAGTGAAATTCGACCTTTGTACTGTTGACCAGTTAGTTGATTCAAGAAGGATGGTTAATGCATTAAAAGCCAATCTAGTCGGTCCAAGAAGGTTCACTGACCGACTAGTTGTCAATCTAGTCGGTTGATGATCCTTCTTAGACCGACTAGTTCTTACCCAGATTTCATCATCTTCTCTGTCAACCATCTAGTCAGTCCAAGAAGGTTCTCTGACTGACTAGTTGTCAATCTAGTCGGTTGATGATCCTTCTTAGACCGATTAAGCAGCTTCAGAATAGAGCCGTTGGGGCATTTAATGCCACGAATTTTGTGACCGTTTTCTCTCTTCCCTATATAAGTTTGTGTGCTTCTAACTAGGGATAAAAAGGCTGAAATTAGAGACACTTTCACATCTTTGAAGAGAGCCATTCAACTCTTATTCCAAGCTCTCTCATCCCACAAGAATCTCTCTCTTACTCTTTGAGCCCAATTCCTCAAGAGAGATTCTCATTCCTTGTGAGCTTCTCAAGCTAAGAGCTTGAATCCAAGTCACCAACACCTCCCTAGCCATCTATTGCTGCTCATCTTGGTGGAGCTAGTGTTTGGTGATCTCATCTTCCTCAAAATCTATTCTTGCCCTAAATTGGTAAGTATTTCTCAAGGCATAGGATTTTGTGGTAAGAATTTTTATATTTCATTCTTTATACTTCTTAATTGTTGTATACTCACGGTGGTGAGAGGATTGGCTTGATCCCAAGTTGTGGGAGTCAAGATTTAGTTTTGCTCTCGGTTTGTGAGAGTGGGCTTAGTCCTAAGTTGTGGGATTAATGACTTTGCGTGTTCCCGGGTTGTGGGATACACGGACATCGATTGTAGGTCGATTGCACTTGTTGGAGGTTTTCCACAAGTGGGCTAAAGGAAATCTCTAGCGGTTTGCTAGAGTATCCGAGGGGATCCGGGTGTTGCTGGAGTAGGGCACCGGTAACAAGTCGGGGAGACTTGGGTGTCACCGAACCAGGGTAGATTGCATGTTTGCATTGCTTTGTTCTTTGTGTTGTTGATCATTTCATACATTCCGCATTTGTTGGTTAACTAGGGTTTTATTTGGCGTAAATTCCTTATAATTCTATAAAACACTATTCACCCCCCCTTTAGTGTTTGTTCCTCATAGCCCAGGGTCACTACAATTGGTATCAGAGCAAGGTTATAGCTATGGCAACCAACAACAACAACACACGAAGCTCTTTTCCACCATATCTCATTGGACCCAACTATCAAATTTGGAGTGCAAAGATGAAGGCTTATATTCAATCCATCGATGAGGATTATTGGAAGCTTGTGAAGAAGCCCTTTCACGCACCTACCACTTCCGTACATAAGTGGACAAATGAGCAAAAAGAATCGGTGAAGAAACATGATGAGGTAATGAATATCTTGCTTGATTTTTTAACTTATGATATTCTTATGCGTGTGTCCAAGGTAACAACGACATATCAAATATGGCACATGCTAGCGGAGCAAGGAGAGTCCACCTCGGAGTGTTCTTCCTCCAATGATGAAAGATATTCACTCATGGGCTTGATGGCACGAGAGGACGACTCTAGTGACGAATCAAGCGACTCAAGTGAAAGCGATAGCGACGATGAAGAGGTAACAACGGATGATCTTAAAATTGAACTTAAGCAATTATTTGATAAATATCAAAAGCTTATGCATAAATATTGTGATGCTAAGAATAAAATTGCTAGTCTCTCTAACACATCTTCATGTAGCACCTCTAACAATGACACCAATGTTGAGACACTCGCTATTGAGAAAGCAAGTTTGCTTACTCAAAATGGCATGTTGAGAAATGAGGTGGAGTCCCTCAAATCTCAACTTGATCGTGTTTCCATTGTGGATAGTAACGATCTTGAGATTGAAAATCTTCAATCTCAAAACACTTGTTTGGGTATTGAGAATGAGAATCTCAAATCCCAAGTGCACGAGCTCACCACACATGCATCCATCTTGAATGCACGCACCTCCTATAGTGAAGCAACTATAGAGTTAGTGAGGCCATCCTCCGATGCATCCACGAGTGGTGTCTATAACAACTTGGGTAGTTCTACTACTAAGGAAACCACCACTCCTATTCCTCCCTCCTTTGGAAAGAAACCCACTTTGGGTGGACATCAAAGGAAGGGACATGCTTTCATGTACACCAATACACATAGGAATGCATCCACTCCTCACATTTCTACAAATGATGGTTTTTATGTTCCACACCCACGAGCACGTACAAACACATATTTGAGAAATTCTCATGCACGTACTCATGCGCATGCACCTTCACATGCTTATGATCACACATCACATCCACATGTGCATGCTTATTCTTATGATCATCCTCATGTATACACACCTCATATTCATCCACGTATGCATGCAACACCACACCATGGATCATATGCCCAACATCATGCTTTAGCACAACACAATGTTCCGCATGTTCTTGCTAGATCTCATGTTCCTAGGCCACATGCACCACGTAGAGATCAACCTTTTGTGCATGCTGTTGGAAGCAACGATCTAGGATCTGGGTTTGATGATGACAAACGTGTCGGTATATCTAATGTGTGTGCTTAGTGTGTTTCAGGCTTGGCTAAACAATATACTTTCGATATTTGGCGGAATTGCTATTCGTATGGCATATTGGGAGAGAGGGAGTGTGTGTGCACAAAGAAGGTTGACTTGGCCAATAGGGATCAAAGTTGGACTTGGTCCAACATGAAGAGATGGAGCCAAATCCTATTTGGTTATTAGAATTTATCCTATGGCTATACAAACTTCTTCGCCAATACCAACTCCTAGTTCACAATTTGTATTTTCAATCTCAATTGCCATGGAGATCAAATTCTAAATTCGTATTTCCAATCCTATTCAAATCCTACTTGATTTCCCATTCAAAGACGGCCTCAAATCTTTCCTAAATACTAGGGATCCTATCTTTGACAATTCATCTCCTATACTCTATATAAGCCATCCGCTCAACCCTAATGTTGGAGGGCGGCCAAAAAAAATCAAAGGGGGCTTC
Organism: Scilla litardierei; assembly: GCA_030789695.1. Taxonomy (NCBI): domain Eukaryota; kingdom Viridiplantae; phylum Streptophyta; class Magnoliopsida; order Asparagales; family Asparagaceae; genus Scilla; species Scilla litardierei. The sequence goes on from CM061133.1 coordinate 261,276,701, forward strand.
ATTATTTTTCAAGTGCGGCAACACAAAATTGAGAAAGGGCAACTTTTTTTCTCTCACGCGGCTGGCATCAAACTGTGGGAATACAAAATCTATTGAGAGGGGCTACATTTTTTGAATATACAGCATACAATTTTCAAGGGGTTGAGGCATCGCAAATTCAACAGAGGGCTACAAATTATTCATATCATCCCCAAGCCAAAACTATTTCCTCATGCCGTAAACACAACAGAGCATCCAACGAGAGATTGTTTTCCATCCTCTTCAACACCAACATCTCCAAGCCACGCAAGCAATTCGACAGAGAACGAAAACCTCATCTTGGAACCATCTCCGTCATCCCCGTATCGTCGTTAAACCACATCGCCGCTGACGTCTCTGAGATCGCCGTTGCCGTGAAGTTGCCACCGTGGAAAATTGAAGAAGCTGCGTCACTCGAATTGAAGAACTTGGGTCAAGCATTTCATCGATCACTATCAACGACACACGTAGCAGAGGTTCTTCGGTCAAGCAATCCATCGAACACTTTCGGCACGTGTACAACATACCGTGATCCCCTGCTGTCCGTGACCTCTCCCTGTCAACGACGAGTCTTCCGCATCACTTGCCAAGAGCTTGCCATCACCATCTAGTGCTGCACCATCAATCAAGCCTTGCGTGCTCCCAACCATAGCTGAAGAGCTTGACAATTCGCTTCCAAGGTCGTGTCACCAAGCTGCTGATCCGTATCCATGCCTGTGCGAATCGAGTAACAAACCAAGCAACAAGGCAACTTCCTTGTCGACCGCACGAGAAGGAGAAGTTGAAGTAGAAACAGCTGTCGTTTTCGCCATCGACGAAGACGTCGAGTCGACTGAGTCGCCTTAGGTTGTCGGAGCAGTCAGCAAAGATCTCGTATTCGCCGTCGACGTCGAGACCCATTGTTGAAGTTGCCGTCGAAGTCGGACGACGAAGTTGAAGCCATCTCGTCATGGCGTGCCCTAGGTTGAGTCGGAGAAGCGAACGAAGGCGATCACGTGAAGGAGCCCTGCGAAACAAAGATCAAAGTGAGCTGAAAATTATTTGAAGTTACTCTGCGCACCGACATCTCTTAAATGGATTTGAACTGAGTTTCTATGCGCACCGACGGCCTATATTAAAGGGAGCTGCTTTGCGCACAGGCCGCTTAAATATAAGATTTGAACTCAACTGCTTTGCGCACCGACCGCAAGTTCAAACAGCATTGCTGAGCGCACAGACCAGAGTTTTATAAGGATTTGAACTGAACTGCTTTACGCACCGACCAGTAAATAACTTGACATCCAGGAGTCGGATTGCGACACCGTTTGCGTCAGATTGGAGCTGACGATGTGTTGATTGACAGAGACGCCTACACAGACACAAACTGAGCATTTTTAAACTCTAAACTCCTTTATTTGTGTCTTAGTGTAACATTCTCTGTAGGGGAAACTTTTACAATTTTTGTGGACTATTTTGGGACTTGTCTAGTTGGGACTAGACAAGTGGGACCCAGCTAGTTTGGGACTAGGTTGTAGAAAGCTTTGCTAGGATTGATAGTGAGAGGAAACACTGTGTGTGGGGTACTGAGATCCTGGCGAGTGTAGAGACGTAGAGGGTGCTCTGAGCGTGCTCTAACTTGTGGCTTTGTACCTATTGCGCTATTCAATACTAGTTCTGCTTTGGGGGCTGGAGTAGGTCGTTGGGACGACCGAACCAGGGTAAATCTGCTGTGTACTCTGTGTCTGCTTTTTATTTACCCTGTTGCTACTATAACTGCGTGTGCTTATTCGTGGATATGGAAGACGTTTGTACACCCTTGTGGGGGATGTACGAGGGAATACGGACCTCGAACGTCGCGCACACGAAGTCGTGTGCAAAGGGAATCTGTTCCCTTGCGGAGAGGATCTCTGAATGAGTGGGAAAGTCGCATTATATATGCATAAGTGCATGCGACATATGGCTAATAAAGGGGGAATATCTTAAGCTTATGTTGTACCATGCATATGGTACAACTTAAGCTTATAATGTGCCATGTATCATGGTACACCTTAATTAAGTTGTTCCAAAGGAACAACTTACCCTAAAATAACTACCTTGGGAGCTATAAATAAGACCCAAGGGTAAGCCATTTCTTACACCTTTTGCATGAAATTCATGCATGCAACTTCATTCTAGCGAAGCTCTGCAGAAATCCTTTCTCTTCCTCTATCCAAGTTCTTAATCTAAAATAGAGATTTAGATTGTGGATTTAGTAGCCTTACTCCGTTCGTGAGTAGACTCGATCCGTCGTGGCGAATCCGAAGGCGAAGTTCGTAGACTACCGTGCCGCGTACGCAAGCGTAAGTCTCAACTTCATATTATCGATCCTAACTCTGTTTTGGGCAGGATCCTACATTGGTATCAGAGCCATATGGGTTCGCCCCGGTCAAACCACCGCCCCGTCGAAACTATGAACGAGTCGTTGTCTTTTTCACGAATGGGTCTCCTACTATTACGGATATAGTAGGAACGCTTCGTGACGGAGAGAACGCAGCGGTTGTTCTTTTCACGTTAGGGTCTCCTATCATTACGGATATGGTAGGAACTCTCCGTGACGGGAAGAACCGACCGTTCATGTAGTATGTTATTTTTCATTTTTGGCACACGGCCATTAGGAAATAACTAATTTCTCGACGAACGGGTGCTTCATCGACGAACGGGTGCTTCATCGAGGAAGATGATGGTAGTTATTTCCATCGAGTAAGAGGAAATTTGGTGCATGTGCACCATGGCCAAATGGGCTATGAAGGCCATGCACCCCCCCTCCCCAAGCGGAGGGGGTTGGCTACGGCCAATAACCACCGGCGACCACCCCATCAAGGGGGAGGAATGTGTGCGGCAACCCCATTCAAAGGGGGTGGCCGGCCATGGCCAAAGGGGCCATGGCCGGCCAATGCCAAATGGCCTTGGCCATGACCGGCCATGGCCAAGCCATGGCCGGCCATGGCCAGGCCGGCAGTGGCTGGCCAAGGCCAGGCCGGCAATGGCCGGCCTTGGCCAAGGCCAGGCCGGCAATGGCCGGCCTTGGCCAAGGCCTGCCGGCCAGGCCGGCCCTGGCAGAGGCCAGGGCCAGGGCCAGGCCGGCCCTGGCAGGGGCCAGGGCCGGCTGGCCTGCTCTGGCAGAGGCCAGGGCCAATGCCCTGGCCTCGGCCAGGGCCTGGCCGGCCTTGGCCGGCCTCGACCAGGGCAGAGGCCCTGGCCGGCCCTGGTCGAGGGGGCCAAGGCCCCTGGCCGGCCAGGGCAGAGGCCCTGGACGGCCCTTGGCCAAGCCCCAGCCAGGGCAGAGGCCCTGGCCGGGAAGAAGTTGCAAGACCAAAAAAATTGGTCGACCAATTTGGTGTTTTTGGTCGACCAATCCGACAGAAGGTCTGGGTCGATTGCAAATTTGCCAAATGACCCATACGGGGTAACAAAAGGCCTTGGTCAAACTCGAATGTGTCGATTAGTCCATACGGGGCTAACCGCAGTGCCGACTAGTTCATACGGGACTAACGTTTTAATGAAGTTTTTCTTTGGGCTCTACTCCTTGAAGACTAGCCATAGTGCTCTACTTCATGCGAGATTAGACAAGTCATTGTGCTCTACTCTACGGAGATTAGCCAATGTACTTAAGAAATTGTGCTCTACTCCTTGAAGATTAGCCTTAGTGCTCTACTTCATGCGAGATTAGCCATGTCATTGTGCTCTACTCTACGGAGATTAGCCAATGTATTTTGAATTTTTGAAAAATACATTTTTCAAAAACGCTTTTCCGCTGCAAAGTACTATAAGAGTACTAACATTTGATAAAGTGAGGGAGAAATATTGAAAGTTACTCTAGATGGTGATTGGAAACATAGTGACCTTTCCGACTCTAGAGTAACATCTTCAATATTTTTCGAAAGTAACTTATCAAATTATGAATATCATTCCAAGTGGGAGTTGATTTTAGAACTATCCATATGGGATATTCTATTATCATTTCAAGTGGGAATTATATCTGAAAAATACGTTTTCAAACTCGTTTTCCGCTGCTAGTACTATAAGAGTATTATTGTTTGATAAGTGATGGGGGAATATTGAAGGTTGTTTCTAGATGGTGATTGGAATCATAGAGACCTTTTCGATTTTAGAACAACATCTTCAATATTTTTCGAAAGTAACTTATCAAATATAATATAATTCCAAGTGGGATTTGAATTTTTAGAACTATCCAAATGGGATACTCTATTATCATTTCAAGTGGGAGTTATATTTTAAGAATTTTTATGCAATGTTTTGATCGAACCTTCAGTTTTGTGTCTTTTGCAGCATTTTAAAAGTAAAATGTCTTCCACTTCAAAGAATATCGTCGCTGAGTTAAACAAAGGTGAAAAACTCAACGGCGATAATTACAAACTTTGGTCCATTAAGATACAATACGTTCTAGAGGAGCAAGAAGTGCTCGAAACTCTAAAGAACGTTATGATTGAACCGGAGTTGGGCACTACGGCCCAACACCGAAGAGACAAGGAAGCTTTTGATGCTTGGTCTCGGAAGAATAAGATAGCGCGCATTACGTTATTAAGCAGTATGGCTGATGACATAATGCGCATCTTCCGAGAACATGACCTAGCCATGGACATATGGTCCAAGCTAGAGGAGAAGTTCGATGGCACATCGGTGTCCAAACTTCGCGCCTTAACTATAAAGTTCGATACATATAAGAAACGTCCAGATCATTCCATGGGGAAACATCTGCGACATATGGCGAACCTTATATCAGAGTTAAAGGACGCAGGTCATTTGCTCACTGATGAGCAACAAATCCAAGCAGTCATACGTTCCCTACCAAATGGGTGGGATCAGATGAAAATGCATCTCACTCATAATGAGAGCATCAAGACCTTCAACGATGTTTCCAATCACCTCGAATTAGAGGAAGAGCGGCTTGCGGCTGCCAAGCCAGGTGCAGAAGTGCACATGGTTGCTAGTTCACCACGGGGGAAAGAAACGTAAAGATCGTTCGAAGTCTTCTAATGAACGTAATAAGCAACCTGAGTCTACCAAGGAACCCAAACATAAGGGTGGGCACAAGAAATGGCACAAGAAGAAAGACTTGAAAAGGATCAAGTGCTTCAAGTGCAACAAGCTCGGTCACTATGCTCGTTCGTGTACGAGTGGAAGTGACGAGGTAACTTGTAATACTAGTTACATATGTGTTTCTAGTTCACTATTTCTTGTGGAATCTAATCCATTTTGGGATAATTGATTCAGGTGCCACCGACCACATAGCAAAGGACAGACGGTCCTTCGTGGAGTATCACCGGATACCCCAAGGAATGAAGTAGATCAATGTAGGAAACAACACACGTGTTGAAGTGAAAGGCGTTGGGACTCGCAAGCTAGTCTTGGACAACGGCCACACTCTCCTACTTCATGATGTTCTCTTCATTCCATATATTCAAAGGAATATTAAAACTGTGGTCAATTTAATGGGTCTTGGTTATAGTTGGTTCCTTCATGATTGTAATATGGACCTATTTTGTAATAATTCCTTTATTGGTACTAGGATTGTATTTCAAAGGATTTATTGTAATAAGTACAATGTATTTCCTCATGTAATGAAAATTTCCTTGTGACAAATTCTTTGACTAATGAGTCTAATATAATTTGTTGGCACGCAAGGCTTGGTCATATTGGACCAATGCGTATAGATAGACTTGCCAAACGTGGCCTTCTATCCAATGTTTCAAAGGTTGAAATGTCGACCTGCGAACATTGCCTTGTGAGGAAATCTTGTCGCAAGCCGTTTGGAACCGGCACAAGGGCCGAGGTTCCATTACAGCTTATCCATTCGGACATATGTGGTCCGATGAATGTCAAGAAAAGACGCGGGAAGTCCTATTTTTCATCACTTTTGTTGATGATTTCACCCGATTCGGTCATATCTATTTGATATCCCACAAAAGTGAAAGCACTAAACCTGCTTTAAAAACTATATGAGTTTAGTGGAGAATCAATTAGATCGCAAGATTAAGGTCATGCGAACCGATAGGGGCGGTGAATATCAATCAACAAGTTTAAAGGAACTTTATGATGAAAAATGCAAAGTACATCAGGTAACTATGCCTTATACTCCTCAACAAATTGGTGTTGCAGAAAGGAGGTATATGACTTTAATGAAAAATGGTCCGTTCAATGATGGCGCAAGCTAACTTGCCAATCATCTTTTGGGGTGATGCATTATTGACGGCCGCTTTCATTTTGAACCGCGTACCCTCGAAATCAGTTAGCTCCACTCCTTATGAGTTGTGGAACCAAAGGTCTCCTGACTTAGACATTTTGAAACCTTGGGGTTGTGCATTCTACGCACATATTTCCTCCCTTAAGTATGGCAAACTTGGGCCAAGGGGAAGGAAACGTATCTTTATACGATACGTAGAAAACTCCAAAGGTTATATTTTTTTGTTAATCAGGAAGACAATGGTGGGCTAATTGAGTTTGAGTCGAGGGATGTCACTTTCTTGGAAAACAAGTTTCCAAGACAGGGCGAGATAAGTCAGGACTTATCTTTATTTGAGATTTATGATCAAGAAGGATTACCTCATTCGAGTGGGAGAATTCTTGGTGAAAACGAAAACCTTCACCAATGGATTATACGAATGACGATTATCCTATTCCATACGGGAATAATGATCCAAGTGGGAGCAATTCTAACGACATTTCAAGTGGGAGTGATATTAGAATTGATCCAAATTTGAGTCAATAAGGACTTGAAGAATCTCAAATACGACGTAGTAGTCGTACAAGGTTGGCTCCTCTAAGATTTGAGGATGAATTTCCGTAAACCTTTATGACTTTACTACAAGATGATGACGAGTCTGCTACTTTCAAACAGGCCGTATCATGCCCTGCAAAAGACAAATGGATGGAAGCGATGAAGGAGGAATTGAAATCCATGCGAGTTAACCAAGTCTGGGACTTAGTTAACTTACCCAGAGGACATAGAGCAATTGGGAACAAATGGGTTCTCAAGATCAAGCATAAGGCTGATGGCTCTATAAATAGATATAAAGCTCGCCTTGTCGCGAAAGGTTTTACGCAACAGGAAGGGATAGACTACAAAGAGACCTTCTCACCTGTTGTGCGTTTTACCTCGTTTTCGCCTGATTCTGGCAATGGTAGCTTGCTTACACCTCGAATTACATCAGATGGATGTAAAGACTGCCTTTCTCAATGGAGAATTGGACGAGGAGATCTATATGGAACAACCAACAGGGTTTGTAAAAGAAGGAAACGAACATAAGGTTTGTAACCTTCGTAAGTCCATATACGGTCTTAAATAATCCTCGAGGCACTGGTATATACGATTTCAAGAAGTTGTCTTATCAAATGGATTTTCCATGCTTGATGAAGTTAACTGAGTATATATCAAGAGGATTAAAAGCAAGTATATTATCATGTCTCTATATGTAGATGACATTTTAATAGCCAGAAATGACAAGGGCTTTGTGATGAGTATCAAGGCTTGGCTTTCATCAGTATTTGAGATGAAAGGCATAGGAAAAGCCGCATACATCCTTGGAGTTAAGATTTCAAGGAATCGTTCGAAGAAACTTCTTTCTCTTTCACAGGAGACTTATATAAAGAAGGTTCTAGAACGATTTAATATGCAGGACTGCAAGTCCATTGATATTCATATAAGCATATGCGATAATTTATATCTGGAATCGTGTCCAAAGAACCAAAAGGAAAAGGAAATTATGGAAAAAGTTCCATATTCCAGTGCAGTTGATAGTCTTATGTACGCTATGGTGTGTACGAGACCGGACATCTGTTTTGCAGTTGGAAATGGTAAGCTGTTACCAATCCAACCCAGGGCAAGAACACTGGAAAGCGGTTAAGAGGATAATGCAGTATCTTAAAGGAACTGCAGATTTGCAAAAGACTATGATAAAACCAAGAAGGTAGACATAAGGTACATATCTACGCATGAGATGATAGAGGATCAGCTTACGAAAGCGATCCCCAGAAATGTGTTTTATAAACACTTATCATCCCAAGGATTGCGTACGAGCTGAGTTGTACCAATATATATTCCCATGTCTAAGAAAGATCAAATTTAATAAAAGAATAAGTTCTTTTTCAAACATTGCATATGAATTTCTTAAAGAAATGTTTATGTACATTTTTGAAATCTCAGCTGAATTGTGTGTATGTCGGACAGATAAAGGTTGGCTCTCTCACATGAGCAACCGCCTTATCTTATCAGATGGATAAGATAGAGATGAGACTAGTTTAAAGTCAAAATCATTAGACGAATGATTTAGAGTCATGACTTAAACAAGATAGTCGAATGAAAGATCTGCATCATATGGATGCTTACAAAAGATCTGAGATCTGTATCACAAGGATATTTGAAAGAGATCTCGAAGGATTTTTTAAATCCTATCTGTCTTATGCAGGATGAGAGTCCGTGAATATTTCACGAGTAGTAAAGGGACTCAAAAAGATAGGCACTGTGGTGTCTGATCTTTTCATCCGTACAACATCATTAAGACATACTCTCCCTGGGAAAGGAGTGATGTTGTAATACGTGTTCATACCACGTATGCATTTCGACCACTGAGTTAGTAGCAATAGTGTTTGCTATTATGTGAGACTCAAAGGCCATACGGGTCTTAACTCTTACCCTCAAGGACTCCAATTGGTTCCTTTAGATTTGACGAGATGATCGCTATCTTAGCGTGTTACTTATGGGCTATGATAATTCGGCTCGGCGGGGCACGTTAGAAAAGCGAATCAAGTCAAGATCAGAAGGTTCGCAAGAAGAGGAAGATTGATTTCATATTCACATTTGGACTTTAATGATTCAAAGCTGGCCAACCAATTGTGATCCAGATGGGATTCAATTATTGAATATAAAGTATAAGAAATGTGAAGAAATAATCTAGGGTAAAGCATGCGTTGAACTACTCAACTTTGCACCTTCGAGGTCGTTGTGTATCTCTAACAAGTGCACAACAACAGACTCTACGCGCATGACGGTCGCACGGTCTATTTCTCGGTATGATAGATGAAAGAACTAAGGGAAAGACGTTCTCTTACAATCCCCTCAAGTGTGAGTGGGAGATGTTGGATATGGAAGACGTTTGTACACCCTTGTGGGGGATGTACGAGGGAATACGGACCTCGAACGTCGCGCACACGAAGTCGTGTGCAAAGGGAATCTGTTCCCTTGCGGAGAGGATCTCTGAATGAGTGGGAAAGTCGCATTATATATGCATAAGTGCATGCGACATATGGCTAATAAAGGGGGAATATCTTAAGCTTATGTTGTACCATGCATATGGTACAACTTAAGCTTATAATGTGCCATGTATCATGGTACACCTTAATTAAGTTGTTCCAAAGGAACAACTTACCCTAAAATAACTACCTTGGGGGCTATAAATAAGACCCAATGGTAAGCCATTTCTTACACCTTTTGCATGAAATTCATGCATGCAACTTCATTCTAGCGAACCTCTGCAGAAATCCTTTCTCTTCCTCTATCCAAGTTCTTAATCTAAAATAGAGATTTAGATTGTGGATTTAGTAGCCTTACTCCGTTCGTGAGTAGACTCGATCCGTCGTGGCGAATCCGAAGGCGAAGTTCGTAGACTACCGTGCCGCGTACGCAAGCGTAAGTCTCAACTTCATATTATCGATCCTAACTCTGTTTTGGGCAGGATCCTACACGTCACAGGTGAAGGAGTCTAGACTTGCACTTCTGAGCACGGAATACGAGGGATTTCGCATGCTACCATCAGAGACGATATCAGAAATGTTTGCGAGGTTCACCAACATTGTCTGCAAGTCTAGTTCGCTCGGTAAGCCATATTCTAGCCTTGAGCAGGTGAGAAAGATATTAAGAGCACTGCCAAGCTCTTTCAGGCCTAAAGTCACTGCCATCCAAGAAGCAAAGGATCTATCGCAGATGAGGGTGGAGGACTTGATAGGTAATTTAATGTCCCACGAGCTTGAATTGCAAAACGTGGATAAAAGGGAGAAACCTGAGGAAAAAGAAAAAACTACCAAACCACTTGCTCTGAAAGCTGACGAAAGTAAAGAAGATGATGATGACATACCGCTAATGGTCAGAAATTTCAGAAAGTTTGTCCAGACCAAGCAAGGAAGAGCAGAAATGGCACCCAGGTTTAATCGCTCTAACTTTTTTCAGTCTTCTAAGCAAAATTATGATCAGAATACTACTAATAGAATGACTTGTTTTAAATGCAAGAAAAGAGAACATCGAATGAGGGATTGCCCACATGAGACAGCTCAGGTAGCTAAAGAAAAGGGAAAACCCAAGGTGCTTACTTGGGACATGGATAGCGAAGATGAGAGCGAGGAGGAGGAACACGAAGCCCATTCATGCATGGCATTGATGGGAATACACGATGAGGTAATTTCTGGTAGTAAAACTGAACTCCTTACTCTTTGTAAAGAAATGCAAGATAAAATAGTAGAGCTTGAATCCACTATAGATGACTACCAAAATGAAAACTTTGAAATGCAACAATCTGAATATGAAATGTCTAAAGAGATTGAAAAACTCAAAATTGATATTGTTGCTCGTGACTCTACTATTGATACTTTGAAAAAGGAAAAATCCAGTTTTAATGATGAAGCACCTTGTCTCTATTGCCCTTCCTTGATGAATAATATTAGCATGCTTAAACTTGATTTGATTAAGCTCGAAACTGAAAAAGACTATGTTATTAGAGAGCTTAATGATAAATTCTGCATGTTGGATAATGATTTTAAAAGAAAAATGGTTGAATTTGAAAAGAAGGAAGAGGAAAACAAGAGAGCTTTTATAAGTAAATGCACATTGCTTGTGGAAGAAAATAAATTGTTGAAATCCAAAGTCTCTAATCTTGAATTGGCCATTAAGAAATTCTCTATGGGAAAACAATCGTTGGATAATATTTTAGAGAATCAATTATATGGCAATAATAGAAGAGGACTTGGATTTGGTTTGAAAAATGCCGAAAAGCCAGAATTCAAGAAATTCCACAATGCACCTTCTATTGCAAAGAACTTATATGCAAAGTGCTTTACTTGTGATAGTGTAGGCCACACTTCATATTATTGTTAATTTAGGAACACAAACATCAAGTTTAAACAAGTGTGGGTTCCTAAAACAATATTGGCTAACACTAGTGGACCTTGTTGGATTCCAAGGTCACACTTAACACCTTTCATGTAGGTGTGATGGAGTTTTGGCGAGGAGCGTTAAATTCAATGTTTCATTCTTTTAGCTCCTTCGTCAAAAAGCGACGAGAAGGTATAATTTTCTATCCCTCTTTGCATTTCATTGAATACCTTCATAGATTGTTGTGTGTGCTTGATTTATTTTGCTTTGTGTGCTTGCATGGATGATTTTTAATGTTTTTATTTCTGAAAAAAAAATCAAAAAAAAATTGAAAAATCAAAAATCAAAAAAAAATTGTGCTTATTGAATCCTCTTATGAATCTCTTGAGTGATATTGTATGAATGATCAATTCTATTCCTTGTAGAAGTCAATTCATTGTTGTTGTAGCTACATGAACATGATGTTATTCTTTTTAGTAGCCATGACATGTCTCTATAAGTTTCAAACTTGACTTCTACACCTACATTTGCACTTTCACGATGTTTGACTTTTTAGTGCTTTTGGAGATTCTTTTGAAGAATAATGGAAAGTGAATGTAGGGATGATTAATTTCTGAAATTTCTAAGGGATATGATGTGTTTAGCCATGAATTAAAATTGAGCACAAAAGAATATAAAAAAAACTTGCTCCGTATGAAAAATGGATACACTTCATGGCTAAAACACAACCCACGAGTATCCAACTTGTGCTACATGGGTAATCATTAGCGTTGGTGTATATAACTCGTCAAGCAATGCCATCCCACATTTAAAAGTCCTTTTAGGCCATGTTTTGGGATTCGGTAACTTGAACTCATCTTTGATGAGGTGGAAAAAATCAATCCTAGTGATATTCATGAAAATTGGAAAATGTGGGTTGATTTGGTTGATTTTCTGAAATTGAATCTCCTCTAGTACTTTATTGTCTATATCATTACACTTACACAAAGGTGGAGAAGTCTTGGTATGAAATTCTATGAACTTGACTTGTCCATTTTTTGGAATACTCATACAAATTGCACGCTACTTCTAATAATGATTTATTTTTGCATGGGATATTTTTGTGCCTTCATTAATCCACTTTTGGTGATTACAAAGGGGGAGAAAGAAAAGATTTTGACAGCTTTGAGCTTTGATGTTGATATTATTTGTTGAAGGGGGAGCCTGCAATATTCTTGAATACTTGTTGAAGGGGGAGCTTGAGAGAAGGGGGAGCATGCTATTGTATTTGTTATTAGTTTGTGCATGCCATGTTGTAGTGCTTGAATATTCATCTCATGATTCATATTGCATCACACCCTTCAACACACTTCACACACCCATACTTATTGATCAAATCTTTTATAGGTTTGTCATCACCAAAAGGGGGAGATTGTTGGAAGCAACGATCTAGGATCTTGGTTTGATGATGACAAACGTGTCGGTATATCTAATGTGTGTGCTTAGTGTGTTTCAGGCTTGGCTAAACAATATACTTTCGATATTTGGCGGAATTGCTACTCGTATAGCATATTGGGAGAGAGGGAGTGTGTGTGCACAAAGAAGGTTGACTTGGCCAATAGGGATCAAAGTTGGACTTGGTCCAACATGAAGAGATGGAGCCAAATCCTATTTGGTTATTGGAATTTATCCTATGGCTATACAAACTTCTTCGCCAATACCAACTCCTAGTTCACAATTTGTATTTTCAATCTCAATTGCCATGGAGATCAAATTCTAAATTCGTATTTCCAATCCTATTCAAATCCTACTTGATTTCCCATTCAAAGACGGCCTCAAATCTTTCCTAAATACTAGGGATCCTATCTTTGACAATTCATCTCCTATACTCTATATAAGTCATCCCCTCAACCCTAATGTTGGAGGGCGGCCAAAAAATTCAAAGGGGGCTTCATTATTTTTCAAGTGCGGCAACACAAAATGAGAAAGGGCAACTTTTTTTCTCTCACGCGGCTGGCATCAAACTGTGGGAATACAAAATCTATTGAGAGGGGCTACATTTTTTGAATATACGGCATACAATTTTCAAGGGGTTGAGGCATCGCAAATTCAACAGAGGGCTACAAATTATTCATATCATCCCCAAGCCAAAACTATTTCCTCATGCCGTAAACACAACAGAGCATCCAACGAGAGATTGTTTTCCATCCTCTTTAACACCAACATCTCCAAGCCACGCAAGCAATTCGATAGAGAACGAAAACCTCATCTTGGAACCATCTCCGTCATCCCCGTATCGTCGTTGAACCACATCGCCGCTGACGTCTCTGAGATCGCCGTTGCCGTGAAGTTGCCACCGTGGAAAATTGAAGAAGCTGCGTCACTCAAATTGAAGAACTTGGGTCAAGCATTTCATCGATCACTATCAACGACGCACGAAGCAGAGGTTCTTCGGTCAAGCAATCCATCGAACACTTTGGGCACGTGTACAACATACCGTGATCCCCTGCTGTCCGTGACCTCTCCCTGTCAACGACGAGTCTTCCGCATCACTTGCCAAGAGCTTGCCAACACCATCTAGTGTCGCACCATCAATCAAGCCTTGCGTGCTCCCGACCATAGCTGAAGAGCTTGACAATTCGCTTCCAAGGTCGTGTCACCAAGCTGCTGATCCGTATCCATGCCTGTGCGAATCAAGTAACAAACCAAGCAACAAGGCAGCTTCCTTGTCGACCGCATGAGAAGGAGAAGTTGAAGTAGAAACAGCTGTCGTTTCCACCATCGACGAAGACGTCGAGTCGACTGAGTCGCCTTGGGGTGTCGGAGCAGTCAGCGAAGATCTCGTATCCGCCGTCGACGTCGAGATCCATTGTTGAAGTTGCCGTCGAAGTCGGACGATGAAGTTGAAGCCATCTCATCGTGGCGTGCCCTAGGTTGAGTCGGAGAAGCGAACAAAGGCGATCACGTGAAGGAGCCCTGCGAAACAAAGATCAAAGTGAGCTGAAAAGTATTTGAAGTTACTCTGCGCACTGACATCTCTTAAATGGATTTGAACTGAGTTTCTATGCGCACCGACGGCCTATATTAAAGGGAGCTGCTTTGCGCACAGGCCGCTTAAATATAAGATTTGAACTCAACTGCTTTGCGCACCGACTGCAAGTTCAAACAGCATTGCTGAGCGCACAGACCAGAGTTTTATAAGGATTTGAACTGAACTGCTTTACGCACAGACCAGTAAATAACTTGACATCCAGGAGTCGGATTGCGACACCGTTTGCGTCAGATTGGAGCTGACGATGTGCTGATTGACAGAGACGCCTACACAGACACAAACTGAGCATTTCTAAACTCTAAACTCCTTTATTTGTGTCTTAGTGTAACGTTCTCTGTAGGGGAAACTTTTACAATTTTTGTGGACTATTTTGGGACTTGTCTAGTTAGGACTAGACAAGTGGGACCCAGCTAGTTTGGGACTAGCTGGTAGAAAGCTTTGCTAGGATTGATAGTGAGAGGAAACACTGTGTGTGGGGTACTGAGAGCCTGGCGAGTGTAGAGATGTAGAGGGTGCTCTGAGCGTGCTCTAACTTGTGGCTTTGTACCTATTACGCTATTCAATACTAGTTCTGCTTTGGGGGCTGGAGTAGGTCGTTGGGACGACCAAACCAGGGTAAATCTGCTGTGTACTCTGTGTCTGCTTTTTATTTACCCTGTTGCTACTATAACTGCGTGTGCTTATTCGTGGGTTGCACGAATTATTTTTATAAGCCTATTCACCCCCCTCTAGGCTACGATCCAGATCCAACACATGCAACCTCTAGGAAGAGGATACCCAAATCTTACACTATTTGGGATCCGAAGAACACTAGCAATCATGCTAAGGATATGTATGTGCAATCTTATATTCATTATATTATTTTGAATGATGATTATGTTGGGAAATCACGATCCTCTTGGACTTGGTTTCCAAAGGGTTAGTTTCCGTTAACCCTTCTTTGCTTGGTACCATGAGTTTATTTCCATGTTATGGGTACCAAAGCATTTGTGTTAAGAATTGATTTATTCTTTTGTTTGCATTTTGGCCTTAGATGCTCATGTTTGTTAGAAACGTAAATTCATATTGAATTTGATTTCCATTGCATGTTTATTAGTAAATCATTGTGTTTATGATTTTCATGTGTAGAATATTTAATACTTTTTCATGCAACACATGCCTTGGTTCATGCTTATGTTTTGTTGCATGTGATGCATGTCATGCTTTTGGATTAATATACATATTTACTTTTGGTACATTTGGTACATGCACGTATATGGTTATATTTTTATCTAGTAACAAGATTACATGCAACATAAATATTGTGTATGATTACATTAGGATATGGGTTATAATAATTTGGATTTAGTTTGTTAAATTTGTTGCCTAACCCATAGGATCCAAAAATGTTCTTGGATACCAAAATTTATGTTTTCTAGGTTCAATCCACATTGGGATACCAACCCTACCAACTCCTTGATTTGTAAAGATTTTCATTCAAATGGAGTTGTAGGTGCTTAAGTGATGCACCAAAGTAGGGGGAGCTTAATGTTGTAAGTATATTCTTACATTTGGTATCCATGTGTGTTGAATGCATGTAGATGTCACTTTGTGTTTGAGACTATCTCATGCATATCCTATGTTTGCATATTGTGTGTCTTGTATGTCATTCATGTCTATGTATTTCACGTGTGTCAAATTCTTGACTAATGTGCATTGTGTATTCATAATCCTTACTCATATATTTATTCGAGGATTATTTATAACATGTGGCTTAAAAAATTTCATGATAGAACTAATGCTCATTTGCATGTTTCACACACGGGACACGCTTATATTTATGTTCCACTTCACAAGCGTGCATCCCAACTTCCTACTCATGCCTCTACAACCTCTTAAGAATCAAAAATCACTATCTTTTGGATTACTAAGATTGTTTCTAGGCATGGTATGAATACACATATAGAATCGTATATTAGGAATGACATATTCTCATGTGACTATATATATATATGAAAATCTATTTGATTTCCACTTTGCTAACTCACTCATATTGCACTTCATTGCTTGGGTACCTTGCTTGTATGATTACTTTTTGTACCCATATGTGTGTGTGTGTGTGTGTGTGTGTGTGTGTGTGTGTTCGTCATCTACTCCCAAGTTTGCATAGTTTGTATGATTGTGTGGGAGTATGACATGTTTTGATTGCTATCATGTTATGTTCATCTATATGTCCTTGCATTTCATTCGTATTATGTTTGTGCATATAGATTAGTTGATTTCTCTAACCCTTGGTGATTTAATATCAATTTGCACCTTCCTATCTTGTTGATATGCCAAGGGAAAGAGAAATTTGGTTTTGAAAATTAATACTTTATGCTTTTCATGCACACTCTTCATGGTATTACTTTTCATGTCTTCCTTCAATATGTGTTGTGCCGTGAATGTTTATTTTGTGCACATATACATATTGAACGAGGAATCTTTCATGCACACACTATTGTATTAGATGTGTGTATTCATAATAATGTATTGTGATTAAATCATATGCATAGGAATTATTAATCTAGGTGCTTCCAATTTCTAATGATTGAGAATTGTTAATTCCTTATAAATATGATTTTTGTGATTATAATAACTCCTATTAATGCATGTCATGCATTTCTATTGATGAGTGTTATTTACAATTGGTAAATGATTGGTTATTGGACTACTTGATTTTGTTCATTAACCTATTGGATCCAAAAAGTTTTTGGATACCGCCAATTGTTGAATTGACAGATTGTTGTGCAAGATGACTACCCTACACATTCCTTAATTTACAAATGACGGATCAATTCAAAGGAAAGGATGGTGCATTGGAGATGCACACATATAGGGAGAGCTAAATGGTTGTAAGTATGTGGTTTGCACAATTGGTATGTTAATATATTGGTTTTGACTACCACGTTTTCAATTGGTAGTTTAATATATTCGATTTGTGTAATATAGCATACTTCTTCATTGGCTCATTCTTGTCACACCCTCATGAATATTGTGTGTTTATGTGACTACCTTGTTGATGAATTGGTTAGTTGTTTATTGATATTCATATCTTTGGAACACGTTGTCATTACACATCGCATTCCTCACATGCATGCTTCTTTGTGAAGATTATTAAATATTATGGATATGATAACTGATGTGTATGACATGCTTGTTTGTTTATTAGATTATTTTAAGTATGTTGATCTTAAGATTCATTGCTACTTTGATTCTACAACTTGTACCTAATTCTCATTGATGACTATATTCATGGATTATTTAGACCATATCATGATCTGTCATACCATTCTAGTAGAATCTTTCATTTCTTTATAGCATGCTATACTTCATCACGTTATACATAATTCATGCCATGTATAAGATTAATGATTTAGGATCTTTATGTGTATTTGTTCATTGTATCACCACACATCTCATACTTTTCTCATAGTTTGTATGATTATCTTTATGAGACGTATTGATATGATTTGGGGTGATCAATGTATGTTACGTGTCATTTTAATTACTTCATGACTGATGTTTAGCTATAATTTTATTCAAGAGATCTTTCATGTCTATATCTAAATCTCTCATGTATGATATTTTCACAAGTGACATAACACTCATGCATATTAGTTAGTGATCTTCATGCTATATTTTTCGCATTGATTATCTCGCATCTCAAGCTCATATTTTTATGATATGTTAGAGATAATTTTTGCTATACAAGATCATATAAGTTGTGTTTGATGATATGTATATTCTGTCATAGATATGCTTCCATGAATATATCTTGATGCACTATGACTTCTTTGATGCTACCTCCGATTATTTTGTGCTTACTCAAGTTTTTTATTCTATTCGCACAATTGGTATGCATGCATGCAATGTTCATGATAAACTTTATTCGTTTATGTCCTACCGTATGACTTTGAACGTAGACTATCTTCATACCTTTGCTCAAAAGATATTTTGTCACATTATGCCTCATGTTGAATCTTTTGTGATAATTGAGCTAGGATGAGATCTTGTCTCTATTTGTTCACTTGGTTTCTTTTTCAAGTGTTGTCATGATCTAGAAATTATTTGCCTGCTGTGCATACTTTGTTAGACTACAATATCATCTCTACATATCATATTTACATTTTGTATCATATTTACAATTGTTAGACTATTTATATTGGATATCATCTTTGCATGATCTTGTTTGATGCTAGTTTTGAGCGTATGTTATAGTGCTTATCTTCCTTATGCTCATGGCATTCCATGCTTATCTTTGACTCATTATGTGAGTATCTATTTTGGAATGCATGCTAGTACTATGGTTCTTTTGAACATTGTTTCAATTAGTTTCCTAGGGTGCTAGAATTGTGTATGCCATACGTTTTATGATGTTTCTATCTCTATTTTGGCATAACACTTTTGCGTATTATAGATATTTGACATTCATTTTCATTGTATCACCTTGACACCCCCACATCGCACACTTCACTTATATTTGGTATGCTTACTTTTGGAGATGCTTTGTGGAGTTTTGCTGTGATACTTTTGGAGATGATTAGGTATGCCTATAATTAGTTTCACATGCCATTATACTTAATGTGTGTCACTATAACATAACTTTTTACACATGGTTAAGAATTTCCATAATCATGTTTGTTTACTTCGTCGCTCGACGATTATTGATTAAATAGATTTGCTTGTATGAAACCATAGAATTGTTTTCCATGCACTAATTTATGCTTGATATATCTTGCCAAGTATACAATTGGTATCACTGGACTGTCTATCACATTTTTGCTTAATGGTATAACTTTTGTGATAGTTGAGTTTGTTTGGGTACTTGATACTATTTGATAACTTGTTTTTCTTTCACAAGTGATGTCATGATTTTTGCTATTGTCACTTTTCTAACACTGCTCACACTACTCTTTACAATTAGTATCTATTGTAATCCTTTATCACATATGCTTATTGCTTATCTTTTTGTGATATTTGAGGGTGATTGAGTTGTTGTTGGATATGTGCTCTTGCAATTGATATCTTTATTTTGATATCTAGTTTTCTATTGGTAACTTTACATTAGAGAACTTTACAATTGGTAACTTTACAATTGATATACCTTTATGTTTTCCCCTCTATTGTTGCATTTGTTGTTTCTATACCCCCATATTTTTTGTTAATGACAAAGGGGGAGAGAAATAAACAAAGGATGTGCTTATTAAATGTTGAGTGTTAAACAATAACCTGAATCATATAGACTTTGTGTATGATCGTTCATGTATATGATTCAGGGGGAGCATTGGAGCATTAGTTTATATTGATTACATTATATCTATATATATTGGTAATCATGCTCATGTTTATGATGTGTATCACATATATGATTTATATTGTGTATGCATATTATTTCTGGTCATTCATGCGATATATACACAACCACATGTGATACACACATTATTAACTGCTGAATGATGCTATTGATTATTGATATTAACTTGATTGGCATCATTGCAAGGGGAGTAAGTATATTTAATGCACAATTATTTATTTTGTTTATATTTGGTTTGTCATCATCAAAAAGGGGGAGAATGTTGAGTATTGGACTCTACACCTTGATTTTGATGATGATCAAACACAAATCATTGTGACTAACTCTTGTGATTGCAGTTAGCTACAAAGTCACCAATTAGATTCAAGAAGATCAAAAGTGACTACACGTGTTGATTCAAGTGGAGGACTTGGTAGAACATCAAAAGCGAAGCATTGGCTTGAAGAATTCAACGGCTACCTTAATCATCAAGCCAATGACATCAACAAATGAATGGTGATTCAATCCAAAGAGAAGAAAGGAATGGATGAGTCAAAAGCTTCGAAGACTATGACGTTCAAGTCATTCAACTAAAAGACTCAAGACCATGAAGTTTTATGGAGATCGTCACCAAAGTAATTTTTTCATCTCAAGCGACGTCCCAAAACTTCCTCAGAACACGTGATCGTGGTGCCTGGAGCTTTGTTGAAGCTCAAGGAGTATTCATGAAGTCAAGGGATTCGGATTCTCCATGTTGAAGCTTTGAAGATGGTTCGTCGTGTTATTTATATTGTCTTCTAGCTTCGGTTTAGTAGAATGTTAAGCCTTGAGTAGTACTTGCCTATAAATCTTCATATCTTTCATATCGTATCTCTGGGATTGCCTTAGAAGCCATTAGAAACTTTCCCGTAGCCTATCGTTTCATTTCACGGCTTCATATGCATCTTAGTTGGTTCAAGAAGAAGAACCAACCGACTAGATGACGATCTAATCGGTTGGGAATCCTTCTTGAACCGACTAGATATCCTTGCTTGATTCAGCACATTCACTGTTGGTCAATTAGTCGGTCCAAGAAGGTTCACCGACCGACTAGATGACGATCTAGTCGGTTGGAAATCCTACTCAGACCGACTAGTTATCCTAATCAATTGAAGACAATTTGTTGACCAATTAGTCGGTCCAAGAAGGCTCACCGACCGACTAAATGACGATCTAGTCGGTTGGTGTTTCTTCTCAGACCGACTAGTTTTCCTTGTGAAATTCGACCTTTGTACTGTTGACCAGTTAGTTGGTTCAAGAAGGATGGTTAATGCATTAAAATCCAATCTAGTCGGTCCAAGAAGGTTCACTGACCGACTAGTTGTCAATCTAGTCGGTTGATGATCCTTCTTAGACCGACTAGTTCTTACCCAGATTTCACCATCTTCTCTGTCAACCATCTAGTCGGTCCAAGAAGGTTCTCTGACCGACTAGTTGTCAATCTAGTCGGTTGATGATCCTTCTTAAACCGATTAAGCAGCTTCAGAATAGAGCCGTTGGGGCATTTAATGCCACGAATTTTGTGACCGTTTTCTCTCTTCCCTATATAAGTTTGTGTGCTTCTAACTAGGGATAAAAAGGCTGAAATTAGAGACACTTTCACATCTTTGAAGAGAGCCATTCAACTCTTATTCCAAGCTCTCTCATCTCACAAGAATCTCTCCCTTACTCTTTGAGCCCAATTCCTCAAGAGAGATTCTCATTCCTTGTGAGCTTCTCAAGCTAAGAGCTTGAATCCAAGTCACCAACACCTCCCTAGCCATCTATTGCTGCTCATCTTGGTGGAGCTAGTGTTTAGTGATCTCATCTTCCTCAAAATCCATTCTTGCCCTAAATTGGTAAGTATTTCTCAAGGCATAAGATTTTGTGGTAAGAATTTTTATATTTCATTCTTTATACTTCTTAATTGTTGTATACTCATGGTGGTGAGAGGATTGGCTTGATCCCAAGTTGTGGGAGTCAAGATTTAGTTTTGCTCTCGGTTTGTGGGAGTGGGCTTAGTCCCAAGTTGTGGGATTAAGGACTTTGCGTGTTCCCAGGTTGTGGGATACACGGACATCGATTGTAGGTCGATTGCACTTGTTGGAGGTTTTCCACAAGTGGGCTAAAGGAAATCTCTAGCGGTTTGCTAGAGTATCCGAGGGGATCCGGGTGTTGCTGGAGTAGGGCACCGGTAACAAGTCGGGGAGACTTGGGTGGCACCGAACCAGGGTAGATTGCATGTTTGCATTGCTTTGTTCTTTGTGTTGTTGATCATTTCATACATTCCGCATTTGTTGGTTAACTATGGTTATATTTGGCGTAAATTCCTCATAATTCTATAAAACACTATTCACCCCCCTCTAGTGTTTGTTCCTCATAGCACAGGGTCACTACAGCATCAAGATGCACGGCTTGCATGGGCGCTGGAACCCTTAAATGGGGCAGGCGCCCGCGCCTGCTATTAGCAGGCGCGGGCTCACGGTTCAGCCCAAACCTGTTGGGCTGACCTATTTGGGCTCCTTTGGCTGTTTTGGCTCTAACTTGAGCATTTGGACTCCGATTTGAGCGCTGTTTGAACCTGCGTTTAGAGCGTGATGATCCCGTCATCCAGGTAACCTTTTGCATGCGTTTATTATATTAAATATGGTCTTAAACAATTTAAGACACATTTAACCACTTTTGCATCATATGCAAATTAGTCCATATCTAGGCTTAAAATTATCATTTGCATCAAATACAATTTTATATCCCTTGCATCAAATACATATTCTCCCTAATGTTTCTACCTATTATTAGAAGAAGGTCGCACTCTGTGTGAGACCCTACAGCCTGACCCTACTACAGGTTGGGCTCGAAGCCCTATACGGCAGTGACCACGAGCAGTAGTTGCCGTCCCTGTTTCAGTATCATAATTATGTGGTTGACTCATTGACATGAGTATTGTCGGGACCACCATGACTGTTTCCATGATGAATTACGCAGTTTTAGTCTCTTCGTCTAAACTATGTCGTTTAATTCAAGTCTAGGGTGCGGCCAAACTGTCAACCCCAATAACTCGAATCTGGTTAGTTTCCATCGATCTTCAGTCAAATAATGTTGGACAACTTCCAACATAGTCTGGCCAAATTTTTCACTAAAGACCGAACTAACACTATGACACTAACTCCCATTGACCAGGAGAGACGAATCTTATCTTGGTCATTACTCTCCTCGTATGCTTCAAATGTCACCTGACGAAAGACCTTTCGACAGGCCTTGCCTCGAAGCTAGGTCAGTGACCTAAGTGACACTGTTCACGCACAGGTTCGTACAATGACCTCAAGTCAAAGACCAACTTACCTATCATCACTAAGAGTTATCATTGACAGATTTGTCAATCATAACCATATGATAACTCTTGTGGGTCGTTCAGTGAACTCATTCTCCAATGAGCACATGTGCCTTGTCTTCGACTTTGCCAAGTCAAACGATCATGAGACCATCATCACAGCTATACGGTGAAGACTAAGACACAATGGTCTATTCGATATTTCGATATCCTAATCTCGAAACATCTACGACCATGAACCCTTTTAGACTTATGCTACAGACGGTCAAACATTTCTCCATGATCGAGATAGTCATCTGGATACATGTTTGACCTTGCATTAAGTCTCAGGAATTTACATAAGTTAATTACTAATGAAAACTACATTATAATTTAACGTAGTTAAATACTTACCATACAGCTTACTGTAATTGTGAACAAGATGTTCATATAGATACACAAAGATAAATAGCCTCGAGGGCATACAGCTCGCAACAAAAACTCCATATTTTTTTTTATTTTTTTTGAAAAAAAACTAATAAAATTCCTAAGCTATAAGATGGAAGGATCTCAACGAATATTCCTCTATACAAACTGAAATTGTAGATCACAAGTATTGTTGTCTCCGACGACGGTGCCAAAAACTTGACTCGTTTCGAAATATGCGAGTGCTACTCCCAAGTGTAGGAGATTGAACAAGTAATAATCTTGGTGAATCCAAGTATTGTATCCACGAGACAACTGACGTGTAAAGTCACAAATTTCAGTTTATAAAGAGTACTAAACAATAAGAAACGACCACCTTTTGAAGGCGAACTAATGTTGATGATGGTTTTAAATAATAAACACGATCCTAAGATAACTACCGGGAAGTCGATACTAGGGTACAAATATGGAGAGAATGTGTTAGTCGTGCTTTCGTTAGGGTATTTGCAATCAATGATTATTAATATCTTTTCTATAACTCAATGTTTTACCCTGCAAGGGTATAGGAACGTCGGAACATATAACGATAAAAGTTCATCGAAAAGTACCTTAAGTATCGAGTAAATTATTAGTTTCATGAGGAATTTGAGCTTATGTGCCTGTAAGGGTTATGGCAATGTCCACAAGGATCACACCACGAATAAGTCCGCAAGGATCATATTCCAAGTACACCAACTACGATAATACTTGAATAATACGTGTAGAAACTAGTAAAATACGCGATATAACATGCAAAATAGGGGGAAAAGATATTAAAATCAATGATTACAAAGCCATAATCACAGCCAACACATATGCGAATTAGCCATGCATGGAGAGAAAAGAATCAACATTCATGGACCAATACATCATCAATACTCAAAATACGTGTCAAATAAGCCAAATAAAAGAGAAAAGTTAAGAAATTTATCACCAAATCTCTCCAATTGGATCCTAGATTTACTTCAACAATTTCTCTTTGCCTCTGTCTCCAGGGCCTCCAAAAATTACGGCTAAATACATGAAGAAATCTTCAAAATACGCAAAGAATACCTCAAAACCCTAGCAAATACACTTATATATAGAGATTGCAGGTTTTTAGTTATTAGCGAATCCAAAACCGCATCCATTTGCACTTAAACCTGCACCCTATAGCCGCATCACACCGCAGCCGTTCAATCGTTGTGTGATTGAATATAAGTGCGCCACGTGTCCCAATGCTCCGCTCATCCGCGCCAGCGTTGCTATGGATCGTCGATCTCGACAGGATTTGATGAGAAGATTCCACGTGTCCCATGGAATACCACTCCGCTCGTTGTGTCGAGGATTGTCGTCGTCCATTGGATCAGGGCGTGATGGCTCAGATTGAGCCACATCACCCCAATCGGATCCGAATCCGAGCTCGTCTCGGAGTGTAACTGGGCCATCGGATGAAGCAGGCGAACGAGAAGATGCACCAACGTGGCAATGCAGATGAGGGGTAGCTGTATCTCTTTAGTATTTCGGCTGTATTTGTTCGTATTTTCTGTATTTAAATGGTATTTTGCATTCAAAAATTCATAGAAATTAGCACAGATCTCGGAAAAAATATGAATGACTAGCTGTTGGATCATGAAACCGAGATATATTCATAAAAATATGAGAAGATAGAAATACTCAATAAAATGATATTTTGTGCATAAATCAAGAGATTCTTGTAATAATTACGAATAATCTTAATATGTTGTATTAGAAGCCAAATATGCATCATATATGCTCAAAACGACACTAAATGAGGGGTTAAATATGCATTATTTACCCTAAATCGGATAGCACTGAGGAGATCGTGGAGCACACACTTATCGATGAGGATGATGCACGTGAGGCCACAAATACCATGACTCATTACAGTGAGCCTGATGCATCATTTCCCCCACCATCGCTTTCATAGCCCATGCTCACTCCATCAGAAGCATCGCATCCACCTGAGCTTAACACTCTCACTTAAGGAGATATTCTAAACTCTATATCTGAATCTCATGCTTTATTATATAACCCTTTAGATTCAGACATTCCTGACATGATGCATTCCTTGCAGGACACAGGTTTACGTTCCACAGAGGTATGTTGGACCATGTCAGCACCTGACGAGCACATTGGCGATCGTGGTGAGGAGTTAACTGCGTCATCGTCAGGGAGTAGCATGCTATTCTCAAGGGGTTTTCGTCACCCTATTCCATGTTTCCATCTCATTTTGACGATTCTCTCTGGGATACCATTATCGAGAGAAAGAATTTTCCACATCGGGTTGATGCTCCTTTTCTTTTGCAGAATTCAGGTGGACTTCTCGAGAAAAGCAAGGAGGAGCATTGCTGGAGCCCGTTGGGATTCCTGGCGAGAAACCAGTATTAGAGCCACAAAAAGAGCACGAAGAACAGCTGCTTGCCCCACTGGAGATCTTGGATTTACCTTTTGATCAGGAGAACCCTACTCCAGTAGTGTAGATATTTTATATATTTTTAGGTAGTGCTTGAATAAACTCGTCTTCTCTTGATAGCGAGGGGAGCGTATTAGGATTTTCTGCTTTTCTTTAGTTTGAAATTAAATGAATAAGTCTCACATCTCATGCGGCACTCACATATTCATGACCCAAAACCCATTATGTGCATAAATGCCCATTCTTCACCTTGCCTTCACATTTATATGACTTCAACACCCAAGCCTCCCCTCACCCATACACCCTTGCACTCATTCTATTCATATTCAGGTATGCTTTCATGCTAGCTTGGGGCGGCACACCATGCATGCATCATCTCCATCCCCCGTTTTAAGTTTTTGGCTCTAAAATAGTTCTAATTCAATGAGCATTGGTGCCAAAAACCACCTCTCAACCGAGCTTAAATAAGAACTCAATCTTGCACAAAAGATAAGGAAACGGCCCCATGAAAATATCTCCCAAAGGCTATAAACAGGCAGATTTTACAATGACCAGGTGCCTGGAGTAGAGTGACAGGTGCCTGGAGTAGAGTGATCAGGCCCCTGGTTTACTGTTCAGACGTCTGGTGAAACTGCATCAGACAACTGACAAAATCTGTTTAAAAAAACACTCGATCACCAAAACAGTCATAACTCCCTCATATGGACTCCGATTGAGATGATTTAAAATGATTTGGAAAGCTAACAAAATTTGCAATCTAATATGCTTAGAATGACTAAAAGATCCCAACCCACAAAAAAACTAACAACTGTTTAAAGACAGATTGACTGCAGAAAACAGATTGCAGAAAACAGATAGCACTGAAATTTTGGCTCTACTTGATCAGATGTCTGTTTCATGTACCAGGTGTTTGGACCACTGTACCATATGTCTGGACAATGACCATTAGGCTTCTGATCCAAAGCAGTGTCAGTAGATTAAGAAATCTGACACGCCAGGCGTCTGGTGCCCCTACACCAGGCGCATGTCCATCTCAAAAAAGCACATCCAAGTGTGTTTTGAGCAATGGACCAATTGGATTGAGTTCTACATGATTCTAAGGAATCCTATAATGGAATATGATGCATATGTGAGTGTGTTTATGCATCTAATTAATGCTACAAGTAATCTATGAAAGAAAGATAAGATTACATGAAGATGAAACATAAAATACAATGAAGTCCAATATATTCATGAATCCCCTTACTCCATAGCCTTTATCCTGTTGGATATGGAAGACGTTAGTACACCCTTGTGGGGGATGTACGAGGGAATACGGACCTCGAACGTCGCGTACACGAAGTCGTGCGCAAAGGGAATATGTTCCCTTTTGGAGAGGATCTCTAGATTGATGGGAAAGTCGCATTATATGTGCATAAGTGCATGCGACATATGGCTAATAAAGGGGTAATATCTTAAGCTTATATTGTACCATGCATGTGGTACAACTTAAGCTTATAATATGCCATGTACGATGGTACACCTTAGTTAAATTGTTCCAAAGGAACAATTTACCCTAAAATAACTACCTTGGGGGCTATAAATAAGACCCAAGGGTTAGCCATTTTCCTTACACTTTGCATGGCATTCATGCATGCATCTTCATTCTAGCGAAGCTCTGCCGAAATACTTCCTCTCCCTTTATCCAAGTTCTTAATCTAAAAGTAGAGATTTAGATTGTGGATTTAGTAGCCTTACTCCGTTCGTGAGAAGACTCGATCCGTCGTGGCGAATCCGAAGGCGAAGTTCGTAGACTACCGTGCTGCATACGCAAGCGTAAGTCTCAACTTCATTTATCGATCCTAACTCTGTTTTGGCAGGATCCTACATTGGTATCAGAGCCATACGGGTTCGCCCCGGAGAAACTATGAACGAGTCGTTGTCTTTTTCACGGATGGGTTTCCTACCATTACGGATATGGTAGGAACGCTTCGTGACGGAGAGAACGAAGCGGTTGTTCTTTTCACGTTAGGGTCTTCTGTCATTACGGATATGGCAGGAACTCTCCGTGACGGGAAGAACCGACCGTTCATATCGTCAAACTCGCTCTCTTCATGGATGCTGAGTCTCCATTCATAGGGAATGGGCGCTCTCTTCATGTGGAGAGCGTAGTTTACGAATTTTTGAAGTGGGTTCTTTTTTTTGGCACACGGCCATTAGAGGACAACTACTTCCTCGACGAACGGGTGCTTCACCGGAGAAGAAGATGGTGGTTATTCCCATCGGGGAAGATGAATTTTTTGTGCATGTGCACCATGGCCAAATGGGTTATGAAGGCCATGCACCCCCCTCCCCATGCGGAGGGGGTTGGCTACGGCCAATAACCACCGCGGCAACCCCCTCCGGCGGGGGTGTGCGGCCACCCATGAAAGGGGAAACCGGCCATGGCCAAAGGGCCATGGCCGGGCACGGCCAGGGCCAGAAGGCCCTGGCCGCGGCCTGGCCAGGGCCTGGCCTCCCTGGCAAAGGCCAGGGCAGTGCCCTGGCCTCAGGCCAGGGCCTGGCCGCAGGCCAGGGCCCGGCCGCCCTGGCAGAGGCCAGGGCAGGCGCCCTGGCCCCGGCCAGGGCCCGGCCGCCCTGGCCGAGGCCAGGGCAGGGGCCCTGGCCCCGGCCAGGGCCCGGCCGCCCTGGCCGAGGCCAGGGCCCGGCCGCCCTGGCCGAGGCCAGGGCAGGGGCCCTGGCCCCGGCCAGGGGCCTCTGGCCTAGGCCAGGCCAGGCAGAGGCCTGGCCGGCCTCTGGCCGAGGCCAGGCCAGTGGCCAGGCCGGCCCTGGCAGTGGCCAGGGCTGCCGCAGGCCGTCCTTGGCCGGGGGCCGGACTGATCGGCACTGGCCGGGAGAAGTTTCAGACCAATTCGGCAAAAGGCCTTGGTCGAACTAGCCCATACGGGGCCAAACGACAGTCGTCTGCATCAAATTTCTCTCATACGGGGGAGAAACGCCTGGATCCATACGGGAGCCGGCGACGATAATTTGCAGAAAAATCCCCAAAAGGGGGATCCGACCTAGGCACGGCTACGGCTCATTCCCGACAAATGGTCAGGAAGTGCCGAATATTTCACTAGTATCATAAGGGTACTAAGTTGAAATATTTTTTTTTGAAAAATACGTTTTCATACGTTTTGAAAAATAAGTTTTCAAAAACGCTTTTCCGCTGCAAAGTACTATAAGAGTACTAACATTTGATAAAGTGAGGGAGAAATATTGAAAGTTACTCTAGATGGTGATTGGAAACATAGTGACCTTTCCGATTCTAGAGTAACATCTTCAGTATTTTTCGAAAGTAACTTATCAAATGTAATAATATCATTCTAAGTGGGATTTTTTTTTCAAGTGGGAGTGATATTAAACTAGTCTGAAATTTCACATTCGATTGATTCAGTATCTCAATGGATCATGATTCGACCAGTGGTCTTTTGGACTAGTTTGTGGGACACCTCAGTTAGTCTGGGGGTAGTGAACCATGACTTAGCCATTTCCCTGGTCGGTCCGCTGGCCGAGACTAATGAATCATGAAAATGTATGATGACTATGTATATAAGAAATTTATGCAATGATTTTTGATCGAACCTTTGGTTTTTATGTCTTTTTGCAGCATTTTAAAAGTAAAATGTCTTCCGCTTCAAAGAATATCGTCGCTGAGTTAAACAAAGATGAAAAACTCAACGTCGATAATTACAAACTTTGGTCCATTAAGATACAATACGTTCTAGAGGAGCAAGAAGTGCTCGAAACTCTAAAGAACGTTATGATTGAACCAGAGTTGGGCACTACGGCCCAACACCGAAGAGACAAGGAAGCTTTTGATGCTTGGTCTCGGAAGAATAAGATAGCGCGCATTACGTTATTAAGCAGTATGGCTGATGACATAATGCGCATCTTCCGAGAACATGACCTAGCCATGGACATATGGTCCAAGCTAGAGGAGAAGTTCGGTGGCACATCGGTGTCCAAACTTCGCGCCTTAACTATAAAGTTCGATACATATAAGAAACGTCCAGATCATTCCATGGGGACACATCTGCGACATATGGTGAACCTTATCTCAGAGTTAAAGGACGCAGGTCATGTGCTCACGGATGAGCAACAAATCCAAGCAGTCATACGTTCCCTACCAAATGGGTGGGATCAAATGAAGATGCATCTCACTCACAATGAGAGCATCAAGACCTTCAGCGATGTTTCCAAGCACCTCGAATTAGAGGAAGAGCGGCTTGCGGCTGCCAAACCAAGTGCAGAAGTGCACATGGTTGCTAGTTCCTCACACGGGGGAAAGAAACGGAAAAATTGTTCGAAGTTCACTAATGAACGTAATAAGCAACCTGAGTCTACCAAGAAACCCAAACATAAGGGTGGGCACAAGAAATGGCACAAGAAGAAAGACTTGAAGAGGATCAAGTGCTTCAAGTGCAACAAGCTCGGTCACTATGCTCGTTCGTGTACGAGTGGAGGGGACGAGGTAACTTGTAAATATACTAGTTACATATGTGTTTCTAGTTCGATATTTCTTGTGGAATCTAATCCGTTTTGGATAATTGATTCAGGTGCCACCGACCACATAGCAAGGGACAGACGGTCCTTTGTGGAGTATCACCGGATACCCCAAGGAACGAAGTGGATCTATGTAGGAAACAACACACGTGTTGAAGTGAAAGGCGTTGGGACTTGCAAGCTAGTCTTGGACAACGGCCGCACTCTCCTACTTCATGATGTCCTCTTCGCTCCAATTATTCGAAGGAATATAATTTCTGTGGTTGTATTAATGGGTCTTGGCTATAACTGGTTTTTTCATGATTGTAATGTGGACTTAAGTTGTAATAATACTCTTATTGGTACTGGGTTTGTATTTAGAGGATTTATTGTAATGAGTACAATGTATGATTCCTCATGTAATGAAAATTTCCTTATTGCAAATTCTATGACTTATGAGTCTGATGTGAATTGTTGGCACGCAAGGCTTGGTCATATTGGACCAACGCGTATGGATAGACTTGCCAAACGTGGCCTTCTATCCAATGTTTCAAAGGTTGAAATGTCGACCTGCGAACATTGCCTTGTGGGGAAATCTTGTCGCAAGCCGTTTGGAACCGGCACAAGGGCCGAGGTTCCATTACAGCTTATCCATTCGGACATATGTGGTCCGATGAATGTCAAGACAAGACGCGGAAAGTCCTATTTCATCACTTTTATTGATGATTTCACCCGATTCGGACATATCTATTTGATATCCCACAAAAGTGAAGCTTTGGCTTGCTTTAAAAACTATATGAGTTTAGTGGAGAATCAATTAGATCGCAAGATTAAGGTCTTGCGAACCGATAGGGGCGGTGAATATCAATCAATAAGTTTTAAGGAACTTTGTGATGAAAAAGGCATAGTACATCAGGTAACTATGCCTTATACTCCTCAACAAAACGGTGTTGCAGAAAGGAGAAATAGGACTTTAATGGAAATGGTCCGTTCAATGATGGCGCAAGCTAACTTGCCAATCACCTTTTGGGGAGATGCATTATTGACGGCCACTTTCATTTTAAACCGTGTACCCTCGAAATCAGTTAGCTCCACTCCTTATGAGTTGTGGAACCAAAGGTCTCCTGACTTAAACATTTTGAAACCTTGGGGTTGTGCATCCTACGCACATATTTCCTCCCATAAGTATGGCAAACTTGGGCCAAAGGGAAGGAAATGTATCTTTATACGATACGCAGAAAACTCCAAAGGTTATGTTTTTGTTAGTCAGGAAGACAATGGTGGGCTAATTGAGTTTGAGTCGAGGGATGTCACTTTCTTGGAAAACGAATTTCCAAGACAGGGCGAGATAAGTCAGGACTTATCTCTATTTGAGATTTATGATCAAGAAGGATTACCTCATTCGAGTGGGAGAATTCTTGGTGAAAATGAAAATACGTTTCAACCTTCACCAATGGATTATACGAATGACGATTATCCTATTTCATACGGGAATAATGATCCAAGTGGGAGCAATTCTAACGACATTCCAAGTGGGAGTGATATTAGAATTGATCTAAATTCAAGTCAACAAGGACTTGAAGAATCTCAAATACGACGTAGTAGTCGTACAAGGTTGGCTCCTCTAAGATTTGAGGATGAATTTCCGCAAACCTTTATGACTTTACTACAAGAAGATGACGAGCCTGCTACTTTCAAACAGGCCGTATCTTGCCCTGCTAAAGACAAATGGATGGAAGCGATGCAAGAGGAGTTAGAATCCATGAAAGTTAACCAAGTCTGGGACTTAGTTGACTTACCCAGAGGACGTAGAGCTATTGGGAACAAATGGGTTCTCAAGATCAAGCATAAGGCTGATGGCTCTATTGACAGATATAAAGCTCGCCTTGTCGCGAAAGGTTTTACGCAACAGGAAGGGATAGACTACGAAGAGACCTTCTCACCTGTTGTTCGTTTTACCTCAATTCGCCTGATTCTGGCAATGGTAGCTTGCTTACACCTCGAATTACATCAGATGGATGTAAAGACTGCCTTTCTCAATGGAGAATTGGACGAGGAGATCTATATGGAACAACCAACAGGGTTTGTAAAAGAAGGAAACGAACATAAGGTTTGTAAACTTCTTAAATCCATATATGGTCTTAAACAATCCTCGAGGCAGTGGTATATACGATTTCAAGATGTTGTCTTATCAAATGGATTTTTCATGCTTGATGAAGATAACTGTGTATATATCAAGAGGAATAAGAACAAGTATGTTATTATGTCTCTATATGTAGATGACATCTTAATAGCCGGAAATGACAAGGGCTTTGTGATGGATATCAAGGCTTGGCTTTCATCAGTTTTTGAGATGAAAAACATGGGAGAAGCCGCATATATCCTTGGAGTTAAGATTTCAAGGAATCGTTCGAAGAATCTTCTTTCTCTTTCACAGGAGACTTATATAAAGAAGGTTCTAGAACGTTTTAATATGCAGGACTGCAAGTCCATTGATACTCCAATAAGCAAGTGCGACAATTTATGTCTGAAATCATGTCCGAAGAACCAAAAAGAGAAGGAGATTATGGAAAAAGTTCCATATTCCAGTGCAGTTGGTAGTCTAATGTACGCTATGATGTGTACAAGACCGGACATCTGTTTTGCCGTTGGAATGGTAAGTCGTTACCAATCCAACCCAGGGCAAGTACACTGGAAAGCGGTTAAGAGGATAATGCGGTATCTCAAAGGAACTGCAGACTTTGCTTTATGCTATCAAGGAGATGCCTTGAGGCTCGAAGGCTACACTGATGCTGATTGGGCGGGTGATCTCGATGAGCGACGATCGACCTCAGGATATGTTTTTCTACTCGGATCTGGTGCAATATCCTGGAGTAGCAAGAAACAATCCTGCATCGCACTTTCAACCATGGAAGCCGAGTTTGTAGCATTTAGCATGGCAGTTCAAGAGGCTGTTTGGCTTAGGAAATTCTTAGACAGGCTAATTAATGCAAGTGACTCAGGTGCTGTACCTATACACAGCGACAGTCAAGCATCTATAGCCTATGTCAAAGATCCGAAATTCCATTGTAAGACCAAACACATAGATATCCGCTACAAATTTGCAAAAGACTATGATAAGACCAAGAAGGTAGACATAAGGTACATATCTACGCATGAGATGATAGCGGATCCGCTTACGAAGGCGATCCCAGAGATGTGTTTTACAAACACTTATCATCTCAAGGATTGCGTAAGAGCTGAGTTGTACCAATGTAAATTCCCATGTCTGTAAATGATCAAAATTAATAAAAGAATAAGTTCTTTTTCCAACATTGCATATGAATTTCTTAAGAAATGTTTGTGTACATTTTTGAAATCTCAGCTGAATTGTGTGTATGTCGGACAGATTAAGGTTGGCTCTCTCACATGAGCAACCGTCTTATCTTATCAGATGGATAAGATAGAGATGAGACTAGTTTAAAGTCAAAATCATTAGACGAATGATTTAGAGTCATGACTTTAACAAGATAGTCGAATGAAAGATCTGCATCATATGGATGCTTACAAAAGATCTGAGATCTGTATCACAAGGATATAAATATCTCATTGGATTTTTTAAATCCTATCTGTCTTATGCAGGATGAGAGTCCGGGAATATTTCATGGGTAGTAAGGGGACTCAAAAGATAGGCACTGTGGTGTCTGATCTTTCATCCGTACAACATCATTAAGACATACTCTCCCTGGGAAAGGAGTGATGTTGTAATACGTGTTCATACCACGTATGCATTTCGACCACTGAGTTAGTAGCAATAGTGTTTGCTATTATGTGAGACTCAAAGGCCATACGGGTCTTAACTCTTACCCTCAAGGACTCCAATTGGTTCCTTTAGATTTGACGAGATGATCGCTATCTTAGCGTGTTACTTATGGGCTATGATAATTCGGCTCGGCGGGGCACGTTAGAAAAGCAAGT
This sequence comes from Scilla litardierei, assembly GCA_030789695.1. Taxonomy (NCBI): domain Eukaryota; kingdom Viridiplantae; phylum Streptophyta; class Magnoliopsida; order Asparagales; family Asparagaceae; genus Scilla; species Scilla litardierei. Next base: position 261,310,855 of record CM061133.1, read on the forward strand.
CTAGTCAAGATCAGAAGGTTCGCAAGAAGAGGAAGATTGATTTCATATTCGCATTTGGACTTTAATGATTCAAAGCTGGCCAGCCAATTGTAATCCAGATGGGATTCAATTGTTGAATATAAAGTATAAGAAACGTGAAGAAATAATCTAGGGTAAAGCATGCGTTGAACTACTCAACTTTGCACCTTCGAGGTCGTTGTGTATCTCTAACAAGTGCACAACAACAGACTCTACGCGCATGACGGTCGCACGGTCTATTTCTCGGTATGATAGATGAAAGAACTAAGAGAAAGACGTTCTCTTACAATCCCCTCAAGTGTGAGTGTGAGATGTTGGATATGGAAGACGTTAGTACACCCTTGTGGGGGATGTACGAGGGAATACGGACCTCGAACGTCGCGTACACGAAGTCGTGCGCAAAGGGAATATGTTCCCTTTTGGAGAGGATCTCTAGATTGATGGGAAAGTCGCATTATATGTGCATAAGTGCATGCGACATATGGCTAATAAAGGGGTAATATCTTAAGCTTATATTGTACCATGCATGTGGTACAACTTAAGCTTATAATATGCCATGTACGATGGTACACCTTAGTTAAATTGTTCCAAAGGAACAATTTACCCTAAAATAACTACCTTGGGGGCTATAAATAAGACCCAAGGGTTAGCCATTTTCCTTACACTTTGCATGGCATTCATGCATGCATCTTCATTCTAGCGAAGCTCTGCCGAAATACTTCCTCTCCCTTTATCCAAGTTCTTAATCTAAAAGTAGAGATTTAGATTGTGGATTTAGTATCCTTACTCCGTTCGTGAGAAGACTCGATCCGTCGTGGCGAATCCGAAGGCGAAGTTCGTAGACTACCGTGCTGCATACGCAAGCGTAAGTCTCAACTTCATTTATCGATCCTAACTCTGTTTTGGCAGGATCCTACATATCCATCCTCCAATACCTATGCTTTGTATCCTTATCAAGATAAACATCAATATGAATCTGAGACTAAAACAATGAGAGTCATTAGCAATCAACATAATTAGGTGATCATCATCAAAACAAAACAAGATGGAAGTTGGCTAATTAGCCAATACCCAATAATAATAATGAAAAATTAGGGTATTTTAGTGAAATTTACTGTTTAAAAAATGAAATTAATGGTTCAAAAAAATCCCCATACTTTTTAAATTGGAATTGCTTTATGCACAACCGTTTTAACTCTACGCAAGAACCACTTATTTGATGGGAAATTGAATCCCACCCCTAAGTGGTTTTGATGATGAACACATCAAATGATGTTAGTGTACTAACTACACTACAACTCAAGTGTGCAGGTTGTGTGACGAACGATGACTTTACTTATACTCCGAAGATGCTCAACCACACTCGAGACGAAGACGAATTTGCTAGTTCTACATCAAGCACAGGATGAAGCTCATGCTCATGCTTAATGAAGAAAGAACTCAAATTCAGGAGAAGCATGCATCTACCGGATCAGCTTTCCGAAGGTCTTGTCTTAGTGTAGTGTGTGAGTTCTTAGGATTATGTTAAAGCCAAAGTAGATATCGCACACACACAAATGATTTCGAAAGTAAAATATTTTAAGTATCTTTTAACTCTTGAGATCAATAAGCTAGTCGATCTATTATCCGTAGTCAAACTCCAATACACCCAGGAGTTAATTACATCATTACTAACTGAGTTTCAGAGAAAATTGCTCTGGGAGTCGACTACCAGAGGAGGGAGTCGACTACCAGTCAGAAGCAGAATTTCTACTGAAATTCTCTGGGAGTCGACTACCACCTTGAGGGAGTCGACTACTAGCTGTCGTTTTTTTAAGGACTCTGCTTCCTAATTTCACTCCATTTCCATATCTGTTTGGATTGAAAGTCAAACTCGTTTGAAATTCAAATTCATTTCTAAAACTCTATAAATAGACTCCTATGAGATCATTTCAAAACATATATCTAATCTCTCTATTCTATCAAGCTAAAACTCTAAAGGATCTCTCGTCGTTCTATTGCTCTCATCGATATACCCAACTTTAGTTTTTAAATTCAGATCTCTAATCTCATTCTGAAATTATTATTTTTTTGAGATCTATTTTTGATTGGCTATTTTTTAAAGTTGTTTTAAAAATCCTTGTTCTTCAATCTTTATTCTTAGAGGATTTTTGAAAACTAACGATCTAAATCACAAAGAATCATCTTATATTTTTTGTGTGATCTAAAGATCGTTTTGAATTCTTTTAGCCACGTAACACACATTTGTTATATTTACTTTGGCTATAGAATTCTGGGTGTAATCCAATCTCCACCAATATTGTGGTGAATTGGAAACTTTGTTTTTCTTTGTGGATTCCCCTTTATTGAAAGGGGCGTTGAAATCCTAGACAAGTCTAGGTGGTTGGAAATCCTGGTCAAGGCTAGGTGTTTGGAAAATCCTAACGAGTGAAGTTATGTACTTGTATTGCTAAGGCAATAGTGGAAAATCTCGTACCGGATTGGTTGGGGACTGGACGTAACCAAGTTGTGGGGAACTAGGATAAAAATCCTTGTCTTTGCATTTGTATTTTTCTGTCATTGTATATCTTTGTTTAAGCTTTTTTATCTGCTAACAATCACATCTGTGTAATCAAGTTATTTATATTATTGCAAAGTTAACTCTTTTATTTTGCTGTGCAAAAAGATCTAATTGTGTATTAAGATCATTTGTTTGTAATCTTATCATTTCATCTTTCCGTAGAGTTTGCACTCAAACCTCTGGGAGTCGACTACCACTTTGAGGGAGTCGACTACCTACTGTGAGATCACTCTGTTAATATTCTTTATAAGATTACCTTGTTGATTAAGAACCAAGCATATATCACTCTTCTTGGTTTCTTAGGCAACACAAGAAGGTTTTTTTAATTGTGCTAATCAACGAATGAAATTTTTTTGATATTTGCACAACACTATTCAACCCCCCTTCTAGTGTTGTTTGCCATCCACAAGATCCAACATTATTTACAAGTTTGCCATTACTTTCGTGCACAACCCCTTATTTGCAAGCTTACCACTGAAATTACTCACAATGCACAACCAAGGGCAAATTTCTGAAAATGCCAATCGGTGTGCAATGGCTGAATGGCGACGAGCGATGCTGCCCCCTCTTTCGACCTCCCCACCACCACCACCACCACCACCACCGACCTCCCTGGCCCCCCGCTTCCTATTCTGCCCCCTCCTCCGACCTCCCCAGCCCCTCCCCCTCTTTAGACCTCCCCATCCCCGCCCCTCCGTCGACCTTTCATCCGACCTCCACGGCCCCACCTCCCCCACCTCCGACCTCCCCAGGTCCTCTCTTCCAAACCCTAGTAAATCGTCGTCAGAGTCTCGTCATCGTCGGGTGGGGGGGTGTAGACGAGGGTAAACAAGGAATAAGTGGTATATCATAGGAATGGCAAACTTGTAAATAAGCAGTTGCACGCGGGAGTAAAAGCGATCATGCACAAAGTAATTCCCTTTTTGATACATCGGAAGGAAAAAGGGAATTGCTACGTGCACAACCGCTTTATTTACAAGTTTTCCATTCACATATTCCTCACGCACACAACCACTTATTTCTCTTTTACCCTCGTCTGGCCCCACCCCCGTCGTCGCCTCCTGACGACGATAAGGACTCCGACGACAATTTACTAGGGAGAGGGGGGCTGGGAGGTTGCGGAGGGGGCGGTGGAAGAGGAAAAGGGGGAATGAGGCTCGCTGTCACCCCCTGACGACGACGACAAGGACTCTGACAACGATTTACTAGGGGAGGGGGGCTGGGGAGGTTGGCAGAGGGGGATGGGGGGGGTGTGAAGTCGGAGTGAGTGGCGGAGTGGTTGGCGGAAGAGGAGGGGGGGCTGGGGAGGTCGGCGAGGGGGAGGGGGTGGGGAGGTCGGAGTGGTCGGGGGAAGAAGAAGAGGGGGTTGGGGAGGTCACCTGAGGGGTAGACCCGACCGGGGTTCGGTTCCGGTTCGGTTCCGGTTCCGAACCACCGGTTCTGAACCGCCGATTCTGGTTCCAACAAAACCCAGAACCGGAACCGAACCACTTTAGAAGCGGTTCGGTTCCGGTTCCGGTTTCGTTTTGGTTTCGGTTCCGGTTCGGTTCCGGTTTGGGGCCTGTTCCTGTTCGGTTGTGAAAATATATGAAAAGTATACAAAATTTAAATGTAATAACTTAAAAATTTAGTCACTAATCAACTTAATGCAAATTACTTATGAGAAAATTGAGAATGTGAACAACCAAACCGGAAAATGTGAGAAAATTTTGAATGTGAGCAAATAGGCCAAAACTGAACCGATACCGATTCAGTTCATCGGTTCCGGAACCAGGGAATCGAACCGAGGAACCGGCGAATCAGAACCGAACCGGCTTGGCCCGGTTTCGGTTCCGGTTCTTGGAACCGGCCTGCCAGTTTCGGTTCGGTTCGGTTCGGTTCTAAATCGGTTCGGTTCCGGTTCGGTTCCACGGTTCGAACCGAACCGTGGTCGGGTCTACTGAGGGGGAGTGGGGTTGAGGGTAGGGGTGAGCACGGTTTGCTCAAACCGCCCGAACCGAACCGAACCGAATCAGACCGAGCCAAAAACCGAACCGAACCGCTCTCCATCGGTCTGGTTTGGTCTCAATCGTTGGAAACCGCCACGTATATGGTCTGGTTTGGTTTCACCCTGTTGAAACCGCTTAAACCAAACCGAACCGACTCCTAACATATATTATATATTGCGCTGAAAATCTGTTGGGATTTTAACCCTAGTCCATAGGAACCCTAGCGTAAGGCCTTAAGACTGAGCAGCGCCGTGCCGGCTCTATTTGGCTATCTTCCTTCTTCAATCTCCAGTCTTCACTCTTCAGAGTTCAGACTGCATTCGTTTTTTCCCGTTTGAGCATCGCTAATTCTCCATCAGCGGTCAGCCCATCGGCCATCGCCAACACCAGGACCAGGTAAACCCCTCCTCCTCGTTCTTATTCTTTCTTCTTGTTGTTGTTTTTCTTCGTATTCATCTTCTTATTTATTCTTCTCTTTCAGTTGAGAAGCAGTCCAACGCCGGTGTTGAGAAGCTGTCCAATGCAGTCGCGCAACCCGTCTTCGGTGGTCGCAATGGGTTCGCTGGGGGAATGAGGAACTGAGGTAATGAGTCGTTTAAGCTGCTGATTCGGATCTCAGATCTGCTGGTTGGGGTTTAATGAAGCCATGTCATGAAATTATTTTAAAGACAAAGTCTATATTTAGCAAAATTGGGTATACGAGGGGATCTTCCGTCATCATATGTCTGAACCGCGGTTCCAAACCGAACCAAACCGCTCCAAGCGATTTTCGTCGGCTCAGAAACCGTCGGTCTGGCGGTCTGGTTTGGTCTGGCCTGTGAGAAACCGCTACTTATACGGTCTGGTTCGGTCTAGGTCCCAAACCGCCGGTTTGAGACCATGCTCTCCCCTAGTTGAGGGGGTTGGAGGGGGCTACAGAGTGTGCGAGGGAAGAAGAAGAGGGGGGATTGGGGAGGTCGTAGAAGCGGATGGGGCTGGGGGGTGGGGTGGGCATCGTCGCCAGCTATTGTTCGGCCATTTAACCTAGGAAAATTTTTGGCAAAAATCATTGGTTGTGCATGGTGAGTAATTTCCGTGGTAAACATGTAAATATGTGGCAAACTTGTCCAAGGGCGGTCGTGCGCGGAGTAAAACACTAGATGCGCATAGCAATTCCCATAAAAAATCCACGCGCTTTAAAAACGAGTCAAGTAGCGGTCACGCTGGGGGCAACAGGGTGGACCGACGAACCAGGGAGCGATGGAGGAGCGCCACCTCTACACGCTACTTGGTTTGGTATTGCTCGCCGCCGTCGGATACTTAAACTGGTCCAGTGGCGGTAACGGGTTTCGGATCCGGATCCCTATCCCCTGGCTCCAGCCCGATATGTCCTTCGTCGGCCGCAACGGCACCCGGTTCGTCGACCTGAGTACAAGGTCGCCAGTGTACGTCAACGGATGGAATTCTTATTGGATGATGTCGTCGGACTCGCCGGAATCCGTCAAGGAGATGCTGCGGACGGGACGGGCCATGGGGATGACGGTGTGCCGCACCTGGGCCTTCAATGACGGTGGGTCCAACGCGCTCCAGATCTCGCCCGGTCGGTTCGATGAGAGAATTTTTCAGGTATTTTTGATTGCGGTTTTTATTTATTTAATGTTTCCCCCCTTTGCATCAACATTCGAACTTGGTGCGCTCTCTCTCTCTCTCTCTCTCTCTCTCTTTGGGGGGTTGAGAGAGAGAGAGAGAGAGAGAGAGAGAGAGAGAGAGAGAGACAGCGTGGAGGACCCCTTTTTTGTATTTGAGAGAGAGAGAACATGTGAACAATGTTATATCCGCAAATTTGCCCTCTTTGAACAATGTTATATCCGCAATCTATTATACATTTGCCAGTGTTTTTTGAATTCTAGGGCTGATCAGGACAAGATAAAGTGGCTGAGATTTGATCTTGGTAAATCAATGGTTGAGATTGGATTTTGGGAAAATTTTGGTGGAAAAATTGTCTTGGGAACCAAAACTTTGAAATTAGAAGTGTCTTGGGAAATATTGTGGAGATTAAATTTGGGGGGAGTGCCTTGAGAATCTAAACTTTGAAATTAGAAGTGCCTTGGGAAAGATTGTGGAGATTAAATTTGCGGGGAAAAGTTCCTTGGGACCATAAACATTGAAATTATAAGTGTCTTGGTAAAGATTGTGGAGAAGCATGATCCATTAAATTAAACAAAATAAAAAATTTAGTCTGCGTCGAAGGTGGGCTGTTCCACGCCGAAAACGTCTGTGCCGAAGGTGCCCGTGCCGCTAAATATTTTTACGCTAATTTATTGTTCTGTTAAATTTTCGCTGTAGAAATAATTTTTTGGGGAACAAAGATTTCGCGGGGGGAATCTTAAATGAACCGTGACCGCGGGTACGGGTTATGACTAGTTGAAGATTATAACATGCACTCTTTGAAGAGTTGTCGAACAATTCTGGAAAGAGGTGCGGTTTTTTTGGAAAGAGTTGCCGAACATTTTTGAGTTTTCCTTTGTTTTTTTGGGAAAGTTGGAGAACATGGGAAAGTGGGAAAGTACTGTGAAAGCTGGAGAACGTGGGAAAGTGAGTGAGAAATTGCAGATGTATTACAAAAACACAATTTTGAGTTTCTACTTCTTTTGTGGGTTTAAAAAAATGCAAAAGGCCATGTCCTAGTCACAAAGCATAGTCATCATTTTTTTCCTAGTCATATTTTCAGTGCCATATGGGACAAAATTAAAAAAAGGGACGAATCTAATTACAAATAAGCATAAAAAACATTAGTGACGGCTAGCCCTAGTTTAATAGTAAACCCCCTCAAATCTAATTACAAATATTCCATTAAAATTAAATTAGAGAAGAGGGACGAATACACCCCTAAGTCGCGGCCGGTCCCCCTTGTGCGCGCGGGTTGCCCAGTCTGCGGTGGGTGTAAACCCGTATCACATCACTACTCCCTCCCCAAAGAGCCACCTTATCCTCAAGGTGGAAGTCTGGAAACTGCTTCGTCATCACGTCCATGTACTCCCACGTGCTCTCGTGTTCTGCAAATCCTTCCACTGTAGTAGAATCTCACGCTCCCCCGTGCTCCCTCTACGGACCCCCTTCAGCACCTTCGGCTCCAACATCACCTCCATATCCTCTGTCAGTGTCGCCGGAAGGGCGGGCGAGGGTGTGGTCTTCGATAACCTGGCGCAGCTGCGACACATGGAATACTGGATGGATAGTAGATCCTGGGGGAGTCTCAATCTGTAAGCCACTGGTCCCACATTGGTCTTAACCTCGAAAGGTCCAAAATAACTCTGAGCTAACTTCTCATTCCTCCTGTGGGCCAAGGATCTCTGCCTGTAGGGTCTCAGCTTCAAGTACACCATATCTCATACTGTGAACTGCACATCTTTGCGGTGTAGGTCCGCCATCGCTTTCATAAACTGCTGAGTCTTAGCCAGATGGAGCTTCAGCTCCTCCAGAATCTGATCTCTCTCTGCCAAATACCGCTCCACATCTGATACCGTTGTCGTCTCCTGTTCGTAATGCAGTAAATGCGGAGGGTCTCTGTCTTACACGATCATGAAAGATGTCGTCTGAGCTGCCGTGTGATAAGAAGTATTATATCAGTACTCCGCCCAAGCCAGCCAATGAGCTCACTCCTTGGGGTTCTCTGAAATAAAGTACCGCAGATAAGTCTCCACACTCCTGTTTACCACCTCCATCTGTCCATCGGTCTGAGGATGATAGGCCGTACTCCGTCTCAATACTGTCCCCTGCAGCCTGAAAAGCTCCCGCCAGAATCTACTCAAGAACACATTGTCTCTATCAGAGACAATGGACTTTGGAGGTCCATGCAAGCGAATGACCTCCCTCACAAATACCTTCGCCATCGACACTGCGCTGTAAGGATGCCGAAGTGGGACAAAGTGCGCATACTTGCTGAGGCGGTCAACCACAACAAATATGACTGTATATCCACCCGATTTCGGCATTCCATCTATGAAATCCATGGAGAGGTCCTCTCGCACTCGATCGGGTAAGGACATCGACTGTAGTAATCACCCGATGACATCACCTGGTACTTGTGACGCTGGCACGCGTCACACTCTACAACCATCTTCGCCACCTCCTTCTTCATCCCCTTCCAGTAGACCTCCCTTGCCAGTCTCTGGTAGGTCTTGAGGACCCCAGAATGTCCTCCTACGGCGATGCTGTGGAACTCCCAGAGTATCGCCGGTATATATGTCGAAGTCCTCGGCAGAACCAATCTCCCCCAATATAGTAGCCGTCCATCCTGAAGAGAATACCCCAGATACTCAATCGATCACTGCAATAGAGCCTCCCGTATGCCTGCCAACTCCTGATCTTGCTCAACCTTCTGTTGTAGTGGCTCCCAGTCCTAGAGCACGGAAACTGCTAGCGCGGCCAACTCTGCCTCCTCTCGCCGCGAAAGTGCATCAGTCGCCTTGTTCTCCAGCCTCGGGCGATACTCAATCTCAAACCTGTACACCATCAGCTTCTGCAGCTACTTCAGATGCTCATCTGCTATCATCCGCTGCTCTAATAGGTACTTGAGGCTCTGCTGATCTGTGCGCACCAGAAAACTCCGCACCAGCAAGTACGACTTCCACTTCTGAATCGACAAGACTATGACCATCAGCTCCCTCTCGTAAACAGACCACAGTCTGACTCTAGCGGTCAACACTTGACTGAAATACGCAATGTGCCGCTGCTCCTGCATCAATACTGCTCCCAGCCCATGTCCCGATGCGTCTGCCTCTACCACAAAGGGCCTGGAAAAATCTGGCAACGCCAAAACTGGCACGGTGGTCATGACCCTCTTCATGACCTCAAATGCCATCGTCGCCTCCCCCAATGGAACTGGTCCTTCTTCAATAGCTCGGTCAGTGGCCATGCGATTGTCTCATACCCCTCCACAAATCTGCGGTAGTAACCTGTCAAACGCAGGAAACCCAGTAGCCCCTGAGTGTGGTGGGGCGCGGCCAGTCTAGCTTCGCCACTATCTTTGCTCTATCTGTTGCCACCCCTTCTGTTGACACCACATGTCACAGATACTCTACCTGTGGCTGTCCGAATAAACACTTCTTCCTGTTCGCAAACAACTGATAATACCGCATCTCCTGAAACACGACCTGCAGGTGGTCCAAGCGCTCCTCTAAGGTACGACTGTACACCAATATGTCATCGAAGAAAACGAGTACGAATCGCCTCAGGTAAAGGTAAGTACGGAATACCTTATTCATAAGGGCCTGAAATGTAGCTGGTGCGTTCGTCAAGCCGAAAGGCATGACTAGAAACTCGTAGTGGCCCTCATGCGTCCTGAACGCCGTCTTGGGCACATCCTTTCATCGCATCCTGATCTGATGGTAGCCCGACTTGAGATCTATCTTGCTGAATATGGCTGCCCCATGTAACTCATGTAGGAGCTCATCTATCACTGGTATGGAAAATTTTTCTGGCACTGTCTCCTTGTTCAATGTCCTGTAGTCTATGCAGAAGCGTCAACTCCCATCCTTCTTCTTCATTAACAGCACTGGACTAGATAAGGGGCTCACACTAGGCTGAATCACTCCGGCCTGCACCATCTCTGCCACCATCCTCTCAATCTTATCCTTCTGATGCTGGGGGTATCGGTAGGGCCTGACACTAATGGGAGGCACGCCCTTTCGCAGTACTATGGCGTGCTCGTGGTCGCTCGGTGGTGGGAGATCCCGAGGCTCTTGGAAGACCTCCTCAAACTGCTCCATCAGCTGCTGCACCTCTCCTGGAATGGGCTGCTCATCACTGGCCCTAGCGCATCACTCCTCTGTTAACGAATACAGCTCCACAGTTATCCTCCTCCCTCAGTCTGAATGGTCCTCACCATGGTCTTCAACGAGACCAAAACTCTGCATAGGCTGGGGTCCCCCTGTAGTGTAACTGCTATCCCATCTTCCTGAAACTCCATCCTAAGCAGCTTCCAGTTCACTGTCATCTCCCCCAACGTCTGCAATCACGTCATGCCCAAGATGACGTTGGTGCTCCTCAGGTCTAAAGGCAAAAAATCTGCGATCACCTGTATCCCCTGTATGGTCAATACCCACCCTCTGCAAACTCTCTGACTGCTCTCCTTCTTCCCCATCCCCATCATAATATTGAAACTGCCACAGTCGGTCAGCTGGAGCCCGTGCTGGGCCACCACTCTCCTGGAAATGAAGTTGTGGGTCGCCTCACTGTCAATGAGCACAGTTACCTCCTGGTCGCCAATCTCTCCCCTCAGCTTCATGGTATGGTTCGGTGTGAACCTTACCACGGAGTTAAGGGATACCTCCGTCACGTCTAACTGATGGTCCTCAGGCTCCTTCTCCTCTGTCTCAGCTGTCTCATCCTCGACGTCAGCCTCGTCATCATCATCCTCAATTAGCAGTACTTGGAGCTTGCGCCCCGCATATCTGTAATCCAGCATGAATCGCTCATCACATCTGAAACAGAAGCCATTCTGCCGCTTCTCCCCCATCTCTGCATTTGTCATCCGCCTGAACTGTTCCCCAGCCTGTGGTGCACTACTCCTCTCCCCAGTCTTTTCCCTGGCCGCCGAATCCGCTCCCGTAGTGGCTCCCTGCTGTCCACCTGTCATCGGCTGGTTACGGCTCGCCGGTCCACTCATCCACTTCTGGCATTCCTATCCTCCAACTGATAGTCCTCTGTCATCTGAGCGTATTCCATGGCCTCCATCAGACTCTGAGGCTTTTGCATGTGCACAGCTGCTCGTATAGTGGCCTTCAACCCCTTCATGAAGGTGCTTTCCATCGTCTCGTCGGTCACCCTGTGCACCTGTCCTGAAAAGGCCTCAAACCTCTCTAGGCAGTCTCTCACCGTGCCCTCCTATCTGAGTGATAGCAGCTGCTCCCGCACGTTCCCCAAGTGGGGGTCTCTGAACCTCTCTACCATTTGATCTATGATCTCCTCCTATGAGCGCGCCTTGCGTCCTTCCACTGAAACCACGCGAGGGCCTTTCCATCTAGGCAGATGCCCGCTGCCTCCAGCTTCTCTCCTCAGTCATGCGGGAGACTCTAAAAAATCTCTCCGCTCTATAGATTCACGAGACCGGGTCCACCCCATCGAATATAGGCATCTTCAACTTCCTTAGTCGGTCCATATTGAATCCTCACTGGTCCCCACGTCCTCCACCGTGTCTAGGCTAGTGATAGTGCTGCCACCTCTCTTGGTGTCGCTCGTAACCCCATTGGAGGCCTCTACTCGGTCCACATATCCACCCCCTTCGTCGCTTCCAAACCTGCCCTCTGGCCTCTACTAGAAGTCTCTGTAACCTCCTCCCACGCCTCCGGTGCGTCCATTCTGGGGGTGTGGTGGAGGCTGCCTCCTGCCATCGCCAAATCGAGGGTCGGGAGGGTCCCGATACCCCTCGCTACAGTCTCTGTACTACTGACAGTCTCTGGGGTCAAATTTCTCCTTGAAATCGCGCGTCGGGACCTCCCGATGAGGCTGGTCGTCACGAAACTGCTGAAAATCACCTCCCCGGGCCTCGACAACTCTGCGCGGGGGCTCCCTGTTGTCCATGGGGCCGCGGCCTGCCTGGGGCAGAACCGTCGGCCCCGCCTGCAGTTCTCGGGGGCCCCAGCGGCCCCCCGTTGGTCGGGGGGTCGCCGGACCCCCTGGGGCCTTCGCCGCCCCCGGGCGAACCCGGGGGAAGCCACCACCATTGCGGCGGTGGTCCTGTGAGTCGGCGGGGCCCAAAAGCAGCTCCCGCGGCCCGCCTGCTCCCTGCCGCAGCTGATGGGGGGGCTGGCTAGGGCCGCCGCCCCCGTTCGTGATTTGGCGACCTTCCGTCGCACTTCATCGCGGTAATCGACCTTCCACGGCTCCCCTTCTTTATCCTCGACGTATTCCTCCTCTACGTGGATGTTTTTCGCATCAAAATCTCAACTTTTCTTTTCCCTTGGCTAAATGTGACGCCTTTTCCGCTGATTTAGGGTTCCAATCTCCTTTGTTGTTCGTCGCCAATTGGAAGATCAATTGTGCAAATTGCTCTTCGTGCTTCGCTTGATTCGCCGTTAATTGGTCGAAGGAGGCCGTCAATTTCTTTATTGCTTTCTCGTTTCCCGTCAACGATCTCTTTACCCCTTCGAGCTCGCCGTTAACTTTCTCCTCCAAAGTATCGATCTTGTCCTTCGACTTGTTGAAGCCGACATGGATCGTCACGTGCTCTGATACCAAATTGATAGATTTCAAAGCAAATCTGAAATTAACTTGCTAAAACAGCGAATACAAAGATAATTTTGGCTACAATATAGGGGCAACCACCCTCCCAAGACGCCGATAAGCAATGACGTCCGCACTCTCCTAATATCCCACGAAGAAATCTCAAAGAACTCTCACAAATTAATCAAAATAAGCATAAAAAACATCAATGACGGCTAGCCCTAGTTTATTAGTAAACCCCCTCAAATCTAATTACTAATATGCCATTAAAATTAAATTAGAGAAGAGAGGGACGAATACGCCCCTAAAGTCACGGCCGGTCCCCCTTGCGCGCGCGGGTTACCCAGTCTGCGGCGGGTGTAAACCCGCATCCCATCATTGTCCTAAAGGATTTTATTGATGAAATTCTAAAGGGGGTTTGATGGACAAGCTACCAAATTGAATCTAGATTTTATTGTGATTTTTGGATGAGCATCTGGTATTGAATGGTCTCATTGTTTTGAATTTAACTTATTCCTCCTTTGAGATATGTATATTTTGTATTTTACTGGCTGCTTAGTTTAACGAAGCACACTCTCTTCATTTCTTTGTTGTGCCATTTGGTCTCAGGGATTGGATTATATAATATATGAAGCAAGGAGGAATCATATACGGTTAATTCTATCTCTTGTAAATAATCTTAATGCGTTCGGCGGGAAAGCTCAGTATGTAAAATGGGCAAAAGAAGCTGGAGCTAATGTGACTTCCTCAGCCGATTCTTTTTTCTCAGATCCTACCATAAAGAGATATTATAAGGATTATGTAAAGGTATGCCTGTGGAGCTGTCTCAAATAATCACCTTTCATACAGATGTTACTTTTTTATACCTCTTTCAATGAGCACAAGGTTTCCAAAATTTCATGTTATTTTAACTTTTTAATATGGTATAATTTTAGAGGTATCTCAAGATTCTCAGCTAATCATATTACATATGTTACTGTGTATCCCATCCAAAATTGAAAACAAGGTTGTGAGTGCAACATTGTTTAATCTCTTAATAAGGTTCTTTGTATGTTGATAGTTGTTTCAATAATGTGCAAACTTCCTGATAAGACGTCAATGACTGACGACCTTCTGAAATGTTGTGTGATTTGTTACTCATTTGTATAGCCATTTGAGGGTTAACTTGTGAAGTTTATGATGCTGCAGAGATCAATGCACTTCCCTATATCCTTATTGTGATAACTTGTGATATTATCATGATTATCTTACATGACCTAGGATGTTTATTGTTTCAATCTTTGGCTTATGCAATGTGTTAGGGATCAATTGAAACTATCAGTTTCTTCCGTTGTTCAATGCTTTTCCTTAGCCTGAGAGATTTTTTAAAGAGTTGAACTTTTGGTTGTTTAAACTCCATATTAAGCGAGGTAGGTTCGCATGTATATTAACTAGCACCCCATATGAATCAAGCAATTTTTTAAAAAGTAGATATGCTAGATCTCATGTCAAACAAATTATGAGGACACTAGAAAACTATGCACAATCATAAAAAAGAGAAGAAATTCTAGTATGTGCTTACATCTATTTAGGATAGCTACAAAGAGCTTCCCTTATCTAACAAAGAAAGTATAAGAGAGTTACACATTCATGTTTGTTAGAATACGTATATAGTGAAGTGTTTTTGTTTAAAAGAGATTTATTGTTTTCTATAAATAATAAACAATATATATATATATATATATATATATATATATATATATATATATATATATATATATATATATATATATATATATATATATATATATATATATATATATATAGTATATATATATATATATATATATATATATATATATATATATATATATATAGAGCTAATTAACCTCTCAAAACTTTTCTGTCCCAATTTCTCGTTTCTCTTGATCACATGGTATCAAAGCCGTATCCTAACCCTAACATTAACACATCATCATTCTCTTAGATCTTTTCCCAAATTCAAACCCTAGACCTCCTAGACCATCTTCCTCCAGTTCCAAATCCGAATCCAAACCCATTACCAATATTTACCCCTTATTACAACTAAACCCAATGCCGTCAGCCTTGTCATAATCCAATGCTGTCAGCTTCTACCAGTTCTGATGCGATCGATGTAATCTTTGTTTGCATTTGACGATGATGATGTCGACTTCCACTAGATCCAATGTTGCTTTGAGAGCTAAAGACTGCACAATCAAAGTCATTGATCAAGCTAAGTGTGCATTTGGTATGCTTTTTATATGGCAATTAGAAGATGTCTTTACATCTTCTGATCTCTCTTGCAACCACACCCTTCATCACTACATTAGCTTGATGGTAATAATATCTTATTTTAATAGTTTCTTAATGAAAAAGTGTACATGGAGATGGAGCAATGCCTTGGTTTTGTTGCCCATAGAAAGTCTGGGAAGGTTTGCAAATTACAGATATCTTTTTATGGATTGAAGCAGTTCCTTAGGACATGGTTTGATATATCCGTTGATGTTGGGAAGGATTTTGGACTTCAACAGTGAAATAGTGGTTACTCTGTCTTCTATTGTCATTGTTAGGTCAAGAAGCTCTTTTTAGTGATGTATATGTATAACATAATCATCACGGGTGATGGCATAAATGGTCCGTAGAAATTCATTTTGCAAAAATTCCAAATTAATGATCTTGGTCTTCTACAATACTTTCGGGTGTTAAGGTAGCTCGTTCTTGAAAAGATTTCCACCTGTCTCAAAGAAAATATGTACTTAATATGCTTTCAGAGGTCGAGATGTTGGGATGCAAAACTAGTTGGGTGGCATGTACGGTTTCTAACTCCAAGCTTATGTCAGATTAGAATGAGCCATTATATGATTTGAAAAGGTATATAGGATTACCAGAAAACCAAATTATCTTGCTATGACTCACCTAATTATTTCCTATCTGGTGAGTATGGTTAGTTACTTTATATATTCTCAAATTGGATACTGAATGCTATTGTGTGTCTGTTGTGATATCTTAAGAGCGTTCTCGATAGAGGTGTTCTTTATTCAAACTGTGAAGATAGTCGTGGTGATGGATTTTTGAATGCCGATTAGACAAGTTCGCCATTTGATCCTAGGTCCATGATAAGATGTGTATTTATAAGAGGCAATCTTATGTTGTAGATAAGTAAGAAGCATTGGGTTGTCTCTAGATTGATTGTAGAATCTAAATACTAGGTTATGATCAATACTTATGGATTGGTGTAGATTCAACGGATACTTGCCGAGCTCGAGTTTACTTATTTAATTATATGAAATTTTATTGTGATAATCAGGCAATCATCTATATTGCGAATAATCCAGTTTTTCATGAGTGAACTAAACAACTTGAAGTTGATTATCACATTATTCAGGAGAAGTTGAGTAGAGCGTAATTGAAATTAGACATATTAGTTCCACAAATTAGTTACATGGCATGCTTACTAACCGATTAAAAAGTCACAACTTAAGTTCGTTTGTAACAAGCTAGGCATATATAGTGAATGAGTTTTGTTTAAAAGAGATGTATTGCATTTTTCATAAATAATAAACAATAGGTAGAGAGGAAGCTGGCTAACATCCCCAACATTTTCTCTCACAATTTCTCCTCTCGTTACCACAATGTTAACCTTAGATTACTTCCCCTTATGATGACAATGACAAACTCATGCTTGCTTTCAAGATAAGAAACCATGAATTTCACTCTGTCCAAAGGGGAAAAAATTCCTTTGCTTTGGAATTTTCTCCTAGCCCTAAATGAGAGTACCTTATATATATTCTTTACATGAGAGTAAATCTTACCTATCATATAAACTGAACCTAAACCACAATAGTTATCCTTAGGGAGGCATGCTGGATCGGATACCAAGTGGATATAGGTATTACTATATCCATGTTCTTTCTTCTTTTAGCATATACAATATTCTAACTCAACAATCATATTAGTCGAATTCAAATTCTATTTGGATCGGACTCAAATTTGTGTTGGATATTAATGAATATGGCTAAAGAAGTAGAAAACGTAGAAAAAAACAAGTTATACTTTAATTTAAGTTTCTTTTACCCAGTGGCATGACTAGAATTTTTTTTATCTTGGATGAAAATAAAGACGGTGTAAGGAATTTTTTAAAAACAATTAAAGCAAAAAAAATTAAACTCTAAGAATGCTTTAAATATATATTCATAATACCGACAAAATGTATCATAGTAATATTCAAAACATGATATATAACATATAAAAAATCTAAGTTGACCTTTAAAAGTATCTCGTGAAACGAACACATCTATCATTTAGATTCAAACTCATGTTAGATTCCAACACAAACCCAATAAGATGAATCAGACGCTTCGGTTTGGGTTGAAATCTCTTATTTCTTATTGAGATTAGGTCATATTCAAGCTTGAACTAAACTTGTACACGATCATCATAGAAAACAGACTAGATTAGAAAAATATGGATTATTGAGTAGTTTCCTCATATTTTAAAAAACATGTGCGCATGTGATACATGCATTAGGTCTGATCAAAATAGATACATGATCTTTTTGGAATACTCAATGTATAAGAATTTCCTACTTGAGCATGCGGGTGGAGTCTTGCTGGTAATTTGTATGGAGATTTCTATTGTGCCATCAACTAGCAACCAGCAAAATTGTAACGAATTATGACATTGAGGGGAGAAAAAACTAATGAAGTAATAAGAATGTCAAAAAGAACAGAGTAACTGTCCACCAATGAACATATTATCTTCACTAAACGGATACCGTTACAATATTACAAAGTTATTAATCCTATTGGAAGAATTAACCCCAAAATTCAAAAAATTCGTTTCGATACAGAGGCTTGATGCCGCAACCGGGTGATAATTGAGGCGCTGTGAAACATACGTACTAGACAACTTCGTCACTATCTCATTCTGTTTATACATGAGCTATCTTCTATTAAACAGAATTTTGCTTTTTCTTGCCCTGGGCAGCTGCCCAGGGCAAGGCTTGCATGGTTACACACTTGCTTTTACCTGACATTTATAGAAGTATAAAAGATTGGCTGAGCTATTTTTTCAATTATAACTAAGACTACATCATGCAATACATCAATACTTGAAATATATGTATTCTGACTTATTTAGTTATTTAGTCTATCCATATATGCATTTGGATGTATCAGCTGTTTTAGCACTACCATATACACATCCATATTTTAAACAGATATCGGGTATGGATATTTGCATTAAAAAACTGAATATGAAAGCAGATTTTTCCATAGCCATTTGTACACTAAATGATCCTTATCTCTTTGTTAATAATTATATTTTAGACTTTGGAAATGTATATAGACACATCATATCTGACAAATCTTCACTTCGATTTGTATATCATCCTAACCTTTGTGTGTGCCATATGATTATGGCCACTTTTCCTCACTGCTATGAGTTATGACATGAACTCCACCAATAGTGCTTTCCTAGATGCTAGAAACAGACTTCACCTTGACTGGAGATGTGTCCACGCCTTAATATCTGATGTGCACATGCATTTTGTCATCCTTGTCATTGAATCCCTTGAAGCAACGTTAGAAGCATGTTTTGTACCAAGGTTTGAGAACTCGGATTCGGTCTTTAAAAAATTTTTATGTTTCACATAGTTTTGCCCATTTCGTCGGTTTTGTTTTGCGTTTCGATTTTGAATTTATATGTATATATTTCTATAGCAATGCATCTGTAATAAATGTTTTAGAATTTTAATGAATTTTATTGTATAATTTTTAAAATTTTAATAAAATTTTAGAGTTTTTATAATTTTTAGAATTTTAATAAATATTTTTATGTCTATTGTTTAAATGGATTTATGTATTTAAATACAAATTGATATTTTATTGAAAGAAATGAAGTTTCGATCGAAACCACTTGGTTTTGGCCGAAACTAACCATGGCCAGAACCAAGTGGTTTTGCCCGAAACTGGCCGAAACCGAGAAATACCGAGCGAAATCGAAATTTACTTGGTTTCGGCCGAATTGAACAAAGCCGAGGGGTTTTATCCGAAAACGAGGGGTTTCTGTCAAAACCGAACAAAATCGACTGTCAAAACCGAACAAAATCGACTGAAATTGTTTCAGCAGCAAGTTCAGCTCGTCTCATTTCGAAACCGAAATGAAATGACTAAAACCAAGGGGTTTCGGCCGAAACCTCATTCCTTTCTTTGTACACTCTGTTACATCTTAGTCGCAAATTTTAGAGCCATCTTGAAATTTAAACATGTATGATTAAGCTGTAATATGCCAACACATACTTAGAAGTAATCGAAGCACCCTTCAAACCATGAAATTGCAATCTTTGCTTGAATGAATCGTGCCTCTGTGTTTTTCTGATATGATGCAGCGGCTTGGAGAGACGGGCCGCACGGTTCACGAGGGAGCTCCGGTTCGGGTCTATCAACGGAGGAGGCGACTTGGGTCCACTACGGACCCGGTCCCAAACTTGTAATTCCGCATCCGGAAGGGATGGTTAATCGGTAATTGGACATTTGCTAATCCCTCCCCTAATAAGGGGCCGGC
The DNA here is from genome assembly GCA_030789695.1 of Scilla litardierei. Taxonomy (NCBI): domain Eukaryota; kingdom Viridiplantae; phylum Streptophyta; class Magnoliopsida; order Asparagales; family Asparagaceae; genus Scilla; species Scilla litardierei. The sequence goes on from CM061133.1 coordinate 261,330,190, forward strand.
CGGCCATAGCGAGAGATTTTCATCGAAGAATTGAGAGGTATTTTATTTTCCTTAGAACCCTAGAATTATTTCTATTGTTAATTAGTTGTTCGTGACTTTAGATCTATTATTTTAGGATTTAATTCGTATTTTCAGATCAGTTCTTCGTCACTAAACCCTAGATTAGGAAGTCCAAAGCCATAAAAATCCCATCTTTGATGCTCACAAAAAGCCCTAATCGTATCAAATTGTTATCAGAGCAGTTGATCCATGGCGAGCACGCGAACTATGGAGCGGATTGAGGTGTTGGAAGAGAAGATTGAACGGATGGAAGCCCAAATCAGCAAGGGGTTCATAGACGCCAGAAAGAAAGACGCCGAGATAGCCGCGGAGATCCGGGGAGAGATGAAAGAGAACCAAGAGAGAAACAGAGGCGAAATTGGCGGAAATAACGGAGGCTCTAGCGGCGTTGACCGCACATCTCACATCGAAGGTGGATCCAAGCAAAAAGGAGCCGCCTTTGGCAAAGGACAAGGGTAAAAAGACGATTTTTTTCGAAGGAGGCCCGGAACGAGATGAAGACGGAGGCGTCGATCCACGTTACAAGGAGTGGGGGTATCATGACCCCACTCCGCCGCGCGGAGAAGAAGGAACCACCGGAGGGGGATTCCCGCCCCTCTGGTGGGACGGCGGCTAGCCGCCGCACACCCACAGTGCTCTCGGGGGCCGGCAAACCCCCAGAGAGCTGCGGGGGCCAGGCCCCAGGAGGGACAGCCGCACCCGCCGCCCCTCCATACTGTAAGGACCCTGTCTATGGGGAAAACACTAGAAGGGGGGTTGAATAGTGTTTATGCAAATTTAAAAGGAATTTACACCAAATAAAATGCAATCCAACAAATAGTGCGGAATAGAAAAACAACCCAAAATGAAACACACGCAGACACAGAGATGTTTCAAGGGTTCGGATTACCCAACTCGACTTCCGACTTGTTCCAGGTAATCCTACGTCCCTTCCACCCGGATACCTCCGGATACTCAAGTTAGAACCCTAACTTGAGGTTCCCTTAAAACCCACTTGTAGTAACCCTACAAGTGAAATCGAATACAATCTATGTCCTTGACTCCCACAACTTGGGAGCAAGCAAAACCACTCTCACAACCGAGATCAAATCTTAAATAACGAAAGTTATGAAACAATGAGAACAACACTTACAATCACATATGCCTTGAAATAGCACTTGAAGGAGGAGTGTGATGTGTGTTGAAGAACTCTCTTGGAAGGGAGGAGAAGCCCTTTCTCTTGACTGCACCAATTGCCTTGATGATCACTCTTTGGTTCTAGGTTGGAGAGCAAGAGAACAAGATTTGGAAATACTTAAGGCTTTGGATTTGAGAGCTTTGATCTTTGGAAATGAAAGCTTGAGAGATTTTGCAATAGCTTAGTAACATCTCAATGGAACAGTAGAAGCCCTATTTATAGGTTTCTCAAATCCACAAAACAGTTTAGGCAAAAACCCAATTGAAATACGTGAGAAAAATCTCAACGGATAGAATCTGAACTTGCGACAGTCGACTGTTGAACAATCCTCAGTCGACTGTTGCACAGTCAGCAAGGGTAAATGAGAATTCATAACGGTAATTTACCACGCGGACAGTCGACGATGAAGTTAAGACAGTCGACTGTTAAACCAACATGCGACTGTAATTTCTTCTACAGGCGACTGGCCGAAAGATGAGTAAGTTAGAATAATACTGGAAATCTCACAAGTAACAGGACAAACAACTGAAGCAGATAATACAGTCGACTGTTAATCAGAACGGGCGACTGTAAATCCTTATACAGACGACTGCCACATACTCTGAGAAATTCCAGAGAGCTGAGTCAATAAATTGGCTCACAGATAGACGACTGTTGCAGCATACACAGTCGAATGATCTAAGGAACAGTCGATTGAATATTCAACAGTAGTCGACTGGCCGTGAAAGACAGATCAAAATAGTTTGGGCAGAAGGATAGACATGCGACTGATTTACAGAACACAGTCGACTGTCACTAGGACATGCGCCTGTGAATCGTTCATCAGTGGTCTGTGCGAAATAATCAGAGAAGGCCCAAAACTATATTGTAAAAGTCTGTGCATAACAGGCGACTGTCGAACAAAACACAATCGACTGTTTTTAAGACAGATGACTGTAAAGTGTTATGCAGTCGACTGTTATAAACAATCCTTGTACAATCAATAAACAAATGAATTGGGGTCAAAGGACAATTGATCTAATGAAGTCCTATGACTGAATGTATATGTGTGTGAGTGCTCCATCAATTTTCTACTTCTAAGCTACATACTAGAAGAGATAAAAGTAAATTACATTTGACGAATAATCTCTTCTTTCCATCATATGAGCTTGAAGTCTTCACGGAGCTTCAATCAATATCTACGATCATCCAATCCATTTTCATTTGCCTTCAATGATCTTTGTGAGTCATCCATTGCTAGAAGATCTTCATAATTAGCTTAGGCAATGGATTAACTGCAAAATAGGGGATTAGTCACAAGTATTTATGTTTGCTCATCATTAACACCAAGTAGGGAGAAATCCAATATCCAACACATACTGGGTCGGCGAACCCAGGGGGGCCCGCCTGGGGCCGCTGGCCCACAATCAGGGCCGGCCGCCCCAGGCGAACCCCTGGGGGCTTCGCCCGACCCTAGGGGTGTTTTCCGAGCACCAGCAGACCCCCGGGGGGCCCACCAGCCTTCCAGGACGTCCGACAGACCTTTCGAGCAGATCCGGGCTTCCGGGGGCCCAAGCCGACATCCAAGGAGCACAATTTCCAGGTTTTCAGCCACTTGTGGGACCCGGCGGAGGATTTCAGCAGCCTGGAGGGCATCACCAGTTCACGGGTGGCCCGTCGACCCAGCCCCCACTCATCGTGGGAGTGACAGGTGATTGGAGAGCATACCAGGGCACACCAGGAGGCCACCAGGCAGAGTATGGACATCCACAGGGGGACTGGCAGGGACATGGAGCAGAGGGAGGATTTCGAGATCGAGCCGAGGCATATTTTCCAGACAGACGACAGGGGGTACCAGCAGAGGGAAGGATTCCATCAGCAGGAGAGATGTGGATTAGCTGGCAAGAGACGTCTAAGGAAGCTCGAGGTGCCTATTTTGAGGGGGGAGATCCTGATGACTGGCTGTACCGGGTGGAGAGGTACTTTGAGGTGTCAGCAGTCCCAGGAGAGGAGTGGCTTCGGGCGATATGTGTTTGTTTGGAGGGGGAGGCTTTAGGTTGGTTCCGGTGGACTGATCAGCAGCAGCCTTTTCAGACTTGGGAGGAGTTTATGTCGCTCTTGATGGAGCAATTTGGTGCAGGGCAGTCTGGCGGAGTATTTGAGAGACTCTATTCACTGAAGCAGGAGGGGAGCGTAGGGGATTATATCAGGAAGTTTGAGTCGCTCCGCCACCGAGTTTGGGGAGTATGAGGAATCATTGGAGGGCTGTTTTATGAAGGGGCTGAAGCCTACGGTGAGATCAGGACTGAGGCAGTTCGAGCCAGTGGGTCTGCGCGGGATGATGACATTGGCTAGAAAGGTGGAATACCATCAGGAGACGGAGCGGAGAGCCCGCGGGACGTGGGGAGGTACCACGTTCAAGGGACAGGCGGCTGCTACAGGACAGAGGACTGCACATACTTCAGGGACCACGCCTGGCCAAGGAGCTACAGCCGTGGCTGGAGACGGCAGAGACAGGAGACATGACCCCCGAGCAGGGGGCAGGTGCGGAGGATGACAGATGCAGAGATACAGGAGAAGCGAGTGAAGGGATTGTGCTTCAGATGTGATGAGAAATTCACTCCAGGACACCGATGCGCTGATCGGACTCTCCAGATACTGATAGCGGACGATGGGGAGGGAGAGGACGAGGTTGTCATCCTAGAGGCAGGGGAAGATAAGGAGGAGCCAGAGCACCAGCACTTGGACTTTGCGGAGGTGTCCCGTAATTTCGTGGTAGGGTTCACACCGAACCATACCATGAAATTGGTGGGACAGGTGGGCAGACATGAGGTGATCGTGTTGGTAGACAATGGGGCCACCCACAACTTCATTTCCAGCAAGTTGGTGGGAGCGCATGGACTGCAGCTGAGTGGCACAGGGAGGTATGGAGTGATGCTGGGTACTGGACATGTGACACACATCACAAGTGTCTGCCGCGGGGTGATCGTAACGATACAGGGAGTGCAGATTGTCACAGATTTTCTTCCCTTGGAGCTACGGAGTACCGATGTCATCCTGGGGATGAGGTGGCTGCAGACACTAGGGGGGACCAGGACGAACTGGAAGATGTTGAGGATGGAGTACCAGGATGGGGGAGGACAGTGGGATTGTAGGGGGATCCCAACCTCTGTCGTTCGTTAGTGTCCTATAAGGCCATGTCCAGAGCAATCCACACAGCAGGAGGAGGTTTCTTGGTTGAGCTACAGGCCGTGGCAGCATCAGTACAGAGCGAGGACCATACACATGTGGTGGCACCGGAGATTGAGCAGCTGCTGGTGCAGTATGAGGAGGTTTTCTAGACACCATAGGGGCTGCCACCACACAGAGATCACGAGCATGCCATCGTTTTACGGGAGGGCGTGTCTCCCATCAGTGTGCGACCCTACAGGTACCCGCAGGTACAGAAGGACGAGATAGAGAGGCTGGTGGAGGACATGCTGCAGTCAGGGATGATTCAGCCGAGTACTAGCTCGTTCTCCAGCCCGGTTTTATTAGTTAAAAAGAAGGATGGTAGTTGGAGATTCTGTGTGGACTACAGGGCCCTGAATAATGAGACGGTTGCAGATAAATTCCCCATCCCAGTGATTGATGAGCTGCTGGATGAGCTCCACGTGGCGGCTTGCTTTTCAAAGATCGATCTTAAGTCAGGGTACCATCAGATACGGATGAGGGCGGCTGACGTGCCCAAGACTGCTTTCAGGACTCATGAGGGGCACTATGAGTTTCTGGTCATGCCGTTTGGCCTGACAAATGCCCCCGTGACTTTTCAGGCCCTGATGAACAAGGTATTTCGACATTACCTCCGGAGATTTGTGCTGGTATTTTTTGACGACATCCTGGTGTACAGCCGCAGTGTGGAGGAGCATGTGGGGCATCTGCAGGCAGTGCTGCATGAGTTACAGGAGCAGCATCTGTGTGCTAATAGGAAGAAGGTTTGTTTGGACAGCTGCAGGTGGAATACTTAGGACACGTGGTGTCAGCGGAGGGGGTGGTGGCAGATAGTGCCAAGATTGCAGCCATGTTGGACTGGCCGATACCTACCATCTTACGGGGATTGCGGGGCTTCTTGGGCCTGACAGGATACTACAAGAAGTTTGTCCAGGGGTACAGTTCGATTGCTTGACCACTTACCGAGCAGCTCAAGGACAGCTTCCACTGGGGCGAGGAGGCGACTAAGGCGTTTGAGGCCTTGAAGCAGGCGATGACGACGGTGCCCGTTTTAGCCCTTCCAGATTTCAGCGGACCATTTGTGATAGACACCGACGCGTCGAGACATGGGTTGGGCGTAGTGCTGATGCAAGACCAGAGGCCTATCGCCTACTTTAGCCAGACTCTGTCAGCACGGGTAAGGCTGAAGTCAGTATATGAGCGGGAGTTGATGGCGATTGTTCTGTCCATTTAGAAATGGCGGCCCTACTTGTTGGGAAGGAAGTTCATAGTAAGGACCGACCAGCGGAGCTTGAAATATCTACTGGAGCAGCGCATGGTTACCGAGGAGCATCAGAAGTGGCTCTCCAAGTTGGTCCATTTCACATTCGAGATACAGTACCGATCAGGCCTGGAGAACAAGGTGGTAGACGCATTGTCTTATCGCTAGGAGCTCACAGAGGTGGCAGCCATTTCAGCACCCGTCCTTATAGACTGGGAGCCGTTGAGCAGGGAGATTGAGGCTGACGAGGACATGGCGAAGATACGTGAGGCACTGCTACAGGGATCCGCTGATTTTTCGGGATACACCATGAGCGGACCTAGACTTCTTTATCACGACAGACTGGTATTCCCAGAGGCTCCGCCCATATTCCGATGATTTTTCAGGAGTTCCACGACAGTGCCATCGGAGGGCATTTCGGTATACATCAGACTTACAGGAGGATGGCAAGAGAGCTATACTGGCCAGGGATGAAGAAAGACATTGCCCAGCAGATAGCGGAGTGTGACGTGTGTCAGCGGCACAAGTATATGGCAATGGCACCAGCATGGCTCTTACAGCTGTTGGCCTTACCGGTGAGAGTGGGAGGAGATCAGCATGGATTTTATCGAGGGATTGCTGCGATCAGAGGGCTACAATTCTATACTGGTGTTGGTTGATCGGCTCAGCAAATATGCCCATTTCATACCCCTCAGGCACCCGTACATCGCCGTCATAGTGGCCGCAGCTTTTATGAGGGAGGTGGTTCGCTTGCACGGTTTTCCCGCCTCCATAGTGTCAGGCCGCGATAAGGTTTTCATTAGCAGTTTCTGGCAGGAACTATTCAAGGTGCAGGGGACCAAGTTGCGAAGGAGCACTGCCTATCACCCACAGACGGATGGACAGACAGAAGTGATGAATAGGAGTGTGGAAACCTACTTGAGGTGTTTTGCGTCAGATGCGCCGAAGCAGTGGGCTAGATGGCTAGCATGGACGGAATATTGGTACAACACCTCGTACCACTCGGCAGCACAGAGCACCCCTTTTCGGATATTATATGGTCGGGCCCCGCCCTAGTTGATACACTACAGCAGAGGAGCCACACCCGTGTCACAGGTAGATGAACATTTGGATGAAGGGGACAAATATCTGGAGGAGTTGAAGAAACATCTGTTGCGAGCCCAGCAGATTATGAAGACCAAAGCAGATGCGCATCGGAGAGATGAGCAATTTGCCGTGGGGGACCGGGTTTACCTGAAACTCCGACCTTACAGACAGAAGACCTTGGCCCGTCGGAGCAATGAGAAGCTAGCAGCCCGCTACTATGGACCTTTCGAGGTGACAGCTCAGATCGGGAAGGTGGCCTATCGTTTGCAGTTTCCAGCCACTTCCACCATTCACCCAGTGTTTCACGTCTCGCAGTTGAGGAGAGCCATTGGAAATCACACACTATCACCGACCTTGCCACCTACTTTGATCGATGACATGGAGGTGCTTCTTGAGCCTCAGGAGCTTACAGGGATCCGGCAGGCTTCAGATGGGACACAGGAGGTGCTTATTCGATGGGGGGCCTACCAGACTACGATGCTACGTGGGAGTCAGCTGCATTGATACGTGAGCAATTTCCAGAATTCCACCTTGAGGACAAGGTGGCACTTTTGGGGGGGAGTAATGATATGATGCGGCGGCTTGGGGAGACGGGCTGCACTGTTCACGTGGGAGCTCCGGTTCGGGTCTATCAACGGAGAAGGCGACTTGGGTCCACCACGGACCCGGTCCCAAACTTGTAATTCTGCATCCGGAGGGGAGGGTTAATTGGTAATTGGACATTTGCTAATCCCTCCCCTAATAAGGGGCCGGCTGGCCCTAGCGAGAGATTTTCATCGAATAATTGAGAGGTATTTTATTTTCCTTAGGACCCTAGAATTATTTCTATTGTTAATTAGTTGTTCGTGACTTTAGATCTAATATTCTAGGATTTAATTCGTATTTTCAGATCAGTTCTTCGTCACTAAACCCCTAGATTAGGAAGTCCAAAGCCATAAAAATCCTACCTTTGATCCCACAAAAAGCCCTAATCGTATCATTTTCTTTCTAATATCTCTAGAGGCACCCAGAGAAAGCGGGTGAGTCTCATCTGATTGACATAGGGCTTGCAGCAAGCCTCTTTGTAACACCACAACAACAAACAAAGTTTCTACTTGGAATGCTTCCACAGCTACTGCTCGCTTCACTAGTGTTGATTTATTGGTCTCTTTCAGTTTTTCCCTGCATCTCCATCGCAAACCCCTTAGAGATATCTGTTAATCTTTTGCTGTATTTGCGTGGAAAGGCCTTTAAGTAATGTTGCACGGATACAAACAAACTGACATGGTGATGACACGAAGATACATAGATACTCAAGCAAATCCTTACAAACATATATTGAAAATAGAAGTGTATTACTATATTGTTTGATCCATGTGTTTGAGATGTGTCCAATACGACTCGACAACATGGTTGAACTGTCCGTGGCAAATACATTAAAAGATATTTAGAGGTAACTGACATGCAGATGACACGCCATAATAGAATCTCTTGAAGCAACCTAAGAATTCTTTGTACAATCTGCTCCATCTTAGTCTCAAATTTCAGAGCCACCTGGGGAATTGAACATGTATGATTTAAGCTGTTATATGCCAACACATACTTAGAACTAATAGACGCCCCCTTTGACCATGATGCTGCAACTTCTGCTTGCACCAATTATGCCACGCTATGTTTTTCTTCCTGAAATCTATTGACATTAGGCTTGCAGCAAGCCTCTTTGTAACATCACGACGACAAGCAAATCTCCTATTTGTAATGCTTTCGTAGCCACTGCTCACTTCCCTAGTGGTGACTTATTGGTTTCTTTCATTTTCCCCCTGCATCTCCATTGCAAGCCCCTTAGAGATAACTGTTGATCTTTTTCCAAATTAACATGGAAAGTCCTTTCATGTATGTTGCATGGATACAAACAAAGTGACATGGGGATGACACACAGGTACATAGATACACAAGCAAATTCGAAATATGTGTGCGTGTACATATATATATATGTGTGTATATATATGTATATATATATATATATATATATATATATATATATATATATATATATATATATATATATATATATATGTGTGAAAAATGGAGAAGAGCTGTGTATATATATACATATATATATGTGTAAAGGGATCCTAAGGTGCCTCCTTAGATTCAATCTAAGGAGGCGTCCTCATTTTCCCCCATCTCCTACTTTTTTTGAAATTTTTTTCATGGGTTTGTTGTTCACATTATGGATGATCCATATACCAAATTTCAAGGGATTCCAATACTTTTTGAGTCCTCATCTACCCTTTGCAATTCGTGGGGTTTTCATCACGTTTTCAAACCGTTGAAGTGTAAGGGATAGATGGGTGCTCAAAAAGTATTGAAATCCCTTGAAATTTGATATGTTGATCATCCATAATGTGAACAACAAACCCATGAAAAAACATTTCAAAAAAAAAATTGTAGGAGATGTGGGGAAATGAGGGTGCCTCCTTAGATTTCATCTAGGGAGGCACCCTAGATCCCCCTTTTCATATATATATATATATATATATATATATATATATATATATATATATATAAATTAAAAATAGAAGTATATTGTTTGATACGTGTGTTCGACATGTGTCTAAGACAACATGACAACATAGGTGAGTGACCATGGTACCGAGCATGTGAGTGAGATCTTAATCTTTATTTTTACATCCATCATTACCTGTAAATAACTGAAAATCAAGCTAGATCTATCAATTGTGATGACATCAACTTCTTATTATTTTCACACATGATCTCTCCGCATCTTTGGTCTCTCCAGTCGCCTTCATTAACCTGGCGTGGAGCTTTGGAGGAAGTAGGTTCTCATTATCTTAGATCAAAAACTATATGAGCACACATGGTATATATGCACAAAAACATCAAAAAGAAGAAACACAAATTTACGTGGTTCGACCTGTAGCTAAGTCCACGTGAAGAGCCAGAGTGGTTCCACTGCATAACGAAGAAAGTACAAGAGAGCTATATGCCTTCATATCTCCCCTAGATTTAACGATACAAGCCATCATGGTGATAATTTCAACGCATTGATCTCTAGAGAAGGAATTCTTGGTCATGTTCTACCCAAGAAAATAAATTTGATGCGAACCTAGATCTAAGTATAGAAGATTAAGACTACAAATGAAAGCTACTCGTTAATTTAACGACTACAAATGAAAGAGACAATTAACTAAAGCTTAATCTAAAGAAATATGAAATCCTAATACAAGAGATTTAAAGAATAATAAGAAATATAACTTTTCTTCAACAATTTTCGCATAACAATTAGGGCCGGCTCAACCCCCTTAAATAGAAAAACACACATATTTGTTATTTTACTCAAATACCACTCCCTCCAATTACTAGCCGCATCACTACTCCGCCCCTGAAAATCCACCTTGTCCTCAAGGTGGTGCATGATGTCCGTGGGCCATCCATTTTACCAGGTCGATTGCAATCCTCATCACGGATCAAATGGATGTGAGTGGTCCCTACCGCTTTCAACGAAGTCCGGAAAAATATCGTCGGGCCAAGGCGGGATCCAAAAAGCGTCGTCGGGCCCCCACAAATACTCTGGAGGGTCCCACCCTTGTGAATCCTCTCCGTTCTGTTGGTTGTACGGGTCGAAGCCTCCGTCTTCTTCATTTTCTGGATCTTCCTCGCTAAAAATCACTTTTTCTGGATCTGAAAATTTCAGATCTGGATCGCCGACAGCCGCAGGCTTCAGATCTGCACCATTTTTCTCCGTCTCTTTCGGATTTGAATCTGAAATTTTCAGATCTGGATCTGAAAATTTCAGATTTGGATTTGAAAATTTTAGATCTGGATCTGATAATTTCAGATCTGGATCGCCGACAGCTGCAGGCTTTAGATCTGCACCATTTTCGTCCGTCTCTTTCGGATCTGAATCTGAAAATTTCAGATCTGGATCTGAAATTTTTAGATCTGGATCTGATAATTTCAGATCTGGATCGCCGATAGCCTCCGGCTTCAGATCTGCACCACTTTCCTTCGTCTCTATCGGATCTGAATCTGAAATTTCCAGATCTGGATCTGAAATTTCCAGATCTGGATCTGATAATTCCAGATCTGGATCTGATAACTTCAGATCTGGCTCCGGATCAGGTGTATCTAGGCCTGAAAGCTCCAGATCTGGCTCCGGATCTGGTGGATCTACGCCTGAAAGCTCTAGATCTGGCTCCGGATCTGGTAGATCTGAACTTAGAATCTTCAGATCTAGCCCCGGATCTTTATTTGTTGTCAAAAGCGGCCCCTTTTTGCTTGGATCCATCTTTAAGTTGATGATCATGGACAATGTCGCTATTGCCTCCGCTATCGCCGCCAATTTTGTTTCGGTTTTCACCTAATTCTCCCTCATTTCCTCTCTGATCCGTTCCATAGCGCGGGTGCTCGCCCTGGATCTAGTGCTCTGATACCAATTGATGCGAACCTAGATCTAAGTATAGAAGATTAAGGCTACAAATGAAAGCTACTCGTTAATTTAACGACTACGAATGAAAGAGACAATTAACTAAAACTTAATCTAAAGAAATAGGAAATCCTAATACAAGAGATCTAAAGAATAATAAGAAATATAACTTTTCTTCAACAATTTTCGCATAACAATTAGGGCCGGCTCAACCCCCTTAAATAGAAAAACACACATATTTGTTATTTTACTCAAATACAACCTCCCTCCAATTACTAGCCGCATCAAAATTCTCTTTAAAGTACACTCCAAATCCTAAATACGAGTCACACCTTTTATTTATTCTTTCCAGGACGAAAAATCCTAACATTTAAATCAAACAAATCTAAGGTGCAAATGGTTATCCTTATCCCACAAAGACCGATCCTTATGACTTTGTTATTAACTGTTTATCCTATGAAAATGGATAAAGAAAAACAATGTCTACCATTAGAAGGTTTATGAGAAACCTCTCTTGTAGATAGCTTTCTTGGATTGGTCCATTTGATAGGAATTTAATGCCAGAACTTAGAAGGTTGATATCAGGTTGCTGTTCTGAAAATTTCACTCACTTGGATACTCATAAATTTGGTTGACATTCACTTAAACACCAGCTTGAAAGTGCCGACTGATTTCACCAAAAGACATGTCTAGCCAACATGATCACATTTATTTACTGTAAAAGATATGGATGTTAAATTATATTAGCTTATTATTCATGGGCGCATCAATCGTATTTGTATATTGTTTCATTGAAGGACTAGGGTACATGCAGAGAGTGATATAAGCAAAACAAACCATGTTTGGAATCCTTTGACACATGTTGCACAGATGTAATATATGCACGCTACAGTCTATTAGCGGATGGTACATACGCACATTTCATTGTCCTTGTATCTCGTAGCCTGCACATCTTGCTACACGTTCTTCAGATTCTTTCGGAAGCATGTCATATGATGTCTCTTCAGGTGGTTTTGACTTAGTCTGCAGTGATGGAAACATTATCCTGTGGAATATGATCAGTTTTCATATTATTTTTTCTGATTTGGTTCTCCAAATAAGTAATGTTGTACTTGCTTTCACCTTTTTAAAATAGTTGAATGCGTGCACCTTATATACTTATTACAATTTATATCTACTTTAATGCCAACTTCTATGTTTCATCTATGAATTTATTGCATCATGCAATTGTCCAAGCTATGTAGAATTACTGAAAGCTGTAGATCCTTTTAGCCTGTCCATCCGTATTATTTTCTATTTCTATTTTCCATTCTTTGTAATGTTCAACCAAGATTTATGTTAATTGCTTTTGATGTCTCTTGCACAAGTATTAAAGGAGCAACTTTCGTCCTTGAAGGCATAGCTAGAAAATCATGCTCTCATATGTTGGGATTTACCATCAATTGTTTCTACATGGAAGTTTTTGTACTCGCAACTATATATCTAATTATGTTAATCTGTCAGCCACTGTAATGACATGTCCATAGCATCATCGTTCTTGCTATGATCGTTGGATGCTCGTTTTAAAATAAAGTTAACATAACAATTTCAGTGTCGTAATTGCATCTTCTTTTCTTATATTGACATATTACAGGCAATTGTGACGAGAAAGAATTCATTCAGTGGAGTCAAATATTCTGATGAACCTGCAATATTTGCTTGGGAGCTTATGAATGAACCTCGTTGTTTGTCCAACTCATCTGCCCCTCTTCTTCAGGTAAGGAAGCAGCCATGAAGTTGTTGGTCTGAATTAATCAATGGTTGTCCTACAAATTAAACTTAAATGATTGTTCAGTTCTTAATTGATATATCTCTTGAACGTTTTAGTCGTGCACTTTCAAACAGGCTTGGATTGCCGAGATGTCATCATATATCAAAAGCTTGGACCAGAAACACCTTGTGACGGTTGGCCTTGAAGGGTTTTATGGCCGTGAAAGAACTGAAAGATCGGGAGTCAACCCTGGGGACTGGGCCGCTTCACTTGGTTCTGATTTCATCCAGAACTCAGCTGTCGACCATATTGATTTTGCTTCTGTTCATTCATATCCAGATAACTGGATCCCTAAGGCAAGCCTGAATGAGAAGATAGATTTTATTTCCAACTGGGTAGATTCTCATCTGAATGATAGTGAGCATGTTTTAAAGAAACCCGTGCTCTTTACAGAGGTAGGTTCTCACCTGGAGGTAAATCAGAGCGGACTATATGATAGAGATATCTTATTGAAGATGGTTTATGACAGAGTTTATGAGTCCACTGAGAAAGGTCAGGCCGGAGCTGGAGCTCTAATCTGGCAGTTAATGGTTGAAGGACTCCCAGGATATGCGGACGAGTACTCACTGGTAGTAACGAAACATCCATCCACTTATAACCTCATACTTCAACAATCTTTCAGATTAAAGAATTTGTTTGGGAAAAAAAGGTGAACCAAATAAAGTGTTGGCCAGACATGCTCTGAACAAGTATGATCATCACAGTTAATTCTTGGAGTTTTCGTCGTTTATGGAGAAACAGAAATTCATCCAACCATGAACGGGACTGCTGTCATGCATGTTCTGAGACTTGTGTTTTCTATAGTATGTACATCATTCGATATTATTTCATTTGTTCGTTCTACAATTGATCAAAGGTTTTCGTCAAGGCCCTCAGCAGCGGAGTTGTGTATTTGTCTGAGCTCATGATGGGTGTTCTAGTTTGCAACGGGTGAAGCTCGCGATGCTATGTGTTGGTTTTGCTGCTGATATTGGGCAAACATTAAAGCCGTTCTAAATGGAAAAATGGAAACGGGCCTGTAACTATGTATACATTTGTACAATGTATAATGTGTAAGGTTTTACTGTGCAGAATTCTTTGTACTCTTAGAAACGACATATGTTCAGATTATTTGGTCATTTGATGGTTGGCATCAATAAAATTGTGGTTATGTTTGATTCAATTCATAAATAATTTGCAACATCATTTGGTATGCTTATACTGCCTATTCTCTGTGTTATGTTATGTAAGTTTCATTGCTGATTGTCGGCAGCCACTGCGACAAGGTGATCAGTGCAAGGAGATGGTTTGCTGAAAACCCATTCCTTGAGGTATTCTACTAAGGCCCGCATTAACACTAGAACAGCTGAGGAGCATACACCAGGCATCACAAGATGATACGGATCTTGAATGATACATAGCCATGCACCCTACTCTTTATAAGAGGAACTCTCTGTTCATTCTATAGATTATTAGACAAAAGTAAGTAGACCAAGAAATTAGTTTCTCCCAACTTCTCTTTCTTTTGGGAAGAACATATCTTGATGTTAATTTACTGTAGCAGTTAGAGTTGTATGTGCCATGGGCTGTTCCTTCGCGAGTGGTGCCTGCCTGGACCATGTATGTGGTAATGACATGACGTTCAGTAATGATGTGGCGTCAACTAGAAAGACGACATTGTTACGCAATAATACGATGATATAAAACAATCGAATGAAAAACAACAAAAGAAAGACACAGAATTGTTTATCCAGTTCGTCCGAAGACTACGTCTGGGACGCCGCCAAGCCAGGGATTCTTCACTAATTTGATGAGATGAGATAATAGATTACACACGATGCTACGAGAGACGCAACCCTCGAATAATACCGCACAAAGCAATTGAGGACGCAACCTCAAATATTAAATAGCAGCACTCACGCACAAGCACTATTTTTTCTCCAAAAAAAAACAGTCTGCAGTTAAAAAGCACTAACTTTAAAACACACAGGGAGCTCTTTTTAAATGCACAGAGCCTTCAACGCACAGAGCCTGCCTTCAACGCACCGAACTCCAAAGATAACAACGAAAAAACCAACTCTATTTTTCAGCCTAAACTGCCGGACAAGCCTTCAACCCAACTCGATGCTGATTGATGCAAATCGCAACAAAAAATTTGTTGATCAGAGGAGATCGCAACTCCTACTCTTCCAAATCGCAACTGATTCCGGCCGGCTGATTTATTCAGGCTCCAAATCCCAACAATCTCCCACTTGGAGACTGAACCCATGTGTAATCATCTCTTCATCTTCTCTTCAATAAGTAACCACAAAAACAACGGCGGCGCCAAGCCTCGAACTCCTCAAGCTCCAAGGCCAGTTGAAGCCATGCATAGCTTCAACTTTTCTAAGGTCACAGCCTTAGTCAGCATATCAGCAGGATTCTGATTTCCTCGAATCTTCACTAGCTGCAAAATCTTCTCTTTCAAGAGATGTCGAATGTAATGATACTTCAACTCAATATGCTTCGTTATCGAATGAAAGGCTGGATTCTTGGCTAAGAAAATAGCACTCTGACTATTGCTGTAGAGAATACTATTCTTCTGCTCTTTTCCCAATTCACTCAAAAAATTCTGCAACCAAACCATCTCTTTACTAGCCTCAGTCACTGCTACGTACTCCGCTTCTGTAGTAAACAAAGCCACGATCTTTTGCAACTTAGAAGCCCAAGAAATCGATGTACCACCCAATGTAAACACATATCCGGTCGTACTCTCTCTTATCAAGATCACCTGCCAAATCTGCATCAACATATCCAGTCAGCTTTATATTCTTACCTTCGAAGCACAATGCCTTCTCTGTTGTACCTCGCAAGTACCTAAGGATCCACTTTACTGCTTCCCAGTGTTGCTTACCAGGATTGCTCATATATCTTCTCACAACTCCCACTGCATGCGTAATATCTGGTCTAGTGCACACCATAGCATACATGATACTACCAATTGCTGAGGCATATGTGGTTTTCTTCATATAGGCATGCTCCGAATCACTACTAGGCGACTCCTTTTTAGATAGCCTAAACTGGCTACCTAAGGGAGTACTCACAGGCTTTGCATCTTGCATACTGAACCTCTTCAAAACTCTTTCGATGTATTCAGCTTGAGAAAGATATAACTTACCTGCCACCTTATCTCGATTAATCTGCATACCTAGGATCTGTTTAGCCTCTCCAAGATCCTTCATAGCAAACCGTTCGGACAATTCCTTCTTCAACTGATTCACCTCTTGCGCACAAGAACCTGTTATTAACATGTCATCAACATATAATAGCAAAATGATAAAGTTATTGTCAAACCTCTTGAAGTAGCAACAATGGTCTGCATTGCATCTAACAAAATCAATTTCATGCATGAACCCATCAAACTTTATGTACCACTGCCTTGGAGCCTGTTTCAAACCGTACAAGCTCTTCTTTAGCTTACACACAAGCTCACTGTTACCTTTGGACAAGTACCCTTCTGGTTGCTTCATGTATATATCTTCCTCAAGATCCCCGTGAAGAAAAGCTGTTTTCACGTCCATCTGCTCTAAAAATAAATTCTCCACAGCAACTATACTCAAAACTAATCTAATAGTAGTTAGCTTCATAACAGGAGAAAATATATCTGTATAATCAATACCTTGTTTCTGCTGAAAACCCTTCATGACCATCCTTGCCTTGTAACGCTTGCTTCCATCGGCCTCTTCTTTAATTCTGTAAATCCACTTGTTATGCAATGCCTTTTTACCCTTTGGGAGCTCCACTAGTTCCCAAGTGTTATTAGACATTAAGGAATTCATTTCATCTTCCATCGCAAGCTCCCACTTGCTCGAATGCTCACTCTGCATAGCCTCAACATACCATTCTGGCTCACCACTATCAGTTAACAAAAGATAATGTAAAGAGGGGCAATACCTTTCTGGTGCATGATGCTGCCTTTCTGATCTCCTCATAGGAGCTACATGCATACTCGGTTCTGCTTCAATAATCGCTTGCCTCAAAGGAGATACTGGCGAATTTGGTTCTGCCTCAACAATTGCTTCTCTCAAAGGAGATACTGGCGAATTCTGTTCTGCTTCAACAACAACTTGATCATTCCGAACAACTTTGTTAACACCTGAATTCGAGATATCTAATTCAACAACCTGAGGGCTTTCAACCTGAGTACCTGCACTTTCAATATCTGATGCGCCCAACCTGTCTTTGTACAAAACATGTTCATTAAATATGACATCTTGACTACGAATTATTTTCCGATTTTGATCATCCCAAAATCTATAGCCAAATTCATCACCACCATATCCAATAAACGTACACTTCACAGATTTAGTATCCAATTTACTTCTACCAGTAGCATCAATATGAACATAAGAAACACAACAAAAAACTTTAAGGAATGATAGGTTTACCTCTTTACCAGTCCAAGCCTCCTCTGATATGCCATTATCCAAAGGAACTGATGGTCCTCTATTAATCAAGAAAGCGGCTGTGTTAACGGCTTCTGCCCAGAACATCTTCGGTAACCCACACTTCAGTCGCATGCACCTAGCACGTTCGTTCAAGGTTCTGTTCATACGTTCTGCAACCCCATTCTGCTGAGGGGTTCCTCTAAGAGTCTTCTCCATGCGAATACCATTCATATCACAATACTCTTTGAATCAAGCTTATATCAACCACCATTATCTGATCTTAAGCACTTCACTTTCAGACCTGTTTCATTTTCTACCAAAGCTTTCCATTTTCTAAAAACATTAAAAGCATCAGATTTATGTTTCAGAAAATAAACCCATACCTTCCTCGTGGAGTCATCAATGAAGGTCATGTAATATGACGCGCCACCAATGGATGTTACAGGTGCTGGTCCCCATAAATCACTATGTACCAGCTCCAGCTTCTGTTTCTTCAAGGTTCTGCCACCCATCGAAAACCTGACCCTTTTCTGTTTCCCAAATACGCAGCCTTCACATAAACCAATGTCAACTGTTTTTAGACCTGGCAGTTTACCTTCTGAACACAACTGTTTCATCCCCTTCTCGCTCATGTGGCCAAGTCTGCAATGCCACAAGTCTGCATCTCTGTTTGCACCTGCAAGATCAATACTATCATGGTTGATAGTGGTCATATACAAAGTACCCTCCTTTGACCCTCGAGCTACCACCATGGCCCCTTTGGTTATCTTCCAAGCACCCGAGCCAAATGATAAATGATAACCCTCTTCATCCAACTGTCCTACAGAAATCAGATTCCTCTTCAAACCAGGAATATGTCTCACGCCACGCAGCTGCCACACAGTCCATTCGGTGTTTTGATCCGAACATCTCCCTTTCCTACAATCTTCAAAGGCTCATCATCAGCAAGATAAACCTTTCCAAAATTTCCAGGGGAATAATTCTCCATTATATTACTATCAGGACATGCATGATACGATGCTCCAGAATCCAAAACCCACGATTCTAATGGATTGCACACACTCAAGATCAATGCATCATTGATCTCCTCTGATGTCACGTTTGCTGAGTTGTCAATCTTCTTTTCCTTCCTCGGTGCTTTACACTGATTCGAGTAATGACCCAGCTTCTTGCAATTCCAACACTCAATAGAACTCTTGTCTTTCCTCGACTTGCTCTTATGTCTTGACTTCGATCTACTTCGATTCCAATTCCTTGATTCTGATCTGCCTCTATTTTTTGTACTCAGAACTGATCCCGAAGTGATACCCGATTCTTTCCTGCGAATTTCTTCACTTATAATCAGATCTCTTACTTCGTCAAACTTTAGTTTCTCCTGTTGGATATTGGACTCCCCGGATTTGGTTTTGGACGATGAACAAACATAAATATAACGTGAACTAACACTTTGTGAGCGCAGTTATGGAGATCGTCGCCAAATTCATATGAATATCAATTACGACGTCTCAAGACTTCTCAAAGCACGTGATCGTATGCCTAAAGCTTCGTTGAAGCTTATGGACCAATTTAGAAGTCATGAAGATTCGATTGAAGCTATTGAAGACGGTATCGTCAAGTTTTATTTATAGTCTTTAAGCTTCTTTCGTAGAATGTTAAGCCTTGAGTAGGTCTTACCGTTTAAATCTTCATAACGCTCATATCTTAGCTCTAGGATCTTAGTAGAAGTCCATACAATCCTTCCCGAAGCATCGCGCTTCGATTCGGGACTTCTTGTAAAAGTTAGTTGGTTCAAGAAGAAGAACTGACCGACTAGATGGTGATCTAGTCGGTCGGCAAAGCTTCTTGGACCGACTAGTTCTTCTCAGTCTTTTTCAAGCTCTTTACTGTTTACAGTTAGTCGGTCTAAGTTGACTCACCGACCGACTAGTTTATGAACTAGTCGGTCAGGGATGCTTCTGTGACCGACTAGTTGAGCTTTCCCTGTACATGCACTTTTGAACCTAAGCTACTATTTATCTTTAGTCGGTCTGTGTTCATTGACCGACCGACTAGTTGATGAACTAGTCGGTCAACTTTCCTTCTTAGACCGACTAGTTTACTTTTACTGTACATGCCAATTTTTCACCTAACTTACTGTTTATCGTTAGTCGGTCTAAGCTCATTTGGCGACCAACTAGTTGGTGAATTAGCCGGTCAACATTTGTTCTTGGACCGACTAAGTCTATTTTTAGCTCAGACTTCAGTTTTATCTGTTAGTCGGTCTCAGTTGAGTAACCGACCGACTAGTTGTGAAACTAATCGGTCAGCTACTCTTCTTGGACCGACTAGTCCCTTATGTCTGTGCTTTGATCTTTTCTCTGTTCACTCATTAGTCGGTATACGTTAATTGACCGACCGACTAGTTGATGAACTAGTCGGTCGGTGGTTGTTCTTTGACCGACTAGTTGGGTTCAGAAAAGAGCCGTTGGAGCATTTAATGACTCAAATTTCTTTCTCTCTCTCCTCTATCCTATATATACTTGATAGGCTGCATTCATTGCTGCCAAGGCTGATATTATTGCAAGTTTAGAGATCAAGAGAAATCATTCCAAGCTCATTTAAAGCTCATTCATTCCATTCAATAATCTCTCCTAACTCTTACTTCCAAAGAGAGATTCATTGAGTGTGAAGCCTTCCAAGCCAAGTGCTTGATTCTAGGTCACCAACATCCCCAAAGCTCTCCATCGCTGATCTACATCTTGGAGCTAGGGTTTGGTGCCACTTCTTCTTCCTCAAAATCATCCTTGCCCTAATTCGTAAGCAATACTCAAGGCATATGTATTTTTTCGGTAAGAAGTTTCTTATTTCATTTCATATTTGAATTGTAAGTTTCACTCTCGGTTGTGAGAGTGTGGTTGTGATCCCGGGTTGTGGGAGTCACAAATTACATTTTGTATGATTTGACTTGTGGAAGTTTTTCACAAGTATTTCATAGTGGAAATCTTGAGTTAGGGTTTCTAACTCAAGTATCCGGAGGGGATCCGGGTGGTTGGGACGTAGGATCACCGGGAACAAGTCGGAGAGACTTGGGTGGATCCGAACCCAGTAACATTCTATTGTTAGCATTGTTAATTTTGTTGTTGTCTTCAATTTAAGCTTCCGAAAATTGATTTGGTAGTTGTTTATACTATAATTAGGAATTATACTCCTTGTTATTTTTAAAGTACTATTCACCCCCCGCTAGTACTTGTGCAGTATCTTGTAGGGCATTACATTTGGTATCAGAGCCAGATACTTAGCTATGTCTGCCAACGACAACAAGACCGTGCGTCCACCTTCCGACTATGGCACCTTCAGGAACCGTGAAGGAGCATCTTCGGTGATGGAAGGACATTCCTCAACTAGGCCTCCATTCTTCAACGGTACCAACTACGGGTACTGGAAATGCTGGATGGAAACTTTCCTCCGGAGTGCATCTCTATGGAGGACCACGATGAAGGAATACGTCGAGCCCGCCAAAGAAGACTTTGAGAAATGGACAACCGCGGAGGTCGCCGCGGAGGTAAGCAATTCCAAGGCAATGAACACCTTGCAATGCGCATTGGAGCCCGAGGACTTCAATAAGATATGCACATGTAAGAGTGCATATCAAATTTGGAACTCCCTCCTCATACTACATGAAGGGACGAGTAGGGTAAGAGACTCTAAACTCGTAGTTGTTAACAAAGATTACGAAATGTTTCATATGCAACAGGGCGAGAAGATGAAGGAGTATTACGCTCGCTTCGTCGACATCATAAACGAGTTGGAGGCTCTCGGCAAAACCTACACCCAAAAGGAGAAGTGTTCGAAGCTTATCGAAGGACTTCCTTCTTCTTGGGAAAAGAGTACCTTCGCCATTGAGGAAGGTAATGATATGAATAAGTACACCGTAGTTCAACTAATGGGTACTTTAATGTCATACGAGGTACGCAAGGATAGCAAGCTAAAATTGCAAGAAAAGATGAAGTCCTACCTAAATCAAGACGAGCCAAAGAAGAAGGCTATTGGTTTCAAGTCCGCTCCATCCACATCCACATCAACCGATGATGAAGACTCAGAAAACGAGTTGGACTTGGAGTCCATGGCACTCATGGCCAAGAAGTTCAACCGTATCTTCCGAAAAGGTAACTATAAGAACAAAGCTAAATTGGTTCTTCTAACGCCTCTTCCTCTCCTTTGTGTTTCAAGTGCAATAAACCAGGACACATGAAAGCGGAGTGTCCTCTCAACAAGCAAAAGGAGAAGTGGAAGGCGCCGAAATTCGATAAGTCCAAGAAGTATAAGAAAGGGAACAAAAAGGGACTTGTCGGAGCAACATTCACCGACTCCGAGGATTCCTCAAGCGGAGAGTTGGACGATGAGCAAGTGGAGCAAGCACACATGTGCTTCATGGCAAGAGAGGAGCATGATCAAGGATCCTCCTCTTCCGATGATAGTGACGACGAAGGCGATGAGGTAACTATGGATGACCTTAGGAATGCTAATTCTCAATTATGGTCTAAGTATACTAAATTAGTAAATAGGTATACTAAAGTAAAAGATGACCTAGCTAGCATTCAAACCTCGCCTAAGACTATCATCACCAACAACGACACCGTTGTTGAAGAGTTAAGAAATGAGATTGTTAATCTCAAATCTAGACTTGAACATGTTAGCATTGATGATCCGGAAGAACATAGGATAGCGTATTTGACTTCTCAAAACTCGACTTTGAGTATTGAGAATGAGAATCTTAAATCTCGTGTTTATGTGCTCACATCGCAAGTATCCAATTTGGATACTTCTATGCGTTCTCTCACCGAGAAATATGAGAACACATTAGGCCGAATTAATAAATTCAATAAGGGTAAGGACCATTTGGATAAAATCCTAAGTGACTTACTTCCGGCCAATCACCACATTGGTTTGGGGTATACGATGGGATGTTCATCCAAATCGGCCACTACTTTTGTTAGGCCAACTTCCGGTGACTCTACGAGTGGTAGCAAACACTCTATTGGTAGTTCTTCTACCAATGGTGCTTCCACCTCGTCCGCACACTCTTTCGAAAAGAAACCCACTTTGGGTGGACCTCCAAAGAAGGGGCATGCTTATATGTACACCAATACTATGCCACGTAGGAACACACGTCCTACTCCACCGGCTCACACATATGATGATTTTTATGCAACACATTCACGGGCACGTGCACACCATGTGAGACACCCTCACGCACGTGTTCCCTCTCATGCATATGTTCACCCACAACATCATATGAATAATTATTCACATGCACCATTCCATCATGTTCCTTATGCCTATCCACAACATGCATCACGTAGAAATCAACGTCTCATGCATGCACCCAATAGGATGAGGGCTCCCAAGATTTTCACTATTTGGAGCCCAAAGGACACAAGCATGGATGAAAAACAAGTGTATATGAATGCTTATTTTTCGGATGTTGTGCATAGTAGAAATTATGTGGGGAAGTCTAAGTCCAATTGGACTTGGCTTCCAAAGGTCTAATCTTTTGGACCCAATGACCTTGGGTACCATGATATGAAATTCTCTATCTTTAGGTACTCAAGGAAAAGAAAAAGAAAAGGAGCAACAAATTTAAATTTAGCTCCAAGGGGAATTGGATACTCGATAGCGGGTGTTCAAAACACATGACGGGCGATGCTCAATTGCTTTCCGGAGTGGTGCCCATTGCTAATGGGAACCGGGTTGTCTTTGGAGGCAACGAGAGCGGAACTATCGTCGGTGTTGGTAAAGTGGGTAACCCATCTAAACCCTTAATTAGTGATGTTTATCTAGCTAATGGCTTAAATCATAATCTTATTTCAATAAGCCAACTTTGTGACAAAGGTTACAAAGTTAGCTTTGCGAAAGGATTTTGTAATATTTTGAGTGATAATAATAATTTATTATTTTCCGGCACTCGTTATAAAGATATTTATATTTTGGATCTTCCTAAGTCTTATGAACAATGTCTCGTTGCCAACACAAGTGAACAACACTTATGGCATCGACGCTTTGGACATGTGAACTTTGGAACACTTTATAAGCTTTCAAAATTAAATTCCATTAAAGGTTTTCCGAAGCTCGTTTTTGAAAAGAAAAGTTTTTGTGATTGTTGTCAACGTGGCAAGCTTCCTAAATCTTCATTTAAACCTAAGAAAAGCATTTCTACTAAACGGCCACTAGAGCTATTACATCTAGACTTATTTGGGCCAACTAGAGTTGCTTCCTTAGGAAATGCAAGATATGGACTTGTCATTGTAGATGATTATTCGATATTTACATGGGTGTTTTCATTATGTAATAAAAATGAAGCTTTTGAAATCTTCACAATATTTGTTAAGAAAGTACAAAATCGCTTAGGAACCACCATTGTCACTATTCGTAGTGATCATGGAGGTGAATTTGAGAATGAGTCTTTTGAGACATTTTGTGATGAAGTTGGTATTACACACACCTTCTCTTTCCTTCGTGCACCTCCTCAAAATGGTGTAGTTGAGAGAAAGAATAGGACGCTAGTGGAGTGTGCTCGCACTATGCTTGATGATAGCCAACTTGGCCATCAATTTTGGGCGGAAGCGGTACACACCGCTTGCTATATGTTTAATAGAATACTTTTGAGGCCCGGCACTAAACAAACTTGTTATGAATTGTTGTTTGGTAGGTTGCCTCAAGTTAAACATTTTCGTGTTTTTGGTTCGAAATGTTTTATTAAGAACACGTTTGGTAGTTTGGACAAATTCGATCCAAGATCCGATGAGGGGATTTTTGTTGGATATTCTTCGCGTAGCAAAGCCTACCGGATATTCAACAAACGAACCTCAACGATCGAGGAGTCGCTTCATGTCTCATTTAATGAAGGATTTGTTCCAACTAGAATTTCAAATGATAATGATTCTATGGATGTTTTATGTGATTCGTTTGATAATTCTAAGTCTAATGATTCTATTGATTCTATTGAGACTAACCCATCTAATGAACTTGTTGAGAATGTTCCTAGTGACCAAGGTATTCCCAAATGGCTTCATACCGTTCGTGACCATCCTCATGAGCAAGTCATTGGCAATATCCATGATAGTGTCAAGACGAGATCGCAAGTGAACTACTTCGCTCATTGTGCCTTTTCCTCCTCGATAGAGCCAAAGAATGTTAATGAAGCATGCGAAGATAGCGCTTGGATCTTAGCCATGGAGGAGGAACTCATTCAATTCGAGAGGAATGAAGTTTGGGAGCTTGTTCCATTGCCATCGAAGAACCACACCGTCATAGGGACAAAGTGGATCTTCAAGAACAAAACTGACGAAAACCAAGTCGTCGTCCGGAACAAAGCTCGGTTAGTTGCTCAAGGCTACCGTCAAGAGGAAGGTATTGATTTCGAAGAATCCTTCGCTCCGGTAGCTAGATTAGAATCAATTAGATTATTATTGTCTTTTGCATGCCATAAGGATTTTAAATTATTTCAAATGGATGTTAAAAGTGCATTTTTAAATGGAGATGTTGTTGAGGAAGTTTACGTTTCTCAACCTCCGGGTTTTATTAATGAAAAATTTCCAAATCATGTTTTTAAACTAAAGAAAGCGCTTTACGGTTTGAGACAAGCTCCCCGAGCTTGGTATGATCGCCTAAAGAACTTTCTTTTGGATTTGAATTTTAAAATGTGAGAAGCCGATTCTACACTTTTTGTTAAGCATTCGAATAATGATATAATTTTAGTTCAAATTTATGTTGATGATATCATTTTCGGTGCTACTAACTTTGCTCTTTGCGAAGAGTTTTCTAATGTTATGAAGGACCAATTTGAGATGAGCCACATGGGTGAGCTCAAATATTTCTTAGGTCTCCAAATTCACCAAATGGAAGATGCAATCTTCATCCACCAAACGAAGTATACGGTGGAGTTGCTAAAGCGATTTGGAATGGAGAATGCCTCCGGGAAAAAGACTCCAATGAGCACGACTACACATCTTGATAAGGATACGGGCGGTAAGGATGTAGACATCCGTCTATATTGAGGTATGATAGGTAGTTTACTTTATCTTACCGCAAGTAGGCCCGATATTATGTTTGCCGTATGCGTATGTGCTCGTTATCAGTCTCAACCTAATGAGTCTCACTTAGTAGCGGTAAAACGTATTTTTCGCTATCTAAGTTACACTTTAGATTTTGGATTACTTTATCCGAAATCTAGCACGTATGAGTTAATCTCATATAGTGATGCCGATTATGCGGGATGCAAATCCGACAGGAAAAGTACTAGTGGCACTTGCCATTTTATAGGAAATTCCCTTGTCTCTTGGTTTTCCAAGAAGCAAAATTCCGTATCACTTTCAACCACCGAGGCGGAATACATTACCGCCGGTGCCGCGTGTGCTCAAGTTCTTTGGATGAGACACACACTTAAAGACTTTGGTATAAATTGTGATACTTGTCCTATCATGGTTGACAACCAAAGTGCAATATGTCTTTCCAAGAACCCGGTACACCATTCCCGTTCGAAACACATAGATGTCCGACACCACTTTTTAGATGATCATGTTGCTAAAAAGGACATCATTTTAGTGTACGTTGAAACCCAAAAGCAAATCGCCGATATTTTCACCAAACCCCTAAAGGAGGACTCCTTTGTGCGGTTGCGTCGAGAATTGGGGATTATGGGTGAATCCGAGATATAGGATTCATGTTTCATTCAATAATCTTGCATGCTATTATATTTCGCAATATTTCATTCATGCTAGACTTATTGGATTTTTCGGGATTTTATGTGATATTCTGAATTTTTGCTCGAATTCATGTTTGAATGTCGTATTTAAAATTTCGATGTTTAATGGGGTAGTTTAGATGATTTTTGAGAGTATTGCGATGTATCGTCCAAGTGTATTGAGGAGAGAACTTGATTATCAACTTTTGGACTCATTTAGTCGGTTTCAGTTCAACCACCAACCGACTAGATTCGTATCTAGTCGGTTAGTAGAAGAACTTAGACCGACTAACTCAAGCTTTTTGAGTTTCCTCTCCTGCTTAGATCTTTAGTCGGTTCATGTTCAGTGACCGACCGACTAGATTGAGATCTAGTCGGTCAGTAAATGAACACAGACCGACTAATTCTTGTTCAGGAAATCTTCGACTGTTCTCTATTTGCAACTAGTCGGTTCAAGCTCATTGATCGACCGACTAGATCGTGATCTAGTCGGTCAGTGCTTGAACTGTGACTGACTAGTTGTGCCAAGGACTGTTTGGTCTTTTGACCTCTCGAACGACTTAAACCAATTTTAGTCGATTCTTTTCTATTCTAGTCGGTTGCCTTTTGATCTCCTGCTCGAAAACCCCCGACCTCCATCGCTGTCCCTTCGTCTTCCGGCCTATTTCCGACCAATCTCGCCGTCGCCGGCCGTCGATCTTCCACCTAGGGTAACCCCTCTCCCTCCCTCTCCTGTCTAGGGCTCTTTTTCAGCTTAGGGATAGGTTTTTCACTAGGGTTTCAGCTTCTAGGGTTTCGGTTAGGGCTTTATTTCGGCTAGGGTTCTTTGATTTGATCTTCCTTGCGTCGTGTCGTGCCTCGATCATGGCCCATACACGTATCCCGATCACTCCCTCTAGCCCCTCGCCGATGAACATAGAACCAAACCCTACGGAACCCGTTCAACCTTCGAGAACCCCTCCGAAACGCCGTGCCAAAATCACCCAACCCTCTTCGTCTTCGCCTCCTCTTAAGCGTAAGAGGACGACGACTGCGAAACCCCGAGCCAAATCTCAGCCCAAGACCAAGCCTGTAGTTTTTCGTGCTCCTACTCCTCTCGGTGCTTCGGATTCCGACACCGAGTATATCCCCGAGACTGAGACTCATAGGGAACCCACTCCTCCCACCCATCCTGAGTCTAGCTCCCACCCTCGTACGTCTACCCGAAAGCCTAAGGGAAAGGGTCCGATGCCGGTGGGCGGTGTCGATATCTTGTTGTGTCGCGACGACCCTATGTGTCTCACGGCTTACAACCGTATCGAACATTGCCCGCTGCTTCTGGAGCATTTCGTCCAGTTCAGTGACTTCATAGGGCTAGCTGATCTTCTTTCGTCGTCGGGTCTTCTCGATTATCTTCGATATGACCCGAAGGCGAACCCTCACCCCTACCCTCGATTAGTCAAGCTTTTCTACGCCAATAGGATCCGGGGTCAGTACGATGAGACCCACTCTGTTGAGACGACTGTTTTGGGGACTCCTATAGTCCTCACGGCAGAGATCTTAGGAGAGATTCTGGGTATCTCTTCGTCTGGCCTCCTCCCCTCTGATATCTCTGTTGACGATATTTCTTCCCTTGATCAGACCGTCCTTTCTGAGATTTTCCATCAGATTCCTCCTGCCATGATTGGCGTGCCATCTAAATCTTTCAAGCCGAATGCATGTGTCCTCAATCTGATTCTGAAGTCGTGCTTGCTTCCCAAGTACGGCTCCTCATTTCTACTGTCCTAGCCCTTTCTGAAGCTGATTTATGCCATATTCATGGGGAGCTCGATTAATTGGGCTCGCATTATACTCGATAAGATTGATTCTTTCGAGTGTATTCGCAAGTTCTCTAAATCAGCTCACATCCCCTTCCCGTGCTTGTTGACCCTTGTTTTCCGTCACTTCCGTGTCCCCTTGCCTCATGACGATGAGCGTCCACTTGGTCCTCCCCTGAACGCGACGGCCGTCAAGAAATCTCTTGCGACGCTCCGTCACGTTCAGAGGACGACACCTTCAGCGTCTGCCTCTGCGTCTGCCTCAGCTGCTCCCTCTGCCACCCTTGATGATGTCGTCCGGTTACTTCGTCGCCACGAGTCTCGTTTGGCTCGTACCGAGGAGGTAGTTTTCCGTATGGCTAGTCTGATGGGTGTTCAGCTTCCTCCTCCTGTCTCTGAGGATGAGGAGATGGATGAGTTGGCCGAGGAGGACATTGAGGAGCTTTGTCGTGCTTCCACTCGTGCCCCCGAGGGCCCTTCTGGTACTGCTGCTGGTGCTTCCTCTTCTGGTGCTGCTGTTGCTGCTTCGTCTGCTGGTGCCCCCGAGAGCACACCTGTTGCCACCACTCCTGCGGTGGATACTCCGACTGGTGCTCCCGAGGCCACTACTGTTGCTGCTCCAGAGATTGCCACTTCTGCCGTTGCTCCTGCTGATCTTCCTGACGTTCCTGCTGATCCAGTTTCCACCACTTCTACTGCAGAGCCTGCTGCTGCTGCAGATCCTGCCGGTTCCTCTTGAGCTTCTTTGAGGACTCTCCGATGCTCCTTAGATGATACATCTAGTGTGAGAGAGTTTGGTTAGGATAGAGTGGGGTTTTGGGTCATTCTGATGTATTTTGATATTTTTGATGATGTATTTGGATGTCTTTTGATGTTGTTGTATGTTTTATGACACTCCGATATCTGTGATATGATGTTGTATTTTTGTGCCCCAGTCTGTGGATCGATGTTTTGTATGTCAGTGATGTACTCTGGTTCATATTTTATATATATATACATCACGCTTGACATTTCATACTATTGTGCAAAATTTATAATTTTTTTTATGCTTCTGATGTTGGATTTCGTCGCTCGACGATATTACCTTGGTTTAATAGAAATTTCTTCTATGGAAACATAGAATTGTTTTCCATGCACTAAATTAACCAAGAATGTTGATATTGGAGAGTATATTCCATAACTCAATCCGTAATATTGATTTGAGTTTTGATAATTTCGTTTTACGATTATTCGACTATGGTTTCATTGACATGCCTTGATTTTATTCGTATTCTTTTGGTGTCATTTGAACCGTCGTCGTATTCTACGACTCCCGTGCTTTTTTATTTGAGGCCATTGTTGTTGTCGTTGTTATCCTCCCGCTCTTTTTGCTTATGCCAAAGGGGGAGCGATATAATAATAACAATGTGCTAAATGAAAATGTAAAGCATTTTTCCAAGAATCTAACTTGATGTGTTAGATTCATGGGGCGTTAAGATATATAAATGGATTTTCAAATCCGATATTTCAAATAACATACTTTTGGTATTCGACAATTCAATAATCGATTCTCATTTATATACTTTACTCGTCTGCTTGATGCATATTATTATTGTTTAATTTGGAATTAACGTGTCATCAATGCAGGGGGAGTAAGTAAATTTCATTTGAATTATTATTTTTTGATTATTATTTATGTTGGTTTGTCATCACCAAAAAGGGGGAGAATGTTGGATATTGGACTCCCCGGATTTGGTTTTGGATGATGAACAAACATAAATATAACGTGAACTAACACTTTGTGAGCGCAGTTATGGAAATCGTCGCCAAATTCATATGAATATCAATTACGACGTCTCAAGACTTCTCAAAGCACGTGATCGTATGCCTAAAGCTTCGTTGAAGCTTATGGACCAATTTAGAAGTCATGAAGATTCGATTGAAGCTATTGAAGACGGTATCGTCAAGTTTTATTTATAGTCTTTAAGCTTCTTTCGTAGAATGTTAAGCCTTGAGTAGGTCTTACCGTTTAAATCTTCATAACGCTCAATAATCTCTCCTAACTCTTACTTCCAAAGAGAGATTCATTGAGTGTGAAGCCTTCCAAGCCAAGTGCTTGATTCTAGGTCACCAACATCCCCAAAGCTCTCCATCGCTGATCTACATCTTGGAGCTAGGGTTTGGTGCCACTTCTTCTTCCTCAAAATCATCCTTGCCCTAATTCGTAAGCAATACTCAAGGCATATGTATTTTGTCGGTAAGAAGTTTCTTATTTCATTTCATATTTGAATTGTAAGTTTCACTCTCGGTTGTGAGAGTGTGGTTGTGATCCAGAGTTGTGGGAGTCACAAATTACATTTTGTATGATTTGACTTGTGGAAGTTTTTCACAAGTATTTCATAGTGGAAATCTTGAGTTAGGGTTTCTAACTCAAGTATCCGGAGGGGATCCGGGTGATTGGGACGTAGGATCACCGGGAACAAGTCGGAGAGACTTGGGTTGATCCGAACCCAGTAACATTCTATTGTTAGCATTGTTAATTTTGTTGTTGTCTTCAATTTAAGCTTCCGCAAATTGATTTGGTAGTTGTTTGCACTATAATTAGGAATTATACTCATTGTTATTTTTAAAGTACTATTCACCCCCCCTCTAGTACTTGTGCAGTAGCTTGTAGGGCATTACATCTCCTTCCCTGCTGAAGCACTAACATCAGTAACCGTACCGCTCCAACTTTCTGGTAGAGAAGACAACATAATTAAGGCTCTAACCTCATCATCAAAATCAATCCCGACTGAGCTTAATTGGGATGTTATCAGATTGAACTCATTTAGGTGATCAGCAACAACTTTGTTCTCCATCATCTTTAGGTTGAAGAGACGCCGCATCAGGTGAACCTTGTTCGCTGCTGATAAAAAACAATCGAATGAAAAACAACAAAAGAAAGACACAGAATTGTTTACCAAGTTCGTCCGAAGACTACGTTTGGGGGCACCGCCAAGCTAGGGATTCTTCACTAATTTGATGAGATGAGATAACAGATTACACACGATGCTACGAGGGATGCAACCCTCGAATAATACCGCACAAAGCAATTGAGGACGCCACCTCAAATATTAAATAGCAGCACTCACGCACAAGCACTATTTTTTCTCCAAAAAAACACTCTGCAGTTAAAAAGCACTAACTTTAAAACACACATGGAGCTCTTTTTAAATGCACAGAGCCTTCAATGCACAGAGCCTGCCTTCAACGCACAGTGCAAGCCTTCAACGCACCGAACTCCAAAGATAACAATGAAAAAACCAACTCTGTTTTTTTAGACTAAACTGTCGAACAAGCCTTCAACCCAACTCGATGCTGATTGATGCGAATTGCAACAAAAAATTTGTTGATCAGAGGAGGTCGCAACTCCTACTCTTCCAAATCGCCACTGATTCCGGCCGGCTGATTTGTTTCGGCTCCAAATCCCAACAGACATGACATGTTAGATATTTTTCATGAGGTTCTTGGTGTAAGTTGTCCGAAGTGTTATAGGTAGTCTTGTAA
The DNA here is from genome assembly GCA_030789695.1 of Scilla litardierei. Lineage (NCBI taxonomy): Eukaryota > Viridiplantae > Streptophyta > Magnoliopsida > Asparagales > Asparagaceae > Scilla > Scilla litardierei. The sequence continues at coordinate 261,361,651 of CM061133.1, forward strand.
GAAAATTTTTTTAGGTTGTTACAGACATTTTATGACGAATGTTCTAGAAAACAAACATAGATGTTATGGACATGAATGAAAAATATTCTCTTTGCATTCAATATCACTTAAAGGGTGGGCCAAGTTGGAGCTATATATGTGAGAAGTCTAAAGACTTCATTCCCAAGCCATTAATATGGCAAAAATCTCTCATTGATTTCACGACCTCCAAGCCGAAAGACAAGAAGAGAAAGATCTGAAGGTGAAATCATCCAAGGAAATCTTCACCAAATCCAAACTATAGGAAAGACAAGGATTTTGATGGATCAAAGGAGACCATCTAAGGAAGCCATCTTGCTACTACTGCAAGTGTCTACATAAGGTTGTGAATTGTCCAAAAAGGATAAGTCTTTCCATGATAGTGCAAATAAACTCACTCTAGTTTTTTTCAGTCTAAAACAAGGTATGGTGGATGAGAAATCCTAAGGACCAACATCTGTGGATAAATTCTCACAAATAAGACCTTCAAATCCCTGTTGTATATTGGTGCTTCTTGATATCATACACCAACACTACATGCTTCATAGAAGGCAAGGCTTGCATGATTCTTGTATAACAAGAGATGACCTCAGCTAGCAAACGTCTCTTAGGATTACATTTCTCCAACATAGTGTGGATAAATGAGCCAACTTTGATCATAGTATTAGTAATAAACTAACTATAAAACCGTAAAATATTCTATTTACTAGTACATAGTTACAAAGGCGGAGAGGACGGCTTGTTGACTACTAAGATATGTGTAGTTGTAACGACTGGTTTTTCATGTATTTTGGATTATCTATATTATATATATGTTTTGATGGATTTTCTCCTTATGTGTGGTTTTCCGTCCCCGTAGCTTTCGTTTTCGTTCGTTTCGTTGTGATTCTTTAGCTTCTTCCTTAGATCGTTGAGTTTGGAGTAAGTCATTCGTGACGAGCTTCATATCGCTCATATCTTAGAGATAGGTTGATCTTAGAAGCCGTAGGAATCTTCCTGGAGCTTCGCGCTTCGATTCAAGACTTTTCGTGCACTTTAGTTGGTTCAAGAAGGGGGACCAACCGACTAGATTCCAATCTAGTCGGTCAGGAACTCTTCTAGAACCGACTAGTTCATTAAATCAATTATTCAGGAGTTACTGTTTACTCTTAGTCGGTCTAAGAACAACCACCGATCGACTAGATGTGAAACTAGTCGGTCAGAACTTGCTCTCAGACCGACTAGTTCCTTTGATTAATTTCACCTAAGTTACTGTTTATCGTTAGTCGGTCTAAGAACATTTTTCGACCGACTAGGTTGCAAACTAGTCGGTCAGCCATTGTTCTTTAACCGACTAGTTCATTAACCATTTTGACGACCGAGTTACTGTTTGCTCTTAGTCGGTCACAGTTGGTCGACCGACCGACTAGTTCTTAAACTAGTCGGTCAGCAGCTCTTCTTTGACCGACTAAATGACCCCAAAACCCTAGGTTTCATTTCCACCGCCGTTTCATTTCCTATTTAAACCCTTCGATTCTTTTACTCTTTCTTCATTCTTCTGAGCCCATTTCTTCCCCAAATCATCCTCCAACATTCCCCAAGCCATTTCTTCTTCCTCGGAGCTTCCCTCTCGCCATTCTTGCGCCGGCCACTCCCCTAGGCCGCCGGCCAACCTCGTAACCCCCAAATCCCAATTTCTCCAGATTTTTCCCCCATTTCCAGATCTGAGCCATAGTTCTCTGGATCGTTCTTCCGTTGCCGTGCTTGCTCGACATCGTTCTTCCGCTACGATACGGTTAGTAAATCGATCCTTTAATATTCTCATAACCCACAATGGTGATTTTGTTAAACCCTAATAAAACTGGATTGGATGTTGTTCTAATATTGTTTTGCCATGACAGCGATCCCATCTCCGTATTTAACATTTTGTGACGTGCCTCGTTGATCGTCATCCTTGGTACCAGGCAAGTGAAACTTGCCACTTAGGGTTTTAGGCCATGCCTTAGGCCATTTGCTTGTTGTAGGCATAAAAGAGACTAGGCGACGAAATGATACTCTCTTAGGCGCATATTTCAGGATCTAGCTTGACAACGAGGCTAGATCCGACTTCTTTTAATTATTTGCATCTTATCTGTCATCCATGCATCTTATCTGTCATGTTTAAATTCAATTAACGGTATGTGAATTATCTGTACATGCCATGCTATCCATGTTGAATGTTGCATTCGTAGCACACGCTACATTACTTGTACTACTTGATCCGGCTAGGCACCCGTTATGCGGGCATAACCCTATGCCATACGTGTTAAAAACACTTCCTGGCTCGTGATCCAGAAGCGAGCATTATGTGTTCGGGGGTAATGCCCTGGCTCGATACACGTGGAGGGGTAGGGATAAACGGTCACTTGAGCTTAGGAGTTGGCCCGATCAGCCACTCTAGCCAACAGGTGGAATCTCTGTGCACGACGTGTTTACTTGACGTGATTTACTTGACTTGTACTTGTCCGTGTTTATACTTGTAAAACTTGTCTTCCATACCATACTTGCCATGCTATGCATCATACTATAACTGCTAGGTTGTTAGTTTACCTTCCTTTCAGTTTCCTTGCCCAAGTCTTTTAGACTTGCTGACATGTGCCCTTTACTCTTTTGGATGACACATGTTAAATCCCGAGCCTGAGGTTGCTGCTGAGGACGTGGTGTTTGCTGACGCTGAGTCAGAGCCTGCGTTCATCGACAAGCTTGAGGACACGTGAGATCAGTCGTAGAGACTGTTTGTGTTGTTGTTTAGACTGCTTTAATTATCGGTGCGTAGCACCAATACTTTGTTCGTGTTGGCTTTTGTCGGCCATGTTTGGGCCTAGACTCTTTCTTTTAGCCTGTTGGCTTCTCTGTGATGTTGAATATTATTGTGGACAAATTCTGAGATTGGTTGACTTTTATCAGTCTCCTTTGCCATATTATTATTATTATCTTTGTTCCGTTTGCATTTACAGGGACCTGCATATATTCAGATTTGACGCTTATCAGGCGTGTAGCTACACAGCTCCACGTCTGTGCGGACCTTCTCACGTCTCGCCTCCAGTTTCGGGAAGCGGGGCGTGACAGGTTTTGTTGGTGGCCCATGCATGTCCAATGTGTAACTGCAAACTAACGGGATAACGATAATAATATTTGATTGTCCACAAATAAAAAAAATTCGACATCCGAGTCATAAGCTATGAGTCTAATTGTTTCGTTTTCTGTGTCATTAGATGACAGGAAGGCGAAATACCCGCGGTGGTGGTGGTGCGCCCCCTCATGATGAGGAGCCTGATCGGGAGCCCACCAATGGGGAGATGATGCGGATGATGCTTCAGATGATGCAAGTGCAGCAGGGCGTGCTCCTGCAAGTCCAGAATGCTCCAGTTGTTCGAGCTGCTCGGGCAGTTCCGGAGGCCCCTCGTTCCGAGCCAGGAGCGAAGCAGTTTCGAGAGCTGGGTCCTGCATATTTTGATGGTACTGAAGGTCCTCTAGCTGCTGACGAGTGGGTCAGAAATATTGAGGACAATTTGAAGATGTCCAAGGTCAACGAGGTTGGCTGGGTTGACTTGGCGAAGAGGCAGCTGAAGGATAATGCCCGGAATTGGTGGGACGCTGAGGGGGAGCTGTTGGAGGAGACGATATCTTGGGCTACCTTCAAGTCCAGATTTGATGAGGAATATTTTCCGAAGGCTGCCCGGAGAGAGATGTTGCAGCTCTTCATTGATTTGAAGCAGGGGAGCTCGTCGGTGGATCAGTACCACCAGGAGTTCACCAGGCTGAGTCGGTTCGCACCGAAGATGGTGCATGATACTAATGAGAGGGCTCAGAGGTTCCTGCAGGGACTTGCTCTGGAGCTTCAGAGTTTTGTGTCTTCCTCTGATCTGGAGTCCTATCAGAAGGTTCTGATAGCGGTGCGGAGGCAGGAGCTGATTGTGAACCAGAGGAGAGGACATGTTGCTGGAGCTGGGAAGAGGCCTATGGAGCAGGCCAGAGCGGTGGTTAGGCCTGGTTGCAAGCCTAATCAGCCGGTGCAGTTCAAGAGGCCAGGATGGCCTATTCAGAAGACTTGCCATTTCTGTGGCAAGACCGGGCATATCAAGGAGCAGTGTAGGAGATTCCTGGGCCAGTGTATTGTCTGTGGAGATCCTACCCATACCATGAAGGACTGCTCGAAGTCGAAGCAGCCTTGGAGAGCAACTGTTGCAGCACAGCCGTTGCAGCAGAGAACGCCTGTTCCTGCTGGACGTGGAGAAGCTCTTGTTCCACAGAGGCAGGCCTTTCAGCAGGCTTTTCAGCCGAGGCGGCAGGCTTTTCTGATGTCTGAGGTGGAGAGCATGGCTGTGGATGAGGTTATCACAGGTAATCCTCAATCTAGCTGTTCCTTTCTTAGTTAGTTTTGTTTGTTAGATTATGTTGTTTGCTTGTACATGATTGTTTGCTAGAATAGGGCTTGATTGTTAGACTGTTTGTAGGTGTGATTCTGGTGTGCACATTTCCTGCACGAGTCCTCTTTGACTCAGGTGCATTGATGTGCATTTTGGCGCGACGCTTCGTGGAGAAGCATTCCTTGACGACGTCCCCTCTTTCCAAGAGTTGGAATATCATTACAGGGAATGGAGTGGTCTCGGTGAATCGTGGTTGCAATTCTTGCTCGTTGGTGGTCTGTGGACATGAGCTTTACGCTGATTTCATTGTCCACGACATCATCAACGACGATGCGGTCCTTGGGATGGATTGGCTTGCGAGCTTCTATGCTACGATCGACTGTCAGAGGAAGAAGGTGGTGTTCGAGATTCCCGGACATCCGGTATTTGAGTTCAGCCGGGGTAGCAGTTCGCTTGGCCCTGTCAGATTTCGGGCCAGACCGGTGGAGTTTGTGGCAATGCAGATGGAGCTGGAGAGGCCAGCGGTAGTGCGGGACTTCGATGACGTCTTCCCCGAGGAGATGTCTGGATTGCCACCCGATCGAGCTCTCGAATTTTCGATTGATCTTATTCCGGGAGCTCATCCGATTTCAAAAGCGCCCTATCGTATGGCACCCGCTGAGTTGGAGGAATTGCGGAAGCAGCTGGATGAGCTTTTGCAGAAGGGTTACATCAATCCTAGTGTGTCTCTGTGGGGAGCACCGGTGCTGCTGGTGAAGAAGAAGGATGGTTCGTGTCGCATGTGCGTGGACTACAGGGAGCTGAATGCGGTGACCATCAAGAATAAATACCCGTTGCCTCGCATCGTTGATATTTTTGATCAGCTTGGAGGATCGAGGGTATTCTCGAAGTTGGATCTGAGGAGTAGTTATCATCATCTAAAGGTGAAGAAGGAAGATGTTCTGAAGACAGCGTTCAAGACGGAGTATGGACACTACGAGTTTGTGGTTATGCCCTTCGGTGTAACCAACGCTCCCGCAGTTTTCATGAATCTGATGAACCTGATTTTCTACCACTTTTTAGACAACTTTGTCGTTATCTTTATTGACGACATTCTGATCTATTCAAAGTCAGAGGAAGAGCATGCCTCGCACTTGAGGACAATGTTGGAGTTTTTGAGGAAGCATCGTTTGTATGCTAAGTTTTCGAAGTGCGAGTTTTGGCTGCATAGAGTTGCTTTTCTCGGGCATGTGGTGTCTGGAGATGGTATCTCAGTGGATCCCGAGAAGATCAGGGCCATCAGAGAGTGGCCTGTTCCGCAGTCAGCATCTGAGATCCGGAGTTTCCTTGGACTTGCGGGTTACTATCGGAGCTTCATTAAGGACTTTTCCTGTATTGCTGAGCTGATGACCAGATTGACGCAGAAGGATGTACCTTTTGTTTGGTCGGGTGATTGTGAGAATGCCTTTGGTGTTCTGAGGGAGAGATTGACGACTGCCCCTGTTCTTGTTGTGCCTGATCGCAGTGGAGGATTCGAGATCTTTTGCGATGCTTCGGGCACGGGTCTCAGTTGTGTGTTGCATCAGCACGTGCATGTTGTGGCATATGCTTCGCGTCAGCTCAAGACTCATGAGAAGAATTACCCGATGCAAGACTTGGAGTTGGCTGCTGTCGTGTTTGCGCTCAAGATTTGGAGGCACTTCCTGCTGAGTGAGAAAGTGAAGATTTTCACCGATCACAAAAGTTTGAAGTATATTTTTACTCAGAAGGAGCTCAACATGCGACAGCGTCAATGGTTGGAGCTCATGGCGGATTATGAGATCGATTTGCAGTATCACCCCGGCAAGGTGAATGTGGTTCCGGATGCGCTGAGTAGGCTTCCAGCGGTGATGATGTTGACTTCGCAGTGGGGATTGCAGCAGGATTTTTGCGAGTCTGGAATTGAGATTGTTCTTCTTGGGGAGGCTTCTCCGTTGATGTGTATGTAGATACAGTCGACGATCGTGGATCGGATCAAGGCTGGCCAGGCTGGAGATTCAAAGCTGGTGAAGATTCGGGAGTAGGTAGAAGCCGGTCTGCGGACTGACTTTTTGATTCATGAGGATGTCTCGCTGAGGTATGGAGCTAGGTTATGTGTGCCAGCTGGGGATATTAGAGAGGAGTTGCTGGTTGAGGCACACAGTTCGCCGTATTCTGTACATCCTGGTGGGACCAAGATGTACATGGATCTTCGTCTAAACTTTTGGTGGCATGGCATAAAGAGGAGTGTGGCTCGGAGTGTAGCCAAGTGTCTGGTTTGCCAGCAGGTGAAGGCGGAGCATCAGCGTACGGCAGGGTTGCTACAACCGATTCCGATTCCGGAGTGGAAGTGGCAACACATCACTATGGACTTTGTGACTGGACTGCCTCGGAGTCCGAAGCAGAATGACGCGATTTGGGTGATCGTAGATCGATTGACCAAATCTGCACACTTTATTCCATTCCGAGTAGGACAGTCCACTGAGGCGCTAGCAAGGAGATACATGGAGGTAAATTCTTTTTCTCTCCGTCTCTATTTCCTTTTCCTAGATAGATAGTGATGTAACGTGAATCGTGCAGGAGATCGTACGACTTCACAGAGTCCCCGTGAGTATCGTGTCGGACAGAGACACGAGGTTCACATCTCAGTTCTGGCAGAGTTTGCAGAAGAGTTTGGGTACGAGTCTGAGTTTCAGCACGGTGTACCATCCGCAGACGGATGGCCAGTCCGAGAGGACGATTCAGATCTTGGAGGACACGCTGAGGGCGTGCATGTTGGATTTCAAGGGTTCGTGGGAGGACCATCTACATCTGGTAGAGTTCTCTTACAACAAAGGCTTCCAGGCGAGTATTGGTATGTCGACTTTTGCCACGCTGTATGGGAGGAAATGTCGTTCGCCATTGAGTTGGGATGACATTGGTGATCGGGAGCTGTTGGGACCTGAGATGATTGTGGAGGCTGTGGATGTTGTCAGGAACATTCGGGAGAGGCTGAGGATTGCTCAGGACCGTTTTAAGCATTGGGCGGATGCTAAACGCCGTCCTTTGGAGTTTCAGCCAGGCGACCACGTGTTCCTGAAGATTTCCCCGAATCGTGGTGTGATTCGCTTTGGGAAACGGGGGAAGTTGAGCCCGCGATACATTGGACCGTTTGACATTCTGGAGAGAGTTGGCGAGGTAGCCTACCGCTTAGCCTTGCCGCCATCTTTGGAAGGAGTTCACAATGTTTTCCATGTGTCGCAGCTTCGTCGGTACATCAGTGATCCATCTCATGCTGTGGATTTCTCGGAGATCACCGTTCGCCCAGATTTGACGTATGACCAGCAGCCAGTGCTGATTTTGCACAGGCGTCAGAAGTCACTCCGAAACAAGGTTGTTAATCTTGTGAGGGTGATGTGGCGACACGGCTCGCCAGGAGAGTCTACTTGGGAGAGAGAGGATGAGATGCGAGAGCGCTACCCACTTTTGTTCCCGGACACGTGAGTGTTGGGAAATTCTGAGGGCGAAATTTTTCTTAAGTTGGGGAGGATGTAACGACTGGTTTTTCATGTATTTTGGATTATCTATATTATATATATGTTTTGGTGGATTTTCTCCTTATGTGTGATTTTCCGTCTCCGTATCTTTCGTTTTCGTTCGTTTCGTTGTGAATCTTTAGCTTCTTCCTTAGATCGTTGAGTTTGGAGTAAGTCATTCGTGACGACGAGCTTCATATCGCTCATATCTTAGAGATAGGTTGATCTTAGAAGCCGTAGGAATCTTCTTGGAGCTTCGCGCTTCGATTCGAGACTTTTCGTGCACTTTAGTTGGTTCAAGAAGGGGGACCAACCGACTAGATTCCAATCTAGTCGGTCAGGAACTCTTCTGGAACCGACAGTTCATTAAATCAATTATTCAGGAGTTACTGTTTACTCTTAGTCGGTCTAAGAACAACCACCGATCGACTAGATGTGAAACTAGTCGGTCAGAACTTGCTCTCAGACCGACTAGTTCCTTTGATTAATTTCACCTAAGTTACTGTTTATCGTTAGTCGGTCTAAGAACATTTTTCGACCGACTAGGTTGCAAACTAGTCGGTCAGCCATTGTTCTTTAACCGACTAGTTCATTAACCATTTTGACGACCGAGTTACTGTTTGCTCTTAGTCGGTCACAGTTGGTCGACCGACTGACTAGTTCTTAAACTAGTCGGTCAGCAGCTCTTCTTTGACAGACTAAATGACCCCGAAACCCTAGGTTTCATTTCCGCCGCCGTTTCATTTCCTATTTAAACCCTTCGATTCTTTTACTCTTTCTTCATTCTTCTGAGCCCATTTCTTCCCCAAATCATCCTCCAACATTCCCCAAGCCATTTCTTCTTCCTCGGAGCTTCCCTCTCGCCATTCTTGCACCGGCCACTCCCCTAGGCCGCCGGCCAACCTCGTAACCCCGAAATCCCAATTTCTCCAGATTTTTCCCCCATTTCCAGATCTGAGCCATAGTTCTCTGGATCGTTCTTCCGTTTCCGTGCTTGCTCGGCATCGTTCTTCCGCTACGATACGGTTAGTAAATCGATCCTTTAATATTCTCATAACCCACAATGGTGATTTTGTTAAACCCTAATAAAACTGGATTGGATGTTGTTCTAATATTGTTTTGCCATGACATCGATCCCATCTCCGTATTTAACATTTTGTGACGTGCCTCGTTGATCGTCATCCTTGGTACCAGGCAAGTGAAACTTGCCACTTAGGGTTTTAGGCCATGCCTTAGGCCATTTGCTTGTTGTAGGCGTAAAAGAGACTAGGCGACGAAATGATACTCGCCTAGGCGCATATTTCAGGATCTAGCTTGACAACGAGGCTAGATCCGACTTCTTTTAATTATTTGCATCTTATCTGTCATCCATGCATCTTATCTGTCATGTTTAAATTCAATTAACGGTACGCGAATTATCTGTACATGCCATGCTATCCATGTTGAATGTTGCATTCGTAGCACACGCTACATTACTTGTACTACTTGATCCGGCTAGGCACCCGTTATGTGGGCATAACCCTATGCCATACGTGTTAAAAACACTTCCTGGCTCGTGATCCAGAAGCGAGCATTACGTGTTCGGGGGTAATGCCCTGGCTCGATACACGTGGAGGGGTAGGGATAAACGGTCACTTGAGCTTAGGAGTTGGCCCGATCAGCCACTCTAGCCAACAGATGGAATCTCTGTGCACGACGTGTTTACTTTACTTGATTTACTTGACTTGTACTTGTCCGTGTTTATACTTGTAAAACTTGTCTTCCATACCATACTTGCCATGCTATGCATCATACTATAACTGCTAGGTTGTTAGTTTACCTTCCTTTCAGTTTCCTTGCCCAAGTATTTTAGACTTGCTGACATGTGCCCTTTACTCTTTTGGGTGACACATGTTAGATCCTGAGCCTGAGGTTGCTGCTGAGGACGTGGTGTTTGCTGACGCTGAGTCAGAGCCCGCGTTCATCGAGGAGTTTGAGGACACGGGAGATCAGTCGTAGAGACTGTTTATGTTGTTGTTTAGACTGATTTAGTTGTCGGTGCGTAGCACCAATACTTTGTTCGTGTTGGCTTTTGTCGGCCATGTTTGGGTCTAGACTCTTTCTTTTAGCCTGGTGGCTTCTCTGTGATGTTGAATATTATTGTGGACAAATTCTGAGATTGGTTGACTTTTATCAGTCTCCTTTGCCATATTATTATTATTATCTTTGTTCCGTTTGCATTTACAGGGACCTGCATATATTCAGATTTGACGCTTATGGCGTGTAGCTACACAGCTCCACGTCTGTGCGGACCTTCTCACGTCTCGCCTCCAGTTTCGAGAAGCGGGGCGTGACCATAGTCTTGGATGAGCACTAGGAATTTATATTTGATACCACCCATCAGGGAGGTTGATCAAAAGATTAACCTATTCTTTATTGTTCAACTGGTAGTCATGTAACCATATATATGACATTACCAAATTTAGAGAAGATTCTGAACCAATTTTAAGTAGTTCTTAGATGCAGGCTATATTAGACCATCAAAAGCTCATTTCAAAGCACTATTTAAAAAGAAACACAATGTGTTAGTGAGCAAGTGAATCGATGTTTAGGCCTAAACAAGATCAAAGTGAAAAACAAATATCCAATTCAGTTATTCAACATGCTAGGTCAGGTAAGATACTTCACCCAACATAACCTTAGATCGGGGTATTATCGGGTGTGAATCACCACGGGGAACAAGCCGAAGAACGTGCGTATTCTATAAATTCCTAGTTATATTGTTAAGCCTCACTGATGTACTGATGATATTTTGCACCTTGATAGAGTCATTTCTCAATCGCTTTATTATGATTTACTTGGATGATGTCATGATCTACAACTAATCCATTTTAGAACATATAGAGCATTGAGGCCAATGTGATGGAAATTGAATTCCACCCCAAGTGATTTTGATGATGAACACACCAAATGAAAGCTTAAGTATACTAACTACATTACACTTAAGATGTGCAGAATATGCCAAGCTTTACTCATACTCAAAGGAGCACAAATCTACGCTCAAAGATAAGGACAAACGTGGCTAAGTCATATGATGAAGTTCGAGCTCAAATAGAACAAGAAGCTCAAGTGAAGCTCGCATCCACTTCATCAAAATTGATCAAGCTTCCGATCCTAAGTCTTTAGTGAGTGTGTCGTGTCTCTTTAGGGTATTTGTCAAAGCCAAATTATATAGACAAAACACACGCACACAAACAATTTGAAAAAGCTTTCTTGAAAATCTTTTTATATCTTCAAAAATATTTTAAAGAGCTTTCTCTAGTCATCCTATAACTTCCGTAGTGAAACTCCACACACCCTGGAGTTAACTACCTGTCTGACTAGAAGTGTTGCAGGAAAAACTCCTCTGGGAGTCGACTACCAACAGTAGGGAGTCGACTACCAGCTGAGATTCGAGATTCCCTGAAACATTCTGGGAGTCGACTACCTACTTGAGGGAGTCGACTACCAGCTGTAAAAATTCTGACGTTTTTGAATTTGAATTTTGAAATTCGTTGAGCAATTTACTCCGTGATTTTTGGGACAAAAGTCAAAGAAAATTTGAATTTCAAATCCCAGAATTTTCCCTATAAATAAGAGCTAATTTCATTTGAGAAACACAACAACAATTATTGAAAATCAAATCTCTTGTGCAAACGCTCTTCGATTCAAAGCTCTCATTTTTTCTAGCCAATTTGATTTTATTTGTGATCTTGCAATATTTTATTATCAACTTCTTTTAAGATCATATTCTTGTTTTTATTGGCTAAAACGTTTTTCAAAGTCCTTATTACTATTCTCTTTATTTTATTTAAAGGATTCTTTGAAAAAGCTATAGATCTAGATCACAAAAGATTTTATCTTGTATCTTTGTGTGATCTAGACTTTTATTCTATCAAGCCACTGCACAAATTTGTTTATCTTTGATTGGCTATAGAATCGGGTGTAAAAACCAATCTCCATCAATTTATTGTGGTGTATTGGATATAAGTTTCATTGTGTTGTTGTTAGAACACTAGACAAGTCTAGGTGTTGCCAGTCGGAAATCCTGGTTGAGACTATGTCGTTGGAAATCCTAACGAGTGAAGTTAGGTAATTGTATTTGCCAAGGCAGATAATGGAAAATCTCGTACCGGATTGGTCGGGGACTGGACGTACCCGGGTTGCGGGGAACCAGGATAAAATCGCTTGTCTTTGCGTTTGTTTTTCTGTGATTGTTTATATTTCTTGTACAAGCATTTTTTCATTTGCTAATCTTATATCTTTGTAATTCCTTGTTTATTTATTATTGCAAAGATTGTTTATTTAATTCCGCTGTGAAAAGATCTCTCTGTAAAAGATTTATATCTGATTGTAATCTTTTCTCTATCATATTTGTAAGATTACTTTGTTGATTAAGAACCAAGCGTAGATCACTCTACTTGGCTTCTTAGGCAACATTAGAAGGGTTTTAATTAACGATCGAAAAAGGTTTATTATATACACAACACTATTCAACCCCCCCTTCTAGTGTTGTTTGCCATCCACAGGATCCAACACTTGGTATCAGAGCGAGGCTACAAAGGTGATGGCGTCAACATCCTTTCACTCTGAAGGACTGAATACCATGCGACCACCACTGTTCAATGGAACCAACTACGCAAGCTGGAAGATCCGAATGAAGACTCACCTAGAGTCATTAGACATTGAAGCTTGGACCATTACTAAAGTCCCGTACATCGCACCTACCGACGTTGAGTTTGGGAAATGGTCCGACGACGACAAGAAGAGAGCTAATCTCAATGCAAAAGCAAGGAATGCACTATTTTCACCGTTACAGGAAATGAGTTCAATCGAGTCTCCCAATGTGAGACAGCACACCAAATATGGCATACTCTTCAGGTAAGTCATGAAGGAACCGAAAAGGTAAAAGAATCCCGCATAAATGTTTTACATTCTAAATTTGAATCCTTTAAAATGGAAGAAGGAGAGAGTATCACCGATGTGAATACTTGTTTTACTAATATTACAAATGAGCTCGCAGGAATAGGAAAGAAACTTTCTGAATATGAGCAGGTAATGAAGATACTAAGATCCCTCCGGCCCGAATGGAAGGGAAAGACAACCGCCATCCGAGAAGCTCATAATGTGAAAGATCTCACCATTGAAGAACTAATGGGAAATCTCATGGAATATGAGATTGAGCTTGATGAAGACAAGAAGATCGAAGAAAAACCAAAGAAGAAGAATCTCGCGTTCAAAGCCCAAGAGGAAGATTCCGATTACACGGACAAAGAAGATCATATCGCGTTCATCTCAAAAAACTTTAAAGAGTTCATCACAAGTAAGTATGGAAAACGATCTTTTAGACCCACTAACGGTATTATTTGTTTTGGTTGCAACAAACCAGGGCATGTCAAGAGAGACTGTCCATTGGAGAGAAACAATCGTGATTCCAGAGATCGTGGGAAGAACAAAGACAATAATGAAAAGCGAAACAACGGAAGAAACAAATTCCGCCGACCAAAGAAGGAAGCTTACGCAGCATTCGATCAGAGCGACGATTCCTCATCCGATGAATCCTCAGAGGAAGATAGTGATGAAAGAAGAGAAACAGCACACATGTGCTTCATGGCATCCACATCCTCCAAGGTAAGCACACATCATGATTCATCTAGCGACAATGATTCGTCATCAAGTGATGATGAAGACATGGATTATAAGGGAGCATATAAGGAGCTATGCAAAATGCATGAAAAGCTCATAAAAGAACATAGAAGAACACTTAGAAATATTAAAAGGGATACTAAAGAAAAAGAAGAAATCATTAAAGAAAATAGTCTTCTTAAAGAAAAGAATGATCTTTTGCAAAAAGATATGTCTTTAGTAAATGAAAAGGTTGAGAATCTGAATAATCTTCTCGTATCTGTCAAAAACAAATACGAAGCTACGATGAAAATTATTGAGAATTTCAACAAAGGAAAAGGGAAGCTAGATAGTCTAATAAATAATCAAAAAGCCTCATCTAGCAAAACCGGACTCGGTTATGATTCACGTCATACCAAGAAACGGGTTAAGCATACTAGGATGCATCATTCTAACAATAATGTTTTGAGCATCTGGATACCAAAGAAACTATCTGATCAACGAAGGAAAAGGTACGCTATTGACTTTGTTCAGCAAGTTCATTAAAACAAAAATTACAAATACATTGTTCATGAGGGAACTAAACCATACTGGGTTTGGCTTCCTAAAGACTAACCTCTCGGACTCAAAAAAAGGGGAGTACCATAAACGTTTTATTTTTTTCAGGTACTCCAAAGAAATGAAAGGAAGGAAACAAGGTCAAACGCTTTGCAAAAGAATCAACATCAACAATTTTCTTGCGCAACTCAATTTTTTATTATATATATGATTAAAATTGATTGAATAAATATTTTTTACTTTGATCTTATGTATTTGTGGTATACTCCTAAAAACATTTTTTTTGTGTTCAGAGATCGCACTCAACCTGGATCAAAAACCCCTCGGGATGAGAAAACGACTCAACCCAGTAGGGAGTCGACTACCTCCATGAGGGAGTCGACTACCAGGGTATATGCGAAAATCTAGGTTCATTTTTGACTATCTCCTAATGGGTTCTATTGAGTAATTGGGTTCATATCCTCAAGGTAACTTATACCCAATAAACTAGAACTTCATCCTAACCCTTCATCTCTTGATCCTAAGGCCCTCTTTCCTCTCCATCTTTCATCCAAAGATTAAAACCCCCAAGAGAAAACCCTAGGTAGCCGACTACCCCATTTGTTCCCCCTCTCTTGAGAACTCTCTTGGTGCTTGGTTCATTTGAAGCTACTTCAAACTTCATCTCTTCCAAACTTCACCAAAGGCAAAATTTTTTACTCCATGCTCTTTATTTCATTACTTCTTTTTTCTTGCCTATCTTGCATTGTAAAAATACTGTTTTTACTCTTTCTAGATGCCTATCAAAGGAATTTTCACCAAGAAGAGAAAAACATCCTCTGAAATTGATTCTGAAAAAGAAACCATTCTACCTATCTCTTCAGAACCACTACTTATGAACAATTCGTTAAGGTCACTAAGAAACCCATCTTGCATGAACATTTTGTTAAGCTTAATGATGTTATAAATTATGGCATTGATAGCTTGCTTGATTTCCAGAACTTGGCCAACCTATTCTCATCTGAAAATACTTATCTTTGCTACCCTAGGCTTGTGCACTTATTCTATGCCAACATGGACTACGATCTTGCTAAAAGCCGTTTCATAACCAAAGTCCTTGACACCAAGCTTGCCATTACTGTCAAATCTCTAGGAGAAGCCCTAGGAATCCCATATTCCGGCATGCTTCTTGATAAAATTGAAATGACTGAAGGAAATATTTTAGAGAGAATGTATTTGCCAGGACGACATTTTCAGACTAAACTGCCATGTAGTGATCTTCGCTATCCGGCAAGAATTTTGGCAAATATATTAT
Organism: Scilla litardierei; assembly: GCA_030789695.1. Lineage (NCBI taxonomy): Eukaryota > Viridiplantae > Streptophyta > Magnoliopsida > Asparagales > Asparagaceae > Scilla > Scilla litardierei. Next base: position 261,377,064 of record CM061133.1, read on the forward strand.
CCTATAATATCACTCAAAAATCTGGAAGTCATTCGATCTTATCAGAAAAACAAGCCAAATGCATCTATGCTATACTAGGTAACATTCGCATCAATTGGGCCAAAGTTATCATGGATTCTATACTTGCTTCATCTTCTTCAAATAAACCATCTTCCACTTTAGCTCATGGGCACTATCTCACTATATTGTTTATTAGCTATAATGTGCCTTTGGATCATGAAACCTCTATTCTAGAACCGGCTTGAGTTTTTGATGTTCATGCACTTGGGAGAATGAATCTTCACCATGACCTTGATGAGAACATCCCTGAAGAAAAACTTGCAGCTGAAGGAGGATCCTCATCCTCTAGGAAAGGTAAGAAAATTGTGGTTTCAGATTCTGAAGAAGAAGAAGAAAGAGAAGAAGAAAAAGGAAGCGAAGAATAAGAAGAAGAAGAAGCACCGGCATATATTCTTGAACTTCAAGAAATGCTTCTAAAGAAGATTGGAAAATTGAAGATCTCACAAGAGAAAGGATTTGAATTTCTCAATCAAAAGGTGGACGACCTCAAGGAGATCGTCGTGAAAAGCAACAAGATGACTGAGGAAACGCTTGTTATGATCCTTGAAGAGATCAAGGAACTGAAGAAGAACAGCGGTCATCCTTAGCTTCATGAACTTAGCTTCATAAACAATGATTCTCTTTCAAAACAATGATTCTCAAAAATATTATGGCTTGTAATAACTTTTATGTCGTGTGATGCTAGCTATTATGAACTTATCTACTATGCAATACTTAGTTGTTCCTATGAACTAACATCTCTCTTGCAGGCATATGAAATTGAATTCCTCTCCTAATTATTTTATAAAAAAAATTATTTCTTTTGTTGATGACAAGGAGGAGAAAAATATATGAAATGCAAAAATGAAATTATGTGAATTGTATTGCTAACAGCTTCGATGCAGGGGGAGAACCACATCAAAGCAGGGGGAGTAAGTACACTTTCATGAATCTCATTTTTTTACTTCATTTTTCATTTGGGTGTCATCATCAAAAAGGGGGAGAGTGATGGAAATTGAATTCCACCCCAAGTGATTTTGATGATGAACACACCAAATGAAAGCTTAAGTATACTAACTACACTACACTTAAGATGTGCAGAATATGCCAAGCTTTACTCATACTCAAAGGAGCACAAATCTACGCTCAAAGATAAGGACAAACGTGGCTAAGTCATATGATGAAGTTTGAGCTCAAATAGAACAAGAAGCTCAAGTGAAGCTCGCATCCACTTCATCAAAATTGATCAAGCTTCCGAAGACATGTCCTAAGTCTTTAGTGAGTGTGTCGTGTCTCTTTAGGGTATTTGTCAAAGCCAAATCATATAGACAAAACACACGCACATAAACAATTTGAAAAAGCTTTCTTGAAAATCTTTTTATATTTTCAAAAATATTTTAAAGAGCTTTCTCTAGTCAGCCTATAACTTCCGTAGTGAAACTCCACACACCCTGGAGTTAACTACCTATCTGACTAGAAGTGTTGCAGGAAAAACTCCTCTGGGAGTCGACTACCAACAGTAGGGAGTCGACTACCAGCTGAGATTCGAGATTCCCTGAAACACTCTGGGAGTCGACTACCTACTTGAGGGATTCGACTACCAGCTGTAAAAATTCTGACGTTTTTGAATTTGAATTTTGAAATTCGTTGAGCAATTTACTCCGTGATTTTTGGGACAAAAGTCAAAGAAAATTTGAATTTCAAATCCCAGAATTTTCCCTATAAATAAGAGCTAATTTCATTTGAGAAACACAACAACAATTATTGAAAATCAAATCTCTTGTGCAAACGCTCTTCGATTCAAAGCTCTCATTTTTTCTAGCCAATTTGATTTTATTTGTGATCTTGCAATATTTTATTATCAACTTCTTTTAAGATCATATTCTTGTTTTTATTGGCTAAAACGTTTTTCAAAGTCCTTATTACTATTCTCTTTATTTTATTTAAAGGATTCTTTGAAAAAGCTATAGATCTAGATCACAAAAGATTTTATCTTGTATCTTTGTGTGATCTAGACTTTTATTCTATCAAGCCACTGCACAAATTTGTCTATCTTTGATTGGCTATAGAATCGGGTGTAAAAACCAATCTCCATCAATTTATTGTGGTGTATTGGATATAAATTTCATTGTGTTGTTATTGGAACACTAGACAAGTCTAGGTGTTGCCAGTCGGAAATCCTGGTTGAGACTAGGTCGTTGGAAATCATAACGAGTGAAGTTAGGTAATTGTATTTGCCAAGGCAGATAGTGGAAAATCTCGTACCGGATTGGTCGGGGACTGGACGTACCCGGGTTGCGGGGAACCATGATAAAATCGCTTGTCTCTGCGTTTGTTTTTCTGTGATTGTTTATATTTCTTGTACAAGCATTTTTTCATTTGCTAATCTTATATCTTTGTAATTCCTTGTTTATTTATTATTGCAAAGATTGTTTATTTAATTCCGTTGTGAAAAGATCTCTCTGTAAAAGATTTATATCTGATTGTAATCTTTTCTCTATCATATTTGTAAGATTACTTTGTTGATTAAGAACCAAGCGTAGATCACTCTACTTGGCTTCTTAGGCAACATTAGAAGGGTTTTAATTAACGATCGAAAAAGGTTTATTATATACACAACACTATTCAACCCCCCCTTCTAGTGTTGTTTGCCATCCACAGGATCCAACACTTGGTATCAGAGCGAGGCTACAAAGGTGATGGCGTCAACATCCTTTCACTCTGAAGGACTGAATACCATGCGACCACCACTGTTCAATGGAACCAACTACTCAAGCTGGAAGATCCGAATGAAGACTCACCTAGAGTCATTAGACATTGAAGCTTGGACCATTACTAAAGTCCCGTACATCGCACCTACCGACGTTGAGTTTGGGAAATGGTCTGTCGACGACAAGAAGAGAGCTAATCTCAATGCAAAAGCAATGAATGCACTATTTTGCGCCGTTACAGGAAATGAGTTCAATCGAGTCTCCCAATGTGAGACAGCACACCAAATATGGCATACTCTTCAGGTAAGTCATGAAGGAACCGAAAAGGTAAAAGAATCCCGCATAAATGTTTTACATTGTAAATTTGAATCCTTTAAAATGGAAGAAGGAGAGAGTATCACCGATGTGAATACTCGTTTTACTAATATTACAAATGAGCTCGCAGGACTAGGAAAGAAACTTTCTGAATATGAGCAGGTAATGCAAGGGATAATCACAACACAGAAAATAGACAAGCGCAAACACATAGATTTATCCTGGTTCACCTAAACCCCAGGCTATATCCAGTTCCAAGTCCCACTTGGATTTTCCACTATTATAACACCTCTTCCCAAGTGGTTTTTTTACACCTAATCTCTTCCCAAGAGAATTACAACTTACCACTTATCACCTCTTTCCAAGAGGATTTTATCTTACAAAGGATACAATTTACCTATAGCCTTGCTTGAAGCCTTGAGTGCCAATGTGTAGTGGCTATAGTGGGTCTTGATATAAAAAGATAGGATTTAGGATTTGAGAGATCAAGGACTTTTAGGCAAAGAAGATTGAAAAACTTTTAGGAATATTTGGCTAAGAGGGGATTGAAAACTTCTTTTTGCTCAAAACAGTTTTTCTTTGAAAAATATTAATCAAAACTTCCTACTAAAACCAAAACCAATCCCATATATATTAGGGTGAATTCTACACAACACAAATCTCCCAAATCGCTCCTCTAATGGCTATAAATGACTCTATGTAGAAATCAAGGAAACAATCAATTTTTTATTGTTGCGGGTCTGGGAGTCGACTCCTATACAAATGCGTGTCGACTTCTGGGTCCAGGAGTTGACTACACTATCAACATGAGTTGACTATTGGCAACTTCCAGTAAGTCTCTTAAGACTCTGTATACATAGTGGTCCACTCTTATGGTTTTGGTAGTCGACTCCTAACACTGATACCTATGATACATGTTTTAAAACATACAAAATGATTTTCAAAACTATTTTTAAAAACATTTTACGTGTGTTTCTAAGTGTATCTGAATTTCTAAAAGACTTCAACAAGCTAAGACAAAGAAAAGAAAAAATACATCAAAAATAAATATTTACATTGAAGTCCTTTGATACATTCTTGACTCCTTAAGCTTCTTGTCTAGCTCCAATTGATCCTTGGTCTTATTGAGCTCATTAATCCATTGAGTGCTTCTTTAATTTGCCTTAAGCACTTATATCTACACTCATAGATATTAGATGATCAGTTTACTCATCATCAAAACTACACATGGTGAGACTCAATATATCAACATTATCCCCTTTTGATGATGCCAAACATACATGCATAATAATGAAAATACTTGCCCAACCTGCAACTCATCATGTTAATAACCAAATATATGCTCTAGATACCAAGTGTTGCAATCATATATGATTTATATGATCATGCATGTGCATCTAATACCTCTTCCCCTTTTGTTATCATTAAAAAGTATATGCAATAAAGTGTTCTCTCTCCCTTTTGAAAAACAAAAATCTTTTGAAAATGTTCACCCCCTAATGGAAATATCTCTCTCCCTAGCTATATGCAAGAATGAGCCTAATGTGTGTGACTCAATATCAAGTGTTCTATAAATAGGGATGCATGATACCCAGAGTTTATAAGAATACCATGTATTGAAATAAGAATATGAACAATTTATCAAATAGTGAAAATTTTATCACGAGTTGAAATAAGTAAATGCCATAAATACTTATCTCTCCCTATATATTTTCTGATCACTTTTGATCCTCACCCTGAAATTATGCATATTTTTGGAGGCTTGCTTCTAATACCATCATGAATACCCAAAAAAAATCATAAATTCTTGGTACTCTTTACTTTTGAGTCCATGGGAGTAGACATCAAGCAAAAATATCAACCAATGGGGAACCAAACCCATTCGGGTTTTAACTTTTCATTACAATAAAATCTGTAATCCCTACTAAAATGAACAGTGTTCATAAAACTAGAAATGTATTCATCCATCATTTGGACGGTCCCTCTCTTGGGAAGACGGTCCCTTTCTTGGGAAGATGGTTCCTCTCTTAGGTATCCAAACTTTGACGCATTCATTTTTAGTTTTATGAACTCCAGATGGATGATGAGTAGCCTTAACATTTTGATGGGTCTTGTCATACCTTAAGCCAAATTTGCTATAAGAGTGTATTTGTGAGCTAATTAAATCATCTAATTTTTCTTTACCTTTATTAAACCTAGCAATATTTCTACACAAATCCTCGTGCTTTGCCTTAATGGCAATGCTGGTATTTTCTAGGTCACTAAACCTATCACATAGGTCATTATATTGTACACTAAGCTTCATATTCTTTTCTTCTAATTCATTATTCTTGCTGTTCAATTTTATGTTTTCTTCACTAATCTTTCATAATTCAAGATTAAAAGTACTAGTATTACAATCTTTATGCTTTTTCTTGAGAGCTAGAAGTTTTCTTAATTTATTCTCCTATTTGGCAGGAAGCTTGCGATACTCTTCCTCCCAATCACACTTATCATCATTAGAACCACTATCACTATTGTTACGGGTCAAATCCGCCTAACAATGAGATTTGTAGTTAATGGAAATCACGGGTACAATGATTACAAGTTTAGGGTTTATGGCGAGGTTAGCACGACTCGGAACACGCGTTGGGTGTGAAGGATTCAAGGTCGCCTGAAGGTCACCCAAGATTGCCGTCTCCTGGTAGCTGAGGCGAGCTTCCTGCGACAATAGCAACTCGTCAGAAAGGCGGAGCTGGTTGTCAGCCCATAGCATCTCCGATGCTTAAGTCAGTGAAAGACTTGTAATAAGTGTGTCGAACACACTTGGCAATCTTCAGGTAGATCGACGAAACGAGGCGAGCATATGAGGAAGCCACAGATATATGGGAGATATCAGACCTTGAATATTGGAAAGGAGTTAAAGATTTCAACTATACAACCCCCTCCTTGGTGGCTAGAGGGGGGTATTTACAGGGTTGAGAGGCGGTTGCTCGTCGTCCAATCAGCCGTCGAGTCAGTTTAACTGGAGCGCATGTGGAGAAGTGATAGGTCGGCGGGGGCTGTCAGAGATATTTATGCATTAATGGGTGTCAGACTGTGTCACGCACCTTAATGAGACGCAATGGATGTCCATCAGTTCTTGCCCTTAATCTCTGGCATTAATGGGGGGTAGGTGGCCCTACGTCACACTGTCAGAGATATTTATGCCAGGCCACCCCTGGGGAGAGTTCAGATCGACGACCAAGCTTGGTGCCTTTGGACTACTTGACCATGCTTCCTACGGGGAGAGTGGGCGACCTTCTTACCGGTATGTCGAGCTTATCGATCGGGTAGGTGAGCTTCTTTGGTTGACCCTGATAGCGAGTTTACCGCTCGGTAAGGCGAGCTTTCCAATGTCACGGTGACCTTTCGCTTGGGCTTCAAATGAATGGGCCTCAATTACATGGGCCGGCCTTAAGGTCGTAACAATTGACCCCCGTCATTCGAGCTCGAAGCGACAAGCCTGGCTCAGCTCAGATGGCATCGCACTTGCATTGGTTGAGAGCTGGTCAGCAGCATTTAATTCGATCTGACTGTCGGGTCGCTTGGTCATGATGGCGATTCGGTGATGGGGAGAAATCGAGGCGTCTAACCGCTAAGGGGGTGACGCGTGGCTGACGTGATTGGGGGGAGAAGTCGTGGCACCAGCCTAGTCCTGATCAGATCTTTCCATATGGCCCACGTCTGACGGCTGAGATCGCCCGACTCTTCCTATAAATAGGGATGAAGGGGCAGCGGGAGAGAGCTTTCTCAAAAATTTTTGAAATTTCGACTTCTACCCTTCATTGCAGAGAGCAGTCACCGTCGATCGTCGGTCATAGTCGTCCGTTTATCCGTCAGGGCTCCGTTCATCTGCTTTGTTCTAGGTACTCTCTCGATCCGCCCAATGCCTTCGTCTGCTTCGAATTCCTTCTTTGAGCAGTGGTTCGTCGAGATTGGTGGGGGTGGTGCTGCTGAATTGGATCTGGTGGTGTCGGAGGCGCCATCGATGTCTTGGCTGAAACAGCGGGAGGAAGACATGGTGGTCGAGCATGCAGTCGCTTCGTCGTTGGGGATCAAGAGTGACCCCAAGAAAGGAAAGGCACACATGTCAGCCGCCAAGGTCGTAAAAGGTAGCGGAGTCACGACCGTGGTCCCTGCTGAAATCTTGGCCCAGTTGTCTCAACTGTTTTCCTCCGCCATCCCTGAGATCCGCTCCAACTTCATCCGGCCCCCCTTACACAGTTCACCTACCCGAACTCAGCGAGTGTGTATGCTCCCCAAGGGATAACGAGGTCAGCGTATACTACCTGACCTTCGACTTCGAACTCTGCTTCCCGCTCCATCCCTTCATCCTTCTCGTCCTTCACTTACTCGAACTCCCACTCTTTCAATTGATGCCAAACTCCATCAGTTCGATGGTCGGCTTCCTCGTCCTCTGCTCTGCCAGCGGCATAAGTCTGACGCTGTCGCTCTTCCAATACTTCTATGAGGTGAAGAGGAAGGGGGCGTACTACTACGTCTGCGCGAGGAGGGGTCGGCCTCTCGTCCTCGAGATGCCAGGCAAAGTGAGGGACTAGAGAGAGAGGTTCGTCTTCGTCTCGACACCGGTGGACTTGGCTCTGAGGTCAAACTGGGGGACTCTGAATCCCTCAGTGAATGCCGAAGTGGTCCTTGAGGGGAGCGATCTTGAGAATGCCAAGATCCTGGAGGAGATCCCCAGGGAGAGTAGGGTATTGAAGGAGCTGATCAAGGACGAGCAGCTGGCCTGGCACGTCTGGCTCAAAGGTACTTCGAGCTTTGCGAACAACTTTCGATATGCTCACCCTGATCTATCTTTTTTTTGCAGGCGCGACCATGAGTCTTTCAATGGAGGAGGTCATAAAGATGGTGAGGGATGCTGCGTCTAAGTAGCCGCCGACCAAGGGTAAGGGCAAGCAGCACACACCCAAGAGCTCGACGTAGGCCTGGTAGAAGCAGAGCCAGGAGGTGGCGGCCACCGCTTGAGTCGAGAAGGAGGATTGGAGCAAGAAGCCAAGGAAGGAGCTCGCGACAGCCGCTCACACTTCCCACACCAGTGAGGCGACGTCAGGGGGACTCATCAATCTCGACCCGACTGAGCCTGAGACTAACCTCACGGCCGTCGGGTCGTAGGGCTCACCGATCGCAGCCGTCCCCATCAGTTCGGCCTCCCCTTCGCAACCTTTGGCTGGGCCTGCCAAAACGAGTCGTGCTCCAGTTGTGCACTGGCCCTTTGGGTGCCTGCCATTCGGGCTGGGAAAGCCGGCCTACCTGATCTGTGAGGCGGTGCTTTCGACCTTCAAGTCGCAGAAGGAGGAGATCCTTGCCCTCGCTCCGAAGAAGTTCGTCGTGCCACGCTACCCGGTGGGTGCCCACGAGTCCGTCTTCGATGAGGCCGGGGTAGCAGCTCGCCTGGCAGAGAACATCACTTTGCCGAGGGACCGAGAGTCCCTGGCAAATTTGATGCCGAACGCCTCTGTGATACGGCCATCTGGCACGGCATGCAGGTTCGTTGCACTCTCTATCTGCCTTGCCGATTTTTCTTCTTGTTAGTTGTGCTTACGAATTTGGTTCTTTCTGTAGGTGATGGCCGCACTGGTGTCCCTCCAGCCACACGTGTCGGCGGTGGGCAAGGCCGAGGCCGCCCTGGCGAGGAAGGTGGACAAGCTCAAGGCAGTTGAGGCGAAGCTGAAGGACGTCACCGCGAAGTTGACGAAGGTCCGGGGGTATTATAAGACCCAGAAGGAAGAAACTGCCAAGCTGGAGAAGGTCGCTGTGGAGCCGGAGGGGAGGGCCAATGACAAGGAGGCCCGGAGGGTCGTTGCCGAGAACCTCCTAGCCTCAGAGAAGGAGGAGGTCATGACGAAGACCGTCAAGCTGGAGCTGCGGATCGCCGAGCTGGCGAAGGTTGACCTGAACAAGGTCAGGGCTCATGCCGTCTGCCAGTACCAGGTCGATGAGCTTGTCCCTGCCCTGATGGCCATGAGGGCTGAGGGCTTCAACGAGGGTCTGGAGGCCGACCTGGAGAGGGCCAAGGCGAGGTTGGAAAAGCTCTACCCCAACCTAGAGATTGACTTCGCCTGCTTGTCGGTGGCCTTTGATGATGAAGCAGAGGCTTCCCATGCCATCGACGTCGAGATGGCAGAGAATCCGGCTGGTGGCAACTAGGGAGGTGACCAAGCAGACTCCCAGGTCCTGGGAGGTGGCGGCCAAGAGGGTGGCGGCCAAGTTGAGGCACCGTAGGCCGGGGGCCGTCAATGTATGGCCGGCCCTGAGGCCGAGCTTGGAGTCTTTTTTTGTAACATGCAGTGTAAATATTAAATGAAATGAAATTAAAATTTTTGGTTTACTGTCGTTATTTGTTTGCCTTGTTTGCTTGCTGCTGTTTGTTCTGTGCTTTGTGTCTTTGTATGTGTATGCCCCCAACATTCGGCATGGATGAGCTTAGGATCGAGGAGAGGCAGAATGTTGTAGAGTTTGGTAGATCGTGGGAGTGACTTTTGCATGTCAGTTGGCGAATTTCCTTTATAGGTCGTCGTTGTAGTTTTTGTGAGGGGAGATTTGGTAGCTCGCTTGTGCCCTTGGAGCCTTTCGGGGGCCGAGCTGCCCCGGATCTTGGAGAGGACAAGTCAGAGCCGGAGCCCCTCTAGTCCCACTCGGAACCTTTCAGGGGGGGATTAGGGGCGAGCTGCCCCGCATTTTGGAGAGGAAACTTCAGAGCCAGAGCTCCTCTAGTCCCCCTCGGAGCCTTTCGGGGGTCGAGCTGCCCTGGATCTTAGAGAGGGCAAGTCAAAGCCGGAGCTCCTCTAGTCCCCCTTGGAGCCTTTCGGGGGCCGAGCTGCCCCGGATCTTTGCTTGTGGCGAGGTAGCTCGCTCCCAATGTTTGAGCCGACCTTGATCTGTGACTTTATCTACTTGGTCGTCCCATAAGAGCTTGAGCTTTCGTGTGCATAGCCGAGCTATGACCTACGACTCACACACAAAAGAAAGGGGCGAAGAGTAGATGAGTCGAACGACAACGAGACTTCGGAGATATAGCAACCTGTGATTTCCTTTAGGGTCATCTTGTGAGAGCTGAGGCTTTCGAAAGTTTGACTGACCTTCAAGAAGGTGCAACTGAGCCGGGCTAGGGCGCTCTTAATTTCGGAGCGGGGATGAAATTAACATTCAGACAACTCTTTGAGTGTACAAGCACAAAAATATTTTATTGGAAATATCTATTGAATGTACAAGCAAACACATTTATTGAAAGTATTTGAGCAAATGCTCGGCGTTCCAGGGATGGGCTAGCTCCTCGCCTTCCATGGTCACCAAAATATAGGTCGTCGGTCCCACAACGTTTGTTATGGTGTAGGGGCCTTTCCATTTTGCGGAGAGCTTTCCTCGACGGCCGATCTCCGGTCTGAAGGTTGCGTCCAGAAGGACGAGGTCACCGACTCTGAAGCTCCACTTCCGGACGCGGGAGTTGTAGTACCTCGCCATCCTTTGGCTGTGCTTGATTAGATTTGTTAGTGCACGATCCCTTACCTCGTCGATGAGCTCGATGTTGATGTCGAGGCCTTCTTCATTTGATTCTTTATTCAAGTACTGGAGCCGGAGGGATTCCACACCGACCTCCACTATGACGATGGCCTCTACCCCATAAGCTAGCATGAAGGGTCTCTCGCCGATTGAAGCTTTGTATGCGGTACGGTAGGACCAAAGGATGTTGGGTAGCTCGTCTGGGCAGGATCCAGGGCGTTGTCGACCTTCTTTTTCAAGGGCTCAAGGATGCAGTTATTCGCTGCTTCGGCCAGGCCATTGCACTGTGGGTGCACCATGGAGGCGAAGTGAAGGTTGATGCCCCAATCCGAGCAAAAAATTCTAAAGTCCACGGAGTCGAACTGCTTCCCGTTGTCCATCACTATGGAGCGAGGTACCCCGAAGCAGCATATAATTGACTTCCAGACGAAGTTCTTCATGTCCATCCAGGTGATGCATGCCAGTGGCTCCGCCTCGATCCATTTGGTGAAGTAGTCGACGACGACGACAAGAAAATTCCTTCCTCTTGTGGCCATGGGGAACGGGCCGAGGATACAGAGGACCCACTTGGCGAACGGGACCGGGCTGAGTATCAGAATCAGGTCGGTGGACGGTGTGGTTATATATTTGAAGAATCTTTGGCACTCCTCGCACCGCTTGACGTAGTTGGCCGTGTCCTTCAGCATTGTCGGCCAATAGTAGCCCTGTCGGATTGCCTTGTGTGCCAGGGTGCGGCCTCCGTAATGATTTCTACAGAGCCCTTTGTGTATCTCGCAGACGACCTCCTTTGCCCTCCTTGGCCTAAGGCATTTCAGATAGGGCAAGACATCATACCCCACGCGACGCTTTCGGTAAAGCACGTCGCCGAAGATCACGAACGTCAAGGCCCGCCTCTCGATCTTCCGTGCCTCCAGCCTGTCATCTGGTATGGCTCCGGTCTCTAGGTAGGAACGATCAGGCTCATCCATGATTGCTCTGAGTCGATGCACAATAGTTCACCCTCTTCAATGCTTGACGTCAGCAAGTTCTCAATGTAGATCTCTTTCCCAATCTCGACCGGAGAAGAGGATGCCAACTTCGAGAGGGCGTCGGCCCGGAGGTTGTTCAACCTTGGCAGATGCTGGACCGCTGATTTTCTGAATTTGAGTAGCTCGGCATGGGCGTGCTTCAGGTACAGCTTCATCAGATCCTCCCTTGCTTCGAAGCTGCCTTCAATTTGCCGGACGACGAGCCTTGTATCACTGATCAACAACACATTCGTCGCCCCAAGCACCCTGCAGAGCTTCAGCCGATTGATGGCAGACTCGTACTCTGCCACATTGTTAGTCATCGAGAAACTGAAGCGAAGTGCGTACTCTAGCAGGCTTCCCTCCGGGGTTTCTATCACAATGCCAGCTCCGCTTCCTGATGCCATGGCCGATCCATCGATGTGGCCGATCCAAAGCTTGCCTTTGGACTGTGTGGAAGTTGATGGGGTATTCTCGTCGGCGAGTTGCTGCTGTTATATGTTCGGCCGGTCGTCGGGCGTTGCTTCGCCAATCTCTTCGATGGTGCACTCCGCTACAAAGTCTGCCAACACCTGACCCTTGATCATCGAACTGGGCTTGTAGATAATGTCGAACTTGCTGAGCTCGACGCTCCATTTCAGCATTCGGCCCGATCTCTCCAGCTTTCTCAAGTTCTTTTCGAGTGGTGAGTTGATGTAGGCAATGATTGAGTGCGCCTGGAAGTAGGGTCGGAGCTTCTTTGCCGTCAGTGTCATGCAATAGGCGAATTTCTCGATGGGGCTGTAGCGGGTCTCCACTGCCCGGAGCACTCGACTTGCATAGTAGACCGGCCTTTAGATGCCCCCTGTCCTCTTTTACTAGGACCGAGCTGACGGCTTCTTCCGTGGTGGCGAGGTAGAGGTCGAGCTGCTCTCCTTCCAGCGGCTTTGCGAGCAGCGGTGAGCTTTGCAGGTAGGCTTTCAGTTCGCCAAAGGCTTGGGTGCTGGAGTCGTCCCACTCGACCTCCTTCCTTATTCCCTTTCTCTTGCTCAGGGCCTTCTGTAGAATTTTGAAGAACGGGAGGGACCTTTCGGCAGACTTCGACAGGATCATCCCCAGTGCGACGATCCAGCCGTTTAGCTTCTGTAGGTCTCTGATCGTCTTTGGCTCGCTCATGTTGATGAGGGCGGATATCTTGTCAGGATTGGCCTCGATTCCTCGCTTCGTGATCATGAAGCCGAGGAACTTCCCAGATTGGACGCCGAATATGCACTTCACCGGGTTGAGTTGCAGATTGTAGCGCCGCACTTTCTGAAAGGTCTCCTTAAGGTCGGCGAGATGATCCTCGGACCCCCTTGATTTGACTAGCATTTCGTCTATGTAGACCTCCAGATTTCTGTAGCCTGGGGGTGAAAGATTTTGTTCACTATTCGTTGGTAGGTCGCTCCGGCGTTCTTCAGGCCAAATGACATCTTGGTGTAGCAGAACTTCCCCGGTCGGTGATGAACGACATCTTCTCCTCATTGTGGGTCGCCACCTGAATTTGATTGTACCCGGAGAAGGTGTACATGAAGGTCAGCAGCTTGTACCTGGAGGTGTTGTCCACCAGGCGATCCTCGGTAGCGGGAAGCTATCTTTCGGGTAGACTTTGTTGAGGTCAGTGAAGTCCACGCACATTCGCCATTTACCACTGGGCTTCTTCACCATCACCATATTGGCGATTCAATCAAGATAGCTCACTTCTCTAATGAACTTGGCCTCAAGGAGCCGCTCCACCTCTTCGCCTGCTACCCGCTTCTTCTCCCCTCAAGTGCTCCGCTTCTTCGGCTGGACTGGACGAGCTTCCGGGTTAACGTGTAGTTCATAGGAGATCACCGCTAGTCAACCCCGGGCATGTCCGAGGGTGACCATGCGAAAATGTCCGCATTCACCCTAAGGAAGTTGATTAGCCCCGCCTTCAGCTCCGCGAGTAGCTTTGTGCCACAATTTTCTCCGCTTCCTCCGCCACGGTACCTCCTCTATGTCCTCCACCGGAGCTGGTCGTTGATGAGCCAAGTCCTTCCAACAGTCGAAGAGGTCAATCGAGAGGGCTTCCTTGGACTTCTTGTGCTTCGTTGAGTCGACATAGCAGCTTCGGGAGAGCTTCTGGGATCCCTGCACCTGTCCAACCCCGTGCAGAGTCTGGAACTTCACCATTTGATGCAGTAACGAGGGGAGAGCTTCAACGGCGGTCATGTAAGACCGCCCAATGATGCCGTTGTACACTGAGGCGACGAGAACGACGACGAACTGTGTCAGTCGAGTGACGATCTTTGGCTTCTACCCCAGGGTGATGGGCAGGGTGATCACTCCAACAATGGGCATCGAGTGTCTGGTGAAGCGGACAATCAGTACCAAGCAAGGATTCAGCTCTGCCTGGTCGAGCCCCATCTTTTGAATTATGGACATGAATAGGATGTCGCATGAGCTTCCTGTGTCGACCAGGAGTCTACTCATGATCGCTGGCCCTATGAGAGCTTTGATGACGATGACATCCTCATGCGGCAGCTTGACCCTCTCCAGGTTGTCATCAGAGAAGGAGATGGGGGGACGAGCTACTCTTCTCCGCTTTACCCCTGTGTCGCTGCCCACCGTCATGACCTGTCGGGCATATGTCTTCCTCGTTCATGCTGATGTGCCGCACTGGGACGGTTCGCCACAGATTGCATCCACCCGCACGATCGGCTCAGGCCTCTGGTGGGCGACTTGTCCGGTGCCGTGGGTTGGTTGGTCAGGCCCTACGGTCGCCCTTCCCTTACGGCCTGGTCTCTCTGGGTCGACGAATCTTCAAAGATGCCCGGCCTGGATCAGCTGCTCTATGTCCCTCTTCAGGGCATAGCAGTTGTCGGTTGTTCCTTGCCCACGATGCACAGACGAGAACACTGCAAGTGGATGGTGCATTATAGTATGTATAGATTGTCGAACTCTAGGGAGGCGGTCGTCTAATGCTTAGCTTTTTGTGGAAGGAGGAGAATGTGTGGTTGGGGCTGTCACGTGTGATTTGGTTGGTTGGTTGTGGGAAGTGGAGTAGACTAAATATTAAACGTCTAGGGCTTTCGGGATTCCCCGATAGGGCCTTCAGTAATGGATTTCGGGTCAATTGACCCTTCGTCGGACGATGGATTAGGGTAGGAGTGCCACATCCGGAGATGAGAATAGGCGTTAGACTTTCGTCTTCATGCTCATCTAACACATCCCTATACATGGCCGTGCTTTCGCAAACGGCTTCACATGGGAATGCGTGCATTATGCTTGACACTTGGGTCATGCCTCATAGTCCATATGCACTCGCGTACTCTATGGAATGCGACGCCATCTTATGGTTGATTCTAGCGGTCGGGCTACTTTCGTAGTCATCGGTAAGTGGATTGGGGGTTAGTGGTCGCACTCGGCTCTCGGGTTACCCTTATGAGCGCGAGCCCCAGAAAATGATTACTAATCCAAAATCGTATTCGTAGGGATTCTCCCTAGGATACGGAGTCTCTTTCGCGGTCCTCCAATCCTAAGGCTAATCCCCCAAAACCCTTGTTCAAATCACCAGAGGGAGACCCTAGATTCGTCCAACGGAGGTCTAACCCGACATCCAATCTCTAAGCTCTTAGGGATCCTCCCTAAGCCCTATAAACCCACTACTTTAGAATGGCAAAAGCTCTAAATATGATAGAAATAGAGATAGGTATACCTAACCGGTCAAATTGCATGAAATCAATTTCAATAGAGAGGGTAAGAGAAATAAGAGCAATGGTAAAGAAATCAAAAAAATCAAAGAAATCCAATCACAAACAAGAAAATAGATTGTAAAAGAGATTACCAAGAGAGAGCTCCCAAAATAGCTCTAAGTGTTTAGCTACAGAAAAATAAAGCTTAACATACTCTAAAAAAGTGTTACTATTTATACAAAACTGTTTGGGTTTGGGGTTTACAAGAAAACCAACCCGAAACCCACTAATTCAAGTCAATTTGGAGTCTGCCGACCTACCGCTCGGCCGAGCGTAGTGCTCGCTTGGCCGTGCGGTGCCTTGTGTAGAGCTCTCCTTGGTGCTCGAGAAAGGGCCACTCGGGTGAGCGAGTTGAGTCGCTTGTTCGAGCGTCATGTTGCTCGGTCGAGCGTAGGAAAACTCCAATTTTACAGAGATGGCGCCTTGCATTTATTGGGCTCCTCTGATAGCTAGCTCGGGCAAGCGGGCTGGTCGCTCGATCGAGCGCCCTGAAGAAGAGGTTGCCTGCACAATTTGGTGTCACAGCTCGGCCGAGCGATCTAGCAACTTCTTATATCTTCAACCCCTCTTCTCCATTCTCCTCTTCTCCTCTCTTCTTCTCCACTTCTTTGGCCTCTTTGGGTCGTGGCGAGGCGAGGCGAGCTTCGGTGTCCAGGTTGTGTCCAAAGTCATATATCGCTCCGAATCACGCTGAATTCCCTGAAAACATATAAAACATCGAAAGAATCAAGAATATTGGGAAAAGCATGATATAATACGAAAATATGGATTCGGACGATCGAAACGACATGAAAATGCATGGTAAAAACATAGAAAATATAGATACAACAAAATCCCCCTAGCTTACCTCTTACTCGTCCTCGAGGAAGACGAATAAGAAGTTCACCGGAGGGTGAAAACAAAGAAGCGCAAAAGAAACCAAAAGATAGGAAAGGCGACTAAATCATCTTCTCATCTCATAGCACGCAACAACACTTCAACTTTATAATTTAAAAACGCACTACTCACGAGGATTCATCAAGTCTAGCAAAGAATATATATAGAATGGATTTTCAAATGAATGGCGTGAACTCGAATATATGATTTGAAGTTAGCGGGGGATTCCTATTATAGCATGCAATCAATATACAGAATCCATGATTCGAGCCCAAATCTCCACAACTCATTCTCTAAGGAGCGAATAGTATCATGATCAATTAATTCAAGCATGCAAGATGATTTTAATTAATTTTCATAAATGAGGATGTTAAGTTCAATTAAATCAGAAATCACCGCACTAAACTCTTTCACAATCCATAGAAATCATTGACCTCGCCATGTCCCTATTCTATATAGAAAGTGAGGTAAAGATGTGGGATTTTTCTTTTTACAATTGTTTTTGGCTATATAATTTTCTTTTAAATACATACTTTTATTTTCTTATATACACGAGATAACTCAATATATACATGAGGCAGCCTATGCACCCCAGACCAGACGGTTTTAGGGCATCTGGTTACGAAGAACCCCTTGGGCCTATTATTTGTATGCAATATTTTTTTGGTTTTTGATTTTTTTCAATTTTTTTTGGGATTTTTACAAACTCACGTAAACGCGATAGAATGCAAAGCATGATCAAGGATCGCAATTGGCTATATACAAAAAATAAAAAGCATAGAATTGGAACATGGCTTGGTGTCAGAATATCTAGTGGACACTACTTAAGTGTCATAGGTTATCTAAACCCAATAGAACTACCATCCATTATGAAAATATACGTTTTCACACAATCATGCAAATTTCATTACATTTTCAATTAATCATGCATTTTAAGCTTAACTTTTCGAGAATATCATTATGGAGAGATGGATGTACATCATAGAAAAGCATATTAAAGAACATCCTAATCAAGGAACATCTCTAACTCATGGAAGCATGGAGTTCAAAAATCATAACCCATTCTATATAAATATACGATGACGCGCAATAGATTATGACGAATCCTACGTAAGTGTGTAAAGCAGATAAGTTGAGTGTGCGCAGCTTATAGTGCAATCATAGGAGAATCATCTTTAGTCTAAGTAAAAGAAAAAGAGAAAGAAATGAAAAACATGCATGCGATCAAACAAGAGAAGAAAAAATAAAATGATGATAAAAAAAGAAAAATGGGGTGGAAGTGGAGCTAAAAATGGGAATAAGGAAAAAGAATAAGTAAAAAGCGATTGCGCTCATCCCCCAAGCTAAACGCAACAGTGTCCTCACTGCTGAGAACACGTGCATATAGACGGTAAATGATGCTAAAGGGGGGTGGGCGGGATGAAAGATAAAAGAAGGTATAAAAGATGCGTATGCGTATGTACAATTTGCATGAATATACAAAAATGGAAATGATGATGATGCATGTGATGATGATGCATAGTATGTACAGTATGCACACTATGGACAACAAAAATCGACGCCAAAATGTGACTCCCCAAGCTGGACTAAGCTGGTCCCCAAAAAGACATATGGACACAATGATAGGAGGAGGAGACGCTGGGACAACGAGAAGCTATAGATCAGGCAGCACCACCATCTGGTGGGGGTGGTGGCGGCGGCTGAAGAAGGTGAAGGATATGGTCCAGCTTATCGTTGTCTAAGGTCAGTGAGTGTCCTGATGGCTCTGTGGAGCTCTACAACAGACTGATCCACCCCATATAAATGACCTGCAATAGTCGGGGGCGGGAGCTACTAGATTATCCCCTAGAAGATGTGCCACATTTGGTTAAGAAGGGATGTATCGAGAGTGTAGGCTATGCAGATAGTGAGGCAGTGGTGATAGCAGTAGTGGAGATAGGAGCAGAGGTCAAGATCAATGTGTGTACAGGTGAGGATAGGGCAGGTGCAGACATGACAGAGGTGGCGACAACAGCTGTGGAAAAAGAAACCACCACACTCTCCGTAAGAACCATCGAGACGGTGCTGGGAATGGGTACGGTCAGGGATATAGGCACCAGTGTGGTCTCAGGTGGAAG
Organism: Scilla litardierei; assembly: GCA_030789695.1. Lineage (NCBI taxonomy): Eukaryota > Viridiplantae > Streptophyta > Magnoliopsida > Asparagales > Asparagaceae > Scilla > Scilla litardierei. The sequence continues at coordinate 261,395,408 of CM061133.1, forward strand.
TGATTAGGTGAGGATAGGAGGATCAGCTAGGAGATCAGAATTGAGGACCTCAGCTGATACGGCTGGGTCCTCGGCAAAAGTGGAGACATGCAGATCAGCGGCAGAATCAGAAATAGGTGGCATAACAGATGTGGCAGGGCCCTCAAAAGAAGTGGAGATAGAAGGGGCCACTGCAGGCTCAGACTGGGGCAGGGTGTGTGGTGGCTCCTCAGTGTGTGGGGGAGCGACACCCGGCTGCTGAGCATGCTGTTACTGGGCAACCTGCCCATCATCGGGCTTCAGCTCATAAATTGGGGGGATGCGCTCTTGCATGGGAAGGACCCACTCAATCTGCTAAGGGGCCATGGTGGTCTGCTCTGGGCTCGGGAGTACCATATAATCGGCGTTATGACGCCCGTGAAGATATACCCAGTGTTGGTCACCATGGGCCCTAATAATTTGCATGTGTGTAAGCACACACAAGGATAGGCTAGTAGGGCCCGTCATCTCAAGAATATCCTCAGGGAGGACTAGATTTGCCCTAAGGGCGACGATGGTGAAAAAGATGCCACAACAGATGGGGCTCCTCTACAAAGTAGCGGCCCAACATAAACGGTCATAGAAGATCTGTGTGTGATCAATAGGGTAGGAGGGGGCGAGAGGTGCCATTTGGTAGCGCCTCGTGAGGGAGGGTCATGCCCCACAAAAGGACAAGCAAGACAGAGGACATAATCCCAGGCTCGTTCATGCATAGGATGGTGGTGGCAATGTGGTGCTGAGCTAACCTAAGGCAGGGGTGGATGATCGAGGATGCCTTCGAGCGGCTAGTGATTAAGGAAGGCATATCAGAAATCCTCTCCCAAAAGCATGTAGAGTAAATAGTGGGGGGAGTATCTGAGCCGAGGGTATATGGGGTTTCGACGTCGGGGGCTGCATGCCACTGGAATAGGGTTCGGAGTCCCTCTTAAGTGAACGTCATCTCCACGTCCAGTATGGAGAATGTAATCCCCGTGTCGGTACGGCGAAGTGATCTGAGGGCTTCTAGGGTCAAGCGATTGTAAGTCTTCGCCTGAAGCCCTAGAAAATGCTCCCAGCCCAGGTTCGTGTATAGCTGCATAACCCCAGGCAAAATGCCTAGCTGCTCTAAGGCTTCTAGGTCGACGAATTTGGCCGAAACAACCGGGCACCTAGAGAGATCCGTAAAAGCACGACGATGAGCATGGATTAGAATTGTAGTTGAAACAAGTTAAGGGTAGTCTTAAAGCCCGAGGGCTAACCCGAAATCTCGTTGGGTAAGGTTAGGGCTATAATTTAAAAAGCCCAGTGCAACTGGGGCTGGGGCCAGATTTTAGGCCCAAAGAATATTAGGACCGGGGTTGGGGAATAGCCCCGACCCTAATTGACCTGGCCCATTTTCATCCTTAGCTAGATTAGAATTTTTTTGATTTTTAACTCTTTTGCATGTTTCTAAATTAATTGGAACTATAACAGCATTTTGTAACAGTGGTATCAGAGCCTTGCTATAGATCGATGGTTTTTTATAATGCTTAAGAAGTTTAAAGTACAAAAATTTAAGTTTTATGCATTGAAATTTAATAAAATTTGACCAATTTTTATTTTAATGTTTTAAAATTTAAAAATTTGAAAATTTTAATCTAAGGATTTTATTTTCATATCCTGTTGTTATGAGATAAAAAAAGTTTGGTGAAATTTTATTCTTGAAGAATTTTATGAGATAAATTTCATGTGTTAGATAATTTTAGAAGTGTATTAAAATTTATGATTTGGTCATGCTTTGTTGTTATGAGATAACTTACTTAGCTTGCTATAATGTGATTATGTATAATTAATCCTAGGACTGCTATATCATTAGTCATCTTACCTAATGGTGTATGACATCACCCCGTGGTCCAAATAATTATTAAGCAAAATTTTAATTAGATTAATTTTTGCTTATTTGGTTCATAATAATTATAAGGATCATACGGCCACTCTGCTATTAGTTATCTAACCTAACAGTGTAGAACGTTGCCTCGTAATCCAAGTAATTATTATGGAAATATTTAATGTGATAAAATATTACTATTGCATTCATGAAAAACCTAGAATAGCAAAACATAATTAATTGGATTAATTAGTAGATGTAAGCTAAATTTAAGTTGGAATTACAAAAAAATTGTGGATATTATTGGATTTGAAATTTTGCGTTTCATAATAGTGTCTAAGAAAGGCATGTTTTGAGAGGTTATATAATTAAGGAACATGATTTTTGTTTTTTACTCACGAAAAATCTCCATCTCCTTATATAGCTGGCCTGACCAATTGATTTGCATAAATTTCATACCCAATTAAATCAACATGGCTTAGTTTTTCCAATTATATCAAGTCCATTGCATTTAAAATTCGTGTAAGAATTATCCCTTGCCACCATCATATCAAAGGTGCAGAGTATTTAGTGTTGGTGTTATGGTTGTTGATGAAGTCAAGCCATTATGTAACATCCCATACATATGTGCCATTACAGAAACTGTAGATATGCAGGTCTTGCAGATACCAGTGAAAACAGAATAGATGTAATAACAGAAAATGTTATATATATATCAATACCTAATATTCATCCTTAAAAAGGGTACAAAATTCACATACCAAACCGTAGACGATAACATATACAATAAATAGCTAATGGAAATAAACAGGTCCTCGGTAAATCTGACCTCAAAAATTTGCAGTCTTTATGGGAAACTCAGTCTCTTTATTGGTCGGTGCCTCCTCATAGGTTGGCTCGTCACCTGTGGAAAACCACAGTATAGAAACAATGAAGTAAACGATATTTACAGTAAGCTATCAGTTATGTCATTAACATGCAGACCTAATAGAGCGGTAATAGGCTAAGTACAGAGGGAAGCCAATCTAACGTATAAAGATCAGGCCAGAATTCTAAACAATCGGTTACTAAGGTCTGATTTTTTATTAACTTATAGTTAAAAAATTGGAGGGCAATTTGAGAGCCACTTGGTACCATGGGCGAGCTCACCCATGCCATAAATCATTGGTTCAAACAAGTTCAGTAGGGGACCCAATCAAGTTCAGACCGAGTTACTAATGTCAATCAGGTTGGTGTTAGCAATAAGTTGAGTCATGTCGTTTACAATAGATTGGAAGTAACAACTAGACCAAGTTGGTAACAATCAGAGCGGTAAACAAGACAAATTAGTAGCGAATCAGATCGAATTGGTTTAGGTCAGCAATAATATGTCGTCTATAACACATGATAGATCGGTAGGCATAAAGAACAGTCACAACCGAACTATAGATGGACTGATACTATTATTCTAGGCAGCACCCAGTGCATTTAAGAGAAAGTAAAATGTTTACAGAGCGACAATGAGGGTCATCTCAAATCATTGGGTAGCGTTAATAGAGTCCTTAAAGAGACAAGCCTCTCGAGAGATCTCTGATGAATCTTCATTTGCACTGTAGTAGTAACTAACTAACCATTCAAAAGATCAATAATCCCAAGTTCAACCCGTCCAATCTATCAGTTCATAGATCCTAATCAATTTCTATCAATCAATTACAAGGAAATGAAATAAAAAAGTGCTCAAAGTAAATAAAGACTACGGTTCACTGACGATAGCCAAATCCTCATATTCTCCTCGCTCAAGCCCTCCAACTGCTGACGGTTTCTTGAGGAAGAGGTCGACGATCGAATAGACCGAATCAGATCAAACACCAGAACCAAAGACAGATCAGAACGGAAAGACCAAAGAACGATCAAAATTGAAACTCAGGAATAAGATCAGAGAGTGTTTCGATTCACATGAAGAATCCAACAAGAAGAAGAAAATATAGAGGTTAGAGTGCCATTGGAGGAGATCGTAGGTGATAAATGTGAGAGATCATGGCAGAAATCCTGCATAACAGCCGAGGGCACCGGCTAAATCAAAAGCTAGCGCTAGGGGCTCTGTTTGGTAGAGAGGTGCGAGATAGTCCGTACGATCTGAGTGGAAAGCAATTGGGTCGGTTCAAATTGAGAAGCGGGGAAGCGGGTCGGTAAGCGATGAAAGCCCACATGCGAAAAGAGAAAGTCAGGGCCGGTGAGAAAGTGGGCCAAGCTATCCAACTCAAAGAAAGATGGGCCAGCTGATCTGGGCCGATGGTGCTGGATCAAAGAAAAATAAAAATAAAAATAAAAAAGAATTGGAAGAAGAAAAATATGGGATAAATCCCCAAGAAATCATGTATTGTTATGAATGAGGGAGGCCTTTGGCCTCCCCTCCTTCATTACCCACTTCATTGGTCCCCATTACTATGAGTAATGGGGACCCTTGGTCTCCTTGAGGCCCTCCATCTCCCCTCTCTACATGAATATATAGAGAACCATGGTCTAGTGCCATGGTTACTCATTCTTTTGCTATGAAAGTTTGCCTCTCTCTCTCTCTTGAGTCCTATCACTTTCCAACACGTTATCAGCACGTGTTCTTCCTTGAGCAAGAATCCAAGCCTAAAATCCCCACCAAATTGATCCCCTACGCGCAAGGAATCTTTGGTTGCTGCGGCGATTCGTTGGAGCGTTGCGGCATTCCCGAAGCATTCGGGAGCTCGGATCTTTATTTCTACGGATCTTTTCTACGATCTTCCCTAGATCTTTGATCTAGAGGTAATTTCTTTTCGATCACGTAGATACCTACATACTGTAGTATGCTAAGATTTTACGTAGCCAATTCTATAGGCTAGTATTAATCTACCTCATTTTGATAATCATCAAAAATCACACACACACACACACACACACACACACACAGATATATATATATATATATATATATATATATATACATACATACACCCAAAAACCCTTTTCGGCCCCCCAGGGCTCTGCAACTTATTTTCTGTATGTGAGCTGATATACTACAAACTCAATTAGGATGGAGTAGTTTAATCATTATCATCAAAGATTTTTTATGAAATTTAGATCATTTACAGAGTGATTTCATGGCAGTGGTAACCACGGTGTTTATAATTAGGCATCAAGTTGACTTAATTCTGTAAGAGTTAGGGCCAACTTTTTAGCGAGGTTATGCATGTGATGAGTGAGGCATACTGAACCTGGTGGGAATGCACCTTTGTGATTGTGTCATAGAAGCTTATTAGAATGATGCAATAATTTCCCGTAGACTAAAGAGTCTTGATGCTAATCATAATGTAGAAGATAGGCCCTATATCTTCATGCACTAAAATATTTATGGTTGAAAAAATCATGGATTTCTTGGACTTAGAAGCTTTTTCACCACTGCATTGTGCAGTTGCAATATGGGCTTAGAACAAAGGGTGACATAGTAATATGATTTATCATTCTCATATTTAAATCTTGTGTGTTCCATATATGTGTATTTACATCACGATGCAACCCATTTCTAATAATGAAATTAAGTCTTATGGGCCAGCAGCCCCATTTAACTTAATTATTAATTTTTGACTACCAACACTTTGCAATTTTTAATGTGTCAATTAGAATTTTGAAACCAGGCCTGAAGCCCAAATATTAACAATATTTTAATTTGACAAATTGTGCCTGATGCCATGTTAATTCAAATTGCTATAATTAATTTGTTAATTTTTGGCAAATGGGCCTGCAGCCCAAATATACATAATATATTAAAATGATTAATATTTATGGGCCTGCAGCCCCATTCAAAATATTAATTCATTTTAATTCCTTGTCATGGGCCTGTCACCCAGTCTTTCATATTGCTAAAATTATAACACTATCGCATTATTATTAAATCATGGAATATTAGGATTTTTTTAAAATATAATTATCTTAAGGATCCTGCGACCGCTCTGCCGTTAGTAAACTAACCTAACGGTGTATGACGTCTCCCCGTGGTCTACGAGATAATTATATTCTCTAGTTTCCTTTACCATATGTTATGCTTGAGATATATGCGTGGTTGTTTATTTTTATGCCTGTAGCATATTTAGAACTGTGTGGATGTTTAAATAAGTAAAAATGTGTCTTTCGGGATCGGCCATTGTATACCTATTTACATTCCTTGCACTTTTATTTTCTTTTGAGAGAATTTGTAAGTGAGGAAATTTGTATAAAAAGCCAAAGCTCGGTGCAACAGCATATGAAGACGAAGGTTCAAAATGCAGATATAGGGACCCACATTGGGTTTCCGAAGTTGTATTTATCTTTTCTTTTATGGACTGTAAACGAACTTTGGACTGTGTACTTTTTTTGGGTATCTGGCCGATCCCCGCATTTTTACTTGTTTATTTCTTTATGCATGAATTTTGAATTTATTTTAATTCATGCTTATCTTTAATTGCATAGATAAATGGCTAAATTGGCAAGCGTCGATTTCGAAGTCATTGACTCTGCAGGGAAGAATTACCTGAGTTGGCGAGTGGACCTGAAGTTCCACTTGCGTTCGATGGCCCTCCTTGGGTCCATTTTGGCTCCTTCCTTGGCCCCAGCAGCGGCCGAAGCTTCTGCTACATCTAGCAGCAGCTTTCCAACCACTGTATCTGATGTAGATAAGGCGAAAGCCATAATCTACATTAGGAAACATATAGATCGGACCTTAAAGGCCGAATACTTAACGGTTGAGGACCCAAAGGACCTGTGGACAGCGCTGGAAGCACGGTATAAACATCAAATTGATGTTATATTACACCGTGCCAGTTATGAGTGGGAAAACCTCAGACTTCAGGACTATAAGTCCGTCGCTGAGTATAATTCTGCACTTCATAACATCACCTCACGCCTGAAGTTGTGCGGTGAAGAAGTGACAGAACAACGCATGTTGGAAAAGACATTTACATCGTTTCACGAGAAAGATGCAATCCTAATGCAGCAGTATCGTGAACGTAACTTCACGAAATTCTCTGATCTGATTTCATGCCTACTTAGGACAGAGCAAAATCGAGATTTACTGCTAGCCACTCATAATATACGTCCAGCTCGCACTGCACCTATCCCTGAAGCCCACCACGTTTCTCCCCAGAAGTGGAAAAACAAGAAGAAGGCTAAAAATACAAAAGGGAAAGCTGTGATGAAGAATGGACGAAGTGCAGCACCCCAGACAAACAAAAACAATAAGGGAAAAAGAAACTTCACATGGAAGCGAAAGAACACCGACCAAGTGTCACTTCCTAATAAGAACTGGGAGGATAAATACCATAGATGCGGCATGACTGGCCATTGGTCCAGAAACTGCCGCACTCCTCGCCACCTACAGGATCTATACCAGGCAAGCCAGAAGTCTCTACCTGAAACAAACTTGGCGGCTGTTCAACCGCCAACAATGTTTACTGCAAAATACTTCGAGAACGACGACCTGCTCAATTGAGCATCATCTTTTATCTATGCATTTAGAATTCGATGTATCTTCATCTTTTATTTTGCTTTAGTACGAACTTTTATTTTTGAATGTTGTCTACTTTTCGCTCAAATAAAATTTCGGTTTTGCTTATATAGATGAAGTATGAGTGCCTAGTGGACAGTGCCTCGACGCACACAATCCTTCACGATCATTTCTATTTTAATAGCTTAAATAAATATGACGGTCCCGTTATCACAATTTCAGGACTGTCCCAAATAATCGAAGGATCTGGTGAAGCGATTATATTGCTCCCAAATAACACAAGACTTCAAATAAATAATGCATTATTCTCTCCTAAATCAAATAGGAATCTCGTAAGTTTCAAGGAATTCCGTTTAAATGGATATCAATTAGAAACCAGAGATGAAAATAAGGTTGAATATCTGTATGAAACTCGTCAGAAAAATGACCAGAAGATCATCTGCGAACGATTCAAGGGACTCCCGTCGGGTCTCTACCAAACATACATTCAACCAATAGAAGCCAATATGACTGAGCACCAGACGTGTCAATCACTGCCAGAGTTTCAACTCTGTCACAATAGACTTGGTCACCTTGGAACAGCAATGATGCGACACATCATCACTAAATCCTATGGACACAAATTGAAGAACCTGAAGATTATTCAAAAGGGTGAATTTCCTTGTCTCCCTTGTTTCAAGGGAAAACTTATAACGAGACCATCCCTCCTGAAAGTGGGATTAGAGTCTCTTGGCTTCCTTGAGAGAATTCATGGTGACATTTGCGGGCCTATTCACCCCGCAAGTGGCCCATTTCGGTACTTCATGGTACTGATTGATGCATCAACCAAATGGTCTTATTTGTGCCTCTTGTCCACCCGCAACCTAGATTTTCCAAAGCTATTGGCACAAATAATAAGGTTGCGTGCTCATTTTCCCGATAAAAATATCAAGAAACTACATCTTGATAATGCGGGAGAATTTACTTCACAAGTCTTCGAAGACTATTGCCGGGCAACGAGTATTGAAGTTGAACATCCTGTAGCACATGTTCACACCCAGAACGGATTAGCTGAGTCCCTTATAAAGAGACTCCAATGGATTGCACATCCATTGCTTATGCAATCCCAGTTGCCGGTGGATGCTTGGGGGGCATGCTATTTTACATGCCGCATCACTTATTAGGATAAGACCCTCTGGAGGTCATACTTTATCCCCGATGCAACTAGCATATGGCGCACCTCCGGATATCTCTCATTTCAGAGTGTTTGGTTGTGCGGTATATGTCCCAATAGCACCACCTCAGAGGACCAAAATGGGTCCTCAGCGTCGTCTAGGTATATATATTAGGTTTGATTCGCCCTCTATTATCAGATACCTTGAACCCCTGACGGGTGACGCATTCAAGGCACGTTTTGCTGACTGTGAATTTGATGAGAAAATTTTTCCTAAACTGGGCACACAGTCTAAGAAGCCAGAAGCTACTGAGACCATTAGTTGGGACCAGAAGTCTTTGTCCCTATATGATCCGCGTACTAATCTGTGTGAAGATGAGATCCTGAAGATCCTTCACATCCAGAATACAGTACATCTTTTGCCGGATAAGTTCACGGACAACCAGAAGATTGTCCGTTCACACGTCCCTGCTGCCAATACGACAGCTAGGATTGACATCCACATAGATGGATGCAATCCACCGGCAGCAGAATTGGCTGTACCTCAAATGAAAAGAGGACACCTACCAGGTTCAAAAGATAAAGTTCCTCACAAGAGGAAGACTCCTGGAAATAATAAGATTATCCCTCCACAGGATGCTGAGCTCAGACCAGCTACTTCTCCCCTCCTTATTTCCCCTGCAGAGGAAACAATAGGAGAAACATCATTAAATTTTGTACGTACTGGAGAGGTACTGGACAGACAAAGCACAGTCGTCGATGACGATTTTGCGTTCGATATTGCCGTTCACGTCACTGAATATGACGATGACGTCGAACCACGATCTCTAGCGGAATGTAAACGCAGAGATGATTGGCCAAAGTGGGACGAGGCAATAAGAGTAGAGCTGGACTCACTCTTGAAATGCAAAGTCTTTGGACCAGTAGTCCAAACACCAGTAGGTGTAAAGCCTGTGGGATATAAGTGGGTTTTCAAAAGAAAAAGAAATGAAAATAATGTGATCGTTCGCTACAAGGCACGCCTTGTAGCCCAGGGTTTTTCCCAAAGACCGGGGATTGATTACGAAGATACGTATTCCCCGGTCATGGATTCGATCACATTCCGATTTTTAATAAGCCTAACTTCTCTGGAAAGCCTAGAAATGTAGCTCATGGACGTTGTGACTGCATATCTATATGGCGATATAGATAAAAATATCTATATGAGACTTCCTGATGGGTTTAATCTACCCCCAGAGATGAAAGAGATACCTCGGGACGTATTCTCTGTAATGCTACATAGATCATTATATGGTCTAAAACAATCGGGCAAAATGTGGTATAACAGACTTAGTGATTTCCTTGCACAGCAAGGATTCACGAATAATGAAGTCTGCCCCTGTATCTTTATCAAAAGAACGGGAACATGATTCGTCATCATAGCTGTATATGTAGATGACTTAAATCTCATAGGATCTCTTGCAGAGATCAATGAGATATCTGAAAGCCTAAAACATACTTTTGAAATGAAAGACCTAGGCAAAACAAAGTATTGTCTTGGCTTACAGATAGAACACCTAAGAGGTGGAATCCTATTACACCAATATAATTATACAAAGAAACTTCTACGCAAGTTTCATATGGATAAATGTCATCCTTTAAGTACTCCTATGGTCGTAAGATCACTAGATGTACATAAGGACCCCTTCCGGCCATTGGAAGAGGGAGAGGAGATACTGGGTCCTGAAGTACCCTACCTCAGTGCCATTAGAGCACTTCTATATCTGGCTAACTGTACGCGTCCCGATATAGCGTTTACAGTTAATCTTCTAGCCAGACACAGTGCAGCGCCCACAAAGCGCCACTGGAACGGAGTAAAGCATCTTCTGTGATACCTCCAGGGTTCCATTGATCTTGGACTTTACTACCAGAGAGGTGCCTCCCCCAAATTATTTGGTTATGCTGATGCAGGTTATCTCTCAGATCCGCATACGGCAAAATCCCAAATAGGTTTTGTTTTTACCTACGGAGGTACTGCTATCTCTTGGAGATCGGTAAAGCGAACCACAACAGCTACATCATCCAATCATTCGGAGCTCATTGCGATCCATGAAGCAAGCAGAGAGTGTTATTAGCTTCGATCCGTCGTCCAACACATTTTTTAATCTATTGGCCTGAAGACCGGTGATTTGGAGCCTACCGTCCTGTTTGAAGACAACGTTGCGTGCATTGCTCAACTTCAAAAGGGCTACATCAAGGGCGACAGGACGAAGCACATATCTCCTAAGTTTTTCTGGACTCATGAGCTAAAAGAGGACAAGCAGATTGAAGTTCAGCAGATCTAGTCCTGCAATAACTAAGCTGATCTTTTTACTAAGTCTTTCCCCAAATGTACTTTTGTAAAGCTTGTAAAGAACATTGATATGCGACAATTGAAAGACCTGCAATCCTGAAGCTTGTACGGATCAGGGGGAGTAACCTGTGGGTTGCACTCTTTTTCCTTAAGCTGTTGGGGTTTTCCACTGGGTTTTCCACAGCTAAGGTTTTAACGAGGCAAACACACTTACTCTGGATCCAGAAGTATCCACCCCTCTTTGCCTCAGATGCTGAGACCAAAGTGATGAATGGGTAAGGGGGAGTGTTATGAATGAGGGAGGCCTTTGGCATCCCCTCCTTCATTACCCGCTTCATTGGTCCCCATTACTATGAGTAATGGGGACCCTTGGTCTCCTTGAGGCCCTCCATCTCCCCTCTCTACATGAATATATAGAGAACCATGGCCTAGTGCCATGGTTACTCATTCTTTTGCTAGGAAAGTTTGCCTCTCTCTCTCTCTTGAGTCCTATCACTTTCCAACATGTATAAAAATATATGTTATTACACATTAGCATTTCAATACTAGATGATGTACTTTGTTACCAGAAGATGGATTCAGGAGGACTAAATATGCCTTTTTTGACAAAGGTCAAATGCATATATATCTCTCCCTACTGAATAAGAAATGTATAAGAAATGAGTTAACAAAATTTTTTTGACTTGTTGACGAAGGTCAAAGTCATAAAGGGTTAGGGACAAAAAGCATAATTAGGAATTATAAAGAGTTCTAATTGACAATAGTTTGTCTATCTTCAATGAAGTAAGAAAACTTGTTGATGAAGGTTAATGTTATCAAACTTATGACAGTTGGATCCTAATTCCCACTATAAAATTATACTACTAATTTTCGTATATCTTGTTGAAGATATTTACAAAATTAGTGGGAGAAATAATTAGATAAAAACTAATCTAATTTTTATGAACATCTGCTTACATTATTATAACCCTTTAAAATATCATTTTGCAACATTATGTTTGGCCTTAAACTTATCCTCGAAAAGAACCAATGTACTGGACCTAGTTATGATAGATTAGTGGAGAAACATAAATATTGCATTGAATTATGACAAACTAGCATACATCTTAAATGCAACTCCTTTGACAACCCAATTGACAAGTCCCACGATGAAGAGAAAGAGTTCTTTAAATTCTGGACTCAGGATTGTGCCACTGCCAAATGCCTCATGTTGGCCTCAATGAGTAATGAGTTACAGACGAGACACAAGAATATAGACATTCATTCTATATTTCTCCATGTAAAATAATTATATGGATATCAATCTTGAATCTCTAGATTCGATACTTTTGAAGAAATAATTTCAATCAAAGATGGTAGCCGGGACCCCATTCTAAAACCATGTCCTTTAGATGATTGCTTACATTGAGGAGCTAGAACAGTTGGGCTTTATCTTAGATAATGAGTTATATATCGATATAATTCTACAATCTTATCCTAGCACATTCTCTCAATTCATATTAAACTTCAATACGAACAAACGGGAATGCACACTTCTAGAGCTCCTCAATATATTGAGGGAGGCTGAGAGTTCCTTTTCGAAGGACAAAATGCCTGTTATGCTTATTAAATCTTCTTCTAGTCCCAAAGCTTCTGCCAAGGGCAAAAAATGCAATTAAGCCTAAGGGTGGAGTCAAGAAGGTGAAAGCGAAGAAAGAGTGGGTTGCAAAAGATGAATGCTTTTATTGTCACTAGTAAGGCCACTGGAAGAGTAACTGCAAGGGATACTTAGAGTCCCTAAAGAAGAAGTGGCACGGTGATGCATCTTCTTCAAGTGTGTTTATCGTTCTAAACATAATCTCTATTTCTCATACCACTTTGATATTAGATACCACATTTGTAATTATCTACATGGGTTAAGAAAAAGTAAGAGGCTACAAGATAATGAAATGACTCTACAAGTATGAACTGGAGCAAGTGTTGATGACGTTGTCGTAGGGGAATTTAACCTTGGATTGCCAAGCGGTAAAGTTTTGACTTTACACAACTGCGTCTATACACCAAACATGATTTGTAATATTGTATCGATTTCTTTATTACAGAAGAAATGATATAATTTTGTATTGAAAGACAATGGTATGGACATTTTCAATAAAGATATATTTATTGGTTTTGGTGCATTGAGTAATGACATGTATGTTTCGAATGCAAGCACTGTATTAAATATTCATAATGTGAATAAAAGAAATATTTTAAGTGAAAACAAATCATACTTGTGTTGTAGATTAGGCCATATTGGTGAGAAAAGACTTAAATGAGGTGCATAAGGAAGAAATTTTTAATCCTTTTGATTATGAATCATATGCAACTTGCAAGTCTTGTCTCAAAGGTAAAATAGCCAAACCACCCTATGTGGGACAATTGGAAAAAGTTAGTGAACTTTTAAGACTCGTAAATACTGATTAATGTGGCCAATGTCTACACAAGAAAGAGGAGGATATTCTTACCTTTTCACTTTTATCAATGACCTCTCAAGGTATGGATACATGTTCTTGATGAAACAGAAGTACGAGGTTTTTGAGAAGTTCATACAGTATAAGAATGAAGTAGAGAACTAGACATGAAAGTACTAAAATTCTTCGATCAGATTGAGAAGTGAATACTGAAGTCTGGAATTCCTTGCATACTTAAAAGAGAACAAGATTCTCTCTCTCGGATTACTCCTCCTTACACACCACACCATAATGGTGTGTTAGAGAGAAGAAATCACCCCATATTAGATATGATGCAATCCATGATGAGTAATGCTGAGTTATCTCTGTCCTTTTGGGGGTTATGCCCTAGATATGACAATGTGCGTATTAAATTGGGTTCCGTCTAAAACCGTACCTACCACTTCATATGAGATATGGACATGTAAGAAACCTAATCTTAAGTTTGTTAAGATATGTGGTTATATATCATTTGTGAAAAGGCACAATCCAGATAAACTGGAGGCTATATCCATGATGTGTAAGTTTGTGGGATATCCAAAGAATTCTTAAGGATATCTTTTCTATCAACCTGAGGAAGAAAGGGTTATTGTTGCATAGTATGTTAACTTCTTGGAGAAGAAGTCTCTCGATGAAGAGACAACATGCAAGGCGATAGAACTAGAAGAAGTTTCAAAAACACAAACTACGAAGGATCAAGAGATAGAACTAGACACCAATGCTTCTCTTAACGATCCTCAACCAATTAAGAAATTTATTAGGCATTCCCAATCACCAGAGATTGATGGATTCTGGAGGAGCAAAGGATATATATCATCATGCTTGATGCTGATCCTACAAGTTTCCAAGAAGCCATGTAGAGTAGGACTCTGTAAGATGGCTTGGCGTCATGTAATCTGAAATTAAATCTTTGCACTCCAACAAAGTTTGAACTTTGGATGATGTTCCTGAATGGGTAAAACCCATTAGGAGCAAGTGGATCTTCAAGGAGATGATCGGTGCAGATGGAAAGGTAGAGACCTAAAAGGCAAAGTTGATAGCAAAAGGATATAATCAAAGGCTTGGTATAAACTATGACGAAACCTTTTCACCAGTAGCCATGCATAAATCCATTTGGATACGGCTTGCTATTGTAGCTTTCCATGACTATAAAATTTGATAAATAGATGTAAAGACAAATTTTCTAAAAAGAGATCTTGAAAAGTGTGTTTACATGACCCAGCTAGAAGGCTTTGAAATTAGTGGGAGCATCAGAAAAGTGTGTAGACTGCTTAAATCTATTTATAGATTAAAGCAAGCTCAAAGAGCTGAAACATCCGATTTGATGACATAATCAAAAAGTTTGACTTCTTCAAAAATGAGGATGAACCATGTATATATAAGATGGTCAGTGAGAGCACGGTTGCATCCCTTATATTATACATGGATGATATACTTTTGATTAGTAACGACATAGAGATGTTGCAATTAATCAAACTATGGTTGTCGCATAAATTCTCCATGAAGGATTTAGGTGAATCGTCTTATATACTTGGTATAAAGATTTATAGAGGTAGATCGAATATGATGCTGGGATTGTCCCAATCAAGGTACATAGAAAACGTGTTAAAGAGGTTTAACATGTAAAATTCTAAGCGAGGTAATGTACACGCTTGTCATGGAATAACTCTCTCCAAGGAATTGTCTCCCAAGAAATATGAGGGGAAAGTTCACAAGAGTAAGATTCCTTATGCTTTGGTTGTTGGATCTATCATGTATTTCATGCGATGTACTAGACCCGATGTCGCATACGCACTTGGCATTGTCAGTTGATATCAATCAAATTTAAGGGAGAAGCATTAGATTACTGTAAAGAATCTACTTAAGTTCTTGAGAACGACTAAAGATATGTTGCTTTCAGTTGAAAGAGTTATTCACTTTAGTTTCTTCAGCGACATAGATGACATCAAGTTGCCATTGGTTTTTTTTTTTTTTGGGGGGGGGGTGGATTTTGGGATGAAAATGTTTGTTTCAGAGTATATTGGCAACGATATAATGTCGTTGCCATTGATTTAAAGGTATGGACAACGACAGTTGTCATTGCCATTATTTTCTCAAGGCTATGGCAACAACGTTTGTTTGTTGCCATATCATCTAAGTATTGGTAACGACCTATGGCAATGACTACTTTTTACCTTGTTACCATTACTATTTTTAACAATGATTCAGAAGTTAGTCGTTGCTAAAAGTCCTTGTCAAATGTTTGGTTTTTTGTAGTGTTCATTTTAAGTTAATTCGTACTTATCCAAATAAAATTTAGAATGTTCACTGTATGAATTTGAAGATGATATTATGCTAATTAGAGAAAATAGGTTTCTATATTTTCTTCCCTCTTTATAATTCGGTACACAATTTATAATGGATTTTTATGTGTATCAATGGTATAGGGAAAGGATCTATTTATAGATTTATCAATTCAATCTGATGTGTGTCCATCAAACACTAAATCCAACAGATGCGATTTAACATGGAAGTTATAACTCCCAGAAAATTATAACTCCCAGGAAAGTTATAACTATCAACTCAAAACTGAAAAATTCGGTTACTTTTTCCAACAGTAAAAACATTCAACAAAAAGAAGGTTAACATGGATATATAAACCATCTCATAATATAATATTAGGAGTATACAATATGAATGTAAATGCTCTTGTCCACCAGTGGACCTTTTACAAATGCCTGTCCCCATCACTAAACAAGTATCCTATGTATGTCCTAATTAAGCTTGAAAACTTATACTAGTGTAGGACAGTGGTGAAGCCGTATAACAACAAGCAACAACAGAACTGCTCAGCTGAAATTGAATTTGTACATAACCAGAAGTTCAAAATTTTAATGGAAAAAGATAATCAAAGTTCAAGATTATACCTGATAGATGATGGATGATCCAAGTGTATAAACTTCTTTAGGCCTACCCATGTTTTCCCACAGCTTTCTTGAGCTTTGGACAAGCAGATATACAAGTGCTTTTCTGCTGGTCAAGTTCAAGAAAGCTGTGGAAAAACATGAGGCAACCCATCATTCATCTTCTCAAGCGAAAACCCTAAACCCTAACAAAAACCTCAAGTTCATTAACAGTTATGTGCATGATGCGATCTGGTGTAGCCAGAGCCAGCAAAATGAGCTCATAACCGAAAAGGAGGTAACTAAGATGGAAGGCTTTGTATATACATGTCACCAAACCAACCTCTCAAACCCTAACCCTAACCCGAACCCAAATCCATTGCGGATAAGCATTTGGAAGCCCAATGTGAAAAATGCAATCAAAAGAATACTTCAAAGTTCAAAACCTACCTAGCGAACCATGCTTCAAATAATTGAAAGACATGGCAGGGAGAGATTTTTTTTAAATAAAAAAAATGAAAGAAAAAGAGAAGACACTAGAACAATATATCTCCATGATTGCAGAGACCAAGAATTCAAGAGGGGAAAGAGAAGAGACCCTATAAAAACAGACAGAAGGGTTGAAAGGGGAGTGAATTGGGGAGCAAGAAGGGGGTGCAGTAGAAAGGCGCCGACATGAGCCATGTCTGCATAGGGCATGGGCCTCCATGTGTGGAGCACTGCAGCAAAAGGCTGGATCTACGCATCTATGGCCACACTCTCAGCAGTGTGCGATTCAGACCCTAATCTGCTCTTGTGAGTGGTGAGGTGGGGCCAAGACACGGGGATCTCTTCCAAGGGCCGCTAGGATTTGGTTTGTTGCTCTGGTTAACTGCTGGTGTTGGAGCTGGGGGCCTTGGATCCGGATGTCTGCCTTCCTTCTCTTTTTCTTTTCAAAATAAAAACATCCATTTGTTTGTTTGCTAATTTCTTTTGAATTTTGAATCTTGGAGGTGCCAACCCTGTTAGTGGTGAAGAACATCATGTTGAGAGAGGTCTTGAGTATATATTTAGGCATAATCATGTCAGTGAACTTTAGGTGTCGTATGACACTTTGTATCGGGGTGGTGTTAGCATATAAGCATGGTTTAATATTGTTCTCTTAGAGTTTATCATGGTAAGGGGTTGAGAGATTGTCCTTGCAAGAGCTTTGAGTCAAGTTACAGATGTTGGCAACGGGTGAGAACTGACAATGTACAAGCTGGTAGAGAGTTACTGAAACAACATTATTATCCCGGCCCAACAGCCAAGGCACACAGCTACATCCCAATGACCCAGAAGTCCTCACGAGAGGCCGGCCATCTCTCCATTTAAGGCGACAGCCGAGCTAACCGTTGGAAGTTTTCATTCAAAGCACAGGCTCATAACAGAACCATTCAATGACTGGCCGTTACGTCTGACAACTCAAGCAACAAAAGTACATTAAAGGCTCGAATGTTACACTCTCACGTTCCACTTATACGCACTCTCTTGAACAATGGAAGGGGAGAACATTTTATGAGACAACCCAAGCTGAGATACTTCCCCCACCACAATATCTAAGACACTCTTCGGTCAAGTATACCTAAACTCGGGATATCCTCCGATCTAGCTTTCTACATTTCCTCCATAGCTCGTCGCAATAACCATCGCTCGATCTTCCAACAGATCGGTCATAGTTGCCACGAGCCTCCTTTTAGTCATCACATGACTTAAGCATCGGAGGAGATTAGGTCGGACCCCTGCAGATCCGACCCTCCCTAACGAGCTCTGTGGTGCAGGAAGCCGAAGGAAGCCCAGAAACAGCTCGGACTAGAGCCAAAGAAGTTCGGACTCGGCTTTCAGAGCTCGGACCAGAGTGCAGACAGTTCGGACGTGGCAGCGATAGCTCGGGCTTGGTTCTAATAGCTCAGACTGAGGACCACTCAACCATGGATTGACTTGCCCAAAACCTAGGAGGCTGCATGTGGCCCAAAATAGGTCGGACCTGGCAGACACACCTCAAACCTGGTGAACATAGCTCGAACTCGGCTACAATGTACAACTCGGACCAGGGTCCATTCGGCCCGAGGTCAGATCTCCCATTACCTAGTGAACCACAAGGAACTCAGATTGATGCATGT
Source organism: Scilla litardierei (assembly GCA_030789695.1). Lineage (NCBI taxonomy): Eukaryota > Viridiplantae > Streptophyta > Magnoliopsida > Asparagales > Asparagaceae > Scilla > Scilla litardierei. Next base: position 261,413,739 of record CM061133.1, read on the forward strand.
TCAGCCCGCGGCTAGCTCATCCGACATCCAAGCCATTGCAACGTCAACCCCATCAGGAGTCGACCATCATCCATCAACGGACCGAGCTGGCTCATCCCAGGGTCAGCTCACCCAGGGTCCAATCGGCTGCTAAAGTCATCCTACGACTAGTTATTGTAACTATACACCCATGTAATAATATACGTGGTGAGGAAACACCGTAAACATCTGGTGTCGTCTGTAGAAATCGAGTCGGCTACCACGCCGACGATGACTCGACCCATCAATTAAGGGCCTGAAAAGCCAATCACTGTAGGGGCATCGGATGCTTCGTCTGCCCCATGGATCCCAGTTCTTCTTCTCATAGAATTCCAGAACCACAACTAGTGTCTTTGGAGCAATTCCAAGCATTCTCACGGGAGGTGAGCATCCGCATTCAGGTGCTGACTGCTGTGATAGGACGACTAATGTGTGCATAGTGTCATCTGACCATGGGCCCATAAGTCATCCCAACTCTTCCTCAGCATCATCCAGTCATCACGACAACTGGCCAAGGAACCGTGCCTCCTAACCAGGAGCAACGGTTCATCCTGCATTCTTCCCTACCGCGACATCAACAGAGTCCCATATCCCCTCGTCCTAAAGGAGCTCAGGACGGCGAGACTGGTGGCCACATCTCATTGTAGCCGGATTCAGGGGCTCGCGACCCTCAATCGGTGTAGCTGAGGACTGCTGCCTTGCTCTGGCTGACAACCGACACTACAGGAAAACAGAGCAAAAAGGACGGCAAATATCCGTCCTTTTTGCCCAAATTCCGTCCTTTTAGGTCGAAAAGGACGGATATAGGACGGACATTTTCCGTCCATTCAACGACGTCCTATATTTCAGTTTGTCCTATTTCCGTCCTATATTTTAACCCTAAGGACAGATATAGGACAGATAAAAACCGTCGCAAAAAAGACTTAATTCGGACAATTTTCGTCCTAATTCCGTCCTATATCTTAATTAATTACTTCTAAGTAACTAAGTAAATAGTCTTAATTAATTAACTATTCCGTCCTATATACGTCCTTTAAAGCGACAAATTAATTAAGATTTCCGTCCTCAATCCGTCCTATATCTTCCTAAAAGTTTTCTATATTCCGTCCTATATCCGTCCTGAAACCGTCTTAATTCCGTCCTATATGAGTTGTTTGGTTGTTAATTATCCGTCCTGAATCCGCCCTATATCTGTCCTATAATGTAATAAATTAATTAAAAAATCCGCAGCCGGCAATAGCCGGCTGCGTTGTCGCCGCCGCCGTTGTTCGGCGGTGTTCATCCCCAAACATAGAAAATTCATTAATATTCATACCCAAACATCAAAAATCATACCCAAACATCAAAAATCCATCAAAACTCATACCTAAAAATCAAAAATTCATCCCCAAACACAAACACAAATAAGATTCAATTCATCAAACACAAAATTTAACACACATACCAAACAAAAACGAAATCACCAAAATTACAATAAACAAAAATTCCCCAAACACAAATAAAATTACAGCCATTCATCAAAATATAAACAAAAAGACAAATCAATATGAAAATATAAACAAAGGATCTGAAAAAGAATTAATCATACCTCTTTTAGTCATATCAAGTTTTCCTAAACAAAAACCAAACAAGAATTGATTGTTAGTATTTATAAAACAAATAAAATAAATTTATAAGGAACAAAGAGCAAAAAACTGTTGAATATTGGACTCCCCGGATTTGGTTTTGATGATGAGCAAACATAAATAATTTATGAACTAACAATTTGTGAGCGCAGTATTGGAGATCGTCGCCAATTTCATGAGAACATTCAAAGCGACATCTCAACACTTTCCAAAGCTCATATTCATGCCTAAAGCTTCGTTGAAGCTCTTGCGACGCTTTGGAAGTTATGAAGATTCAATCGAAGCTCTCGAAGACCGTTTATTAAGGTTTTATTTATAGTCTTTTAGCTTCGATATATAGAATGTTAAGCCTTGAGTATATCTTACGTTTCTATCTTCATTACGCTCATTTCGTAGCTCTAGGATCCTTGCACAAGTTCATTCTAACTTCCTCGAAGCGTCGCGCTTCGATTCGGATTTGTATGTGCATGTTAGTTGGTACAAGAACAAGTACTGACCGACTAGATGGTGATCTAGTCGGTCGGCAACTGTTCTTGGACCGACTAGTTTGATTCCTTAATTTCTTGGACTTTACTGTTTACAGTTAGTCGGTCTACGTTGACTCACCGACCGACTAGTTTGTGAACTAGTCGGTCAGTGATGCTTCTTTGATCGACTAGTTGTGACTTACTGTTCACTCTAAATTTCTCCTAAGCTACTGTTTACCGTTAGTCGGTCTAAGAACGTTTGGTGACCGACTAGTTGACAATCTAGTCGGTCAACTTTTGTTCTTGGACCGACTAAGTCAACTTGCATTCAGACTAGTTCATTTTGCCTCTTAGTCGGTCTACGTTCATTGGCTGACCGACTAGTTGTGAAACTAGTCGGTCAGACAGTCTTCTTGGACCGACTAGATTTCTAGGTCTGAAATTCTATCTCTTCTCAGATCTGCTCTTAGTCGGTCCACGTTGTTTGACTGACCGACTAGTTGATGAACTAGTCGGTCAGTGATTGTTCTTTGACCGACTAATTCTCACAGATTTCTATCCGTTGGTGAATGACCTAACTTGTTTTTATGGGACCCTATAAATACGAACCTAGGTCATTTCTATCTAGGTTAGAGCTGCCATTAAGAGATTCATTGAGTTCTAAAGAGATAGCCATTCTCCCTCAAATCTAAAGCTCTCTTCCTCACAAGAAACCCATTCTCTCTCATTTCTAGATCTAGAGAGAAGCTTGTTCTTGGTGAGCTCTTCAAGCTATTGCTTGATCCAAGTCTCCAACTCATTCCTAGGCACCGATTGCTGGTCATTTCCTTGGTGCTAGGTCTTGGTGACTTCATCTTCCTCAAATCCTTCATTTCACCATTTGGGTAAGAAAAACTCAAGGTATAGGATTTTGTGGTAAGATTGTTTATTTCGTTTAAACTCTTTAATATTGCTTTGTGATTCTCTCGGTTGTGAGAGAATATTGTGATCCCGGGTTGTGGGATTCACTTTGCCATTGCATGTATGATTTGATCTTGTGAAGGTTTTTCACAAGATATTCATAGTGGAAATCTTGAGTTAGGGTTTCTAACTCAAGTATCCAGAGGGGATCCGGGTGGTTGGGACGTAGGATCACCGGGAACAAGTCGGGGAGACTTGGGTGGATCCGAACCCATTAACATCGTTTGTTAGCATTGTTAATTTTGTGTTGTCATTCAATTTAAGCTTCCGCAAATTGATTTGGTAGTTGTTTGTAATTTAATTTGGAATTATACTCCTTATTATTTTAAAGTACTATTCACCCCCCTCTAGTACTTGTGCAGTAGCTGGTAGGGCATTACATTTGGTATCAGAGCCAGATACTCAGCTATGTCTGCCAACGACAACAAGACCGTGCGTCCACCTTCCAACTATGACACCTTCAGGAACCGTGAAGGAGCATCTTCGGTGATGGAAGGACATTCCTCTACGAGGCCTCCATTCTTCAACGGTACCAACTACGGGTACTGGAAATGTCGGATGGAAACCTTCCTCCGAAGTGCATCTTTATGGAGGACTACAATGAAGGAGTACATCGAGCCCGAAGAAGAAGACTTTGAGAAATGGACAACCGCGGAGGTCGCCGCGGAGGTAAGCAATGCCAATGCAATGAACGCCTTGCAATGCGCATTGGAGCCCGAGGACTTCAATAAGATATGCACATGTAAGAGTGCATATCAAATTTGGAACTCTCTCCTCATACTACATGAGGGGACGAGTCGGGTAAGAGACTCTAAACTCGTAGTCGTAAACAAAGATTACGAAATGTTTCATATGCAACAGGGCGAGAAGATGAAAGAATATTACGCTCATTTTGTTGACATAATAAACGAGTTAGAGGCCCTCGGCAAGTCCTACACTCAAAAGGAGAAGTGCTCAAAGCTTATCGAAGGACTTCCTTCTTCTTGGGAGAAACGTACCTTCGCCATCGAAGAAGGTAATGACATGAATAAGTACACCGTAGGTCAACTAATGGGTACTTTAATGTCGTACGAGGTACGCAAGGATAGCAAGCTCAAATTGCAAGAAAAGATGAAGTCTTATCTAAAGCAAGACGAGCCAAATAAAAAGGCTATTGCCTTCAAAGCCGCTCCATCCGCATCCACATCAACCGATGATGAAGACTCGGAAAACGAGTTGGACTTGGAATCCATGGCACTCATGGCCAAGAAGTTCAACCGTTTCTTCCGAAAAGGTAACTTCAAGACCAAAGGTAAATTTGGCTCTTCTAACGCCTCTTCCTCTCCTTTGTGTTTTAAGTGCAATAAGCCGGGACACATGAAAGCGGAGTGTCCCCTCAATAAGCAAAAGGAGAAGTGGAAGGCGCCAAAGTATGACAAGTCCAAGAAGTACACGAAAGGAAACAAGAAGGGACTTGTCGGAGCTACCTTCACCGACTCCGATGATTCTTCAAGCGGTGAGTCGGACGATGAGCACGTGGAGCAAGCGCACATGTGTTTCATGGCAAGAGAGGAGCAAGATCAAGGATCCTCCTCTTCCGATGATAGTAATGACGAAAGCGATGAGGTAACCATGGATGATCTTAGAAATGCTAACTCTCAACTTTGGTCAAAATACACTAAGTTAGTAAATAGATATACTAAGGTAAAAGATGACCTAGCTAGCATTCAAACATCGCCTAAGAATATCATCACCAACAACGACACCGTTGTTGAAGAGTTAAGAAATGAGATTGTGAATCTCAAATCTAAACTTGAACATGTTAGCATTGAGGATGCGGAAGAACATGAGATAGCGGATTTAACTTCTCAAAACTCGACTTTGAGTATTGAGAACGAGAATCTTAAATCTCGTGTTTATGTGCTCACATCGCAAATATCCACTTTGGATACTTCTTTGCGTTCTCTCAAAGAGAAATATGAGGACACATTGGGCCGAATCAACAAACTCAACAAGGGTAAGGGCCATTTGGATAATATCCTAAAAGATTTACTTCCGGCCAAACACCACATTGGCTTGGGGTATATGATGGGAAATTCATCCAAGTCGGTCACTACTTTTGTAAGGCCAACTTCCGAAGCCTCAACGAGTGGGAGCAAACACTCTATTGGTAGTTCATCTACCAATGGTGCTTCCACCTCGTCCACACCCTCTTTTGGAAAGAAACCCACTTTGGGTGGACCTCCAAAGAAGGGGCATGCTTATATGTACACAAATACTATGCCACGTAGGAACACACGTCCTACTCCACCATCTCACACATATGATGATTTCTATGCTACACGTTCACGGGCACGTGCACACCATGTGAGACACCCTCACGCACGTGTTCCCACACATGCATATGTACACCCACCTCATCATATGAATAATTCTCGTCGTGCATCATTCCATCATGTCCCGTATGCCTATCCACAACATGCATCACGTAGAAATCAACGTCGCATGCATGCACCCAATAGGATGATGGTTCCCAAAATTTTCACTATTTGGAGCCCAAAGGACACAAGCATGGACGAAAAACAAATGTATATGAATGCTTATTTTTCGGATGTTGTGCATAGTAAGAATTATGTGGGGAAGTCTAAGTCCACTTGGACTTGGCTTCCAAAGGTCTAATCCCTTGGACCCAATGACCTTGGGTACCATGATATGAAAGTGTCTATCTTTAGGTACTCAAGGAAAAGAAAAAGAAGAGGAGCAACAAATTTAAATTTAGCTCCAAAGGGAATTGGATACTCGATAGCGGGTGTTCAAAACATATGACGGGTGACGCTCGATTGCTCTCCGGAGTGGTTCCCATTGCGAATGGAAACCGCGTCGTATTTGGAGGCAACGAGAGCGGAACCATCATAGGTGTTGGTAAAGTCGGTAACCCCTCTAAACCATTAATTAGTGATGTTTATCTTGTTAGTGGTTTAAATCATAATCTTATTTCAATAAGCCAACTTTGTGACAAAGGCTACAAAGTTAGTTTTGCGAAAGGATTGTGTCATATTTTAAGAAAAGATATGATAAATTATTATTTTCCGGAACTCGTCATAAAGACATTTATATTTTGGATCTTCCTAAGTCATATGAACAATGTCTCGTTGCCAACACAAGTGAACAACACTTATGGCATCGACGCTTTGGACATGTGAACTTTGGAACACTTTATAAGCTTTCGAAATTAAATTCTATTAAAGGTTTTCCGAAGCTTGTTTTTGAAAAGAAAAGTTTTTGTGATTGTTGTCAACGTGGCAAGCTTCCTAAATCTTCATTTAAACCTAAGAAAAGCATCTCTACTAAACGGCCACTAGAGCTATTACATCTAGACTTATTTGGGCCAACTAGAGTAGCTTCCTTAGGAAATGCAAGGTATGGACTTGTCATCGTAGATGACTATTCAAGATTTACTTGGGTATTTTCATTGTGTAATAAAAATGAAGCTTTTGAAAACTTCACAATTTTTGTTAAGAAAGTACAAAATCTCTTAGGAACCACCATTGTCACTATTCATAGTGATCATGGAGGTGAATTTGAGAATGAGTCTTTTGAGACATTTTGTGATGAAGTTGGTATTACTCACACCTTCTCTTTCCCTCGTGCACCTCCTCAAAATGGTGTAGTTGAGAGAAAGAATAGGACGCTAGTGGAGTGTGCTCGCACTATGCTTGATGATAGCCAACTTGGCCATCAATTTTGGGCGGAAGCAGTACACACCGCTTGCTATGTGTTTAATAGAATACTTTTGAGGCCCGGCACTAAACAAACTTGTTATGAATTGTTGTTTGGTAGGTTGCCTCAAGTTAAACATTTTCGTGTTTTTGGTTCGAAATGTTTTATTAAGAACACATATGATAGTTTGGACAAATTCGATCCAAGATCCGATGAGGGGATTTTTGTTGGATATTCTACGCGTAGCAAAGCCTACCGGATATTCAACAAACGAACCTCAACGATCGAGGAGTCGCTTCATGTCTCATTTAATGAAGGATTTGTTCCAACTAGAATTTCAAATGATAATGATTCTATGGATGTTTTATGTGATTCGTTTGATAATTCTAAGTCTAATGATTCTATTGATTCTATTGAGACTAACCCAACTAATGAAGTTGTTGAGAATGTTCCTAGTGATCAAGGTATTCCCAAACGGCTTCATTCGGTTCGTGACCATCCCCATGAGCAAGTCATTGGCAATATCTATGATAGTGTCAAGACGAGATCGCAAGTTCACCACTTCGCAAATTGTGCCTTTGCCTCATCGATAGAGCCAAAGAATATTAATGAAGCATGCGAAGATAGCGCTTGGATCTTAGCCATGGAGGAGGAGCTCATTCAATTCGAGAGGAATGAGGTATGGGAGCTTGTTCCATTGCCATCGAAGAACCACACCATCATAGGGACAAAGTGGATTTTCAAGAACAAAACCGACGAAAACCAAGTCGTCGTCCGGAACAAAGCTCGGTTAGTTGCTCAAGGCTATCGACAAGAGGAAGGTATTGATTTCGAAGAATCTTTCGCTCCGGTAGCTAGATTAGAATCAATTAGATTATTATTGTCTTTTGCATGCCATAAGAATTTTAAATTATTTCAAATGGATGTTAAAAGTGCATTTTTAAATGGAGATGTCGTTGAGGAAGTTTACGTTTCTCAACCTCCGGGCTTCATAAATGAAAAATTTCCAAATCATGTTTTTAAACTAAAGAAAGCTCTTTATGGGTTGAGACAAGCTCCTCGAGCTTGGTATGATCGCCTAAAGAATTTTCTTTTGGATTTGAATTTTAAAATGGGTGAAGCCGATTCAACACTTTTTATTAAGCATGCGAATAATGATATTTTATTAGTTCAAATTTATGTTGATGATATCATTTTCGGTGCTACTAACTTTGCTCTTTGCGAATAGTTTTCTAATGTTATGAAGGAACAATTTGAGATGAGCCACATGGGCGAACTCAAATATTTCTTAGGTCTCCAAATTCGCCAATTGAACGATGCAATCTTCATCCACCAAACAAAGTACACGGTGGAGTTGCTAAAGCGATTTGGAATGGAGAATGCCTCCGGGAAAAAGACTCCTATGAGCACTACAACGCATCTTGATAAAGATACGGGCGGAAAAGATGTAGACATTCGTCTATATCGAGGTATGATAGGTAGTTTACTTTATCTTACCGCAAGTAGGCCCGATATTATGTTTGCCGTATGTATATGTGCTCGTTATCAGTCTCAACCTAAGGATTCTCACTTAGTAGCGGTAAAGCGTATTTTCCGTTATCTAAGTTACACTTTAGATTTTGGATTACTTTATCCGAAATCTAGCACATATGAGTTAGTCTCATATAGTGACGCTGATTATGCGGGATGCAAATCCGACAGGAAAAGTACTAGTGGCACTTGCCATTTTCTAGGAAATTCTCTTGTCTCTTGGTTTTCCAAGAAGCAAAATTCGGTATCACTTTCAACCACCGAGGCGGAATATATTGCCGCCGGTGCCGCTTGTGCCCAGGTTCTTTGGATGAGACACACTTTGAAGGATTTTGGTATTCACTGTGATACTAGCCCTATCATGGTGGATAACCAAAGTGCTACCTGTCTTTCAAAGAATCCGGTGCACCATTCCCGATCAAAACACATAGATGTCCGACACCATTTCTTAGATGATCATGTTGCTAAAAAGGACATCATATTAGTGTACGTTGAAACCCAAAAGCAAATCGCCGATATTTTCACGAAACCCCTAAAGGAGGACTCCTTTGTGCGGTTGCGTCGAGAATTGGGGATTATGGGTGAATCCGAGATATAGGATTCATATTTCATTCAATTATCTTACATGCTATTATATTTCGCGATATTTCATTCATGCTAGATTTATTGAATTTTTGGGAATTTTATGTGATTTGTTCGAATTTATTGCTCGAATTCGTATTTGAAAGTCGTATTTAAGATTTCGACGTTTTATGGGGTAATTTAGATGACTAATGAGTGAGTTATGATGTTTCATCCAAGTGGGTTGTGAAGAAAAATCAATTATCAATTTTTGGACTCCTCTAGTCGGTCTAAGTTCACTTGTCAACCGACTAGATGCTCATCTAGTCGGTCAGCAAATGAACTCAGACCGACTAGATCAAGCCTATATCTAACTCCTATCATTTTCTTTCGTTAGTCGGTCTCAGTACACTTACCGACCGACTAGATTGAAAACTAGTCGGTCAGTGAATATACTGCGACCGACTAATTCTTGCCCTAGAAATTCATCTGTGCCTCTGTTTCGACTTAGTCGGTTCAAGCTCATTGACCGACCGACTAGATCGTAATCTAGTCGGTCAGTGCTTGAACTGTGACCGACTAAGTGGGTTAGGGCATTTGTGTATTTTCTCTTCCAGACCGACTTATACTCTTATTTCATTCGACTAAATCATTTTTTAGTCGGTCTCCTCTCAGCTCAAACTCGAAAACCCCCAAAACCCCGATCGAGCCCCTTCAAATTCCGTCGTCTTCCGGCCATCTCTCCGTCGATCGCCGCCGTCCGCCGCCGTCGACTCCACCTCCTAGGTATCTCCCTCCCTCTCCTTGGTCGATTCCTACCCTAGGGTTCGATTCTATCTCATCTAGCTCCTAGGGTTTCTAGTATTAACCTAGGGTTTGTATTTTCGAATTTCTTGATTTCTAGGGTTTGTGTTAGCTTCTAGGGTTTGTGCTAGGTTGTTTTTGATCTTATCATCGATTGCTTGTGCTCGTAGTGCTATGGCTAAGACGAGAATTCCCATCGCCTCTTCCGGGGCTTCTCCTATGACCGTAGGGCCTTCCGACCCTAGGAATCCCCCGAAGCCTAAGCGTCGTGCCAAGTCAACCCAAGCCTCTCCATCATCGCCTCCTCCTAAGAAGCCTAGGACTGCGATAGCTAAACCCCGCAAATCCAAGACCAAAAAGCCTATTCTTCAATCTCCGGCTACTCCTCCCGATTCCGACACTGATTTTATCCCAGAGGATGAGCCTACTAGGGAACCCACTCCACCTCTGAAGACCCGTAAGGCTAAGGGTAAAGCTCCTATGCCAGTCGGCGGTGTAGACATATCGTTGTGCCGCGATGACCCTCAGTGTCTCGCAGCGTACAACCGTATAGAGCACTGTCCACTGTTGTTAGAGCATTACGTTCAGTTCTCTGATTTTCTCGGCCTTGCTGATCTTCTGTCCTATAGTGGTCTTCTAGATTATCTCCGATTCGACCCCAAGGCCAATCCCAAACCATATCCTCGCATCGTGAAATTGTTCTATGCCAATCGTATTCGAGGCCAGTACGACGCCAGCCACTCCATTGAGACGACTGTCTTGGGAACTCCTATAGTTCTCACGGCAGAAATCTTGGGGGAGATTCTTGGTTGTTCGTCGTGTGGTCTCCTCCCTTCGGACATTTCCGTAGATGACATTTCTTCCTTGGATCAGTCTATTCTTTCTGATATTTTCCAGGTTATCCCCTCTGCATTCATTGGTGTTCCTTCGAAATCTTTTAAGCCGAATGCGTGGGTTCTTAACATGATCTTGAAATCATGTCTCCTCCCTAAGTATGGATCCTCTTCACTCCCATCCCAGACGTTCTTGAAATTGATCTACGCTCTTTTCTTGGGGTGCGAGATTAATTGGGCTCGCGTGATACTCGATAAGATGGATTCTTTCGAGTGTATACGCAAGACCAATAAGTCTGCGCACATTCCTTACCCATGCCTGTTGACTCTTGTATTTCGACATTTTCGAGTCCCTCTCCCTCCTGACGATGAGCTTCCTTTGGGTACGCCTCTGAACGCGACGGCCGTGAAGAAATCTCTAGCGACACTTCGTCACGTGCTGAGGTCTACCGCATCTGTTTCCCAGTCTACTCCGTCAGCTGCTGCAGCCTCCTCTTCCCCTGCTACATTGGACGATGTCGTACGCCTACTTCGTCAGCACGACTCCCGTTTGGCTCGTACTGAGGAGGTAGTCTGCCGTATGGCTCGTATGATGGGGATTGATCTTCCTCCGTCAGTGTCTGAGGCCGAGGAGATGGACGATGAGGAGCTTGACGAGCTTGTCACTTCTTTTGCCCGTGGCGATGAGGCCACTGCTGCTGCTGCTGGTACTTCCACTTCTGCTCCTGGAGTTGGCACCACTTTCGGTGTTCCAGAGCCTTCTGCTTCAGCTCTTCAGCCTTCCGAGCCTGCTCATGTATCTCCTGCTGCTGTTGACACTGCTGCTGCTGCTTCTGTCGAGACCCCTGCTGCTGTTGAGATTCCCGATGTTGAGCCTGTTGCTGAGATCTCCACTCCTGCCCCGACGATTCCATCTGTTGAGACACCTCTACTCCCTGCAGAGCCTGAGTCCACTCCGTCGACTGGACCCACGGAGACTGCAGATCCTGCCACCTCCTCGTGATTGCTTGTTTCGAGGACTCTCCACTACGCTTTGGATGATATATCTTAGTGAGAGTATTTTGGGTTAGGATGGGGTTTGAGAGATGTTTTGATGTATTTTTGCGATTTGTGGATGTCGGAGTTGGATATTATGTTATGATGTTGTTTTTGATGTATGTTGATATACTTTGATGATGTCGATGATGTATGACGTATTTCTTTTTGATGATATGTAGCCCTTGATATGATGTACCTCATATATTCGATATGATATCTTTTTGGATGTACTCATGTTGTTTCTACATATATATATGTTCATCGTCATTCACTTTGTCATTTATTCGTCGTGCATTTTTTTTATATTCGTTGAATGCATTTGAAATGTGACTTCGTCGCTCGACGATTAAAAACTTGGTTAAATAGATTATATTTCTATTATTATATAGAATTGTTTTCCATGCACAAAATTTAACCAAGAATATTGAATATTGAAGAGTATGTTTCATTATTAAAGAAATGAATAATTATTTGGTATTTTTGATGATTTTGATTATTTTTTTTGATAATGGACATTTTGGCACACCTTGATTTGATTTCCACATTTTTCCCTAGGTGTCAATTTGATCCATCGTCATTGTCTACGACTCCCGATGTTGGATTTTCCATTTCCTAATTGTTGTCGTTGTATGCCCCCCATTTTTGGGATAATGCCAAAGGGGGAGAGATAATGATAATAAATAGCGCAAATGAAAATTTAACTCAATTTCCAAGAATCTAGTTTGATATGTTAGATTCAGGGGGAGTTAAGATACATATAAGGATTTTCAAAATCCGATATTTCAAAAATCGATTCTCATTATATATCTTACTCGTCTGATTGATGCAATTCATATATATTCATTTTGGAATTAACGTGTCATCAATGCAGGGGGAGTAAGTATTTTACATTTGAATTATTATTTTTGATTATTATTTATGTTGGTTTGTCATCACCAAAAAGGGGGAGAATGTTGAATATTGGACTCCCCGGATTTGGTTTTGATGATGAGCAAACATAAATAATTCATGAACTAACAATTTGTGAGCGCAGTATTGGAGATCGTCGCCAATTTCATGAGAACATTCAAAGCGACATCTCAACACTTTCCAAAGCTCATATTCATGCCTAAAGCTTCGTTGAAGCTCTTGCGACGCTTTGGAAGTTATGAAGATTCAATCGAAGCTCTCGAAGACCGTTTATTAAGGTTTTATTTATAGTCTTTTAGCTTCGATATATAGAATGTTAAGCCTTGAGTATATCTTACGTTTCTATCTTCATTACGCTCATTTCGTAGCTCTAGGATCCTTGCACAAGTTCATTCTAACTTCCTCGAAGCGTCGCGCTTCGATTCGGATTTGTATGTGCATGTTAGTTGGTACAAGAACAAGTACTGACCGACTAGATGGTGATCTAGTCGGTCGGCAACTGTTCTTGGACCGACTAGTTTGATTCCTTAATTTCTTGGACTTTACTGTTTACAGTTAGTCGGTCTACGTTGACTCACCGACCGACTAGTTTGTGAACTAGTCGGTCAGTGATGCTTCTTTGACCGACTAGTTGTGACTTACTGTTCACTCTAAATTTCTCCTAAGCTACTGTTTACCGTTAGTCGGTCTAAGAACGTTTGGTGACCGACTAGTTGACAATCTAGTCGGTCAACTTTTGTTCTTGGACCGACTAAGTCAACTTGCATTCAGACTAGTTCATTTTGCCTCTTAGTCGGTCTACATTCATTGGCTGACCGACTAGTTGTGAAACTAGTCGGTCAGACAGTCTTCTTGGACCGATTAGATTTCTAGGTCTGAAATTCTATCTCTTCTCAGATCTACTCTTAGTCGGTCCACGTTGTTTGACTGACCGACTAGTTGATGAACTAGTCGGTCAATGATTGTTCTTTGACCGACTAATTCTCACAGATTTCTATCCGTTGGTGAATAACCTAACTTGTTTTTATGGGACCCTATAAATACGAACCTAGGTCATTTCTATCTAGGTTAGAGCTGCCATTAAGAGATTCATTGAGTTCTAAAGAGATAGCCATTCTCCCTCAAATCTAAAGCTCTCTTCCTCACAAGAAACCCATTCTCTCTCATTTCTAGATCTAGAGAGAAGCTTGTTCTTGGTGAGCTCTTCAAGCTATTGCTTGATCCAAGTCTCCAACTCATTCCTAGGCACCGATTACTGGTCATTTCCTTGGTGCTAGGTCTTGGTGACTTCATCTTCCTCAAATCCTTCATTTCACCATTTGGGTAAGAAAAACTCAAGGTATAGGATTTTGTGGTAAGATTGTTTATTTCGTTTAAACTCTTTAATATTGCTTTGTGATTCTCTCGGTTGTGAGAGAATATTGTGATCCCGGGTTGTGGGATTCACTTTGCCATTGCATGTATGATTTGATCTTGTGAAGGTTTTTCACAAGATATTCATAGTGGAAATCTTGAGTTAGGGTTTCTAACTCAAGTATCCGGAGGGGATCCGGGTGGTTGGGACGTAGGATCACCGGGAACAAGTCGGGGAGACTTGGGTGGATCCGAACCCATTAACATCGTTTGTTAGCATTGTTAATTTTGTGTTGTCATTCAATTTAAGCTTCCGCAAATTGATTTGGTAGTTGTTTGCAATTTAATTTGGAATTATACTCCTTATTATTTTAAAGTACTATTCACCCCCCCTCTAGTACTTGTGCAGTAGCTGGTAGGGCATTACAAAAACTTCACCATGACAGATTGGATTCTGGAAAGAAAGAGAAAAGAACAGTCGAGATAAGAAAAGTCATAGTATTTATAGAAGATTGGATTCTGGGAAAGAAAAATCGTGTAATACTCAAGGACGGATTTAGGACGGACGGTAAGGATAAAGGACGGTTTCATATGTTTGATATTTTCATATCCCGCCAAAAAATTTCAATATCCGTCCTATCTCCGTCCTATATTATTTGAATTTTCGATTTCCCGCCAACAATTTTTTTATTCCCGCTAACAAATTTTAGGCCGACCTTTATATCTTAAAAATGTACGACGGAAATAGGACGGATTATGGACTGGTAGGACAGAGTATTTTTTAGAAAAGAACGAAAGGACGGTTTCATAGGTTTGATATTTTCATATCCCGCCAAAAAATTTCAATATCCGTCCTATCTCCGTCCTATATTGTTTGAATTTTCGATTTCCCGCCAACAATTTTTTAATTCCCGCTAACAAATTTTAGTCCGACCTTTATATCTTAAAAATGTACGACGGAAATAGGACGGAATATGGACGGGTAGGACAGAGTATTTTTTAGAAAAGAACGAAAGGACGGTTTCATAGGTTTGATATTTTCATATCCTGCCAAAAAATTTCAATATCCGTCCTATATCCGTCCTACATTGTTTGAATTTTCGATTTCCCGCTAACAATTTTTTAATTCCCGCTAACAAATTTTAGTCCGACCTTTATATCTTAAAAATGTACGACGGAAATAGGATGGAATATGGACTGGTAGGACAGAGTATTTTTTAGAAAAGAACGACAGAAGCTGTCCGTCCTAAATCCGTCCTATAGGCCGCGGAATAAACTGCCGATTGGAATAATTAAATTCGTAACTTTCTCAAAAACCATCGAACCGGTGCATCTCCAAAACCCTTCAATCACACCCTAAAATGACCCACTTCAAATAATTCATAGTTTTCAATTCCAAATCTTATTCTTTCTGCCGGTGTTTTTATTTGGCTTAGGATCTATTGATTTAATAACTGAAATAAATTAACGTAATAACTGAAATAAATTAACTTAAATAAGGGACGGATTTAGGATGGACAACTTAATCTTTTTTTGATTAAGAAATCCGTCCTTTATTCGTCCTCTTTCCGTCCTTTTATGTGTATAATAAAAATTATTTTTTATTTTATATAAATAAGAAATAATAATTAATAAAGGTCCGTCCTATGACCGTCCTTTATGCTAGAATAATTTTTTTAATTTTTTTAAAATAAATAATAATTTAAAAAAATATTAGTCCGTTCTTTCGCCGTCCAATATCCGTCCTTTACTGTATCCCAAAATTGTAATTTTTCATTTTTAAAAAGAAAAAGGAAAATAATGAGCATTCCATCATATATCCGTCCTTTTTAAAATACCGTCTTATTTCTGTCCTATTTTCGTCCTAATTTATTAAAAATTAAAGGACGGCTATAGGACGAAATTTTAATCCGTCCTTTTAGGTCCGTTTTCTAGTAGTGCGACATCAAGAGAGTTATCATGGGGTAAGTTACAGATCTCTTCATAAGTGTCGTGTAGGCCTCAAGAGGAAGGCTCGGAGAGACAACCTTCGCCATCCGAGCTCTTATCCGAGCTCCTTCGACTGCTCGGATGAGATAAGGCGACTCTTCAAGCGCTTCCAATATCCAGCTGAAAAGATCCAGGCACCGAGGTGAGGTACAAAGACATCAATCATTTTCAAAATTCCTGAGAAGGAGTGGACATGGAAGACTGGGGATTACTTCTACTTGCAGGGGTTTGGATGTCCTGCATATGCTTTACAAAAGGAGAACAAACTTGATTTGAGGGACATGAAGGTCATTTTGCTTGGACATCCTGAAGAAGTAAAGAGATACATGTTGCTAAATCATGTGTCCAAGAAGATGTTCACCAGTAGACATGTCACATTTGATGAGTTATCGATGGGCATGCCAGAGATGACTCAGTCAAATGATGGACATAGGTCTGAAGAGCCTGACGCTGAGGTCGAGCGACCTTCCCTTGAGATTAAGACACGAGATGCTGAGACAGGTCAGAACCTAATTGCTGAACAGATTACACAGATAAATCAAGTTCAGACTCATGGTGAGGTTCCTACCCAAGGACATATGGAGGTACGACGATCAACAAGGACTAGAAGAGCGCCAGAGAGACTGAGAGAGTAGAACTACTCGGTTTCAACGTTTGCATTCGATGATATGCAAGCATATACACTGAATATTAAGCATGAAGAGCAGTTGACTTTTGATGAGGCTCAGATTGAGCACAGTAGCAGAATGTCGACTAGCAATGGAAGAGGAGAAGGAATCTCTCTACAAGAATAGCACTTAGGAACTGGTAGAGTTGCCTAAGGATCAGAACGACTTTGGATGCAAATGGGTATATAAAGTCAAGGAAGGTGATGGCGGTGATGTAATATCAAAGCCCGGCTGGTGGCAAAAGATTTGCACAGACAAAAGGGGAAGACTATAATGAGATCTTCTCACATATGGTGAGACACACGTCGATGCATGTGTTGTTGGCCTTGGTGGCTTAGGACTTAGAGCTGGAGCAGCTGGATGTGAAGATATCCTTCTTACATAGAGAGCTTGATGACGAGATCTACATGCGCTGGCTTGAACGATTCGTGATGGAGTGCAAAGAGCATAAGGTATGCAAGTTAAAGAAATCTCTATACATTTTAAAATAGAGTTCAAGGCAATGGTACAAGAGATTTGATTCCTTCATGCTTAATATTGGGTTTGAGAGAATTATAAAGGATCCGTATGTTTATGTTCACACACATGATGATGGATCAAGGATTTACTTGCTCTTATACGTAGACGATTTGCTGAGCACATCATGAAATCAGATGGAAATCAATAGGCTGAAGAGGAGACTTACAGAGGTGTTTGACATGAAGAATCTGGGGCCTGCAAAGAAGATCCTTGGAATGGAAATCAACAGGGTTAGAAAGAAAGGTGAGTTGAGATTGTGACAAGAGGGCTACATAACAATGGTCCTAGCACGATATAGAATGGAGAAGGTGAAGCCTGCCACCATATCGCTAGGAGCCCACTTCTAGCTTTCTGTAAAACAGTCACCGAGCACCAACAAGGAGATAAGCTACATGTCTATGTTGAGTATTGGACTTCTTCCTACTTGGTGTTAATGATGAGCAAACATAAATACGTGTGACTAATCCCCTGTTTGCAGTTAATCCATTGCCCATGCATGTCATGAAGATCTATTAACAATGGATGATACTCAAAGATCATTGAAAGCAACTGAAATAGATTGGATTATCGTAGATGGTGATTGAAGCTCCTAGAAGACTTCAAGCTCATGCGTTGGATTAAAGAGAGAGTTCGTCAAATGTAACTTTCTTCTTTCTCATCTAGTATGTAGCTTAGAAGTAGAACAGTGTTGGAGCACATACACATCTTCATTTCTGTCTTAGGATATCATTAGATCAACCTTCCTCAGACTCCAATTCATTTCTATCTAGATTGTGCATGTCATGTTTAAAACAGTCGACTGCTGAACGTTTTACAGTCACCTGTCTTAAAATAGTCGACTGTGTTTTGTTCTACAGTCGCCTGTTATGCACAAACTTTCTCAGTTTAGTTTTGGGCTCTCAGCTTTAACTCTCCCAGGCGACTTATGAATGATTTACAGACGCTTGTCCCAGTGACAGTCGACTGTGTTTTGTTAATCAGTCGCCTGTCTATCTATAGCCCAAAATCTATTTCTCTGTTTAATCTGGCCAGTCGACTTGTGTTGGATTTACAGTCGACTGTCCAATGAAACAGTCGATTGTCAATGCTACAACAGTCGTCTGTCTTTGAGCCTATTTGATGACTCAACTCTCTGGAAAATCTCAGGATTTTGACAGTCGTCTGTAGAAGGAATTACAGTCGCCTGTTCAGATTAACAGTCGACTGTCTTCTCTTCATCAATCGTCTATCCTGTTCTCCCAGATGTTCTTCAGATTTCATCTACTTACCCAGCTTACGGCCAGTCGCATGTAGTAGGATTTACAGTCGCCTGTTGGTTCAACAGTCGACTGTCTATGCATCATCAGTTGACTATCCACGTGGTAAGTTACCGTTATGAATTATCACCAACCATCTATCATTGTGCAGCAGTCGACTGTGATGTCTTCAACATTCGACTGTCGCAGGCGCAGATTCTATCCGTTGAGTTTTTCCTCACGGATTTCAAAGGGGTTTTTTACTGGTTTCGTTTGAAGGGTTTGAGAAACCTATAAAAGAAGCCTCTACTGTTCCATTGAGTGGCTAGACACTTTGAATATGTCTTGATCAAACATTCAAGCTTTCTTCCTCTCAAGATCAAAGCTCTGAAATTCTAAAGCCATAGAATTCCTATCTTCAATCTCTTGCTCTCCAACCTAGAACCAAAGAGAAATATTCTAGGCATTTGGAGCTATCAAGAGAAAGGGCTTTCCTCTCTTCCAAGAGAGTCTTTCAACACACAACACACTTCTCCTTCAAGATCTACTTTAAGGCATAGGTGATTGTAAGTGTTGCTTAATTTCATATTTCATAACTTTAGTTATTTGATTTACTCTCGCTTTGTGAGAGTGGTTTGCTTGCTCCCAAGTTGTAGGAGTCAAGGTCAATTGATTGTATTTCGATTTCGCTTGTTGGGTTGCTACAAGTGGGTTTTAAGGAAACCTCAAGTTAGGGTTCTAACTTGAGTATCCGGTTGTTAACCAGGTGGAAGGGACGTAGGATTACCGGGAACAAGTCGGGAAGTGACTTGGGTAATCCGAACCCTTGAAACATCCTTACGTCTACATTTGTTTCTCTTTGGGTTTATTTCTATTCTGCACTATTTGTTGGTTAGGAATTTAAATTGTTGTAACTATCTTTTTAAATTGCATAAACACTATTCAGCCCTCCTTCTAGTGTTTTCCTCATAGCCAGGGACCTTACAATTGGTATCAGAGCACTGGTTTATAGCTATGGCATCCAACAACAACAACATTCCTCCACTGACTTCGTACAACAATCACGATCGTGATGGAGCGTTCACAGTTTTCGAAGGACAATCAACGGTGCGTCCTTCGTGTTTCAATGGCACGAACTTTGGCTTTTGAAAATGCCGGATGGAGACGTTCCTAAGGAGTGCTTTCCTTTGGAGAACCCTTCATAAGGAATACGTCGAGCCCACCGAAGAGGATTTCGAAAAATGGACGACTACTGAGAAATCCGCCAAAGTCAACAACGCAAAGGCAATAAATGCTCTTCATTGTACGTTGGACCCAGATGAGTTCAACAAGATATGTACATGTAATAGTGCATATCAAATTTGGAACCATCTCGTAGTTACCCATGAGGGAACGAACAAGGCAAAACTTTCTAAAGTCTATGTTACCGTGCAAAATATCGATATGTTTAATATGCAGGAAAATGAAAGCATAGCATCGATGTACGAACGTTTTACCGATATCACTAATGAATTGGAAGCTCTCGGACAAGTCTATTCCCAACAAAGATAAGGTAAGAAAGATCATAATGGGAATGACCTCCAAGTGGAAAAGAAGAGCTATCGCCATCGAGGAGGTCAACGCTTGAAGACTTACACAGTTGTGAACCTTATCAGCACTCTCATGTCTTACGAAGTAAGACGGGAGAACCGATTAAAGATTCGAGCTATGATGAACCCTTCGGAGGCCAAGAAGAAAGCTTTGGTATTCAAAGCCAATTCCTCATCCTCCGATAGTGAAGAATCAGAAAATGAGATGGACTTGGATGAAATGGCTTAAATGGCGAAGAAGTTCCAACGCTTCTTTTGCAAATGTAAGTTTTCATCTAAGAATAGATTTGATTCTACTAATAACACTTCCTCTCTTTGCTTTAAGTGTAATAAGCATGGGCAAATCAAGAAGGATTGCCCAATGGTACGAAACAAAGAGAAGTGGAAGGCTCCGAAGTACCACAAGTCCGACAAGAATAAGAAAGATAAGAAGAAAGGACTAGTAGGTACATTCGATGATTCAAGTGGAGACTCATCAAACGAATCCGATGATGAGAAGGGTGAAAGTGCCCACATGTGTTTCATGGCCCGAGAAGATTCACTCTCCGATGAAAGTGATTCTGACATGGATGATACCGAGGTAACTATGGATGAATTGCGTATTGCTAATGAAGAATTATTTGCTAAGTATCAATTTTTAATGCTTAGATATAATAGTTTAAAGAAATTGAATGTTAGCAATCCATCCATTCCATGCATTATCAACAATGACACCATTGTTTATACTTTAACCTTTGAGAAAGCGAATTTAGCTTCTCAAAATGTCACTTTGAGAAATGAGGTGAATACCCTCAAATCTCAACTAGATCAAACACATCCTAAGGATTATAGTGATCTAGTTTCACGACACACACAATTGGGTTTAGAGAATGAGTCTCTTAAAACCCAAGTGCACGAGCTCAAAGCATAGGTGTCCACCTTGGATACCAACATCTCTTCTCTTAACGAGAAATATGAGCTCATGTCCTCCCGTATTGTGAGATTTAATAAGGGGAAAAGACAATTGGACGATTTTCTAGAAAACCAATTTCCGGCCACACCTCGTGTTGGTCTTGGTTTTGTGGAAGAAAATGCATCCAATGCTCGCACCTCCTATAGTGGTGTCACTATAGACTTTGTGAGGCTATCCTCCGGTGCATCCACAAGTGGTTTCAAAGACACTATAGGTAGCAAACCTACCAAGAAAATCACCACTTCACCGTCTCTTCTTTTTGGCAAGAAACACACTAAGGGTGGAAACCAAAAGAGAAGTCATGCTTACATGTGCACCAACCTTCATGTAGGAAATCTTCTACTTCACAAGTGGATACTCATGACACTTTCTATGCTCCACACCCACAGACACGTACAAATCCACACATGAGAAATACTCATGTACGTGCTCCTATACACCCATATGCTCATACGCATCATACTTACATGTATGCACATCCTCCACATGTCATGCATGACCCGTATGTTTCATACAACATGCATGTTCCCAAGCATGCATACAACCCTCGTACTTCCAATGCATATCCACCACCACATCTTTATTGTAGAACCTATGTTCCTAAGAAGCATGCACTACATAGAAATCTAACAACTATGCATGCAACTAGGAAAAGGACTCCCAAAACATACACCCTTTGGGGTCGTAAGAACACTAACTTAAATGATAGGCATGCATATGTTGATTCATATTTTCATGATGTTATTAATAATGGTAATTATATTGGGAAGCAAAAGTCCACTTGGACTTGGCTTCCAAAGGGCTAATTCCCTTGGACCCAACAAAAATTGGGTACCATGAGCTTATGGTATACTATGTAGGTACCCAAGAAAAGAAAGAGAGCTATAAAGGTCAAACTAGCTCTAAAAAGAAAGGATGGATTCTCGACAGTGGTTGCTCCAAACATATGACAGGAGATCCTTCATTACTCTTCGAAGTGATTAGCATCAAGAATGGTGCAAATGTCACTTTTGGAGGTAACCAAAAAGGAACCATCATTGGAGTAGGTATAGTCGGAAACTCCTCCAAACCTTTAATTACTAATGTATTTCTAGTTAGTGGGTTGTGTCACAATCTCATTTCTATTAGTCAACTTTGTGACAAAGGTTACAAGGTTAACTTTGGAGAAGGATTGTGTAAAATTGTTGATTCTAATTCACATGTTTTATTTACCGGTATTAGGCGTAAAAATATTTATTATTTGAGCTTGCCTAAAACCGTAGAATATTGCTTAGTTGCTAATACAAATGAACAACTATTATGGCATCGTCGTTTTGGTCATGTTCATTTCAAGCACTTATATAAGTTAGCTAAGCATGATCTAGTCAAAGGTTTTTCAAAAATTGCTTTTTGTAAGAAAAACTTTTGTGATTCATGTCAAAGAGGTAAACTTAGTAAATCATCTTTTAAGCTTAAAGAAGGCATTCCTTCTAAGAGGCCCCTAGAACTACTTCATCTAGATTTATTTGGGCCAACTAGAACCGCTTCATTAGGCAATGCTCATTATGGATTAGTTGTTGTTGACGACTTCTCTTGATTTAATTGGGTTTCATTATTAACTAATAAGAATGAAGCTTTTGAAGAGTTTACCATATTTGCAAAGAAGATTCAGAATCTCTTAGGGTCTACCATTATCACTATCCGTAGTGATCATGGAGGAGAATTTGAGAATGAGTCTTTTACAAAGTTTTGCGATGACACCAGGATAACTCACAATTTTTCTTTTCCTCGGGCACCACCACAAAATGGTGTTGTAGAGAGAAAGAATAGGACTCTTATTGAGTGTGCTCGTAATATGCTCCATGATAGTCATCTTGGACTACAATTTTGGGCAGAAGCGGGGCACACGACATGTTATGTGCTCAATAGGATCCTAGTAAGACCCCGAACGAACAAAACTTGTTTTGAGTTATTTTATGACAAAAAGCCTCAAGTTAAATATTTTCAAGTTTTTGGTTCAAAATGTTTTATCAAGAACACCTTTGGTAATTTAGATAAATTTGAGCCAAGATCCGATGAAGGAATTTTTGTTGGATATTCCACACGTAGCAAAGCCTACCGGATATACAACAAAACCTCTTCAACGATCGAGGAATTTCTACACGTAGCATTTTATAAAGATTTTGATTTACCTCATGTTATTGATGATAGTGTAGATGCTATATGTGATTCTATTAGTAACGTTAAGCTGAATGATTCTTTTATTGAGACTAACACTACTAATGAGATTGTTGATGATGTTCCAAGTGATGCAAGAATACCCAAAGCTTACCCAACGGTTCGTAACCTTCCACATAACCAAATTATTGGAGATATTGGTGTGGGTGTTCGAACAAGGTCTAGAACTAAAGATTTCTCTCATTGCGCATTTATCTATACCATTGAGCCAAACACCACTAATGAGATTGTTGAAGATGTTCCAAGTGATGCAAGAATACCCAAAGCTTACCCAACCGTTTGCAACCTTCCACATGACCAAATTATTGGAGATATTGGTGTGGGTGTTCGAACAAGGTCTACAATTGAAGAATTCTCTTATTGCACATTTTTCTATACCATTGAGTCAAAGAACATCCAATAAGAATGTGAGGATAGCTCTTAGATAGTGGCAATGGAAGAAGAGCTCATGCAAATAGAGAGAAATGAAGTTTGGAAGCTCGTTCCTCTTCCAAGTGGTCATCAAGTTATTGGGACCAAATGGATCTTCAAGAACAAGACCGATGAGAACGAGGTCATCACAAGGAACAAAGCAAGGTTAGTAGCACAAGGCTACCAGCAAGAAGAAGGTATCGATTTCGAAGAATCCTTTGCCCCCGTAGCTAGACTAGAAGCTATTAGATTGCTTTTATCTTTTGCATCTAATAAGAATTTTAAATTTTTTTCAAATGGATGTTAAAAGTGCATTTTAAATGGTATTGTCATTGAAGAAGTGTATGTTTCTCAACCTCCCGGTTTCATTCATGAAAAATTTCCAAACCATATTTTCAAACTTAAGAAAGCATTGTATGGGTTGAGACATGCTCCTAGAGCTTGATATGATCGACTCAAGACTTTTCTTTTGGATTTAGGTTTTAAAATGGGTGAAGTTGATTCAACACTTTTCATTAAGGATTATGAAAATGACATCCTATTGATTCAAGTTTATGTAGAGGATATAATATTTGGTTCTACTAACTTTAATCTTTGTCAAGAATTTTCTAAGTCCATGAAGGATGAATTCGAGATGAGCCACATGGGTGAGCTCAACTATTTCCTTGGATTGCAAATTCGACAAATGAAAGATGTGACTTTCATATATCAAACTAAGTACACAGGGGAGCTTATCAAGCGATTCGAGATGGAATCGTCTTCAAGCAAAAGGACTCACATGAGTACGACAACCCATCTAAACAAGGATGAGAACGGAAAAGATGTAGACATTCGTTTATATCGAGGTATGATCGGTAGCTTACTCTATTTAACTGCTAGTAGGCCCGATATCATGTTTTCCGTATGCTTGTGTGCTAGATACAGGCTAGACCTAAGGAGTCACACTTGATTGCGGTTAAACGAATTTTTCGTTATCTCAATCATTCACTAGATTATGGGTTACTATACCCTAAATCTAGCACATATGAGTTAATCTCATATAGTGATGCCGACTTTGTTGGATGCAAATCCGATAGGAAAAGTACTAGTGTCACTTGCCATTTCCTAGGAAATTCCTTAGTCTCTTGGTTCTCCAAGAAACAGAACTCGGTATCATTGTCCACGACTGAAGTAGAATATATTGCCGCGTGTCTTGCATGTGCATAAGTCCTTTGGATGAGACACACTCTTAAGGACTATAGTGTCAATTGTGATACTTGCTCTATCATGGTTGATAACCAAAGTCCTATATGTCTTTCCAAGAATCCGGTACATCACTCCCGTACCAAACACATAGATGTGAGACACCACTTTATCAATGATCATGTAGCTAAGAAGGACATCATCTTAGAGTACATTGAAACCCAAAAACAAATTGCCGACATCTTCACAAAACCTCTTAAAGAAGATTCATTTGTGAGGTTGCGTGGAGAATTAGGAATTATGGGTGAATCTGAAATTTAGGAGTTCAACTTACTTGTTATAACATCTTTGAACTCATATCATCATGTTGCCTCTCTTCATTTGATATATCCTATATTGGTATTAAGAAAGGCTATTGAGATTTCGTGTTTTCATGAGTTTTCGGATTATCTTAAGAGATTTGTGTAATAAATGATTTATCGTTTGATATTGAGTTTATGATGAGTTTATGTTAGAGTATAGGTCCTAGGGTGATTTGTGCATATCCTCTGGAATTTAACCTCACTGTGCATTTTTGGACCAGGACAGACGACTGTCTTTCCTTCGACAGTCGACTGCCATACTCTATCTTCTACTTCAGCAGACTGTATCTTTCACCCAGGCAACTGATGACGAATTTACAGTCGACTGTTGGATCAACAGGCGAATGCATTTTAGTCATCAGGCGCCTTTCAATTTCGTCATTAGTCTCTGTTTTATCATCAATTTTATTGATTCTCAGTCAGTCGACTGATGAGTATAATACAGTTGACTGTCTCACGGACAGGCGACTGTATGTTACCCAACAATCGACTGTCTGTCAACCTGAGCTCATCTCTTATCACTAAAACCAGTCGACTGACTATTGTTCATCAGTCGACTGTCTCCTATTGTGGCAGTTCGTTTATTTTGATCTGAGCCGTCGATTCTTCGATCCAACGGCCCAGATTCTTTTTCCCCTTCGTTATTTGAACGAGAACCTTCACTTCGATCGAAAGTTTCTCTCTCATCCGATTAAAACCCTTCGTCTCCTCCAATTCGTTCTCCCAGTCGATCTCTCCTCCGACTTTTTCGAGCCAAAACAAAGTCTCCCTCCTTCAATTGGTTGCTTGATTGACTCTCGTCAGTCGATCGACAAATCTAAGGTATCTTCCCCGTTCGTTTCTTATGTCTTGCTTGACCTAGTTTTTGTCGATCGATTTCATGGATCCTTCTGGTCCTTCGTCGTCAGGAGAAACTTTGAACATCTTTCTCGCTGAACCCTCTCCTCCATCTACTGAGCTGCTACCCTCTTTGCCTCCATCGTCTGAGGAGTTCTTAGATATCTTGGTTGGTGATCCTATTCCCTCGACAAACGTCGCTGAACCCACTTCTCAGATAGCCAATCAACCTTCCCATTCTCCTCCATCGGTACCTCTAGAGGATTTCCTTATTGGTCAACCGTGTGACCGACTTCGATCGAAAGATTGCTGCCTCTATGGATCAGAAGCTCACTCTCATTCTCGAGCTTCAGTACAAGTCTTTCGTGCTTCCTGGGTTCCCCATTCCTGCAGAACTTCAGGCCATGTTTCCACCGTCTGAGGATACTGCTCATGCTGCTGTCCCTCCTCCTCCAGGCACAGTGCCTATGCCTATGCCAGACCACCGTTCATGCTCATGCGGAAACCTATGCCGCGGGTGTGTCGTCTTCCAAGAGGAAGGCTCCTGCTTATCCTACTCGTCACTCCGCCAAACTTATGTTTTGCCAGTCTGGTCGTCCCTCCGATCCATCAGTCATCCACATTGACTGATGCTGCTGTTACCTTTTTGGACACTCACCCTTAGACTAGTATTTTTGTTTGTTTTGGTTAGGGATGAGTAGTTCAATGTTGTATGTATGATGTTATTTTGAGTAGTGATGATGTATGGATGAATGATGTATTTTGTTCACTTTGATACACATAATGTTGTTCATATATTTTGTACCCGAATACACACACACACACACACACACACACACACACACACACACACACACACACACACACACACACACTAGTCTATAACCCGTGCCCGAGGGCACGATTATATTTAGATATTTCCCCCTCAAAATCTTAGTTCCCCCGAAAATGTGAGCACGATTCATTTTAGATATTCCCCCCTCAAAATCGTAGTTCCCCTGAAATTATGTACATGATTCATTTTAGAAATCCCCCTCAAAATCTTAGTTCCCCAATCAAAGTCTTAGATCCCCAAAATTTAGGTCACCTCAAGAGATTTTAGTTCTCACATTGTTTAATTACTCACAAAATTTTTAGTCGATGACAAAAATGTTAGTCCCCCAATATGTATTTCGTTTCTAAATTTTTTTGTAAAGTTAGTTGCATTTCCCCCACATTTTTAGACAAAATATTCTATAAAAATGGGAGCTAAAAACATGTTACAGTATTAAGATACATGAACAAACAGAAAAATCGAGATGGACGTAAAAATTAGCCATGTCACCAAAACATAGGAGTGCGGAAGTTAGCAGCATTGATCAGATTATGTGCATTAGCCATGTCACCACGTTCCCCCCAATCACATCCAACCATGAAAACAATTGAAATTGGTGAAGTAAAAACAACATGCAAGCAACTATTGAAATTTTCATTTCTAACATCAAAAAGTAGCACCTTAATAATGATACACAAAAGTAATGTAGATCCAGTTCTATTAGTCTAAGCCAAGTAGCATCAAAATAATATTTACATTTGTTACATCAAAAATACATCTATTACATCAACGCTGTTAATACGCAATCCATCATGGTTCAGCAGGAAACTTCCTCTTCATTACATTATAAAAGGAATGCGTGTCAATCTCAATCCAACATCGTGTGTCATCTGGATGCACAATAACATAGGTAAATTACAAACATAAATTGGTTAGAGAAATAAAAAAATATGTGATAACATTAATAATTTAAACTTAAAACGTTTTTACCTTATGCGGGGGAGCATAGGTGGACGTGCTTTATGGACCCAATCAAGCTCCTTAAGAACTAACTTCCAATTCTATAACACAAACGATATTATGTTGATATTCAATGAAAATGATATTGTGGGAATAAAATTCTAATAGTTTTTTACATTACCTCCATAACACATGTTTCGAGTGCATAAATATTCCCTGTCACCTGTGCATCTACAATTCTTTTTGCTGCTTGCTGAAAATAATAATAATAATAATAATTTACTAACTTAAAAGTCTTAATATGAAAATGATAACTTATTTATTGGTCAGCATACCTTGTCCCACCAAATTCTTATATAATCACGCAACTTGACAGCTATATTATTTTGAGCAAGTAACACAACCTATAAGAACAAAAAATATTAAGAAAAAATTGAAATGAAATGAAATATATAATAAAAAGTTATGATTAAAGACTTACAGTTTTATAAAAATCTGCATCCATCTGTATATAAAAATACAAACAAATATTTTAGCTAACCATTCATATTGAAAGATTCATATTGAAAGAAATAATAAGGCAAAAAATTATTTTTACTGAAGTTAAAAATTTCTTACATTGCCATATATAGTGATGCCAATCCACATTATGCAGCTAGGGGTTGTATGATAATGGTGTACCTGTATGGTAGACAACAGTCGATAAATAATTTTTTTAAAGAATGACTAAATGAATAAAATAAATAGAACTATTTACAAAAAAATTTAAAATACAAACTTACAATATTAATCATATAGTGGAATTCATAGCAAAACATCTGGATAAACGATGTTTAATGTTTTATTTGAATCGACCGGAAGAAGGACACATACACGATCAAAAGATGTGCACCGTGAAAGTGCCACATACAGATGTCCATGACTGAAAACTGGGGTCCGCAAATCAACTCCAACGAACTTTACAGATTGTCCCTGAGCTTTATTAATTGTCATGGCATAAGTTACACGGACAGGAAACTGCCGTCTTGTCATATGAAATGGTAATGTTGTAGCCGATGGTGATAAAGATATTCTTGGAATAAACACAAAACTACCGGCTTTATCCCCATTTAAAATTTGAGCTTCAATGACACGTGATACACATCTGACAACCATCAATCGAGTGCCATTGCAGAGCCCATCTTTTGGTGCAATATTTCGTAATAAAATAATATGACAACCCACCTTAAGATCAAGTTTAAATTGTGGCAACCCAGGAAGATCCAAAGAGTTTATGTACTCAGCTGGATATCGATTTATAATGGTTGGGTCTGTTTCTTCATTTTCAGACAGGCTGTCTGCAGCTAGATACGTAATCTTTTGTCCCAGAAATATGTGTAATGCAGCAGCATTTATAAAAGCAACATCATCATTCCGTGCAGACAGAATTATTCGTTCAGTCAGGTATGCCGGAGTCACTGCACCCTCAATATCAAGCTGCAGATAAATTCTAAGTAAAACTCGTTTAAATCCTTGCACCTGAATATGTGAGAAGGAAGTTCTACCACCTCTGTAGGATTTGTACCAACCTAATATATTATATAGATAAAATTTAAGTTAAGGAATGGCTAAGATAAAAATAGTAAGTAAAATTAAATTAGGCATGAAATAAAATACCTCCAAAATAAATTTTGCAAAATTTGCATTCTCAACAGATGAGTTATTTAACAGCATATTTTGATCCAAGATCAAAACTTGTATAGAGCACCATAATACAGATCGTCTCAATGAGGCACCAACAATTTCTTCTCGAACCCCCTTTGGTATGACGGGCAAGATTTGTCGGAAATCCCCACCAAGAACAACAGTAATACCACCAAATGCTCTGGGGTTATCACAAATATCTTGTAATGATCGATCCACTGCCTCAACACAGTGCCAATGTTGCATAGGTACTTCATCCCATATTAAAAGTTTTGCTTTTCTGAATAATTGAGCTTGCATGGATTGCTTGCTAAAATTATAAATTGAAGTATCATGCACATCTAACGGGATACGAAATGTGGAACGTGCAGTTCGGCCTCTGCTAAGCAGCAATGATGCAATACTGCATGACGCATATGCAGCAATGATGCAATACTGGAATGTGCAGTTCGGCCTCCGCTAAGCAGCAATGATACAAATTGAAGTATCATGCACATCTCAAACTCTGATTCATAAACAATACATCTCTATGCATTCATATCCATAGAATGCATAGAGATGTATTAGATGTTCATTTTGAGAATATGTTAGATGTTCAATTAAAATACTCCCAGTTTGGGATTGGGTGAATATGTTCATTTTGAGAATGAACACTCCCAGTTTCTAATTGAGAATAAATACTCCCAGTTTCAGAGTTGATCAATATTGATATTTATCTTTGGAATTATGTTCATTCTCAAATATTGATATTTATCGTTGAATAATTCCAAAGAACATAATAAGCCAATATCTTTGGAAGCCAATATCTTTGTATAATAAGCCAAAATAATTCCAAACATAACTTGATAAATATCATCCCAATTCATGTTTGAGTGAGTGATATTACTCAGAAATATCACTCAGAAATAGGATATGTTTGAGTGACTTGTGATATTAAATTTCTCAAGTCACTCATATATCATGTTCATATATCCTGTTTATATAAACACCATCAGTCTTCATCAAGCTCAGCCATTCATATATCCTGTTGAAAGAGCTTGCTATTTTGTTGAGCTTGCAATTCAACAGGATAAAATTTTGCAAACTCATCTATTGCAAAATAGCAAGCTCATTCCTATTTACATCTCTATGCATTCATAACCAATTATCTAAAACTCAATCAAGTGAATGTATTGGCACATGGACAGAAATTTATAACCAATTCTCTAAATTCATAACCAATTCATAACCAATTCTCTCAAACCAATTCATAACCAATTCTCTAAATTTTTGTCCATGTTTTTTGCAAACATCTCAATTCATTAGCACATGGACAGAAATTTATATATTCTCAACTATTATTTAAAAACATCTAGAAATTTTATACATAGGTGAGAATATTACACATGCTTACAATGTGTATTATCCATGCATACACAGGTGAGAATACTAAACATGTATTGCAAATTTATCCATGTATTGCAAATATTTTTCCATGCACAATCCAGGCAAGAGTACACAAACAGGACATTGCTCATCAAGGTTTTCAAACTTAAGTCCTGTTATCCAATTTCAAAACTTACAATCCAGGCAAGAGTACACAAACATGACACTGAAATTTTGAGAATTTTGAGAATGTTGAGAATGAAATTGGATTTCAAGTGTAACCTGGATTTCAAGTATAGCCTTCCAATTTCAGTTTGAAAACCTTGAAAACCTTGATATGCTTACAATCCATGCACTATATAGCCTTCAATGAATATTGCATTTCAGTGTCCTGTAAAAATGATATGAAATTTTGAGAATGAAATTTCAGTGTCTTATCCAAAAATGATATGAAATTTTGAGAAATAAATTTCACTCTCTTACCCAAAAATTTCAGAGATATAAAATGAAATCTCATAACCATATACAAAATTCTCATAAACAATTTTGTATATGAAGTTTATAATGCCATATTGAAAGTTATATGAAAGTTACACTGATCTCATATACAAAACTTCATAGACAAAATACGCACCTATCTTGAATGTTATCAACTTCATATATGCTTGCAAAAATTTCAGGAAAAAAATTCAAATAATATGCTAAACCCAACATTCAAACGTAACGTGATTGTGCAAGTTTGATACCCAGCGTATTATTTAGTTTTTTGGAAGTTTTTAGTTTTTAGTTTGATACTTGATAACAATGCATATTATCAGTAGCAAGTTCATATATGCTAGGTTTAGCATATTATTTGCAAAATCCATTAAATTGAACTTGCAAGGTTGCAAAATCCATTCTTTTTAACCCAACATTCTTTTGCAAAATTAGTAGCAAGTTCATATATGCTGGTCACTGAATGAAATTGAAACCTGAATGAAATTAATTTTTAAGAATGATGAAAAGAATGTTGCAAATTAATTTTTATCATTCATATATCCAGGTTGATCAGTAGCAAGTTCATTAATTGAAACCAGTAGCAAGTTGAATGAAATTTTTAAAAATCATTCTCAAAATTTGCAAAGTAATTTTTAAGAATGATGAACTTAATTTGCAAGTTCATCAGTCTCAAAATCATTCTTAATTTTTAAGTTCATCATTCTTAATTTGCAAGTTCAGCATTCTTAATTTGCAAGTTCATCATTCTTAAAAATTTGCAAGTTCATCATCAATATATCCAGGTAAACATTCATCAGTAGAATGTTCATTAATTTCAACATGTGTCCTGTAAACATTCTTTTGCAAACTCAGTAGCAAGTTCATATAGTGATGAATGAAAGTAAAAATTTCATATATGCTGGTCCTGTAAATCAGTAGAAACATTCTTTTGCAAAATCAGTAGCAAGTTCATTGAGTTAACTTAACACTCAATGTTTACAATTAATCAATTTTACATATGAAGAGTACACATAACACTCAATCAATTTTAAAGCTGTAATAACACTCAAAGTGAGAGAATTATATTTTTCAGCAATCTCATATTATACTTCAAAGTGTTATTGTCACGCCCCGCTTCCCAAAAATATGGAGGCGAAGCGTGAGAAGGTCCGCTCAGACTTGAAGCTACAAAGCTGCAAGTCCGATAAGCGTCGATCAAATTTAAAACTGCAGGTCCTTGCAACGCGAGCGAAATAAGATAATAATAATGAAATGAGACAAAAGAATAATCTCAGAATATCCATAAATATAAATTCCAACATCGCAGAAAAACCACCAGGCTGAAATAAAAGAGAGTCTAAAGGCCCAAACATGGCCAACAAAAGTACATCGTACAAGACAAGGTGACACGCACCGACAACTAACAAAAGGCCTAAAACAAAAGAAAGCTCAACAAAGACTCAAAGAATAGTCACCGGTGTCCACAAAATCCTCCTGTGCAATCATGGACTCAGTCTCAGCGTCAGCAACACATCACGTACACAGCAACGGTCTCTGGCTCAGGGTCTAACATGTGACACCCAAAAGAGCAAGGGGCACATGTCAGCAAGTCTACAAGAGACTTGTGCAAGGAAACTGAAAGTACAAGTAAAGCAACCTAGCAGTTCTAGCATGATGCAATGACATGGCAGTTTAAGTATGAGTGCAGCAGGTAAAGGAAACAACAAGTAAACTAGCATGGCATGGCAAGTGTGGCAAGACTAATAACATTTACAAGGATTGCTCTAGTCATGTTTTCATGTCATGTGCAAAGTTTACGCCTTACAGCTGAAATGACTTTCTTTCACACTGATTGGTCGCTTAACTCCGCCCCACCCAGAGTTTACGCCCTACAACTACAGTTGCTGATCAGGCAAACTCCCAGCTGATTGGCCGCTTAACTCTTACCCCATCCCACGTGTGTCGAGCCAGGGCCTTACCCCCGAACGGTAATGCTCGCTTCTGGATCACGAGCCAGGAAGTGTTTTTAACAAGTATGGCGTAGGGGTGCACCTAGCCAGGACAAGCAAGTACAAGTATGTAGCGTGTGCTACGAATGCAATATTCAACTTGGATGACATGTAGAATGCAATGCATGGCAGTTAAAAGTGCATACAGATAAGGAAAGTAAACGTGACAGTTTAGTATGCATGAACAACAAGTTTAAAGGGTTGGATCTAGCTTCGTTGTCAAGCTAGATCAATTAGGTTACGGATCTAGTTTCGTTGTCAAACTAGATCAAATAGGCGTCTAGCCAGCTATCATTTCACTGACTAGTCTCTTTTACGCTAAAAGCAAGGAAGTGGCCTAAAACATGGCCCTACACAAGAGTTGGCAAGTTTCACTTGCCTGTAAGTTCATCGTCTGAGCACACCGTCCAATGAGTCCAAAATCACAATTATCCTACGTGCACAAGTCCACCGGCCTAAAGTCCATATTATTAATCTTCATTAGTGAATTTAAAACATTTAAAATACTTTAAAAATACTGATTTTAGTCTTGATTAGCATGCAATTGGGTTGGGGGTCCTAGGGGTGCAAAACGTTACCTCAACACGACGCGAAAGCTACACCGGCGTCGGGTAGCGACGCCGGGGGTTGGAATAAAAGATCGCGCTCCAAGTCCAGATTCCAATTAGATTCCTCACTGGAAATTTCAGAGCAATCAACCCGGGCGACGATTCCAGATTCCAAAGTTAGCACGTGCGACGACGGGCTACGACGTGCGACGACGTCGTACGCGACGAATCCTTGAAGAGCAAGCACCTAGGTGGGGCCCACAGTAGTCCTAGGGGCCTTTGGGGGACCCACAATAACTCTGGAGAACTTGGGGGGCCCACGGTGGCAAGCGGTGTGACGGATGCGGGGTTGCGACGAGTGGCTCTCGGTCGTACACAGCCGATGCGGGGAGATCCGTCGGTCGTGCGCTGAGAATGCGGGGCTGCGACGTTTTGGGTCGTGCAGCGACTGTGGGGTGGCTGGGTGCGAGGGTTCTTCTCGGTCTGATCGATGGGGAGAGTCGGTCGTGCGGGGTGCGGAGCGGGGCGACAAGCGGAGCGCTGTGGAGCGCCGTGCGAAGCGGGGCGACAAGGCGGATGCGGGCCAATCTGTCGGTCAGGTCGATGGAACGGAGCGGGGGCTGCTGCAGCGGTGCGGAGCGGCTAGGATGCGGACGGGGGCTTCGGTCGGAGTGGGGGAACGGGGCCGTTTCCTTCGGTCGTGCTGCTGCTGAACGTCGCAACGTTGCGACGAATCGTCGCAACGTCCAATTTCAAGTTTGGAAGAGGCTAGGGCTAATTTCTTGCGAAAATAGGTCTTCCTAGGGGTTGCTTATATAGTATAGATGTGTTGACTTGGTCTAGGGCTAAATCTAATAGGATTAGAATATTAAAATAATTTAAAATTTGAATTAAAACTACTCCAACTCACCCAAGGGTTTGACTTGGTCCAAATGAGCTGGAAATTTCCTCAAAAATTCTTTATAACGTTTAAAACTCAAATAAATTTTATTTGGCCGAAAATAATTTATAAATTAATTATTAAAAATAATATAAAACTTGTTAAAAATATAAAAGTGGTCAAATAAACTCCAAAAATTATAAAATAAATATCGTGATGATCGTGGCGACGAATGTGAGCTAACTAAGAAGACGGATCTCAGTTTTGACGTCGGACAACGAAACTAAAAATAGAAACGTCTCCTGTCAAGAGTGAGAATCGTCACGTCTCATCGAGTAAGTTTAAATTGTGGAAAAACGACTCGAGAAGTGTCGTTCCAAGATTGTGCCACTATTTAATACTCTCAGAGACGTTCACAACGGCATATCACACAAAAGTGTTCACAATCAAATAAAGTCTAAAATAAACACGTGCACGACCAAAAGCACGTGCACGAACAAAGTACAACGAAAACGTACCGTTACATCCTACCCACCTTAGAATAAAGTCCGTCCTTGGACTTTCTAATATAGCTAGTCACTCTAGTAACTACCCCAATCAAGTCATATAATAATTCAACCAGATATAGTCATCACAAGTGCTTATATATGCACTAGGTAGTCAAACATTAATACTACCAACACGTATATATATATATATTCACGTACGTTATACATTTATACCTATTATAGACAGTCAAACTTATACACATATTTCAATCATATATATATATAAACATACATCCCTTATATAACTACTACCTAGTATAAAACAATAGTTCAGATACTCACATAAGGATAGTCTCACACTTAGCCAATACAATCATGCTCTACCTATATGTAGCTACCTATGCACAAACATCAAGGGTATACTACCCTCTGATAATCCCTAGTATTCATCCAAAACTAAACACATCAACACATGTAATCACACCATACCATAATTAATCAGGTTTCACTACATATATATATATATATATATATATATATTCACCACTACTATAGTTTCACAATATATAGTCATTCAAATACATGCAAATAGTTCACCATATATTCACATCACGTACGGTCCTATAACTGTATTTACGACACGCCACATATAACATAGTCATCAATACTTATAACTAAGCACATACTTACCCGTGCATGGTGCACACCCATACACGCTAACATTTCATTTACATACAACAATCATACCATTATATAACTAGCACACATACACACCTAGTTTTAGCTAGTACACATACGTTCACACGATGAAGTCCTTAGTAATTGGCTATACCACAAGACCAACACCTATAACTATATACTGGTGTAGCGACCCACAATCATGTGCGTAACACAACCAGGCACAAACACTCCTATCACTATACATACATCAAACATCGCTATATTCAAACTTCAGGCATACATTCAATATACTTAGAGTATACCCACTCAAGCTTGAGTGAGACTCAATACATGCATCAGAATATTCGTAACACGACATTTATTCATATACCAATACCACTCCCATATATATACATCTACCAATACAACCATATACATTCCATAAATCAATCACACTTAATATTTAGTCAGGCAATACTCACGTAGTTAAATCAATTTATATACCATAATAATAACATTACAGACATCAGCACCCACATATTTATAATACCCTCCCTAATACATGCATACTTATTCATCGTATAGTCACACACATGTAACACATATATTCATACCATAGCCTACTACCTATAATTAGTATACTAACGCATCCACCTATTATTATTACAACCTAACATACACATAGCTTTACCAATCATTTATTTCAACCATTATAAGTATCTCTTACTACATACACAACTTAGATATTTCAACGCTAACTCTTATATACACAGGCATCCCTAGTATAGTATAGCTATCCACACAAAAATCTATACCTACTAACACACAACAACTTCATACTATCACGAATAACTCCGAGTATATATATATATCACTCAATAGGCAAACATCATTATACTATGGGAATTCTCATTCAAGCCCACGCACACAACTTAGGTACGTGCACTACGACTACCTCACAAGGTCCAAGGGCCTACTAAAACTTAGAGTTGACACAGACATTGAAGGACCCTAAGGCCTAAGCAATAAAGAGAGGTCGAGAGCGTGACGAGGGAAGGATCGATAAGCACGAGTTCAGATAGGACGAATACAAGGAGACAGCTTGGTTAGACGAAACATTAACTTAATGGTGATGTTTAGGTTGAGGGAAAAGGGAGATGTAGTGATGCTTATATGGGAGAGGAAAAAGAAAATGTGGTAAGTAGCACAAGCTAGAATACGCAAAATTGAAAACTGTTGTACTTCAAAAAAAATTGGAATTCCTCATCTGTATAAAATATTTGAAGATCGATAAAGCGAGTTGGAATAAGTTTGAGTCGAATATTCATAATAAGAGAAAATGTTTTATTGGTTTATATAAAATCAATGTAAAAGGAAGTAAAATTATTTACACGAATATTAAGGACGAGGTTTTAGAAATCTTATACGTTAGTAATTTAATACAATGTTGTCAAAAAAGTTTTTGAAAGTCAAAGAATGAAATCAAGTAACGGAAGAATCTAAACTCATGTTAAATGCTTTCAAAACTTTTAGGCTATGGAAAATCAATATTGAAACTTCTTTTAGAGAAATCAGGATTTGTCAAAAATAATACTGGTTACACTAAGCTCTTAGCGTACAAGCACAACGAGCCTGCTACGGGTATAAAAATAGTTGAAATTCAATTTGGTTTAGAAATTTTCTAAAAGCGTGTGTGGTGAGCGGAAAGAAAATAATAATAACTTAGCATAAGGATTATCAAGATCGAATAGCAAATCTTTAAAATCAAATCAAGGAGGGTCTAAAGCAGGAAGAGGCTATGAAAATAATAATTTTGCAAAAATCTGAAGTAGCGAAAACGACGAGCAAAGTCCAACTTGCTGAAAGCTGAAATTCCATGTGTCTTGAAAGTATATTAAAGTAAACACGACGTATCATTCGAATAACACAACTAAGAGGGAAAATTATAAATCGAATTGGGCAGGGCAAAAGTAAAACTAATATATGAAAGAACGACACATTTACATAGGTATGGAAAAATATAGGCTGGGAAAATACCATAAGCTAGTATTCAAATATTCCGACAAACGTTTTAAAAATTTAAATCAATGAAGGAGGATGAAATATAGGTATATTAAAATTTTGGACAAAATTAAACTTAGTGGAAGAGAAGATTTGAAAAATACTTTCCGAAGATTCAAGTTTTGCAATGGCGATGTTTGAAAATTGACGACGATCGTCACGGGGCGATCTCGTGAATCGAGGCAAGGAAATTGGTCGGATGATCAAAACATTCATTTGCCTAAGTTATGAATCAGAAAAGTCTACGGAGAAATTCCTACGGTCGACCAACTAAAGATTAGGAACTAGGCGCTAAGACTTCTAAGGGTTAGACGGTAAAGGAATGCGTTCAGCTTGGACCGAAATCGATGAACCCAAAAGCGAACGACCAAAGGAGAATCTAGAAGTCTAATATGGTCAGGGGTAGACATGAACCACTAAGGTAACTCCTATGGCGATCAAATCAATTGCTAAAAGGGAGTCTAACTACAATCAGGGGCCTCTAAATAGCAAGCACAGACGTCTAACTGAGTCTTCTTATCACCTAGTGTCCCAAGAAAACGACTAGACTCGGGCTTATGACCCGGATGTTGCAATTTATTTAATGGACATTCCGTTATTATCGTTATTTCGTTAATTCGCAATTGCAAGACTGGACCTGCATGGGCCACCAACAAAACCTGTCACGCCCCGCTTCCTAAAAATATGGAGGCGAAGCGTGAGAAGGTCCGCTCAGACTTGAAGCTACAAAGCTGCAAGTCCGATAAGCGTCGATCAAATTTAAAACTGCAGGTCCTTGTAACGCGAGCGAAACAAGATAATAATAATGAAATGAGACAAAAGAATAATATCAGAATATCCATAAATATAAATTCCAACATCGCAGAAAAACCACCAGGCTGAAATAAAAGAGAGTCTAAAGGCCCAAACATGGCCAACAAAAGTACATCGTACAAGACAAGGTGACACGCACCGACAACTAACAAAAGGCCTAAAACAAAAGAAAGCTCAACAAAGACTCAAAGAATAGTCACCGGTGTCCACAAAATCCTCCTGTGCAATCATGGACTCAGTCTCAGCGTCAGCAACACATCACGTACACAGCAACGGTCTCTGGCTCAGGGTCTAACATGTGACACCCAAAAGAGCAAGGGGCACATGTCAGCAAGTCTACAAGAGACTTGTGCAAGGAAACTGAAAGTACAAGTAAAGCAACCTAGCAGTTCTAGCATGATGCAATGACATGGCAGTTTAAGTATGAGTGCAGCAGGTAAAGGAAACAACAAGTAAACTAGCATGGCATGGCAAGTGTGGCAAGACTAATAACATTTACAAGGATTGCTCTAGTCATGTTTTCATGTCATGTGCAAAGTTTACGCCTTACAGCTGAAATGACTTTCTTTCACACTGATTGGTCGCTTAACTCCGCCCCACCCAGAGTTTACGCCCTACAACTACAGTTGCTGATCAGGCAGACTCCCAGCTGATTGGCCGCTTAACTCTTACCCCATCCCACGTGTGTCGAGCCAGGGCCTTACCCCCGAACGGTAATGCTCGCTTCTGGATCACGAGCCAGGAAGTGTTTTTAACAAGTATGGCGTAGGGGTGCACCTAGCCAGGACAAGCAAGTACAAGTATGTAGCGTGTGCTACGAATGCAATATTCAACTTGGATGACATGTAGAATGCAATGCATGGCAGTTAAAAGTGCGTACAGATAAGGAAAGTAAACGTGACAGTTTAGTATGCATGAACAACAAGTTTAAAGGGTTGGATCTAGCTTCGTTGTCAAGCTAGATCAATTAGGTGACGGATCTAGTTTCGTTGTCAAACTAGATCAAATAGGCGTCTAGCCAGCTATCATTTCACTGACTAGTCTCTTTTACGCTAAAAGCAAGGAAGTGGCCTAAAACATGGCCCTACACAAGAGTTGGCAAGTTTCACTTGCCTGTAAGTTCATCGTCTGAGCACACCGTCCAATGAGTCCAAAATCACAATTATCCTACGTGCACAAGTCCACCGGCCTAAAGTCCATATTATTAATCTTCATTAGTGAATTTAAAACATTTAAAATACTTTAAAAATACTGATTTTAGTCTTGATTAGCATGCAATTGGGTTGGGGGTCCTAGGGGTGCAAAACGTTACCTCAACACGACGCGAAAGCTACACCGGCGTCGGGTAGCGACGCCGGGGGTTGGAATAAAAGATCGCGCTCCAAGTCCAGATTCCAATTAGATTCCTCACTGGAAATTTCAGAGCAATCAACCCGGGCGACGATTCCAGATTCCAAAGTTAGCACGTGCGACGACGGGCTACGACGTGCGACGACGTCGTACGCGACGAATCCTTGAAGAGCAAGCACCTAGGTGGGGCCCACAGTAGTCCTAGGGGCCTTTGGGGGACCCACAATAACTCTGGAGAACTTGGGGGGCCCACGGTGGCAAGCGGTGCGACGGATGCAGGGTTGCGACGAGTGGCTCTCGGTCGTACACAGCCGATGCGGGGAGATCCGTCGGTCGTGCGCTGAGAATGCGGGGCTGCGACGTTTTGGGGCGTGCAGCGGCTGCGGGGTGGCTGGGTGCGAGGGTTCTTCTCGGTCTGATCGATGGGGAGAGTCGGTCGTGCGGGGTGCGGAGCGGGGCGACAAGCGGAGCGCTGTGGAGCGTCGTGCGAAGCGGGGCGACAAGGCGGATGCGGGCCAATCTGTCGGTCAGGTCGATGGAACGGAGCGGGGGCTGCTGCAGCGGTGCGGAGTGGCTAGGATGCGGGCGGGGGCTTCGGTCGGAGCGGGGGAACGGGGCCGTTTCCTTCGGTCGTGCGGCTGCTGAACGTCGCAACGTTGCGACGAATCGTCGCAACGTCCAATTTCAAGTTTGGAAGAGGCTAGGGCTAATTTCTTGCGAAAATAGGTCTTCCTAAGGGTTGCTTATATAGTATAGATGTGTTGACTTGGTCTAGGGCTAAATCTAATAGGATTAGAATATTAAAATAATTTAAAATTTGAATTAAAACTACTCCAACTCACCCAAGGGTTTGACTTGGTCCAAATGAGCTGGAAATTTCCTCAAAAATTCTTTAAAACGTTTAAAACTCAAATAAATTTTATTTGGCCCAAAATAATTTATAAATTAATTATTAAAAATAATATAAAACTTGTTAAAAATATAAAAGTGGTCAAATAAACTCCAAAAATTATAAAATAAATATCGTGGTGATCGTGGCGACGAATGTGAGCTAACTAAGAAGACAGATCACAGTTTTGACGTCGGAAGACGAAACTAAAAATAGAAACGTCTCCCGTCAAGAGTGAGAATCGTCACGTCTCATCGAGTAAGTTTAAATTGTGGAAAAACGACTCGAGAAGTGTCGTTCTAAGATAGTGCCACTATTTAATACTCTCAGAGACGTTCACAACGGCATATCACACAAAAGTGTTCACAATCAAATAAAGTCTAAAATAAACACGTGCACGACCAAAAGCACGTGCATGAACAAAGTACAACGAAAACGTACCGTTACAGTTATTATCTTGGAATACTTCAAAGTATGTATTCAGTATAAGCTTGGAATAAAAGCTCACCAATTTCCATATGAAGAGCTATCAGTGAAGTGAGTTATCAGTGAAGAGTAGTGACGTCCCCTGCTTATGCGTGCTATATGTGTGTAATAATACGATTGGGGGCGTGAGATTTAAATATTTGTAACCGCAAGCGCACGGTGTTGTAGTGTGGCTTGAGGGTCGAACTCATGGAGGCGTGGATGTGCTTGTGTCAAAGAGGATCAAATTCACCCCATGGGCGAGCTAGCTCGGATCGAATGATGGGTTGTCACAGTAAATGGAATGCAAGGTATAGACAATATATAAGAAAAACCTGGGACTTTGGTTTCCACCCTATCATGCGATTCTCGCCGATACGGCCTACGGGTAGGATAGCGATCGGAATTAGGGTCTAATGGTGAGACGTTGCCTCTAAGAGTGGTACCAGCGTCCCATGGGCCCGATATTCCGGTCGGTGCCCATGATGATATGCCGGACTTCCCAGGTTCGATCAATGGGCACTCCCGTGTCCATTAACACTGATCGACTCCGGGAGCACTAAGCTCGTAACGATAACTCCCAACGTCTCATCCTGCCGCTCCCGCGCGCTAGGATTCGGCGTCTACGCTAAGGGCGTGAGCTATGGCTAGGGAGTCAACCGCCAAGTTTATTCCCCCTTGGCCCAACGGTCAAAGGCGGTTTTTTTCCCATCGATGACAATAAAACACTCCGCGTAACCGTTAGATTCCTAATCCCTATCGATTTCCTAGACCTATGGACGCATCGGGAAGAGCCCACGAAGGGGTTTCCGCCAAAATCCCAGATTTGGGAAATACTCACACATATTTAGTAAAAAGCGATCTAAACAGAAATCGATCGTAAAAATCATGATCAGACAATAGAAATGCAATGGTAGTAAAGCAATTAAGATAATACTAAAGTTTGACAAAGATCTGAAAACTTACAAAAACTGGAAAATTACAGCCGTCACAAAATGAAGAAAACAATAAAAAATAACCAACTCCCTTTTCTGGAAAACCTAGGGGTTCTATATATAGAAAATGATATCACCCGATCGGTTGACAAGTCAACCGATCGGGTGATCTGCTTCACTCATTTACAGCGCAATGCGGGACTTCACCCGGTTATCTTCACCCGGTCGGTTGACATATGAGTGTGACCGGTTGGATCTTGGTGCCGTCGGGTGAGGAGGCTGGTTGAGCTGACCGTGTTTTGGCTCTGGAGATTCAGCTACAGATGAACCGATCGGGTGAAGGTCACTCGATCGGTTGGCAATCACAATAAAAATCCAGAGACTTTGGGCTTTTGAACCGGCCTACGAACTGACCGGGTGACTTCTTGTGAGCTCCAAGCTGCGTCCGGGTGGTGCACGCGTGCATCACCCGATCGATTGAAGATGACCAACCGATCGGGTGAGGGGCTGAAAGATGATATCACCGTCGTTTGACCCCCTGGATCACGCGTGACTCCTCCCGTTGCTCTGGGGACTTGCGATATCGTCGTTTTATATCCCCTATGCCAGTAAACTCCTGCAAAATACGGAAAACACAGAAAAGTGAAAGAAAACAAGAAAACACGAGAAAACGAATATAAGACGGTGGTAAAATACGGAAAAAAACGGAAGAAAACGTGCGCAAATATATGAAATATAAACGCACGTCAAAATCCCCCAAGCTGAACTCTTTCTCTTCCTCGAGGAAGACGAGTGAGAGTAGGAGCTCGGAGAGAGAAAATAGAGAGAAAGAGAGAAAAAGAAAACTCTATATCCTAGATCGCCCGTCAGGGCCAACAAAAATCAAGAACGACACACCAAGCAAGCAAACGCCAAATCACATCACTAAACCAAGGAATACGAGTCCAGACAAGTGCTGTGGGCCCACACGGTGAAGCGCGAGTGAGTGTGGTCATGTGCTAGCAGACGGTGTCACTATCTACGATGTGCGATAAAGCTCGATATACACAAATCCAGGAAATGACCCAAATATCGATTCGAATTGAATAAAGCGGTGAATATATAGTTCAAGCATGCATGAGAATAGAGAGAGAATCGAAACATATCATGCGTCAGGGACTCCACAACTAGGGTTAAGGAAATCACCCCAATATAGCCTAGATAATAGCTAGAAAGTTCCTAAGCCAAGTGTTTTCGAAACCGATGGGGGTTGAGATGATGTGGAGTAGAACACTCGGTGCAAATTCTCGCCTTCCCTTTATTCTCGGCAAGTAGGAAAAGATATTCACACGGGAATTTTTTTGGGTTTTGGGTATTTGTATATTTTTTGGATTTTTGGCTATACAATTTTTTCTTTCTTTTCTTTTCTTTTCTTTTTGGGTTTTTCTTTTCTTTCCTCTTATTTTTTGGATTTTTGGGTTTTTGGCTATACACATGTGTACTCTCCCAAGTGGGAGAACGGTACACGACGAGGGGATTTGCACCAAGTAAAGCAAAAAGGAAATCGGAATCTAAACACTTGGGCAAAGGAAACTATTCTCGCTAGTTAGAGCATGGGCTAAATGGGTTATCCTAGTCCTTAATTGTGGAATCCCGACACATGCGAATTGAAGTATACGATATACATAAAGCATGCAGAAGCAGACAGGAGAAATAAATACCGCATATTCAAATCGAAACATGATAATCTAGGGGTCATTCATGGACAGGTATATAAAGTAAAATCACAAAGTAGAAGTACACCACACAGCTAGGCACGACGCACGACTCACAAAAAGCTAAGTAGACCCACGATGCATGAAATGCAAGGGGACACGATATCCTAGGGCTAGTGAGTGTAATTATCGATGCCATGCTAGGTGTGTGTGATTTTGTGGCAATTCATCATAGGGTTCATCTCTAGGAGAAAGAGATAAAAAGAAGAAAAGAAAAAAGAAAAATAAAAAGATGGAGGAAAATGACTCAAATAACGAAGAAAAAGAAACAAATGACGCACGAAGTGTAACTCTCCCAAGCTGAAACTTGCATTGCCCTCAATGCAATAGAATTCAATACGGGAGGGCAATGAATGAGGGGGGGAATACGCACAGACACAAAAAGACACGAAAAAACAAGAAAGTCACATGAAACTGAAAATAAGAAATATAAAATAAAAAGCACACCACACGACATGAAAAACAGAAAAGAAAAATAAAGTAAAGAAAGAAAATCACACGACACAACAAATAAACAAACACATAAAGAAAAACAAAACACGACAGCACACCTAAAAAATTTGACTTCCCCCAAGCTAGACATGACGATGCTAGCAAGATGATATGATCGTGAAAATGCAAAGATATGCAAGGGGGAGGTCAGAAAACAAAATGAAATCAAGAAGCAAGAGATGGGGGGTCCTCGCCCTCCTCGGAAGAGGGTGTGGCTGGGTGGTCGGGGGATGCGGGGGGTGTGCGGAGAAGTGGGGACATAGGTG
This sequence comes from Scilla litardierei, assembly GCA_030789695.1. Lineage (NCBI taxonomy): Eukaryota > Viridiplantae > Streptophyta > Magnoliopsida > Asparagales > Asparagaceae > Scilla > Scilla litardierei. The sequence continues at coordinate 261,458,406 of CM061133.1, forward strand.
GGGGAATATGTGCAGTGGTGGTGTGAACGATGGTAGAGTGTCGGTGGAGGTGGGTGGTGGTGGAAGTACGACGATCAAGGCGGTGGTAGAAGGGATAGAAATGGGGAGAGAAGACATGATGGTGACGGTAGTGGGTGGCGGTGGGAGAGATTTGGAGCGCACCGGCAATTTCTTGCGGCGCACATATGAAGTGACGGTGGAGGAGGTAGGAGGTGGTGTGGGTGCGACAGAAGTGGTCATGAGAGTAGAGGTGGATACGACGATGGGAATAGATATGGGAGGGGGAGATGATCGCCTAGGTGGGGGTGGGGGAGGTGGGGATGGGTGGGATGGTGGAGGAGAAGAATGTGACGGGGGAGGTGAGGATCGTCGAGGTGGTGAAGGTGGTGGTGAGGGTGGTGGTGTGGGTGGTGGTGGTCCGTGGAGGTGAGTGAGAAGGCGAAGGATGGCGGCCACATTCCTCTCAAGTGCAAGGACGCGTGGGTGAGTGAGAAAGGAGGATGGTGATGGGTCCGAGGGGGCAGAGGACGTGGCAAGATCACGGAGGGCTGCGACCTCCCTCTCGAGAGCAAGACGGGTAGAGACCTGGCGACGACCAAAGGAAGTGGACTGACGTGAAGCGGAAGTGGTGCCGGTAAGTGATGTGGAAGTAGTGCCGGCGGCAGTGGTCATACCGGCACTGGACAGAAGGCCTAAGGTGACCTGAGAAAGGCTCACTGAAGGGATAGGGCCAGGAGCAGAAACAGGGTGACTCGGGCCAGCCCCGATGTCTCCCCTGGACGCAGGTATATCCTGCTCGCCTAAGTGGGTGGCAGGGGATGTGGTCTGCGTGAGTCCGGGGGAAGGAAAGGAAGGTGTAACCCCGCTAGAAACTCGGGATCGGGCGGAAAAGTCCAATCCGCTACTACAGCAACAGTCATGCGAGCGGGGTTGGGGAGAATGGTGTAGGGGCGAGGGGGGTGGCCATAGTTAAATTCTAAATGACGATCAGGAAGGGGCTTAATCATATGAATATACCGCATGACATCAAGATCTAGACATGAGGGTCCTGCGGCGACAGGAAGACCACGGGGAATGTTGATATTAAATTGGGGATAAGAGGCAATGACAGTGATAATTCCCCCACAACAAATCTTGCCCTTGCCAGCCCGACTAATCTCTAGGAGCTTATAAATAAGCCAGTCGCCGGCATGGACAAGAACAGTGGGGGACCTAAAGCTAATCCCATCATCATCACAAACAAAAGGGAAAGTCATGGCCCAAAGAATGAAAAGATCGGGGATAGTCACGGTGCCTGACTCATCCCGCGGGAAAAATGCGGAGGATATGATCCTATGGGCTAGACGGAATATAGGATGGATGATGGAGGAGGCCTTGGCCTTACCTCGGGGATAGCGGGGGAGTATGGTGAGGCGGAACCAAAAGTTATCGACATCAAATTTCGGGGGGTATCCATAGTGTCGGATAGCATCATTCCCTAGAATAGGGAAACCAAATATACCATTGATCGTATCCAGGTTGGAGCGGATGGTTTTGTTACGCACCCGGAAAATGACAGTCGACCCCGACTCACAAACGAGTGAGGAAAGAAATTCAAGTGTGAGGGACGGGTAGGACACCGCGGTGGTGTTCAGGAAGGCTAACTAACCTAGGTTTGCGAAAAGAGTCTCGACCTCGGTGAATACACCGAGATCGATAAGTGATTGGGTGTGTGTAAACTTGGTTGATAGATGCCCTCGAGCATCAAGTCTATGGTAGAAGTCTTTTTTGCTCTTGGTTCCGAAATTGATACCCATCCGGGCCCAACATTGGGTCCTCGGGGGGGATAATAGGTGGGGGAGGGCCGAGTGATAGTGCACGTGGTGTATTGGGAGGAGGACGTGTTTGTTTGCGTCTTTTTCTAGACGGTTCCTCCTCCCGCATGATACCCTTCCCCTTATCTCTATCCCGGGCCATGTGTGCGTGTGAGTGATGCAAATGAGTGTAAAATACTATCGAAGTGCACACACACGAACAATCAAGCAAATTAAATATCTAGGGTAAAAATTGAAATTTGAGAAGTGGAGAGAAGTTACCCAGCAGAGATTCGAGTTCTTTGCTTGTAGTTGACCCAATGCTGTGCAATGGGAGAAGTGTGGAGCCGCGGCACTCTTCTTCAGCAAAAATTCGAAAGTAGGGGTTGATATTGTGGATTAGGGCTAGAAAATTACGAAATAGGAGAGGGAGAGGGAGAAAGAGATGGAGAGATGGAAGGGGGAGGTGGAGAGAGAGGCTAATGGAGGAGTGGAGGACGTGGGAGAGAAGTTTTTGGCCGTTGGGAGAGAGTGGGAGGCGAAACGACGGTGAGAAAACGCGATCGGGCCAGGGGATGTGAACGGGTGGGTCAGGGGGGGTATTTATAGGGTTTAAGTCGAACCGGTCGGGTGAGTTGTCACCCGATCGGTTGACTTAGTGGTCGAAAATTTTGGCTGAAGAGTTGCTACAAGTGAACCGGTCGGTTGACCGCTCCACACATTTTCCGATAGTTTAGAGTTTCTCACCCGGTCCCTCAACCGGTCTTGCTTCTTGTCACTCGATCGGTTGACAAATTTTGAAATTTTCCCGAGAGTTTACCCCAGGTCACCCGGTCTGCCAACCGGTCTCTTCTTTCCTCACCCGGTCGGTTAATTTAGTGGCAGACACGGCATCTACCTGATACATCCCAACCGATCGGTTGAGTTATCAACCGATCGGTTGGGGCCTTGTTTTCTACAAAAACCCACAAATCGCCTAAGTTCCACCACGGAAGTTCGTGCGGCTGGATTTATTTATAAAAATAGATAAAATAAAGTTAAAAATAGTTCTAAAAATGGAAGCAAAGGGTGTAGAGCATGGGTTACCTCCCATGAAGCGCATTTGTTTAACGTCGTTAGCTCGATGCCCGTTGATGATGTTCAAGGTGGGCGATACGGGTGATGCCCAAAGTTTGGCATCGTTTCAGCTTCTCCCTTTGTTGTAGTCGGTAGCGACAAGAGAACTTTCTCGACCACTCTCCCTTGGTCGACAGGGTCCGGAGGCTTCTCCTTCATATTGGCGTCCTCCGCCACTCGTTTGAGGGTACGGACCACATCCCCGACGAGCCCCATGGGCTCTTTGCCTTTCCTCCTCGTAGGAGGAGCCTTTGGGAATCCGGGAGGGATCAAATGTTGCCCGACCGACTCATCAGCAACTTCTTTCTTTGGGGAGCCAACTTGCTCTCCAAGGTCTCCCAAGTGGTCGGGGGGATTTCTCGAGAGAATTTCCCAGGACCTCGCTTCTACGGCTCTCTCATCTTCCAGCTCCAGCGCATTGATACTAGGGTCATCCGGAGGATCGGGTACTTCATCGACAACCCCAAGTCAAATTTGACTTTTTCTTGGCCGACATTGAGGGAAAGCTTCACATTCTTCACGTCTATCAAAACTCCGGCGGTTGCCATAAAGGGCCGTCCAAGGATAATAGGGGTATGCTTGTCTTCCAGCATGTCCATCACCACAAAATCAACCGGTACTTGTACTCCTCTCACATCAATGGGGAGGTCGTCTACTACTCCCACCGGGTACTTGACCGAACGGTCAGCAAGTTGTAATGTCATGCCGGTTGGTTCCAAGTCTCCCATCCCTATTCTCTTGTACAGCGATAGGGGCATTAAGCTGACGCTCGCTCCTAGATCGACGAGCGCCCTCTGGATTCGCACTTCCCCAATAGAGCAAGGGATGGAAAAACTTCCTGGGTCTTTGAGCTTGGGCGGATTTACGCGCTGAATGAGGGCGCTGCACTCTGTCGTTAACAAGACCTTCTCCTTTCTGGATCTCCGTGTCACCAAGTCCTTCAAAAATTTGGCATATGAGGGAATTGTCTCGATGGCCTCGAGGAAGGGGATTTGTAAGCTCAGATTTTTCACCATGGCAAAGAATTTGCCATACTTCTCATCGATCTTGGCTTGGGCAATCCGTTATGGGAAAGGCACAATGGGCTTGAATACTCTGAAGTTTCCTTCCTCATCCTTCTTCTTCTCCTCTCCATGGACTCCCTCCGGAGTAGTAGGCTTTGGCGACGAAGCACCGTCGTCATTTAATTTCTCAATTGGTCATTCCACGACTGACGGTGCTTTCGGTCCTTTGGGGGGCACTCTCGTGGGTAATTGCGTTCCGCTCCTCAAGACGATGGCGAACACATTCTTATGCTCATGCGTGAGCGCCAAGGTCCGATTTACCCCCCTCGGGTTCACCTCAGGCTGTGGCGGTAATAGATTCTGCGGTCTCTGAAGGTTCGCCACTTGTAACCCCAGCTGGGTCACCTAATCAGTGAGGACTCTCTGTCCCATCTCCAGCTTCAGATTTATCTTCTCCTGGTTGGCGATGTATTGAGTCAAGAGGGACTCAACCAGAGAGATGGCCCTCTGCTGGCCATATTGTTGCTGGGTGGGTTGTTGATTTCTTGGAGTGTACTGCTGGTACTGTTGTGGAGGTTGTTGCTGCTGAAATTGCTGCTACTGGAATTGCAGCTGGGGCCTAGCCAGCTGATATATCTGTTGTTGTTGCTGCTAAGTCGGCTGCTGATATGGTGCCCGGTAACTAAGGTTCGGATGATTCCGGTTGTTTGGAGAGTAGGCCGGGTTGGAGTTGGTTCGTGGTGGAAAAGGCGCATTCCTCGTAGGGTTGTAAAATAATGCCCTTGCCTGATCCAGCGGTGGTGAGATGTCACCACCGTCAAATTCTCCAAAAACTTCGGATTCCACCGCAGCAATCTGTTGTGAACCGGCGCCACCGGCGCCTACCATCAATGCGGAGATCTGGGTCGACAGCAAGTCAAACTTGCTCGATAATTTGTCGACGTCCTCGACCCTATGGATGCCCCCAGATCTAGGTGTGGCTCTCTCGTCACACCACCGCTCATTGTTGGATGCCATATTTTCAAGAATCTGTCCGACATCTTCTCCGCTTCTCGACAAAAAGGACCCTCCAGCCGCGGCGTCCATGGAAGATTTCAAATCGTCCCTCAACCCATTATAGAACAGATTTATGATTTGCCACTTGGGGAGCTCATGGTGGGGACATCTTCTCTGCATCTCCTTGTATCTCGTCCAAGCTTCATGTAAGGACTCGTGGCTGGCCTGGGAGAAGGAGGAGATCTCGCTCCTCAGCTTCATGGTCTTCCCCGGAGGAAAGAACTTCGTCAGGAAGGCATTTGAGAGCTTCTCCCAGGTGTTGAATGTATTCGAGTCCTTTCCCCTAAGCCATAGCTTGGCCTTGTCTCGCAGAGAGAAGGGAAACAGCTTCAGTCGGATCGCCTCAGTAGTGACACCGTTTATCCGGAAGGCGTCACAATTCTCCAAGAGGGAGTCTAAATGTTCAATCGGGCTCTCCATGGGTGCACCCGAAAATTGATCCTGCTGGATCCACGTCACCAAAGATGGCTTAAGCTCGAAGCTTTGGGCTGTAATAGCAGGAGGACGGATGGCGGATGAAGAGTACACATAACACTCAATCAATTTTAAAGCTGTAATAACACTCAAAGTGAGAGAATTATATTTTTCAGCAATCTCATATTATACTTCAAAGTGTTATTATCTTGGAATACTTCAACGTATGTATTCAGTATAAGCTTGGAATAAAAGCTCACCAATTTGCATATGAAGAGCTATCAGTGAAGTGAGTTATCAGTGAAGAGTAGTGACGTCCCCTGCTTATGCGTGCTATATGTGTGCAATAATACGATTGGGGGCGTGAGATTTAAATATTTGTAACCGCAAGCGCACGGTGTTGTAGTGTGGCTTGGGGGTCGAACTCATGGAGGCGTGGATGTGCTTATGTCAAAGAGGATCAAATTCACCCCATGGGCGAGCTAGCCCGGATCGAATGATGGGTTGTCACGGTAAATGGAATGCAAGGTATAGACAATATATAGGAAAAATCCGGGACTTTGGTTTCCACCCTATCATGCAATTCTCGCCGATACGGCCTACGGGTAGGATAGCGATCAGAATTAGGGTCTAATGGTGAGACGTTGCCTCTAAGAGTGGTACCAGTGTCCCATGGGCCCGATATTCCGGTCGGTGCCCAGGATGATACGCCGGACTTCCCGGGTTCGATCAGTGGGCACTCCTGTGTCCATTAACACTGATCGACTCCGGGAGCACTAAGCTCGCAACGATAGCTCCCAACGTCTCATCCTGCCGCTCCCGCGTGCTAGGATTCGGCGTCTACGCTAAGGGCGTGAGCTATAGCTAGGGAGTCAACTGCCAAGTTTATTCCCCCTTGGCCCAACGGTCAAAGGCGGTCTTTTTTCTGCCGATGACAATAAAACACCCCGCGTAACCGTTAGATTCCTAATCCCTATCGATTTCTTAGACCTATGGAAGCATCGGGAAGAGCCCACGAAGGGGTTTCCGCCAAAATCCCAGATTTGGGAACTACTCACACATATTTAGTAAAAAGCGATCTAAACAGAAATCGACCGTAAAAATCATGATCAGACAATAGAAATGCAATGGTAGTAAAGCAATTAAGATAATACTAAAGTTTGACAAAGATCTGAAAACTTACAAAAACTGGAAAATTACAGCCGTCACAAAATGAAGAAAACAGTAAAAAATAACCAACTCCCGTTTCTGGAAAACCTAGGGGTTCTATATATAGAAAATGATATCACCTGATCGGTTGATAACTCAACCGATCGGGTAATCTGCTTCACTCATTTACAGCGTAATGCGGGACTTCACCCGGTTATCTTCACCCGGTCGGTTGACATATGAATGTGACCGGTTGGATCTTGGTGCCGTCGGGTGAGGAGGCCGGTTGAGCTGACCGTGTCTTGGCTCTGGAGATTCGGCTACAGATGAACCGATCGGGTGAAGGTCACCCGATCAGTTGGCAATCACAATAAAAATCCAGAGACTTTGGGCTTTTGAACCGGCCTATGAACTAACCGGGTGACTTCTTGTGATCTCCAAGCTGCGTCCGGGTGGTACACGCGTGCATCACCCGATCAGTTGAAGATGACCAACCGATCGGGTGAGGGGCTGAAAGATGATATCACCGTCGTTTGACCCCCTGGATCACGCGTAACTCCTCCCGTTGCTCCGGGGACTTGCGATATCGTCGTTTTATGTCCCCTAGGCCAGTAAACTCCTGCAAAATATGGAAAACACGGAAAAGTGAAAGAAAACAAGAAAACACGAGAAAACGAATATAAGACGGCGGTAAAATATGGAAAAACACGGAAGAAAACGTGCGCAAATATATGAAATATAAATGCACGTCAAGTAGTATTATGAAGATTAGCCACCAATTTGCATATGAAGAGCTACCAATTTGCATTTGGAGAGCTCACCAATTGTTCTGTTATTAGCAATGCATATGAAGATTAGCATTATGAAGCTAATATGACATCAAGAATATCAAGAATATCATTTAGAATAGCTAACATGACCATGCATATGCAAATTAGTAAGTAACATTTAGAATAAGTAGAATATCAAGAATATCATCAAATGAAATAGCAATTAATATTGACTGAAATATTCTTTCAATTGCAAACTCAATTGCAAACTCAATTTCAAACTCAAGCTTTCATCAATTTCAAACTCAAGCTGTGTCTTGTTAATATTCTTTCATCAATTTCAAGATTATCACTCAAACCCAACATTCAAAAATTAATATATGTCCTGTTAATATTTTGCTAAACCCAACAATTTCTTTCAAGATTAACATTCATATTTTATGATTCAAAAATTGCTAAACCCAACATTCAAAAATTATTTTATGTTATTAGCAATGCATATGAAAATTAACCAACATTGAGTAGCAATTACACATGTATAAGAAGAGCTCATATCCCATTAACCAACATTGAGTAGCAATCCTGACAATTTGCATATGAAGAGCTCACCAATTAACCAACATTGAGTAGCAAGTACATGTGTGTGTAATTGCTAAACCCAACATTCAAAAAACTGATATGCATATTATTTCAAGATTAACATTCAAAAATTAATATATGTCCTGTTAATATTTTGCTAAACCCAACAATTTCTTTCAAGATTAACATTCATATTTCAAGAGTAACATTCATATTTCAAGATTCAAAAATTGCTAAACCCAACATTCAAAAATTAATTTATGTTATTAGCAATGCATATGAAAATTAACCAACATTGAGTAGCAATTACACATGTATATGAAGAGCTCATATCCCATTAACAAACATTGAGTAGCAATCCTGACAATTTGCATATGAAGAACCAACATTGAGTAGCAAGGACATGTGTGTGTAATTGCTAAACCCAACATTAAAAAATTTCAAGCTTAACAATTTCAAGATTTTGCAAGTTAAAATTATTTTTTTCAGCTTTGTCCTATTAAAATTTCAAGCTTTGTCCTGTTAAAATTCAAATAATATGCTAAACGTAACAGGACAATGCATTAATTTTTTCAGCAAGCTTTGTCCTGTTAAAATTGAGTGATAATCTTGGAATCTTACCAATTCTCTCAAACTGATCAAGGGGTGAGGTGCAGATGACATGATGAAGCTCTCAACCTCACAAAGCTCACAAAGGGTTGAGTTGCTGAGGCCGTGAGCTCAAACAGCTGAAATATGAGGATAAATTAAAAAATTTGAGGGTGAAATAAAAGATTAAAATTAAAGATGAGTTGTTGGCGTTGAGGGAGCTTAAACCGTGATGTGTTGTTGAGCTGGAGGAGCTGAGGTAGAAGAGGGGGCTTGAGCTAAGGTAGAAGATGATGGCGTTGAGGGAAGTTTGTGCTTCCTTTTGGCGTGAGCTCAAACAGTGATGTTCTTCAAGCCGTGCACTGCTTTCTTTTGGCGCGCAAAGAAGATTTGTTCTTCAAGCCGTGATGTGATCTAAAATATTTCCCTCTCAAGCGTGATGGGATCAAAATTATTTCCCCCAATTCGAGCAGATGTGAAGGGAAGTTTGAATTTTTGAGTTCAAAATTTTAAAACAATGATTTCTTACCCATTTACACATATCTCAATTTCCCAATTTCTCATATCTCAATTTCTCAAACCCAATTACACATAACCCAATCTCTACAAACAACACACCCAATTACATATAACCAAAATCTCTTATCCATTATCTCTTATCCATTATATCTTAAGCAAAATCTCTTATACAACAATACACATATCCACATACAACAAAACACATAACCAATTTCTCTTATCCAATAACCTATGATAACATCCATATTTTATAGTCTATATATATATATATATATATATATATATATATATATATATATGAAAATTGGAAGAACACACTTGTGGGCTATGTTTTGGGTGATGTGCCCTACTATAGTCAGGTGGTGGCTTGGATGGAGAGACTGTGGAAGCCAAAGAAGAGAGTGCAAATTTATATCAAGGAAAACGGATTTTTTTACTTCCGCTTTGAGTCTCAGGAAGAATGTGACATGATTTTGACTGGAGGTCCTTGGCTATTTGATGGCCGGCTAGTGGTGCTCAAGAGATGGAGTCTGGATATGAAGCATGATCGTGATATCCTTTCGTCGATCCCAATTTGGGTCCAGCTGGATGGGGTGCCACTCTATATGTGGAATCTGGATGGCCTGAACATCATTTCCTCCGTAATAGGTTCTCTCATTTGTCTTGACTGAGCAACGGCTTATTTGGAGAGAATCGCCTATGCCCGATGTCTAATCGAAGTTGATGACTCAAACCCCCTTGTTCCATCCTTTGAAGTAGAGATGGAGGATGGAAAAATTGTTATTATTGACACCAAATTTGAAGGAGAGCCTCCTCGTTGCAGTAGTTGCGTTTGCTTCGGACACACGGATGATCAGTGCCCATCCAAGATTATGCTCCCTTCAATCCAAGAGAATGCGGCGAATAATTCTCAAGGTACCAATCTCGACTCCACAGTTCTCCTTAATGACAAACAAATTGATCCTGCCATGAATGCAAATGTTCATGAGCGGATTAATGTTTTAAATGGGCATGAAGCTGTAAGTCCAGCACCCCCCCCTGTGGAAAATGCACTTCCTTCTTTGTCTGTTGGGACCCAACTGAACCTTGATGTTGGGAGCATTGCGGCCTGCAAACCGTCTTCCTCTTCGACCCCTGCTCAGGTGTGATTGGGAGATGTACCGTTGATAAGTCCTGTGACACTTAACACTAGCTCCAGACCGATGCAGGAGGCCGGCCAAGATTGTGGAGCTGCTTGTCCGTCTGTGCAAGCCAGTTTGAGAGTGGATGATGTGAGTTCTCCAAGGGAGCAGGCGAATTGTCCTGAGGTTACTCTGAATCCGTTGACAGCTGAACTACGAAGGGCAACCCCTTCACTGTCTGATGGGGGCATTGAGGAGGACATTGACAGAGTTCCTGCAGGGCTTACTATGGATAACCCTGATTGGGATTTGGAGGTGGAGGCCTAGCTGCGACACAAGGCAGACATCAAGGCGGGTAAAAATAAGCAAGTCCCAAATGTATCTACTACTGTAAGGAGGAGTACCAGGACTCAGGTGACACTAAATGGCGATAGCCTACCCCCCATTATTTAATGACTATTTTTATTTGGAATACCAGGGGTCTGAATAATCAGGTGCGGCAGAAGGACCTGAGGGCTAGAATAAATTCAATAAATCCTTCGGCGATTATTCTCTTGGAGACAAAAATTAAGGCTCCATCTAATTGCAATAAATATGTGATTCCCAAGGGTTGGCTCTCCTTGGATAATTTGGATCTGGCGCCTGGAGGGCGAATAATTATGGGTTTTAATCCGGTTATATGGAAGGCTACTACACTTTCTCGCTCTGATCAACACATTTCTACTACTTGTGTAAATGTTGGAGGATTTTCTTGTGTCATCACGGGGGTATATGGGCGCAACACTTTGTTGGAGAGGAAAGAACTGTGGAAAAGCATAGATGCAGATAATGCTCTCATTGGTAATTTGGCTCGGCTGGTGGGGGGGATTTTAATAGTGTCCTCTTCACTAAGGATAAGATTGGTGGTAGAAAGCTAGAGGAGACTATGGTCCAAGATTTCAGTAATTGCATGAGCAGGAGTGCGCTCCAGGAGCTGAAAAGCACGGGAAACAAATTAAGCTGGTGCAACAGTAGGATGGGGAAAGACCGTATAGCTGCTCAACTTGATCGTGTATTTTGTAATTCTTCATAGGTTAATATGCTACCGGAGACTTATACTGATTATCTGGATCCCTTAACAAGTGACCACTCTCCTATGGTGGTGAAGCTCCACAATCAGGTTATGTCTGACCCGAAACCATTCAAGTTTTTTAACTTTTGGATTCATTGTCTGGGATACAGGGATGCTATTGAGACTTGCTGGGCCGGCCATGTGAAGGGCACTCCTATGTTTAAGCTGACACAAAAATTAAAAAGATTGAAGCCTGTCCTTCGTGCTTGGGCAGGTGACTATCATGCAACAAACTTGGTTAAGAAACTTAAGAAGGAGCTTGAGGAGATCCGCAATGACCCTGGATTACATTCGGTCATATGTCTTCAACAAAAAGAGCATCACTTATTGAAAGTGTTGATTAAAGCTATGAAGCTTGAAGAATGTATGTTTCGTCAAAAGAGCCGACAGGATTGGCTTACCCTGGGAGACAAGAATACTAAGTTCTTCTACACGGCGATGAAGTCTAGGATTAGCAGAAATAATCTCAACCACCTTGTTGACAGGAGGGGGGCCGAAATATTGTAAATGAAGAACTGAAAGAGAAAGCGCCAAACTACTTTGAAGAGTTATATAATCAGAATCATTACAAGACCCACTTCCAGAAGCTGGTGCCGAAATGTATTTTAACTGAGGAAGCTTCAGTTTGGCTGAGCAGGAGGGTTTCAGATGAGGAGATCAAAACTGCAGTTTTTCAGATTGGACCAGACAAGTCGCCTGGGCCAGATGGATACAATGGATTCTTCTATCAGCATAATTGGGGTATTATTGGGCACGAGGTATCCTTAGCTATTAAATCTTTTTTCATATCTGGCAAGCTCCTCAAAGCTGTGAATCACACTTTTCTCACCCTGGTCCCTAAGAATGACAATGCATCGACTTTAGGGGATTATATGCCTATTGCCTGTTGTAACATGCTCTACAAGATCATAAGCAAAATTATTTGCAACAGGATTAAAGTGGTCATTCATGACCTGATCTCTCCTAATCAGGCCGCTTTTCTGAAAAATCGACTTTTGACGGATTGTACCCTTCTAGCCCATGAACAGATCAGAGACTTCAGCTGCCCTATGGGGGGAAGAGCCTGTCTGAAATTAGACTTGCGAAAAGCATTTGACAGTGTGAATAGAGAGTTCATTCTCTACTTCTTACGGCAATTGGGTTTCCTTGATATTTTGGTCGGATGGACCAAAGAATGCATATCTTCCCCTACTTTTTCTGCAATGACAAATGGAGCACCCCACGGCTATTTCAATGGAAATAGAGGTATTCGGCAAGGTGATCCTCTCTCCCCTTATTTATTTGTCATTACCATGGAAGCTTTCTCCATTCTGATTTCTAGAGCCATTAACATGGGATCTATTCTCCCGATGAGGCGGATTGGTTCTATTTCCCATCTTTTGTTCGCCGATGATCTGCTGGTTTTCTGTCGGGCAAATAAGAGATCTTTCTCGGGCATCAAAAATTTGTTGGAGGAATTTTATTCTTATACTGGGCTACAGGTAAATTGGGACAAAAGTTCTGGATTGTTTAGCAAGGGAGCTAAAGATAAGAATGTTTTGGCAGATATGTTGGGGATCAAGATTACAACAATGATAACCACCTATCTTGGATTGCCGCTTTCTTCTAAATATCCGAGGACTGCAAATTATGGCAAGCTTGTAGACAAAAGCAGGAAGAGGATGCTGGGTTGGAGTTCAACAATGCTATCTATAGCGGGGCGCATTGAATTGGTGATGATAGTAATTTATGGAATTGTTGCGTTTTGGTTGCACGCATTCCGCCTCCCCTTCAATATTTTGAGAAACATATCCTCTATGTGCCGAAGATTCATTTTGGGATCTTCTAGAGCTTGGGCATGGGAAGACATCTGCAAACCAAAAGAGGAAGGCGGGGTTGGGATCAGACTTCTGGAAGATTTGAATAATGCGGCAGGACTGAAATTAACATGGCTATATCTCACTTCAGATAGTATTTGGGCTAAATATATGGGGAGAAGATATGGCGCTAAATCAGACTTCTTTGCGGCTAGAGGAAGTCCATTGCATTCGGGTACTTGGAAAAGGCTCCTTCACAGCCGACAATACTCCAGTAAGCTAATCCGGAAAACTATAAATGACGGTCGAGATACTCTCTTTTGGATGGACCCGTGGACTGCTGGAGGTCGGCTTTGTGAATTATGCGACATACCTCCAGGCGCTGAGAACTTCCGGGTTTGTGATTATTGGGAAAATGGGTCGTGGTCTCCTGATCCCAGCTTGGACCCTATTCGGCCTTTGATTCAGCATCATCAGCTGAAAATTGGAGCGGACAGCTGGGTTTGGGTGCCGGGAGACACGTTTAGCTTCAAACATGCCTGGAATGGTGTCCGACAGCGAAACAATCAGTTTCTCTTCCACAAGTTAATATGGTGCGCACATCATTCCCCGAAAATGTCAATAACCCTTCTTCGTGCTTTCCAAAATAAATTGCTTACCAGGGAGATGATTGGTAGATGGGGGAAGAATTCTCCAGTCCATTGTGTTTTATGTGATGAGAACAAAGAAGAGAATATTGACCACCTATTTTTTGAATGTAGTTTCTCTAACTACATTCTGCGCAGAACTTTGCTAAAGCTAAATTCTTCTAGTATGGTAACTCCAAGACTAAATGATATTGGGAAGTTTTACCTTCGCCACTATGGAGGGAAAAGTGCTCTGGACATCCTGGCCAAAACCTCTCTAGCTGCTTCTGTTTGGCACATTTGGAAAGAGAGAAACCGACGCATTTTTGAAGGAGAAAAGAGAATCAGGACATTTCTATTTGAGGAGATTGCCACTGATCTCAGGGTAATTTTGCATGACCAAGAGCCTACTACTATTGATGAAGCTGCTGTATTTACCAACTGGGGCTTTAGGGACATGGGTTGAGATTTTTGTATGGCATTTTTGATAATATGTAGGAATTGTACTTTTTTTGAATAGCTTAATATGGGATGTGGAACTGATAGTGGAGAGTGACGGCGCTTGTGCCCTATCCTCTCTCTATTGATACCACATGCCTACATGAGCTATTTTTGTATATTGTGTACTTGTTCAATAAAATAACACGCTAACCTTTCATATATATACTAGTCATAACCCGTGCCCGAGGGCACGGTTCATTTAAGATTTTCCCCCGCAAAATCTTAGTTCCCCAAAAAATTATTTCCACATCCAAAATTGCACGGAACAACAAATTAGTGTATAAATATTTAGCGTCATGGGCGCATTTGGTGTGGGCGCATTCGGTGCGGAACAACAAATTCGGCGCAAGCGCCTTCGACACGGAACAACAATATTGGCGCGAACGCCTTTGGCGTGGAACAACAATTTCGACACGGAACAACAAATTCGGCGCTGGCGGCTTTGGTGCAGAACAACAAATTCGACATAGAACAACAAATTATTTTCCCCAGAGAAATCTTTGTTCCCCAAAAATTATTCCCACAGCCAAAATTGCACGGAACAACAAATTAGCATAAAATTATTTAGCGACACGACGCATTCGGCGGGGAACAACAAATTCGGGTAAAAAATTTTGCGGGCGAATTCGATGCGGGCACCGTCGGTGCAGAACAACAAATTATGGTAAAAAATTTAGTGGGCGCCTTCGTAAGACAACAAATTAGGTTTGGCAGGCGCCTTCGGCACGAACAATTATTCACATCTTTTTCTCCTATGCGTCGAAGAGACGGGGGCCCCGCGTTGAGGGAGAGATCATTCGCTCTGCGACAGCATTCGATCTGCAGCATTAAGTGCAAGTTAAAGTTTTTTTTCCCAAATGCATTAATTGTGTACACTCTGCTATTCCCAAGAAACTTTCATTCCCCAAAAAGTTTCATTTCCTAGAAACTTTCATTTCCCTAGAAATGGTTTTCCCTCCAAAACTTTCCACAAAATCTCATCTCAACCATTCATTCCTCAAGACTAAATCCAAGCCATATTTCTATCAACCAGTTAGTCCTAGTGAGCTTGTCCTAGTCAGCCCTAGGATTCAAAACAGTTGTCAAATATAATAGAGATATCTCATGTCGACAAATGTGAAAGAATCAACAAAATAAAAAATTGTAAGTGAGATTTATTTTGTTGTTTTGCGTAATGGTTGAGTGAGAGATAGTTCAAACATGAACAAAAACATAGGGAACCTATGATTCATAGCGTCCATGCGGATATGTGAAATTTTTTTAGTTTTAAGTGTTTGTGTTCAATTATGTTGTTTGAGGATTTAATATGTTTATTAATATGTAATGATGTCAAGAGAAACGTGAAATTTTGCAAAAAGATGTTTTAAGTGTTGCAGACACTCATTGAATCTTCTCAAGAGGATGGTATAATCCAGCACTCTTCCAAAAAATTGTTCATCAATCGTTAACCAATAACATTAAGCAAAAATTAAAAAGAGTGCCACACAGATGTCAAGAAAACAAATTATACCAAAGAAAAAATGCAACAATTTACCACACTATATATATGCAAGAATCATAAACCTGTCAAATGTGACAACGAAAACCTGCATGGAGAGCAAATAAAACCAACATCGTTGATTTTAGCATATTGTTTGCAGAAAAATAAATCGTAGAGATCATATCTTATTACCATTGGGACCAATCCTTCAATGTAGGAGGTTGACAGAACAAAAATGTCGATATTTAGCATCGAATTGTCATTGAAACTGACCATAGATAACCAATGTCCATAGAAATTTGCATGTTTTGTACATTGAACGAATCAGATATGGACATTGAAAAATCCAACTCTACAGCGTTCATTCATTCATAGCTTTTGAAAGCAAAACATATTCACAAATTGAAAAACACCCACATACATTAAAAAACACAACCCATAAAAACCCCTCCAAAATCCTAAATTTCTCAAACATCAAGGACGGTTCACCATTCAGTTCTTGACAGCAAGACTTTTCAAGATGATACATATACGCATGTGTACTAAAATGATGGCGCTTGCGATCGGACTGTAGGGTCTACGTGTCCATTGAGAAAGGGATGCCTTTGTATGAAGCTAACATCAACAAATCATCTGTAAAACAAAAATGGTATTACATGGATAGTTAACAATAAATAGGAAATTCTCCAAAAGAGAAGGAACCACATAAAGGCATCAAGCAAGAAATAAACCATAACATCCATATGATCAAAAATAGTGACCTGGGAAGTGGTTGGCATTTAAAAAAAATCATAACTTCATTAAAGAAAACATAGCATTAGAAATTGAAATGATAATGATGATAATGAGATAATGAATTATAAAGCACTAACTGCTAGAAAAGACAACAAGATATATTGAATTAAAGTTTAGGTATTCTTTATCATTATTATTGGCTTAACACACTTTTTTATATCTTTCTATCAAGTCTTGAGATTCAAAAAAAGACAACAGTGTATATTGAATTAATACACGTCACAACTAACAAAAGACCATGTCCACCCTCACTTGTTAAGTACTAAATTATAAACACATATCTATTTAGTTGGATGCTGTTTCATTCATATAAAGATAAAAAAAAGTTTCAGAAAATACCCTCCCTATTTTGATGGAATAGGCTTTAGATCAGACTGCTTTAACAATCCTCTCACCTATGTAGATCATTAACGGACCTGATATGTACATCCATGAGTGGAAAACCAAATATCTTGTATCATTACATTCCTAGGAATGCATAACACTAAAATCTTCAGCTACACAATTATGTGTCATCACATAACCTTTTTTACAGCCAGTTTGTGTCATCCATATCGATTATTAACATAGTTTCCATTAATATGATATTTTTGTACCATTTATCTTGATCTAAAAGAAAAAAATACTTGTGAATACATTATTATCAAGTAGTAACAAACACTACCACCACCAATACCCACCTAAAAACACGATGTCGATCAAAGACGTGTCGTACGCCTTACAAAATATCTCCATCAACAAATTAGAAAATAAAAAAACATGATGTAAGTGAAAGCTTGATGATGGAAGAAGAAAAATAAATCATATTACTGATTTTATGTTGACGAATAAAGTACAGTTACTATAGTTTATACAACTCATTTTTTGACATCCCTCAGGTTTCAGTAGAAAACATTACAATGCAACTAACAAATGTGCTAAAATAAACTAATAACAGAATTTTTGCATATCAAGTTATCGATGTTAGAAACAATTTAAGATATACAACTACTTCATGCATTGGTATGGATTGCAAAGGTAATTGCCATGAATCAGGTTGCAGACTTGATCGAGTTATGTGCAACGATGCATTGGTATGGATTGCAAATGTGATGACCTTTCCAAAAAACAATACATCCGAGTCAATAATATGTTCTATTTTTTGAAATAATAAATTAAGAAATTTGCTCAAATTTTGCTCAGGAGTAAATCTGCTAGTTGTCAATATCAGTTGCTCAAAATTAAGGTATTACTGTACATTTTGAGTAGTCGAATAAATAATAGGATAGGCATAGACAAATAACACAATCAAGTGAAAGTAAATCTAATATAAATTGATCAAATGTCTTGTCTCCTTGGAAAGTCAATCTCATATAAATTGATGACATTAATTTTAAGCTCCAGGATCATCCAATAGCTTAAGTATGCCACACATCTAAAGGTAAGAGTTCTCTAATAGCTTTTCATTATTGCTCTAGTTTGCAGAACGACTATAAAATGTTAGTTCATGTGTAGATCACTCAGGCTAAACTGTTCAAACAAAAACAAAATGCAAAAACTCTACGATATTTTGCATTAAAAATTACTATGCATTTTGAGAAGTCCAATAAATAATAGCATGGACATATACAAATAACACAATCAAATGATAGTCAGTCTCATATAAATTGATCAACAACTGTCCTCTCTCATTAGAAAGTCAAGCTCATATAAATTGATGACATTAATTTTAAGCTCTAGGATCAGTCAACAACGTAAGTATGCCATGCATCTGGAGGTAAGGGTTCTCTAATAGCTTTTCATTGTTGATCTAGTTTGCAGGTGGACAATAAAATGTTAGTTCATGTGTACATCACTCAGGCTAAGCTGTTCATGCAAAAACGAAATGCAACAACTTAACTATAATATCGTGCACTAAAAATGTATTACACTAAAAATTTATCTCCTTCAGTATAAAGTAAATAATGATGCAAGATTTTTAGCGAAAATTGATGTCTATTAACCATGTATGAACTTATGAATGTATAGATTCTATCCCACAATCTGAATAAAAATAGGATGGACTTCAGGGGGTGGAATAAGTGTTTGGGTTGGGGGGGCCAAGAGGGGCCATTCCGCCATCCTAATTTTGTAAATTTTCCTTAAATGTAAGATTAATTTTAGATAATTACCTTCTTGAATTTGTAACCTGCAAAATTTAGTAACCTGCAATACATTCAAAAAACATTTCCTGAATTAGTTCTAAGCAAAACATAATGGGGTTTAAAACATAATGCAATACTAATTGAGGTATCATTATGGTAGTAGTATCCCTTTATATAGCAGGAAAAACATAATGGGTTTTTATGCAGCCATGGAGATACTATATAAACAACTCTTGGTTTTTCATTGATATTAAGTTGATATTGGTTTGCAAAGTAGATTTCATCAAAAAGCATCAAAAACTGACTACCACTTGACAAAATGACCCTTTAACATCCAAAAGCCACAAAATAATGAAAACATGTTGTATGATAATGAACTCAAGAGAGAGAGAGAGAGAGAGAGAGAGAGAGAGAGAGAGAGAGAGAGAGAATTTCATTGCTAAGAATAAGTCACCATGGCTAAGAGCCATGGTGCTCTATTTATATATCTCATAGTGGGGAGGCCAAAAGCCTCTAGGAGACCAAGGGTCCCCATTACTCTAAGTAATGGGGGCCTAATGAATGGGTAATGAAGGAGGGGAGGCCAAAGGCCTCCCTCATTCATAACACTCCCCCTTACACATTCATCACTTCGGTCTCAGCTACTGAGGCAAGGGGTGGATACTTCTGGATCCAGAGTAAGTGTGTTTGCCTCGTTAAAACCTTAGCTGTGGAAAACCCAGTGGGAAAACCCAACAGCTTAAGGAAAAAGAGTGCAACCCACATGTTACTCCCCCTGATCCGTACAAGCTTCAGGCTTGCAGGTCTTTCAACTGTCGCATACCAATGTTCTTTACAAGCTTTACAAAAGTACATTTAGGCAATGCCTTAGTAAAAAGATCAGCTAAGTTGTTGCATGACTGGATCTGTCGAACTTCAATCTGCTTGTCGTTCTTCTGCTCGTGCGTCCAGAAAAACTTGGGAGAAATGTGTTTTGTCCTGTCGCCTTTGATGTAGCCCTTCTGAAGCTGAGCAATGCATGCGGCGTTGTCTTCGAATAGGGCAGTAGGCTCCAGATCACTGGTCTTCAGGCCAGTGGATTGGAGGATGTGTTGGACGACGGAGCGTAGCCAAAAACATTCTCTGCTCGCCTCATGGATCGCGATGAGCTCTGCATGGTTGGAAGATGTAGCAGTAGTGGTTTGTTTTACCGATCTCCAAGAGATAGCAGTACCTCCGTAGGTAAATACAAAACCCGTTTGAGATTTTGCTGTGTGCGGATCAGAGAGATAACCTGCATCAGCATAACCAAACAATTTGGGGGAGGCACCTCTCTGGTAGTAAAGTCCAAGATCAATGGAACCCTGAAGGTATCGCAGAAGATGCTTTACTCCGTTCCAGTGGCGCTTTGTGGGCGCAGCACTGTGTCTGGCTAGTAGATTAACTGTAAACGCTATATCGGGACGCGTACAGTTAGCCAGATATAGAAGTGCTCCAATGGCACTGAGGTAGGGTACTTCAGGACCCAGTATTTCCTCCCCCTCTTCCAGTGGCCGGAAGGGGTCCTTATGTACATCTAGTGATCTTATGACCATAGGAGTACCTAAAGGATGACATTTATCCATATGAAACTTGCGTAGAAGTTTCTTTGTATAATTAGATTGGTGTAATAGGATTCCACCTCTTAGGTGTTCTATCTGTAAGCCAAGACAATACTTTGTTTTGCCTAGGTCTTTCATTTCAAAAGTATGTTTAAGGCTTTCAGATATCTCTTTGATCTCTACAGGAGATCCTATGAGATTTAAGTCATCTACATATACAGCTATGATGACAAATCCTATTCCCGTTCTTTTGATAAAGATACACGGGCAGACTTCGTTATTCGTGAATCCTTGCTGTGCAAGAAAATCACTTAGTCTGTTATACCACATCTTGCCCAATTGTTTTAGACCATATAATGATCTATGTAGCCTTACAGAGAATACGTCCCGAGGTATCTCTTTCATCTCTGGGGGTAGATTAAACCCATCAGGAAGTCTCATATAGATATTTTTATCTATATCGCCATATAGATATGCAGTCACAACGTCCATGAGCTGCATTTCTAGGCTTTCCAGAGAAGTTAGGCTGATTAAAAATCGGAAGGTGATCGAATCCATGACCGGGGAATACGTATCTTCGTAATCAATCCCCGGTCTTTGGGAAAATCCCTGGGCTACAAGGCGTGCCTTATAGCGAACGATCACATTATTTTCATCTCTTTTTCTTATGAAAACCCACTTATATCCCACAGGTTCTACACCTACTGGTGTTTGGACTACTGGTCCAAAGACTTTGCGTTTCAAGAGTGAGTCCAGCTCTACTCTTATTGCCTCGTCCCACTTTGGCAAATCATCTCTGCGTTTACATTCCGTTAGAGATCGTGGTTCGACGTCATCGTCATATTCAGTGACGTGAACGGCAATATCGAACGCAAAATCGTCGTCGACGACTATGCTATTTCTGTCCAGTACTTCTCCAGTACGTACAAAATCTAATGATGTTTCTCCTATTGTTTCCTCTGCTGGGGAAATCAGGAGGGGAGAAGTAGCTGGTATGAGCTCAGCATCCTGTGGAGGGATAATCTTAGTATCGCCAGGAGTCTTCCTCTTTCGAGGAACTTTATCTTTTGAACCTGGTGGGCGTCCTCTTTTCATTTGAGATACAACCAATTCTGCTGTCGGTGGGCTGCATCCATCTATGGGGATGTCAATCCTAGCTGGCGTATTGGCAGCAGGGACGTGTGAATGGACAATCTTCTGGTTGTCCGTGAATTTATCCGGTAAAAGATGTACTGTATTCTGGATGTGAAGGATCTTCAGGATCTCATCTTCACACAGATTAGTACGCGGATCATAAAGGGACAAAGACTTCTGGTCCCAACTAATGGTCTCAGAAGCTTCTGGCTTCTTAGACTGTGTGCCCAGTTTTGGAAAAAATTTCTCATTAAATTCACAGTCTGCAAAACGTGCCTTGAATGCGTCACCCGTCAGGGGTTCAAGGTATCTGATAATAGAGGGCGAATCAAACCCAATATATATACCTAGACGACGCTGAGGACCCATTTTGGTCCTCTGCGGTGGTGCTATTGGGACATATACCGCACAACCAAACACTCTCAAATGAGAGATATCCGGAGGTGCGCCGTATGCTAGTTGCATCGGGGATAAAGTGTGACCTCCATAGGGTCTTATCCTAATAAGTGATGCGGCATGTAAAATAGCATGCCCCCAAGCATCCACAGGCAACTGGGATTGCATAAGCAATGGACGTGCAATCCATTGGAGTCTCTTTATAAGGGCCTCAGCTAATCCGTTTTGGGTGTGAACATGTGCTACCGGATGTTCAACTTCAATACCCGTTGCCCGGCAATAGTCTTCGAAGACTTGTGAAGTAAATTCTCCCGCATTATCAAGACGTAGTTTCTTGATATGGTTATCGGGGAAATGAGCACGCAACCTTATTATTTGTGCCAATAGCTTTGGAAAAGCTAGGTTGCGGGTGGACAAGAGGCACACATAAGACCATTTGGTTGATGCATCAATCAGTACCATGAAGTACCGAAATGGGCCACTTGCGGGGTGAATAGGCCCGCAAATGTCACCATGAATTCTCTCAAGGAAGCCAGGAGACTCTAATCCCACTTTCAGGAGGGATGGTCTCGTTATAAGTTTTCCCTTGAAACCAGGGAGACAAGGAAATTCACCCTTTTGAAGAATCTTCAGGTTCTTCAATTTGTGTCCATGGGATTCAGTGATGATGCATCGCATCATTGCTGTTCCAGGGTGACCAAGTCTATTGTGCCAGAGTTGGAATTCTGGTAGTGATTGGAACGTCTGGTGTTCAATCATATGGCTTCTACTGGTTGAATGTATGTTTGGTATAGACCCGACGGGAGTCCCTTGAATCGCTCGCAGATGATCTTCCGGTCATCTTTTTGACGAGTTACAATTAGATATTCAACCTTATTTTTATCCCTGGTCTCTAAGTGATATCCGTTTAAACGGAAATCCTTGAAACTTACGAGATTTCTGTTTGATATAGGAGAGAATAATGCATTATTAATTTGAAGTCTTGTGTTATTTGGGAGCAATATAATTGCTTCACCAGTTCCTTCGATTATTTGGGACAGTCCTGAAATTGTGATAACAGGACCGTCATATTTGTTTAAGCTATTAAAATAGCAATGATCGCGAAGGATTGTGTGCGTCGAGGCACTGTCCACTAGGCACTTAGACATCATCTATATAAGCCAAAAAAAGAAATTTTATTTGAGGGAAAATGTAGACAACATTCATAAATAAAAGTCCGCACTAAAGCAAATAACAGATGAAGATACATCGAATTCTAAATGCATAGATAAATGATGATGCTCAATCTAGCAGATCGTCGTTCTCGAAGTCTTTTGCAGTAAAGACTGTTGGCGGCTGTACACCTGCCAAGTTTGTTTCAGGTCGAGACTTCTGGCTCGCCTGGTATAGATCCTGTAGGTGGCGAGGAGTGCGGCAGTTTCTGGACCAATGGCCAGTCATGCCGCATCTATGGCATTTGTCCTCCCAGGTCTTCTTTGGAAGTGACACGTGCTTGGTGTCCTTTCGCTTCCAAGTGAAGTTTCTTTTCCCTTTATTGTTTTTGTTTGTCTGGGGAGCTGCACCTCTTGGTTGCTTCATTACCGCTTTCCCTTTAGTATTTTTAGTATTCCTCTTGTTTTTCCACTTCTGGGGAGAAACGTGGTGGGCTTCAGGGATAGGGGCAGTGCCAGCTGGACGTAAGTTATGAGTTGCTAGCAGTAAATCTCGATTCTGCTCTGCTCTAAGTAGGCATGAGATCAGATCGGAGAATCTCGTGAAGTTGCGTTCACGATACTGCTGCATGAGGATTGCATCTTTCTCGTGAAACGAGGTAAATGTTTTTTCCAACATGCGCTGTTCTGTCACTTCTTCACCGCACAACTTCAGGCGTGAGGTGATGTTATGAAGTGCAGAATTATACTCAGCGACGGACTTATAGTCCTGAAGTCTGAGGTTTTCCCACTCATAACTAGCACGGGGTAATATAACATCAATTTGATGTTTATACCGTGCTTCCAGTGCTGTCCACAGGTCCTTCGGGTCCTCAACCATTAAGTATTCGGCCTTTAAGGTCCAATCTATATGCTTCCTAATGTAGATTATGGCTTTCGCCTTATCTACATCGGATACAGTGGTTGTGGGGCTGCTGCTAGCTGTAGCAGAAGCTTCGGCCGCTGCTGGGGATGAGGAAGGAGCCAAAATGGACCCAAGGAGGGCCATTGAACGCAAGTGGAACTTCAGGTCCACTCGCCAACTCAGGTAATTTGTCCCTGCAAAATCGAGGACCTCGAAATCGACGCTTGCCAATTTTGCCATTTATCTAGATTTCATCAAAAAGCATCAAAAACTGACTACCACTTGACAAAATGACCCTTTAACATCCAAAAGCCACAAAATAATGAAAACCCATTATTTTGATGGAGGCCGTTAATACTCTGTAAACATCAAAAGGCTAACCTCTAGAAACTATGTAAACAACTCTGCAAACATAGGTTGCAAACAACCAAGAGTGAATTCTCAAGCTTGCTGTCAATTTGAATGTTGACAAAAAATATTTAGTGATTTGAAAATATTTTGACAGTTTTGTGATTTGAATTTTTGAATGAGAGTTCAAAATATCCCGTCAATTTTTGTATATCCTGTTCAAAATATTCTTGAACTCTCATTCAAAAATTCAAATCACAAAACTGAAATATTTTGACAGGATATTTTGAGAAAAAAATTCATAACAACATACCAAAACTGAAATAACTCCCATTCTCAACTCCCATTCTCAAATGCCATAACAAAAAAATTCAAATCACAACATATGTCTAAATATCCTGGATATGAAATGAGAGTTAAGGTTTTTTGCGTGCATGGCAATTTTGAATAGGAGAGTTACTCGAATGTTATAATTACTAAAAAAATAAGCACTCACAGCTCGACTACCTACCTTAACTGTCCAAATGAAGAAACCCAAGGGCGCGGGGGACCTTGCATGTGAAAACCCAACAACTGAAATAAAATTCACAAAGTCCCCTTGTGAACCTGCAAATGAAGCAACATAACCAACAAAAAATACGGATACTAAAATCCACAAAAATTAGATCGGTATAACTTCCCAAATGACACAAAGAAGGAAATAAAAATCCAAAAGACCGCACAAACTTTTTGCATGGATATTAATAAAAATTTTCCTTCTTCTACAAAGGATATAGTCGTACTCAGTGATTTTTTGAAGGGAGTTTTCCCCAAATCATAGTTTCAACCAAAATAGTACTTAAGGCAACATATTTTTACATCGACTTATAATAATATCACACAACCTAAACTATATGCCAAAAGAAAAAACCCTTAACTATGAACAAATATACACAAAAATACATTTTGGATTGAACAACCATGCAGTCCAATTTCAAAAACACCATCTCTCACACCGGCATTTAAAACCAACAAAATTTACATCTGAAGCTAGGGCCGTGTGTCCTGAAAATGAAAAATAAAATCATAGCTTAGAATAGAAAAATTAGAAACGAAGAAATATCTAATTACTTTGTGCAACTCACTTTTATTACCTTCATCGTGTTTAAGCAGAAAACCTTTTCATCATCACATTATAAAAAGATGATGTGTCAAGCTCAATCCAAAGTGGAGAGTTAATGGGATGAGCAATAACCTAGATAAATTAATAACATAAAATTCCTAGAAAAATTAATATATATTTGAAAATATGGAAAATTTTAAATTTATACATTTATTTACCTTTTTTCGTTGGAGTGGTGGATGTCGTGCTTTCTGGAACCAAGCAAGCTCGGCAAGAACCATCTTCCACTTCTATAACAAAAAAGGTATTTGGATGGTCAATGAAGATGATATTTTGAAAAACAAAATCTAAGATTTTTATATTACCTCGGAAAAGAAGATTTCTTTGTCTTCAATGTGACTTGTCGCCGTTGCTTGTAAAGTTCTTTTAGCAATTTGCTGGAAATAATAATAATAATAAACAGTCACTAATTTTTAATTTCAAAATGGGAATGTTTGTAACGGTATGCATACCTTATCAAAACAAAATCCGATATAACCCCGTAGCCTGACATTTATGTGATTGTTTTGAAGTAACAGAACCTGTGAGAAGAAAAATGTTAATGCAAACATAGTATATTAAAAATATAATGTAGAATTATGATAAGAAACTTACAGTTTTTGCCAAATCTGC
Source organism: Scilla litardierei (assembly GCA_030789695.1). Lineage (NCBI taxonomy): Eukaryota > Viridiplantae > Streptophyta > Magnoliopsida > Asparagales > Asparagaceae > Scilla > Scilla litardierei. The sequence goes on from CM061133.1 coordinate 261,484,234, forward strand.
ATCATCATCTATCTATATAAAAATACAAACCAATATTTTATCAAACAATGCATACCGAAAACAATTAAGTCATGCAATGAAATGTAGTAAAGGAAAAAATTTCTTACCCTGCCATATATGGTAATGTGGGTCCACATTTTAAAGCTTGGTAACGTATGATAATGCTATACATGCATGTTAGACAACAATCGATAATAATTTTTTAAAAGATCATTTAAACAAATAATATAAATAAAACAATGTAAAGAAAGAAAGTTAAAAAACTTACATACAATTTTTATCATACATTGGAAATCATAGCAGAACTTCTGGGTAAACGATGTTTACTGTGTTATTTATGTTGGGCTGAAGAAGGACACATACACGATCAAAAGATGTGCACCTTGAAAGTGCAACATAAAGATGTCCATGACTGAAAACTGGGGTCCGCAAATCAACTCCAACGAATTTTACAGATTGTCCTTGGGCTTTATTAATCGTCATAGCATATGTCACACGGACAGGAAACTGCCTTCTTGTCATATGAAAAGGTAATTCTGTAGCCGATGGTGACAAAGATATTCTTGGAATAAACACAAAACAACCGGCTTTATCCCCATTTAATTTGAGCTTCAATGACACGTGATGCACATCTGACAACCATCAATCGAGTGCCATTGCAGAGCCCGTCTTTTGGTGCAATATTTCGTAATAAAATAATAGGACAACCAACCTTAAGCTCAAGTGTAAATTGTGGCAACCCAGGAGGATCCAAAGAGTTTATGTACTCAGTTGGATATCTATTCATAATGGTTGGATCGGTTTCATCATTTTCAGAAAAACTGTCTGCAGCTTGATACGTAATCTTCTGTCCTGGAAAAATGTTTAATGCAGCAGCATTTATAAAAGTAACATCATCATTCCGTGCAGAAAGAATTATTCGTTCAGTAAGGTATGCCGAAGTCACGGCACCCTCAATATCAAGCTGCGGATAAATTCGAAGTATTAACTCGTTTAAATCCTTGCACCTGAATATGTTAGAAGGAAGTTCTACCACTTCTGTAGGATTTGTCCCAACCTAATACATATAGATATAATTTTAGTGAAGGAATGGCTAAGATAAAAATAGTAAGTAAAATTAAATTAGGCATGAAATAAAATACCTCCAAAATAAATTTTGCAAAATTTGCATTCTCAACAGATGAGTTATTTAACCGCATATTTTGATCCAAGATCAAAACTTGTACAAAGCACCATAATACAGATCGTCTCAATGAGGCACCAACAATTTCTTCTCGAACCCCCTTTGGTATGACGGGCAAGATTTGTCGGAAATCCCCACCAAGAACAACAGTAATACCACCAAATGCTCTGGGGTTATTACACATATCTTGTAACGATCGATCCACTGCCTCAACACAGTGCCGATGTTGCATAGGTACTTCATCCCATATTATAAGTTTTGCTTTTCTGAATAATTGAGCTTGCATGGATTGCTTGCTAAAATTACAAATTGAAGTATCATGCACATCTAACTGGATACGAAATGTGGAATGTTCAGTCCGACCTCCGCTAAGTAGCAATGATGCAATACCGAAAGACGCGACGGTGATAACTATATTTCCAAGACCACGCAACATTGTTGCTATTGCATTGTACAAAAAAGTCTTTCCAGTTCCAGCACCACCGCTCAAGAAGAATGTAGTACCTTTATTTTCAAATACTGATGAAGTAATTGCTGAATAAGCATTGCGTTGTGCATCATTGAGGTAATCAATGTCTTTTTATGCATACAATTGTTTCGCTTTATTTATAAGTTCCTGATGTTCATGCAACAATCTATTGCCAACAATTTCATTCCAATCTCCAGCAGGAAGTGGCATTGGTGGAAAGTCGGATAGACACTTACCGTACTCCTCAAGCAATTCATTGATAAGGAATAATCCATAATCTTCAAGTTGGCCTTGAGTTGGGGTAGAAATTGCAAATAAAGTTTTCAATTTACGTGGAAGATCATCGCAAATATGCATTGAAAATTCATTCCATAATGCAAGGGGGTCGATCGGCACACATTCGATAAGAATAATATAAAACAGTCTTCGTAATTGATATCCTGTTTTCATAATTGAAGCCTCGGCAAGACATTGTCTCCACTCGGAATCATCTTCAAGAAGACCTCTTGCAATACATGTTGCTTTGAATGTAGGGTACTCGATCGAATTGAATGTGCGTAAATTTTCCCACGATGTTGGCCCTTTAACAACTATTAGTAGCAACCGTAGATAAAATCTCTCACCAGAATTAGGGGAGGCAAAATACATTCTGCCAATGGCATATCCAGATTGTCTTGGAGTCCAGACCTTTGTTGACGAATGCCACACAAACTTTTGGGGAAATTCTTGATATGTGAGATCATGCGCAGACTCATGTAAAGCACAACATGTAAAAAATTCAGTCAAAGTTGTCTTATCATTTTCAGCCCTAGACCTTATTGCATCTACATCTTCATCTGGGTCAAAAATAACACGGTGTTGCCCTGGTAAATGAAGTATCAATCTTTGAACTGACAGAATCTCTTGATGCAAAGGATGCTCGAATATTCGCCAGGCAGCCTCAGGTGGTCCAATATATCTTGCATCAAGGTATTGTTGGATCTCATTTACTGCACCCAATACCATTGTGGTCCGATCATGACCTTTATAAATATACTTATGAATGTACTTCACACATCTTACCCCGACACAAACTTCGACATTAATGTGGCAGTTAAAGCGCCTTCAGAGATACCTGTTGTGCGGCACAACATCGCGGTTATCAACCTGATGCCCCCTTACAGTATATAGATGCCCATTACTACGACGACGGTAAATAGGATATCCATCACGATCCAAGGTTGTTGCATCTGCATAATTTCGAGGGTATTTCTTAGTACACTTACCATTTTCCATGCATGAGGCATTTGGATTCCGAGCACCACATGGTCCATGTACCATACATTTTGACACAGTATCGAATAATGCAGGATCTTGAGCAGGATCAGGAAATTCAGCACATACAATTCTATCCACTTGATCACATGTATGAATCTTATCGGGTCCACGAAGAAAGAAAAGAGCATGCATATGTGGAAGACCCCGTTTCTGAAATTCAATTGTAAATACATGTGCTACTTTCTTTCCAAATACATTATTTCCATCAATCTCCTTCATCAAAGCCTTTCTTTTTAACTCAAATAAACGTGCGACTAAATCTGGACGGTCGGTAGCCTTTTGATTGGGCAGTAGAGCCGAAGTAATTTCTGGCCACTTTGGATTTGCGGTCATGGTAAGAAAAATATCCGGGTGCTGGTTATAACGTGTGATAGCCATCGAGTCTTGAAATATTTCAAACATGTGACGTGCACTGCCAGTGAAAGATGAAGGAAGTATCATGCGCTGTCCAATTTGGTCGCATCTGGCATATGCATCGATATCTGCAAGACCCTGATAGAGCTCTGAGCGGAGTTTTCGTTGATTAAGTTTGATGAATGTCAAACGATGTTGCTCAATTGCTGCCCAAGCATCAACTATGAACTCCTGGAATAACTTTCCCGCTCTCAAAATTGAAGAATACTCGTTCTGTCTTTCAAACAGACGGTAGCTATAAAACTCACACATAGTCAGGCGTCTACTTGATGCTATGTTTTGAACTGGATCCCACTGCTTCAACTCAGGTTCCCATCCAAGCTGACCATCAGGAAATAATAAGACGTAGTGTAATGGTAAGTATGCAGGATGAGTCTCATTGATTTGCATTAATTGATGATTTCCTCGAAGATGTAAAACTATATCTCGCATCCCGGAAGGTCGATAGCCATCGCCAGGTAAAATAACCGCAATCTCATCTACGGTTGGGAGGTTATAACGGCGACGATCCTTGTTTGAATTGTAATGCAGATATACAGGAAGATCATGACCACATGAAGCTGCTTGAGATAAAACAGAATACGCCTGACAATATAGTTTGATGAATGGATTTATGCCCGATAAACAATTTTGAATAATTTGTAAGACATCCTTGCTCAAATGTGGATTTCTATTACTTCGGAACTCCATAGCAGAATCCGGATCATATATGTAAAGTTGACAATAACTTTCTGTTTGATCCGGTTGGGGCAGAAGTGATCCTGTTCGATGGTGTAATTCTCCATGAATTGTAAATATGTTCGGGCCCCTACCAGCAATCAATCTTTGATCCATTGTCACACCAAGGCTGGTAAATGCATTAGCTGCATTATACTCCCGAGTATACATTCGAAATGATTTTGATGCCTCACTGTCACCATCATATAATTCTCTAAGTGATGGAGGGGTTTCATTAAGTTTCGGCAATTTTACTTTTCCTTGCAAACAACATGTTCCAAAAAGATGTGTTCTCAAAGTTGACTTCGACAACTGTTCATCCAACCAGTGTAAGGCTGAACAATGAGGGCATGGAATGTTCATTAATCCAAGATGGTGCCGACCAAAATCAACCAGAGTTGGTGGACCAGAGCCATGCTGAGTTGACCGACATCGGAAGATCGAGGATGAGCCATCGTCTTCTTGTTCAACTGGAGAAGTTGTTAATCCAGGTGTTATTTGAGGTATACAGATAGGAGTCATATATCGAGATATGTTTCGTTGAGCTTTTTCTCGTTCTCTCCTGTGACATTGAGCTAAACACCTAGCCAAAATAAAACCATAATAATTAAATAAAATTAAGTTACATTAAAGCAGAGGAGCTCTTATGAATAATAACCTGGCATATGGTTCATCATCTTCAGCACATATCGTAGCGTTGTGCGAGGCTGAGACCTCATCTACATGTTCAACGGGAGAAGTTGGTACTGCATATGTGCTTTGAGGCATGTCGAGTACACTGGTAGGAGTCATATATCGAGATGTGCTTGCTTGTATTTGTTCTCGTTCTCTCCTTTTGCGTTGAGCTAAAGCCCTATCCAAATTTAAACAGAAAAATAAACACAACTAAAATACATGGCTTGGTGAAAAGGTTTTATGTACAGTCGGGTTGATAATGACCTGACAGATGGTCCAGGAACTTGCCCGGAAATCATATCGTTACGCGAGGCCGAGACAGCATCTTCTTGTTCAACCGGAGAAGTTGTCACGGCTGGTGTTATGTGAGGTATATCAAGGACACCGTCAGAAGGCAGAGCATGAGATATGTTTCGTTGTTCCTGTTCTCGTTCTCTCCTTTTGCGTTGAGCTAAAGCCCTATACAAATTTAAACAGAAAAATAAACACAACTAAAATACATGGCTTGGTGAAAAGGTTTTATGTACAGTCGAGTTGATAATGACCTGACAGATGGTCCAGGAACTTGTCCAGAAATCATAACGTTACGCGAGGCCGAGACAGCATCTTCTTGTTCAACCGGAGAAGTTGTCACGGCTGGTGTTATGTGAGGTATATCAAGGACACCGTCAGAAGGCAGAGCATGAGATATGTTTCGTTGTTCCTGTTCTCGTTCTCTCCTTTTTCGTTGAGCTAAAGCCCTATACAAATTTAAACAGAAAAATAAACACAACTACAATACATGGCTTGGTGAAAAGGTTTTATGTACAGTCGGGTTGATAATGACCTGACAGATGGTCCAGGAACTTGTCCAGAAATCATATCGTTACTCGAGGCCGAGACAGCACTTCTTGTTCAACCGGAGAAGTTGTCACGGCTGGTGTTATGTGAGGTATATCAAGGACACCGTCAGAAGGCAGAGCGTGAGATATGTTTCGTTGTTTCTGTTCTCGTTCTCTCCTTTTTCGTTGAGCTAAAGCCATATACAAATTTAAACAGAAAAATAAACAAAACTACAATACATGGCTTGGTGAAAAGGTTTTATGTACAGTCGGGTTGATAATGACCTGACAGATGGTCCAGGAACTTGTCCAGAAATCATATCGTTACTCGAGGCCGAGACATCATCTTCTTGTTCAACCGGAGAAGTTGTCACGGCTGGTGTTATGTGAGGTGTATCAAGGACACCGTCAGAAGGCAGAGCGTGAGATATGTTTCGCTGTTCCTGTTCTCGTTCTCTCCTTTTTCGTTGAGCTAAAGCCATATACAAATTTAAACAGAAAAATAAAAACAACTAAAATACATGGCTTGGTGAAAAGGTTTTATGTACAGTCGGGTTGATAATGACCTGACAGATGGTCCAGGCACTTGTTCAGAAATCATATCGTTACGCGAGGCCGAGACAGCATCTTCTTGTTCAACCGGAGAAGTTGTCACGGCTGGTGTTATGTGAGGTATATCCAGGACACCGTTAGAAGGCAGAGCGTGAGATATGTTTCGTTGTTCCGGTTCTCGTTCTCTCCTTTTGCGTTGAGCTAAATCCCTATCCAAATTTAAACACAAAAATAAACGCTACTAAAATACATGGCTTGGTGAAAAGGTTTTATGTACAGTCGGGTTGATAATGACCTGACAGATGGTCCAGGAACTTGCCCGGAAATCATATCGTTACGCGAGGATGAGACAGCATGTTCTTGTTCAACCGGAGAAGTTATCATGGCTGGTGTTATGTGAGGTATATCAAGTACACCGTCAGAAGGCAGAGCGTGAGACATGTTACGTTGTTCTTGTTCTCGTTCTCGTTCTCTCCTACTGCGTCGAGCTAAAGCCATATCCAAATTAAGCCCAAACTAATTACAATTAAAATACATTATTAGCGTATATTAGATGTTCATTTTGAGAATATGGTAGATGTTCAATTAAAATACTCCCAATTTGGAATTGGGTGAATATGTTCATTTTGAGAATGAACACTCCTAGTTTCTAATTGAGAATTTCAGAATTTGAGTAGTTATTGAACTTCAATGTCAAATGCACAAATTCCATATCTTCAGAAATTTTAGAATTGCAAATTACATGAGAAATATTCCCAAAGTATACTCTTCTGAAATTTGAGAATTTCAGAATGTGAGTACTCAAATTCCATATCAATAACTCAAATTTCAGAAGAGTATACTGCATGAGAAAAATTTGAATACTCAAGTTTGAATTTGGGCATTAGAAAAATTCAAGTTCAAAATTAAATTCAATTTCAAGTTCAATAACTCAAATTTCATTTGATAATTTAATGTTAAGGTCAACATTTTTATTATATCATCAAATACCATAGTTCAGTTTAATTTCATATTAAACTCAAATTTCATAAGAGTTGAGGTGCAACATTTTGAAATTAACAACATCAAGCTCTTCAATAATTGAGGATATGAGTTATATGAAGAATATGAGTTATATGAGACTGCTAACCTAAAGACATGATATGAGTTATATGAAGAATATCTCAAAATTGAGGATAAATAACCAATAATGAAGTGAGTGACTCAAATTGACATGAATAACTGACAGTAAAATTTTGAAATCCATGTCAATTTTGAAATCCAGGATATGAGTTATTCATGTTAGCTATGAATTGAGGATGAAAAACTGACAGTAAAATAACTGACAGTGAAAATTGACAGGATATGAGTTATTCATGTTAGCTATGAATTGAGGATAAATAACTCAAAATTTTGAAATCCATAACAAAAAGTGAATTATATGAGTTTTAATTCAGTTATTCATGTTAGCTATGCTCATTTTTAAGTTCAATATTTGATCACATGCAAGGTTCAATATTCAATATTCAATATTCAATATTTCAGTCTTGGCAATATTGTTAATAGCAATGTCCTGTTAATACAAAATTGGTTTGAAAAATTTTAATGAACCATCACTATTTCATTTTGAGAATATCTGAAATGAGCTTTTGTTATCTGAAATGAGCTTTTGTTATGGGAAATAGCTTGTGTTATGAGAAAATGGATATGAGTGGAAATTTTTCTCTTTGAAATTTTTCTCTTTCAACTGTAACTTGTTTGAAACTGGATGAAAAAATGAGAAAATGAAATTTGATGAAACTTGATGAGAAAATGAAACTTGATGAAACTTGATGAGAAAATGAAATTTGTTTGAAACTTGAAATAAGCTTTTGTTATGAGGAAATGGATAAGAAATGAAATTGGTGAGTAACATTCAACTTTAATCAAATTTTTATATGTTAACTTGAATACATTCAAATTTCAGCATAGACTTTTGTAATATCATTCAGCCAAATGACAGTAAATACACCCAATGACATTAAAAGAATCACAGTGAATGATATTAAAAATCAAGATATTAGAATACATTCAACATATACAAAATTTTGTATTCTCACCTACAGTGAGTTTGAATTTACTAAAAATTTGCATATGAAGAGCTATCAGTGAAGTGAGGTATTAGTGAAAGCTATTAGTGATATTGCTTATGAGTTCTCTAAAAATTTGCATTTTAAACTAACAGCTATCAGTGAATGCTCATACTCAAAATTTTAGAAATTGACTAAAAATCAGTGAATTGAGTTTGAAGTACGTAAAAATTTGCAAATACCATATCAACATTGACAAAAAATTTAAATTGACTAAAAACCACATTTTGAGAATTCACTGATAGTTTCAAATTAACAGGACAATGAAAGTTGATTATGAAGAGTAAGCACCTCTATATCATAAATTGTTTACAACTAAAAATGTGAATTTACAACAATTTTGCTCATATCCAGCACCTCTATTCATTAGCAATTATTATGTATTGCAAACAACTATATTCATTGAAATGGACTGAAATTTAGTCCAATTGCAACAGCTCTATTTAGTAGCAATCTTTGAAACTCACATAGTATCAAGCTCATTCAACAATTATCTCATTTTTCAGCAAGCTCACTCTTTAGGAATATAAAATTGACTGATAAAACATTTCTCTCACACTCAATCTTTAGCAATTATCTCATTTTTGCAAACAACTCTATTCATAAGCACATGGACAAAAATGTAATATCAAGCACTCCTGTCAAGCTCTAATCTTGGAATAAAAGCTCAACATGCTGGAATTTCATGCTGGAATGGAATACTTCAAATTCACATGCTGGAATTTCATTGAATTGTTAGGGTTGTTAGGGTTGAAATCCATACTTCAAACTCAGCATGTGAGGTTGACATCTATTTCAGTATACTTGAGCATGGGAGTTTGAAGTATTCCATTCCAGTTTTCAAATTTGAAGTAGTCCATTTCATTGAAATCCACTATACTTGAAGTATTTCACAAAATTTCAGTATTCCAGTATCAAACTCACATAGCTGTTTGAGAAATTTTCTATTTGCTAATGAATATTAAAAAATTCCAGCATGTGAGATACTTGAAGTATTTCAATGAATATAAAAAAACTCACATAACCAATACTTGAATACTTTGATATGTTTGATATACTGCATCATTAGAATTTTTAGGGTTGAAATCCTAATGCAATTTCAGTGAATTTAAATAATTCATACTCAAATTCATACTCAAACTCAAACTCAAACTCAATTTTGCTCATATCCTCATCAAGAACTGAGTTTGATATTGGTGAGTTTGAATACTTGCTCATATATGAATTGAAATTTTGCAATGGACTGAGCAGGACATTAGTTCTTGATGAGGATACTCAATTTTGCTATTTGAATTTTATGAGGATACTCAAATTTGAATTTTGGTGAGGATACTCATGTCTAATGTCCTGCTCAGTCCATTATTCAAATAGCTAATGCAAAATTCACATTTGAGTATCCTCATAAAATTCAAATTTGAGTATATCAAATAGCAAAATATTCAAATAGCAAAATATCAGGATGTGAATACTCCACATTAGTATTTGAATTTTCTATTTGATATACTCAAATTTGAAATTATTCTCATTAATTTGAATAATGAATACTCAATATTCAAATACTCCACATTAGTTCTTGATGAGGATACTTAAATTTGAATTTTGCTATTTGAATACTTACATGATGAGGATACTCAATTTTTCTCATATCCTCATCAAGAACAGAGCAGGACATTAGTTTGCTCATATATGAAATACAATTCAATTTTGATCATATCCTCATCAAGAACTGAGTTTGAATTACTTTGATATGCAAACTAATGTCATGCAGCAAATTAGTTTTAGCAAATATTCAATTCAATTTCAATCCAATTCAATTCAAGTTCAATTAGTTTTTGAAGTAGTCCATTTGATAAGTGAATATTTGCTGCATGGTGCTTATATTTGAAGTAGTCCATTTCAAACATATTTCATTGAATTGAAACTCAAACTCAAATTGAGTTTGCATATCAAAGTATTCAAGTATTTGAATATTTGCTGCATGAAAATATTTCAGAACTGGCCTCATTTTCAATGTTATGAATTGAGTTTGCAATGAAACTCAAATTTGCAAACGCAAACTCAAATTTTTACTGCAGTTTGAAATTTTGAAATAACTCAAATTTCAACATTGTATAGAGAGAAATTTTGAAATAACATTGCAAACTCAAACTCAAACTCAAACTCAAATTTCAACATTGAAGAGCAAGGGAAATTTCAATAACTCAAATTTTGCCATTTGAAATTTTGAAATAACATTGTATACTCTTCACATTTTGAAATAACAATGCAAAATCAAACTCAAACTCAATTCTCTCAACATAACTCAAAATACATAGTTCAATAACTCAAACTCAAATTTGCAATAACAGAATGTTGAGAGAATTGAGTGTCCTGTTGACAGAATTTTGAATTTTGAGAGAATTGAGTTTTGAGATGGCATAGAATCAAACATAACATCTCAATATAGTTCATTGAATACTTGAATTTTGAATAACATCTCAACAACATAATTCAAAATTCAACTTGCATAGAATTCTCTCAACAGAATTTTGAATACTTGAATTTTGAGTTGCATAGAATCAAACATAACCATAGTTCATAACATTGTTATTTGAGTTACCATGAAATCAAAGAAACAAAAAATTATCTCAAAAACCACAGTTTGAAACTCAATTCTCTCAACATTCAACAGGACACTGAAAGCACATCAACATTCAACATTCAAACTCAATTCTCTCAACATTCAACTTTGAAACTCAATTCTCTCAACATAGTTCAGTGTCCTGTTGGCAATGACAGTGTCCTGTTAATTACCCAATTTTACTTGAATACTTACATATATTTCTCCCAATTCTCTGAATGGAATGCACACTTCATTCAAATAGCAATTTATAATGAATGAATTAGTTTTCTGAGTGGAATACTTCAAGTTTTCTGAATGGAATACTTCAAATTTGAAAACTGTAATAGCAAACTTGAAGTATTCCACTCAGAATAGAAATACTTCACATTGCTTCTTAATTAACTCATTTCAGTATTCATTTGCTAATGAAATTTTGAAGCAAGTATATCAAATTTGTATAAATGAATACTGTGTCCCGTTAATTATATTTTAAAGTGTCAAGTAATTACCCTATAACATGCTCAAGCAAATACACTTGGAAATAAATTGTTGAATACTTGCAAGTATAGCAATACCCTATAATATGCTCAACTATATTTTTGCAAGTATAGCAAATACACATGGAAATAAATTTATTTCATTGTCCTGTTACTTGCATATATTCTCAAACTCAAACTCACCAAGGTTATTATCCATAAATATTATTTATAGAAACTGTGTAATGTCAATAATACATTGAATTTGGCATGCAAGATTGATGTATTTTAAATAAATTTTCAAACTATTGAGGAGGATTGATGAGAAATACCTTGTCTTGCAAGCTTGATGTATTTTCAAAGAAAAGTGTTGAGTTCTTCAGAAAATGGCAAAAGTTTCTCAGTTAGTGGAGGGTGCTATCCATGATTAATTTGTCCTGCAAATAGTTAAACCAAAATAGTTAGAATTTACACATGCAAACAATTGGACTAATTCGTTAGCAATTCATATGAATAAAAATGAGTGAAGGTTGAGCAATTCAATTGAGTGAAGCAAATATTAGTCCAACCAAATTAACAGGACAATGAAATTTGATTATGAAGAGCAAGCACCTCTATATCATAAATTGTTTACACCTAAAAATGTGAATTTACAACAAAGCTTTTTTTAGTGTATTGGATTTCAAATATGAAATCCAGTATACTCTTTATAGAGGTGCTTGCTCATATTTCTCTCAACATAGCTCTCTCTCTTCTCTCACATTGTTCATTCTCAACCATAGTTTACACATAGTTTACACCATAGTTTACACACCAAAATTTTCAAATGTCATGTATACTGCATTCAACATAGTTCATTCTCTCAAAAACACCCAAATGAGATACATCAAGGGAGTTTACACACCAAATTCTATGTAATTTTTTTGAATTGGATAACATTATCCAATATCTCAGTACCCATTTCTACAAACAACACACCCAATTACACAAACAACACACCCAATTACACAAACAACACACCCTATCCATTTCTGAGTTATATAATGAGATTCAAGATATGTTGATATGTGTAAGCAAATCACATATGTCATTCCATTGCAGTTATCACAAATGTCATTCCAATTTTCATACATGCTGAATCAAGATGTAAAATTCTATATACAATGTAATCAGCATATGTAATTTTGTTGGTTTTTAGGATAGTCAATGTAATCAGCATATGAAATCTAATATTCAGGATAGTCAAAGCATATGCAAATTGGAGTGCTTGACAGGACAATAATTACATATGATGAAAATTTATTGAATGAAAATCATTTTATTGAATGAAAATCATTTCAGGATAGTCAAAGCATTCCTTATGAAATAAACATAGAGAAATAGAAGTTTTTATGAAATAGAAGTGATAAACATAGAGAAGTGATAAACTGATTTCAGGACAACCCGTAATTCAGTTCTAGCCATTGGTTTTTAGACATTCCTTATATCATTTCAGTCATTTTTTTTGCATATGAGAAGTATAACAACAGAAAAATTATTTTGCATACATTGAACTCAAATTTGTGAAATGGAGGGTGCTTGCCTTGATCTCCTTGCTCTCCGTTGATCTGAGGTAGAAGAGGGTGCTGGAGGTAGAAGAGGGTGCTGATGTGCTGCTTGTTGGCGTTTGTGCTTGATGTGAGGAAGCTGGAGGTAGAAGAAGATGGAGTGGGGGAAATGAGAGTAGCTGCGATGTGCTTGATGTGCTTGCTCTTCGTTGAGGGAGGGTGATTGAGCTGAGGTAAAAGAGGAGCTGAGGTAGAAGACGGTGTTGAGCTGGAGGAGGTAGATGGAGGAGGTAGAAAAAGATGGGGATGATGGAGCTCTCCCTTGCTCTGCTTCCTATTGGCGTGCAAAGAAAAGAATGAAATCTCTCCATCAACGTAACCCTCCCAAATCAACGTAACCCTCAAAATGGCGCGCAATTATGATGTGATCAAAATTTTGATCATATTCCCTCCAATTCGAGCAGCTGGAAACTGAAAGGTTGAAATTTTGATTTCAAAATTTAAATACAAATGAAATCTCTCATATCTCCATCAAATCATTCTTATCTTATATCAATTTCTCATATCTCAATTTCTCATATCCCATATCTACATACAAATCTCTATAAACAACACACCCAATTACACATAACCAAATTCTCTTATCCATTATTTCTTATCCATTATCTCTTAACCAAAATATCTTATACAACAATACACACATATCCACATACAACAATACACATAACCAAAATCTCTTATCCAATTTCTCTTATCCAAAACCCATGATAACATCCCTGTTTTATAATATATATATATATATATATATATATATATATATATATATATATATATTGTTTCACACATTGTATAATTGTTTACATATCTGTGTGAATTTTGTGATATTGTCTTCTTATATGCTAAATTCTACATGTGATGTGATTTTAGACGATATGTTTTCTTCGTATATCTCAATGTTGATATTGGACTCTGACGTCCCCGCATTGTGCGAGTTTGATATGTGCAATATATGGTTGGGGGTGTGAGATTTAAATATTTATAACTGCAAGCGCATGGTGTTGTAGTGTGGCTTGGGGGTTGAACTCAGGGAGGCGTGGTTGTGCTTATGTCAGAAAGGACCAAATTCACCCCATGGGCGAGCTAGCCCGAATCAGTAGATGGGTTGTCACGGAAATAGAATGCGAGGGATAAACAATATAAAGGGAAACCCGGGACTTCGATTTCCACCCTATCATGTGATTCTCGCCAATGCGGCCGACGGATGGGGTAACGATCGGAATTAGGGTCTAAAGGTGAGACGTTGCCTCTAAGAGTGATACCGGCGTCCCATGGGCCCGATATTCCGGTCGGTGCCCAGGATGATACGCCGGACTTCCCGGGTTCGGTCAGTGAGCATTCCCATGTCCATTAACACTGACCGACTCCGGGAGAACTAAGCACGCAACGATAACTCCCAACATCTCATCATTCCGCTCCTGCGTGCTAGGATTCGATGTCTACGCTAAGGGCGTGAGCTATGGCCAGGGAGTCAACCGCCAAGTTTATTCCCCCTCGGCCCAACGGTCAAAGGCGGTCTTTTTCCCGCCGATGACAATGAAACACCCCGTGTAACCGATAGATTCCTAATCCCTATCGATTTTCTAGTCCTATGGACGCATCAGGGAGAACCCACGAAGGGGTTTCCACCAAAATCCCAGATTTGAGAACTACTCACACATATTTTCTAAAAAGCGATTTAAATGAAAATAGACCGTTAAAAACATAATCAAACGATTGGAATGAAGTAATAGCAGTGAAATTAAGATAATATCAAAGTTTGGTTAAGATCAGAACACTTACAAATAGCAAAGAAATTACAGCCGTCACAAGAGAGAAAAAACAGTAAAAAAATAACAACTCATGTTTCTGGAAACCTAGGGCTTTTATATATAGAAAACGACATCACCCGATCGGGTGAAGAATCACCGATCGGGTGACCTGCTGCAAACTTCGGCAGTAATCTTCAGAACTTCACCCGGTCAGGCGACACGGTCGGTTGGCGGAAGCTGCTCGTCATTTGGATCTTGAGCTCATCGGGTGGACCGATCGGTTGGAATTTTTGCCCAAAAAGACAGAGACTTCGGACATTTTGGCACGGTCTGCTGGCGGTCGGGTGAGCTCTCCGGGTCAGCACTTCGAGAAAACGGCTACAGATGAACCGATCGGGTGAAGATCACCCGATCGGTTGGATTTCAGCTCCAGTTTTCCAGAGAGAACAGTCGGGTTGAACCGGCCTCCGACCTGATCGGTTGACACTCTCATCGCTTCAGCGGCTGTCTGGGTCATGCATGCGTGCATCACTCGATCGGTTGCCGTATCCAATAGATCGGGTGGGGGCTGAAAGATGGAGATCTTTGTCATTTGACCCCCTGGATCACGCGTGACTCCTCCCGTTGCTTCGGGGACTTAGGATATCGTCGTTAAACGTCCCCTATGCTGGCAAACTCCTGCAAACACGTAAAAACACGGAGAAGTGAAAGAAAACAAGAAAATACGAGAAAACGGATACGAGACAGCAGAAAATAACGGAAAAACACAAAAGAAGACGTGCGTGAATATATGAAATATAAACGCACGTCAAAGTCCCCCAAGCTGAACCCTTCCTCGTCCTCGAGGAAGACGAGTGAGAATAGGAGCTCGAAGGGAGAAAATAGAGGGAAAGAGAGAAAAAGAGAACTCTAAATCCTAAATCGCCTGTCAGGGTCAACAAAATCAAAAACGACACACTAAGCAAGCAAACGCCAAATCACATCACTAAACCAAGGAATACGGTCCAGACAAGTGACGTGGGCCCATGCGGTGAAGCGCGAGTGAGTGTGGTCGTGTGCAAGCAGACGGTGTCGCTATCTACATTGTGCTATAAGCTCCATATACACAAATCCAAGAAATGACCCAAATATCGATTCGATTTAGAAATAGGCGTTGAATATATAGCTCAAGCATGCATGAGAAGAGTACGAGAATAGAAACACATCATGTGTCAGGGACTCCATAGCTAGGGACTCGGACATCACCACATTATCGCCTAGATAATAGCTAGAAATTCCATATTCCAAGTGTTTTCGAAAGCGATGGGGGTTGAGATGATGTGGAGTAGAACACTCGGTGCAAATTCTCGCCTTCCCTTTATTCTCGGTAGATAGGAAAAATATTCACACTGTAATTTTTTTGGGTTGTGGGTATTTGTATTTTTTTGGCTTTTTGGCTATACATATTTTTTTTCTTTTCTCTTTTCTTTTCCTTTTTTGGTTTTTCTTTTCTCTGTTTTTTTGGATATTGGGATATATACATGTGTACTCTCCCAAGTGGGAGAACGGTACACGACGAGGGGATTTGCACCAAGTAAAATAAAAAAGAAATCGGATTCTAGATACTTGTGCAATGGAGATTTTTCGCTAATCAGAGCGTAGGCCAAAATGGGTTATCCTAGTCCTAACTGTGGGATCCCGACACATGTGAAATGAAGCATACGATATATTTATTCATGCATACAGAAGAAGATAAGAGAGGCAAATACCGCATATTCAAATCGAAGCATGATAATCTAGGGGTCATTCCTGGACATGTATATAAAACACAATCATAAAGTAGAAGCACACTACTAGCTAGTCACGATACACGACTCACATAAAAGCAAGTGGACCCACGAAGCATAAAATGCAGTAGGACTCGGATTCCTAGGGTTAGTGAATGTGATCACCGAAGCCATGCTAGGTGTGTGTGATTTTTGTGGCAATTCATCATAGGGTTCATCTCTAGGAGAAAGAGATAAAAAGAAGAAAAGAAAAAATAAAAACACGATGAAAACGACTCAAAAACGAAGAAAAAGACACAAATGACGCACGAAGTACGACTCCCCCAAGCTGAAACATGCATTGCCCTCAATGCAATAAGAGTAAACACGGGAGGGCAATGAAAATGGGGGGGAATACGCACTGACACAAAAAGAAATGAAAAACAAGAAAACACACAAACGAAACTGAAAATAAGAATAAAAATAAAGATCACACCACATGACATATAAACAGAAAATAAAAATAGAAAATCACACGACACAACATATATAACAAGCACACAAAGAAAACATCACACGACAGCACACAGAAAAATTGACTTCCCCCAAGCTAGACGCGACAATGCTAGCGAAATGATATGATCGTGAAAATGCAAAGATATGCAGGGGAGGTCAGAAAACAAAAAGAAATCAAAAAGCAGGAGAGGAATCATCCTCGTCCTCCTCGGTGGAAGATGTGGGGGATGCGGGGGAGTGGGTGGGAGATGCGACTGGTGTACGAAGGAGTGGAGAAAGTGTCGGGGTGATGGATCGGTAGGTGTGGAGGTGTGAATAATAGGTGGAGTCGTGGTGGTGATGGTGAGCGGGAGTGAAAGGGCGACCAAGGCGGTGGTAGATGGGGTAGAAACGGCGGTAGAAGAGGATGGTGGGGGAAGTGATCGTGATCGCACCTGTAATTTCTTGCGGCGCACGTATGGAGTGACGGAAGTGGATGGTGGTGGATCTATGGGGACGACAGTGGAGAGAATGGAAACGGTGGGAGTGGAAGTGGTGATAGGAGGGGATGGTCGCCTAGGGGGTGATGGTGGATGTGAAGAATGTGACGGTGGAGGTGAAAATCGTCGAGGGGGTGAAGGTGGTGGTGAGGGGTGTGGTGTGGGTGGAGGAGGTCTGTGGACGTTAGTGAGAAGGCGGAGGATGGCGGCCACGTTCCTCTCAAGTGCGAGGAAACGTGGGTGAGTGAAGACAGAAGAGGATGGGACCGAGGAGGTCGAAGAGGATGCGGCAGCGCGCAATGAAGCTATCTCAGCCTCGAGATGGAGGCGAGTAGAGGTGGCTCGACGAAATGAGGATGTGGTGGTAGTACGAATCGTAGATGTAGTGACTGTGGTGATCGGGACAGAAGCCGGGATGTCATGACTAGGTCCAGCCCTAGAGTCTCCCCAGGACGCAGGGATATCCTGCACGCCTAAGTGGGCGGCAGGGGAAGGTGGTCTGGGTGCGTCCTGGGGAAGGAATGGAAGACGGAGCCCCTCCATAAACTCAGGATCGGGAGGAAATGTCCAATCTGCCACTAAAACAATAGACATACGAGCGGGGTTGGGCAGAATGGTATAGGGAGCTGGGGGGTGTCCGTAATGGAAGGTGAAACGTCCATCGGGGCGTGGCTTAATCATGTGAATATGCCGCAGGACGTCAAGATCTAGACGTGAGTGTAGGATCCTGTCAAAACGGCGACGTTAGGATCGAATAATAAAGTAGAGACTTACATTCGCGTATGCGGCACCGTAATCTTTGAACTTTGCCCTCAGATTCACCACAACGGTCGATACTTTGTCACGGAGGATCGAAGCAGAGTTTCACCGCCTAAATCTCTATTTAGAAGAGGATTTTAATGGAAGGGAGAAGAAGAACATAAGATGCATTTTGCAAACTTATGGCATGGAAAGTGTGGTATGAATGCCTTACCCTTGGGTCCTATTTATAGGCTTTAGGGGTGGTTATTGTAGGAAATAACCAATTATAAGCTTATTAGCCTATATTAGCACATTCATTTATCCTCTTCTTCATTCACTTATCAAGTGCCTTTATGCACTTATAAAGTGACTTTTTCCACTTATCGAGTGGCTTTTTCCACTTATCGAGTGGTCCTTTTCACACGAGAAAAGGTTCCCTTCGTGCACGCTTTCGTGCACGCGACATCTGTGGTCCGTATACCCTCATACATCTCCTCATGGGTGTATTCATGTCGTCCATATCCAACATCTCCCACTCACACTTGAGGGGATTGTAAGGAAACATCTTTCCTTTAACTCTTCTATTTATCATACCGAGAAATAGGCCGTGTGACCGTCATGCGTATAGAGTCTGCTGTTGTGCACTTGTTAGAGATACACAACACCCCTCGAGGTGCAAAGTTGAGTAGAGCAACACATGCTTTACCCTATATTATTTCTTCACATTTCTTATACTTTACATTCAACAATTGAATCACATCTGGATTACAATCGGCTGGCCAGCTTTGAATCTCTAAAGTCCAAATGTGAATATGAAATCAATCTTCCTCTTCTTGCGATCCTTCTGATCTTGACTTGACTTGCTTTTCTAACATGCCCCGCCGGACCGAATTAACCATAGTCCATAAGCAACATGCTAAGATAGCAATCACCCAGTCAAATCTAAAGGAACCAATTAGAGTCCATAAGGGTAATGAGTTAAGACCCATGTGGTCTTTGGGTCTCACATAATAGTAAACACAATTACTATTCTAACCCAATGGTCAAAAATGCATACGTAGTATGAATACGTATTACAACATCACTCCTTTCCCAGGGAACGTATGTCTTAATGATGTTGTAAGGATGATAACCAGACACCACAATGTCTGGCTTTGAGTCCCTTTTACTACTCATAATCTTCTGGACCCACATCCCGCATAAGACAGATAGGATTTCAAAAAAACCTCTTAGATCTTTTGAAAGCATCCATATGATGCAGATCTTTCATATGACCATTTTGTTTAAGTCATGACTCTAAATCGTCCGTCTGACGATTTTGACTTTAAACAGGTCTCATCTTTATTTTATCTGTCTGATAGAATAAAGGCGGTTGCTCATGTGAGAGAGCCAACCTTAATCTGTCCGACATACTAAAAAACCAGCTGAGATTTAAAATGTACAAAAACATTTTCAAGAAAGTCATATGCAATGTTAAAAAAAGAACTTATTCTTTTATTAAATTTGATCATTTACAGACATGGGAATTTACATTGGTACAACTCAGCTCTTACGCAATCCTTGAGATGATAAGTGTTTGTAAAACACAACTCTGGGGATCGCCTTCGTAAGTGGATCCGCTATCATCTCATGCGTAGATATGTACCTTATGTCTACCTTCTTGGTCTTATCATAGTCTTTTGCAAATTTATAGCGGATATCTATGTGTTTGGTCTTACAATGGAATTTAGGATCTTTGACATAGGCTATAGATGCTTGACTGTCGCTGTGTATAGGTACATCACCTGAGTCACTTGCATCAATTAGCCTGTCTAAGAACTTCCTAAGCCAAACAGCCTCTTGGACTGACATGCTAAATGCTACAAACTCGGCTTCCATAGTTGAAAGTGCGATGCAGGATTGTTTCTTGCTACTCCAGGATATTGCACCAGATCCGAGTAGAAAAACATATCCTGAGGTCGATCGTCGCTCATCGAGATCACCTGCCCAATCAGCATCAGTGTAGCCTTCGAGCCTCAAGGCATCTCCTTGATAGCATAAAGCATAGTCCGCAGTTCCCGTAAGATACCGTAATATCCTCTTAACCGCTTTCCAGTGTACTTGCCCTGGATTGGATTGGTAACGACTTACCATTCCAACGGCAAAACAGATGTCCGGTCTTGTACACATCATAGCGTACATAAGACTACCAACTGCACTGGAATATGGAACTTTTTCCATAATTTCCTTTTCCTTTTGGTTCGTTGGACATGATTTCAGACATAAATTGTCACACTTGCTTATAGGAGTATCAATGGACTTGCAGTCCTGCATATTAAAACGTTCTAAAACCTTCTTTATATAAGTCTCCTGTGAAAGAGAAAGAAGTTTCTTCGAACAATTCCTTGAAATCTTAACTCCAAGGATATATGTGGCTTCTCCTATGTCTTTCATCTCAAAAACTGATGAAAGCCAAGCCTTGATATCCATCACAAAGCCCTTGTCATTTCCGGGTATTAAAAATGTCATCTACATATAGAGACATAATAACGTACTTGCTCTTAATCCTCTTGATATATACGCAGTTGTCTTCATCAAGCATGGAAAAATCATTTGATAAGACAACTTCTTGAAATCGTATATACCATTGCCTCGAGGATTGTTTAAGACCATATATGGACTTACGAAGTTTACAAACCGTATGTTCGTTTCCTTCTTTTACAAACCCTGTTGGTTGTTCCATATAGATCTCCTCGTCCAATTCTCCATTGAGAAAGGCAGTCTTTACATCCATCTGATGTAATTCGAGGTCTAAGCAAGCTACCATAGCCAGAATCAGGCGAATCGAGTTAAAACTGACAACAGGTGAGAAGGTCTCTTCGTAGTCTATCCCTTCCTGTTGCGTAAAACCTTTCGCGACAAGGCGAGCTTTATATCTGTCAATAGAGCCATCAGCCTTATGCTTGATCTTGAGAACCCATTTGTTCCCAATAGCTCTACGTCCTCTGGGTAAGTCAACTAAGTCCCAGACTTGGTTAACTTTCATGGATTCCAACTCTTCCTTCATCGCTTCCATCCATTTGTCTTTCGCAGGGCATGATACGGCCTGTTTGAAAGTAGCAGGCTCGTCATCATCCTGTAGTAAAGTCATAAAGGTTTGCGGAAATTCATCCTCAAATCTTAGAGGAGCCAACCTTGTACGATTACTACGTCGTATTTGAGATTCTTCAAGTCCTTGTTGACTCGAATTTAGATCAATTCTAACATTACTCCCACTTGGAATGTCGTTAGAAATTCTCCCACTTGGATCGTTATTCCCGTATGGAATAGGATTTGCGTCATTCGTATCATCCATTGGTGAAGTTTGAAACGTATTTTCTTCTTCACCAAGAATTCTCCCACTCGAACGAGGTAATCCTTCTTGATCATTAATCTCAAATAGATATAAGTCCTGACTTATCTCGCCCTGTCTTGGAAACTCGTTTTCCAAGAAAGTGACATCCCTCGACTCAAACTCAATTAGACCTCCATTGTCTTCCTGACTAACGAAAACATAACCTTTGGAGTTTTCTGCGTATCATATAAAGATACATTTCCTTCCCCTTGGCCCAAGTTTGCCATACTTATGGGAGGAAATATGTGCATAGGATGCACATCCCCAAGGTTTTAAAATGTTTAAGTCAGGAGACCTTTGGTTCCACAACTCATAAGGAGTGGAGCTAACTGATTTCGAGGGTACGCGGTTTAAAATGAAAGCTGCCGTCAATAATGCATCATCCCAAAAGGTGATTGGCAAGTTAGCTTGCGCCATCATTGAACGGACCATTTCCATTAAAGTCCTATTCCTCCTTTCAGCAACACCATTTTGTTGAGGAGTATAAGGCATAGTTACCTGATGTACTATGCCCTTTTCATCACAAAGTTCCTTAAAACTTGTTGATTGATATTCACCGCCCCTATCGGTTTGCAAGACCTTAATCTTGAGATCTAATTGATTCTCCACTAAACTCATATAGTTTTTAAAGCAGGTTAATGCTTCATTTTTGTGGGATATCAAATAGATATATCCGAATCGGGTGAAATCATCAATAAAAGTGATGAAATAGGACTTCCCGCGTCTTGTCTTGACATTCATCGGACCACATATGTCCGAATGGATAAGCTGTAATGGAACCTCGGCCCTTGTGCCGGTTCCAAACGGCTTGCGACAAGATTTCCCTACAAGGCAATGATCGCAAGTCGACATTTCAACCTTTGAAACATTGGATAGAAGGCCACATTTGGAAAGTCTATCCATACGTGTTGGTCCAATATGACCAAGCCTTGCGTGCCAACAAATTATATCTGACTCATAAGTCGAAGAATTTGCGACACGGAAATTTTCATTACTTAACGAAGAGTCATACATTGTATTTAATACAATAAATCCTTTAAATACATACCCAGAACCAATAAGAGTATTATTACAAAACAAGTCCACTTTACAATTTTGAAAGAACCAGCTATAACCAAGACCCATTAACACGACCACATATATAATATTCCTTTGAATATCTGGAGCTAAGAGGACACCATGTAGTAAGAGAGTGCGGCCGTTGTCCAAGACTAGCTTGCAAGTCCCAACGCCTTTCACTTCAACACGTGTGTTGTTTCCTACATAAATCCACTTTGTTCCTTGGGGTATCCGGTGATACTCCACGAAGGACCGTCTGTCCCTTGCTATGTGGTCGGTGGCACCTGAATCAATTATCCAAAATGGATTAGATTCTACAAGAAATATTGAACTAGAAACACATATGTAACTAGTATTACAAGTTACCTCGTCGCCTCCACTCGTACACGAACGAGCATAGTGACCGAGCTTGTTGCACTTGAAGCACTTGATCTTCTTCAAGTCTTTCTTCTTGTGCCATTTCTTGTGCCCACCCTTATGTTTGGGTTTCTTGGTAGACTCAGGTTGCTTATTACGTTCATTAGAAAAATTCGAACGATCTTTCCGTTTCTTTCCCCCGTGTGAGGAACTAGCAACCATGTGCACTTCTGCACTTGGCTTGGCGGTCGCAAGCCGCTCTTCCTCTAACTCGAGGTGCTTAGAAACGTCGCTGAAGTTCTTGATGCTCTCATTGTGAGTGAGATGCATCTTCATTTGGTCCCACCCATTTGGTAGGGAACGTATGACTGCTTGTATTTGTTGCTCATCAGTGAGCACATGACCTGCATCCTTTAACTCTGAGATTAGATTCGCCATATGTCGCAGATGTTTCCCCATGGAATGATCTGGACGTTTCTTGTATGAATCGAATCTTATAGTTAAGGAGCGAAGTTTGGACACCGATGTGCCACCAAACTTCTCCTCTAGCTTGGACCATATGTCCATGGCTAGGTTATGTTCTCGGAAGATGCGCATTATGTCATCGGCCATACTGCTCAATAACGTAATGCAAGCTATCTTGTTCTTCCGAGACCAAGCATCAAAAGCTTCCTTGTCTCGTCTGTGTTGGGCCGTAGTGCCCAACTCGGGTTCAATCATTACGTTCTTCAGAGTTTTGAGCACTTCTTGGTCCTCTAGAACGTATTGTATCTTAATGGACCATAGTTTGTAATTATCACCGTTGAGTTTTTGACCTCTGTTTAACTCAGCGACGATATTCTTTGAAGCGGAAGACATTTTACTTTTAAAATGCTGCAAAAGACACAAAACTGAAGGTTTGATCAAAATCATTGCATTAAAAATTCTTAAAATATAATTCCCAGTTGAAATGATAATAGAATATCCCATTTGGATAGTTCTAATTTCAACTCCCACTTGGAATGATATTTATAATTTGATAAGTTACTTTCGAAAAATATTGAAGAAGTTACTCTAGAATCGGAAAGGTCACTATGTTTCCAATCACCATCTAGAGTAACTTTCAATATTTCCCTATCACTTTATCAAATAATAGTACTCTTATAGTACTTTGCAGCGGAAAAGCGTTTTTGAAAACGTATTTTTCAAAAATATTTTGCAAACGTATTTTGCAGTATTTTGAAAACGTATTTTTCAAATACATTTTGCAAACGTATTTTGCAAGGCCTATACCCCATTATAGGGTGTTATAGCTGAAATATTTCGACAATTCCCCGGCCATTGTCGGGGTCGTGTCAAGGCCGTGCCAAGGCCGAATTCATCTTCCTTCTGAAGTGAGAGTTGCCATCGCAACTTGGCCAAAGCCGAATCCCCCTTTGGGGAAAAATGCGATATTTCAACTTAGTACCCTTATGATACTAGCAAAATATACGGCAATCTCTGGCCATCTGCCGGGATTGAGCCGTAGCCGTGCCAAGGCCGGATCCCCCTTGAGGAGATTTTTCTGCAAGCCATTGTCACCGGCTCCCATATGGATCCAAGCAATCCCCTTCTGTAAGGGATTTGCCGCAGAGTAACTGCCGTCGGACCCGTAGGGATTGTTCATGCAAGCCACCGCCGTGCAAGTTTCCCCCTTTCGGTCACGTAAGCCCCCCCCAAAAAAAATTTGGGTCAACCGGGGCTCGGCACTGGCCATGTTCCATCGGCCAAGGCCTCTGGCCGAGGCCAGCCAATGCCAGCCAAAAGTTACTGATAGGTCGACCAGGGCCTCTGCCCTGGCCGGCCAAGAACACGGGCATCGTCTGCCCTGGCCGAGGCCGGTCAATGGCCGGCCAGGGAGGCCTGGCCCCTCGGCCAGGGGCCCTGGCCCCTCGGCCAGGGCCTCTGCCCTGGCCGAGGCCGGCCAGGGCCCGGCCCTGGCCTCTGCCAGGGCCGGCCAAGCCGGCCAGGCACTGGCAGAGGCCAGGGCACCGGCCCTGGCCCCTGCCAGGGCCGGCCAGGCCAGCCTCTGGCCCTGGCCGAGGCTGGCCAAGGGCCCCTGGCCCTGGTCTGGCCTTGGCCAGGCCAGGCCTTGGCCACGGCCAGGGCCCCCTGGCCATGGCCGGGGCCGGCCAGGTCCGGCCATGGCCATGGCCGGGACATGGCCCTTTGGCCATGGCCGGCCATGGCCCATATGGCCATGGCCATGGCCGGGACATGGCCCTTTGGCCATGGCCGGCCATGGCCCATATGGCCATGGCCGGCCACCCCCTTGCATGGGGTTGGCCGCATGCACTCCTCCCCCTCGGCGGGGTGGTTTTCGTTGTTATTTGGCCGTAGCCAACCCCCTCCGCATGGGGAGGGGGGATGCATAGCCTCCATGGCCCATATGGCCATGGTGATCATGCACCAAAGGTCATCTTCTCCGATGGGAATAACCACCATCATCTTCTTCGATGAAGCATCCGTTCGTCGATGAAGCACCCGTTCGTCGAGAAAGTAGTTATTCTCTATTAGCTGTATGCCAAAATGAAGAAATAACATACTCTAAAGTTCGCAAACTACACGCTCCACATGAAGAGAGTTCACATTCCCTATGAATGGAGACTCAGCATCCATGAAGAGTGCGAGCTTGACGATATGAACGGTTGGTTCTTCCCGTCACGGAGAGTTCCTGCCATATCCGTAATGACAGAAGACCCTAACGTGAAAAGAACAACCGCTGCGTTCTCTCCGTCACGAAGCGTTCCTACCATATCCATAATGGTAGGATACCCATTCGTGAAAAAGACAACGCCTCGTTCATCGGTTCGACGGGGCGACGGTTTGACCGGGGCGAACCCGTATGGCTCTAATACCAATGTAGGATCCTGTCAAAACAGCGACGTTAGGATCGAATAATAAAGTAGAGACTTACGTTCGCGTATGCGACACTGTAATCTCTGAACTTTACCCTCGGATTCGCCACAACGGTCGATACTTCGTCACGGAGGATTGAAGCAGAGTTTCACCGCCTAAATCTCTATTTAGAAGAGGATTTTAATGGAAGGGAGAAGAAGAACATAAGATGCCTTTTGCAAACTTATGGCATGGAAAGTGTGGTATGAATGCCTTACCCTTGGGTCCTATTTATAGGCTTTAGGGGTGGTTATTGTAGGAAATAACCAATTATAAGCTTATTAGCCTATATTAGCACATTCATTTATCCTCTTCTTCATTCACTTATCAAGTGCCTTTATGCACTTATAAAGTGACTTTTTCCACTTATCGAGTGGCTTTTTCCACTTATCGAGTGGTCCTTTTCACACGAGAAAAGGTTCCCTTCGTGCACGCTTTCGTGCACGCGACATCTGAGGTCTGTATACCCTCATACATCCTCTCATGGGTGTATTCATGTCGTCCATATCTAACAGTGAGGGTCCTGCGGCAGTGGGTAAGTCTCGGGGGATGATAATGTTGAACTGGGGAGCCGAAGCTATGATCGTGATAAGGCCCCCGCAACAAAACTTGCCCTTACTGGCACGGCTAATCTCGAGAAGCTTGGTAACAAGCCAAGAACCTGCATAGACAGAAACTGTAGGGGCCCTAAAAGAAATCCCTTCATCACCCCGTACGAAAGGAAAGGTCATGGCCCACAAAATGAAGAGAGCATGGATGGTCACTGTACCAGACTCATCCCTGAGGGAAAACGTGCAGGAAATGATTCGGTGGGCCAGACGGAAGATGGGGTGAATGATGGAGGAGGCCTTGGCCTTACCTCGGGGATAGCGATCGTGTAGGGTGAGGCGGAACCAACACTGATCGACGTCAAATTCGGGGGATACCCGTAGGGACGGATAGCGTCGTCCCCAAGGATGGGGAGACTAAAGATGTTATTAATTTCATTTAGGTGGGTGCGAATGGTTCTGTTATGGACGCGAAAGATGACCATCGACCCCGACTCACAGACAAGTGTGGATAAGAATTCGAGTGTGAGGGAGGGGTAGGATACCGCGGCGGCGTTTAGGAAAGCTAACCAACCTAAATTGGCAAAGAGAGTCTCGACCTCGGTGAATACCCCAAGATCGATGAGCGTTTGGGTGTGGGTGAATTTGGTCGATAGATGCCCCCGAGCATCAAGTCTATGATAAAAATCCTTATGCTCCCGGTTCCTAAAGCGGTAGCCACACGGGCCCATCAGTGGGTCCTCAGCTGGGATCATAGGTTGGGGTTGGGGTTGGGGTTATGCGGGCTGTGCAGGTGGAGGGCGTGAGTGTGGTAGATGTGTGGTCTTTCGTCTCTTGCAAGATCGACCCCTCCTCTCGCATGATACCCTTACCCTTATATTGGTCCCGGGCCATATGGGTGTGTGTACATGAGTGAATGCAAAAATATGATGAATGTACACACACACAAGCGATTGAGCAAATTGAAATCTTAGGGCAAAATATAAAATTGAGCTGAGGAGCGAAGTTACCCGAGCGAGATGAAGATCCTTGCTCGTAGATGTCCCAACGCAACGCAATGGGGAGAAGTGTGAAGCTGCGACGCTTTTTTCAGCAAATTTCGAAAATGGGGAGGGGGTTTGGGCAGAAATTAGGGTTTTTGTGGGGTTGAATCGAAGAGAAAGAGAGAGGGATCGATGGAGAGTGGAGGGATCGATTGAGAGGGGATTGCGGTCGGTTGAGGGAAGGAGGAGGCCGGTTGGAGCTCGGAGGAGTTGAAACGGCGAGAGAAAGTCGAAGTCGGGTGAAGGGGAAATGAACGGGTGGAGGGCGGGTTATTTATAGGGTTTAATTCGAACCGATCGGGTGAGTTGTCACCCGATCGGTTGACAATTAGGTCGAAATTTTTGCTGAAAAGATGCTACAGGCGAACCGATCGGGTGATAACTCACCCGATCGGTTGGCCGCTTCACAGATTTTCCCGAAAGTTTAGTACAGCTCACCTGGTCAGTCACCCGACCATGCTTTGTATCAACCGATCGGTTGATCAATTCCCAAAATTTTCCGAGACTTCGGCCCAGCTCACACGGTCTGCCACCCGGTCTCACAATGCTTCACCCGACCGGTTCGCATGGAGAGCAGATACGGCCATTGTCTGATACGTCTCACCCGATCGGTTGAGTGGTCACCTGATCAGGTGAGTGATTGTTTCCTGCAAAAATTCACGAATGGCCTAAGTTTCTCGACGGATGATCCCGCGGCAGGATTTAATTATTAAAATAATAAAAATAAAGCTGAAAATAAACCCAAAAACAAAGATAAAAGTTTAGAGCATGGGTTGCCTCCCATGAAGCGCTTTTGTTTAACGTCGTTTGCTCGACGCCCGTAGATGATATTCAAGGCAGACGGGGGTGATGCCCTAAGATTGGCATCGCTTCAGATTCGGAGTTGGCGGCCTTCGGTGTCGTCGGCGGTGACAAGAAAACTTGCTCGACGACCCTCCCTCCGTTGATAGGATACGGAGGCTTCTCCCTTATATTGGCGTCTACCGCCACTCGTTACAGGATCCGGATCTCATCTCCGGTGAGCCCCATGGGCTCTTTCCCTTTCCTCCTGGTCGGAGAAGCCTTTTCAAATCCGGGAGGGACCGTATGTGCCGCATCCGCCTTCCCAGCAACATCATCTTCCCTCTGGCCGACATGTTCTTCTAAGTCCCCCAAGCTATCGGGAGGGTTTCTTGAAAGAATTTTCCAGGAGCTTGCTTCCACAACTCTCTCTTCTTCTAACTCCAGCATATTGCATCTAGGATCATCCGGGAGATCGGGGTGCTTCATTGACAACCCCAAGTCAAACTCGAATTTTTCGTTGTCGACGTTAAGGGAAAGCTTCCCATTCTTCACATCTATTAAAACACCGGCAGTGGCCATGAAAGGCCGTCCAAGGATGATGGGGGTGTGTGCATCTTCAGGCATGTCTATGACGACGAATTCCATTGGCACATGCACCCCCCTTACGTTGACAGGGAGGTCATCTACAACACCCATCAGATATTTGACCGATCGGTCTGCAAGCTGTAAGGTCATACCGGTGGGCTCCAAGTCGCCCATCCATATCCTCTTATACAGCGACAGGGGCATCAAACTAACGCTCGCTCCAAGATCAACGAGCGCGCGATGGATCTTTACCTCCCCGATCGTACAAGGGATAGAGAAGCTCCCCGGGTCTTTAAGCTTAGGCGGATTTGCTCTCTGAATGAGAGCGCTGCATTCCGCCGTTAATGCGACCTTCTCCTTTCTCGACCCTCTTGTCACCAAATCCTTTAGAAATTTTGCGTAGGAGGGAATCGCCTTGATAGCTTCGAGGAAGGGGATTTGAAAGCTTAGATCCTTGACCATGACAAAGAATTTTCCATACTTTTCGTCTATCTTTGCTTGGGCTAGCCGTTGTGGAAAAGGCACAACGGGCTTGAACACTTTGAGGCTCCCTTCCTCGTTTTTCTTCTTATCCTCTTCAGGGACTCTCTCCGGAGTCGTTTGCTTTAGCGACGAAGCACCGTCGGCATTCAATTTTTCAATTGGTCGCTCTACGACCAACGGTGCTTCCGTTTCCTTGGGGGGCACTCTTGTGGGGATTTGTGTCCCGCTTCTCAAGACGATAGCGGACACATTCGCATTCTCGTGCGTGAGTGCCAAAGTCTGATTTGCTCCCCTCGGGTTCACTTCAGGTTGTGGCGGCAATAGATTTTGCGACCTTTGAAGGTTCGCCACCTGTAACCCCAGCTGGGTTACTTGGTCAGTGAGAGCCCGCTGACCCATCTCCAGCTTCAAATTGATCTTCTCCTGGTTGGTAATGTATTGAGTCAAGAGGGACTCAACCGGAGAGATGGCCCTCTGGTGGCCATACGGCTGCTGCTGAATGGGCCGCTGGTTCCTTGGGGGGTACTGCTGATACTATTGCAGAGGCTGCTGCTACTAAAACTGCTGCTGCTGAGGCCTAGCCGGCTGATATATCTGTTGTTGCTGTTGCTAAGGAGGCGGCTGCTGATACGGTGCCCGGTAGCTAAGGTTGGGGTGGTTCCGGTTGTTTGGAGAGTAGGCCGGGTTGGAGCTAGTCCGTGGTGGATACGGCACATTTCCCGTAGGATTGTAGAATAGTGCGCTCACTTGATCCAATGGTGGTGAGATGTCACCACCCTCGAAGTCCCCCATGACTTCTGCTTCCACCGCCGCAATATGTTGTGTACCGGCACCACCGGCTTCTACCATCAACGCGGAGATCTGGGTCGACAGAAAGTCAAATTTGCTGGACAACTTGTCGACATCGTCGACTCTATGAATTCCTCTAGATCGGGGTGTGGCACGCTCGTCGCACCAGCGCTCATTGTTCGATGCCATATTTTCTAGTATGTTCCCGGCATCTTCTTCACTTCTAGACATGAAGGACCCCCCAGACGCGGCGTCCATGGAAGACTTTAAATCATCTCTCAATCTGTTGTAGAACAGATTAATTATCTGCCACTTGGGAAGCTCGTGATGAGGGCATCTTCGCTGCATCTCTTTAAATCTTGTCTAAGCTTCATGCAGGGACTCGTGGCTGGCCTGGGAGAAGGAGGAGATCTCACTCCTCAACTTCATGGTCTTCCCCGGAGGAAAGAACTTTGTCAGAAAAGCGTTTGAAAGCTTCTCCCAAGTGTTGAACGTAATTTGGGTCCTCTCCCCTAAGCCACAGCTTGGCCTTATCCCACAGAGAGAAGGGGAATAGCTTCAGATGGATCGCCTCAGTTGTGACACCATTTATGCGGAAGGTGTCACATTTCTCCAAGAAGGAGTCCAAATGTTCGATGGGGCTCTCCATGGGTGCCCCAGAGAATTGATCCTGCTGGATCCATGTCACCAAAGACGGCTTAAGCTCGAAGCTTTGCGCCGTAATAGCATGAGGTTGGATGGCGGAGGTGGACTCGAGGGAAGGCATCGAGTACTCCAGCAGGGATTTATGAGGTGGGGTGTTCTCCCCCATGGCTTCGGACTCTTCTCTTCTTCACTTCTCTGCGGCCAGACGCCTTAGGGTGGCGTTTATCTCAGGATCAACAGGAATCACGTCGTCAAGACTTCTTGAACTCCTGCGCATGAAAAGCAACAAACACCCATGAAGCAAAAGCGGGATAGAAACAGATAAAAATAGAAAATAAAAATGAAATAGAAGAATGCGAAAATTATCGCGTGATAGGGATGTGAGCTAGACTCAAGGGTTCATGAGATCCAAAAATAATAAGCACGTTGCCTCCCCGGCAACGGCGCCATAAAGCTTGACGTCCCCGTGTTGTGCGAGTTTGATATGTGCAATATATGGTTGGGGGCATGAGATTTAAATATTTATAACCGCAAGCGCACGGTGTTGTAGTGTGGCTTGGGGGTCGAACTCAGGGAGGCGTGGTTGTGCTTGTGTCAGAAAGGACCAAATTCACCCCATGGGCGAGCTAGCCCGAATCGGTAGATGGGTTGTCACGGAAATAGAATGCGAGGGATAAACAATATAAAGGGAAACCCGGGACTTCGATTTTCACCCTATCATGTGATTCTCGCCAATGCGACCGACGGATGGGGCAACGATCGGAATTAGGGTCTAAAGGTGAGACGTTGCCTCTAAGAGTGATACCGGCGTCCCATGGGCCCGATATTCCGGTCGGTGCCCAGGATGATACGCCGGACTTCCCGGGTTCGGTCAGTGGGCATTCCCATGTCCATTAACACTGACCGACTCCAGGAGCACTAGCTCACAACGATAACTCCCAACATCTCATCCTGCCGCTCCCGCGCGCTAGGATTCGATGTCTACGCTAAGGGCGTGAGCTATGGCTCGGGAGTCAACCGCCAAGTTTATTCCCCCTCGGCCCAACGGTCAAAGGCGGTCTTTTTCCCGCCGATGACAATGAAACGCCCCGTGTAACTGATAGATTCCTAATCCCTATTGATTTCCTAATCCTATGGACGCATCAGGGAGAACCCACGAAGGGGTTTCCACCAAAATCCCAGATTTGGGAACTACTCACACATATTTGCTAACAAGCGATATAAATGAAAATCCGTTAAAAACATAATCAGACGATTGGAATGAAGTAATAGCAGTGCAATTAAGATAATATCAAAGTTTGGTTAAGATCAGAACACTTACAAATAGCAAAGAAATTACAGCCGTCACAAGAGAGAAAAAACAGTAAAAAAATAACAACTCACGTTTCTGGAACCCTAGGGCTTCTATATATAGAAAACGACATCACCCGATCGGATGAAGAATCACCTGATCGGGTGACCTGCTGCAAACTTCGGCAGCAATCTTCAGAATTTCACCCGGTCAGGCGATACGGTCGGTTGGCGGAAGCTGCTTGTCGTTTCGATCTTGAGCTCATCGGGTGAACCTTAATAAATCAACCGATCGGTTAGAATTGTTGCCCAAAAAGACAGAGACTTCGGACGTTTTGGCACGGTCTGCTGACGGTCGGGTGAGCTCTCCGGGTAATCACTTCGAGAAAACGTCTACAGATGAACCGATCGGGTGAAGATCACCCGATCGGTTGGATTTCAGCTCCAGTTTTCCAGAGAGAACAGTCGGGTTGAACCGGCCTCCGACCCGATCGGTTGACACTCTCGTCGCTTCATCGGCTGTCCGGGTCGTGCACGCGTGCATCACCTGATCGGTTGGCGTATCCAACCGATCGGGTGTGGGGCTGAAAGATGGAGATCTTTGTCGTTTGACCACCTGGATCACGCGTGACTCCTCCCGTTGCTTCGGGGACTTATGATATCGTCATTAAATGTCACATATGCTGGCAAACTCCTGCAAACACGTAAAAACACGGAGAAGTGAATGAAAACAAGAAAATACGAGAAAATGGATACGAGGCGGCAGAAAATAACGGAAAAACACAAAAGAAGACGTGCGTGAATATATGAAATATAAATGCACGTCAGACTCACATTCCTCTAATCACCTAAGTTTATGATGTGGTTTTATGAGTTTTGATTTATATGTCTTTAGACTCTTGTTGTTGTTACTAGTTCTTATTTAGCACGATTTTTGTTGTTATTTTACTCCCACCTTTTGGATAATGCCATAGGGGAGAGAAATAAACATATAAATTCATTATGAATGTGATAAGTACATACTAATAACATTTGAATCTAAGATTGAAGTTGCCTTAGATTCAGGGGGAGTAAGATACAAGGAATATGGATTTTAAATACTAGATTTCATGAATTCGTTTCAATCATGCATATCTTACTCATTTTCTTCATTTGATATATAGATGCCCTATTACGTATTGACTAACTTGATTGGCATCTATGTAGGGGAGTAAGTTTTCTTTAAGCACAATTATTTATCTTTTTGTTTATGTTTGTTTGTCATCATCAAAAAGGGGGAGAATGTTGAGTATTGAACTTCTCCCTACTTGGTGTTAAAGATGAGCAAACATAAATACTTGTGACTAATCCCCTATTTGCAGTTAATCCATTGCCCATGCATGTCATGAAGATCTATTAGCAATGGATGATACTCAAAGATCATTGAAAGCAAATGAAATGGATTGGATGATCGTAAATGGTGATTGAAGCTCCTAGAAGACTTCAAGCTCATGCGTTGGATAGAAGAGAGAGTTCATCAAATGTAACTTTCTTGTTTATCTTATAGTATGTAGCTTAGAAGTAGAACAGTTTTGGAGCACACACACATCTTCATTTCTGTCTTAGGATATCATTAGATGAACCTTCATTAGGCTCCAATTCATTTCTATCTAAATTGTGCATGTCATGTTTGAAACAGTCGACTGCTGAACGTTTTACAGTCGCCTGTCTCAAAACAGTCGACTGTGCTTTGTTCTACAGTCGCCTGTTATGCACAAACTTTTTCAGTCTAGTTTTAGGCTTCTCAGCTTTAACTCTCACAGGCGACTTATGAATGATTCATAGGCACCTGTCCCACTGACAGTCGACTGTGTTTTGTTAATCAGTCGCCTGTCTATCTATAGCGCAAAATCTATTTCTTTGTTTAATCTGGCCAGTCGACTTGTGTTGGATTTACAGTCGACTGTCCAATGGAACAATCGACTGTCAATGCTACAACAGTCGTCTGTCTTTGAGCCTATTTGATGACTCAACTCTCTGGAAAATCTCAGGGTTTTGACAGTCGTCTGTAGAAGGAATTACAGTCGCCTGTTCAGATTAACAGTCGACTGTCTTCTCTTCATCAGTCGCCTGTCCTGTTCTCCCAGACGTTCTTCAGATTTCATCAACTTACCCAACTTACGGCCAGTCGCATGTAGTAGGATTTACAGTCGCCTGTTGGTTCAACAGTCGACTGTCTATGCCTCATCAGTCTACTATCCATGTGGTAAGTTACCGTTATGAATTCTCACCTACCCTCTGTCACTGTGCAGTAGTCGATTGTGATGTCTTCAACAGTCGACTGTCGCAGGCGTAGATTCTATCCGTTGAGTTTTTCCTCACGGATTTCAAAGGGGTTTTTACTGTTTTTTTTGAAGGGTTTGAGAAACCTAAAAAGAAGCCTCTACTGTTCCATTGAGAGGTTAGACACTTTGATTATCTCTTGCTCAAACATTCAAGCTTTCTTTCTCTCAAGATCAAAGCTATCAAATCCTAAAGCCCTAGAATTTCCTATTTTCAATCTCTTGCTCTCCAACCTAGAACCAAAGAGAAATCTTCTAGGAATTTGGAGCTATCAAGAGAAAGGGCTTTCCTCTCTTCCAAGAGAGTCTTTCAATACATAACACACTTCTCCTTTAAGTTCTACTTCAAGGCATAGGTGATTGTAAGTGTTGCTTAATTTAATATTTCATAACTTTAGTTATTTGATTTACTCTCGGTTTGTGAGAGTGGTTTGCTTGCTTCCAAGTTGTGGGAGTCAAGGCCAATCGATTATATTTCGATTTCACTTGTAGGGTTGCTACAAGTGGGTTTTAAGGAAACCTCACGCTAGGGTTCTCACTTGAGTATCCGGTTGTTAACTGGGTGGAAGGGACGTAGGATTGCCGGAAACAAGTCGGGAAGTGACTTGGGTAATCCGAACCCTTGAAACATCCTTGCGTCTGCATTTGTTTTACTTTGGGTTTATTTCTATTCCGTACTATTTGTTGGTTAGGAATTTAAATTGGTGTAACTATCTTTTTAAATTGCATAAACACTATTCAACCACCCTTCTAGTGTTTTTCTCATAGCAAGGGACCTTACAGCCTACAGTCCCATATGCGAGTGTCGTGGGAAGTCTAATTTATGCGATGGTATGCACAGGTCCAGACTTGGCCCATGCAGTTGGAGTCGTCAACAGGTATATGAAAAATCTTGTTAAGGAACACTGGTAAGATGTGAAGTGGATACTGATGTACCTGAAAGAAACAGCTAGCATTGGTTTTTGTTATGGCAAGGGTGACTGGTTGGTGATATCTGGATTCTGTGATTTGAATTATGCAGGTGACAGAGACACGAGGAGGTCTAGGACTGGATACATGTTAACATTGGGCACTAATGCAGTGTCCTGGAGTTTAATCCGTTATTCTGTCATATCGTTGTCAACTACAGAGGCAGAACTGATAGTTGTAGTTGAGGTGATCAAGGAAGGAAAATACATACGAAGTCTGCTGAGAGACTTGTGTATTCTGAAAGAGGTGACATAGGTCTATTGTGATAGCCAGAGAGCTATCCACTTGGCAGAACATCAGGACTCCAGTTTGAGGACCAAGTATATTGAAGTGCGAGACTTCTTTCTATTGGAAGAGAAGAATGTCATAGCACCGGAGAAGGTCTTACAGATCACAATCTTGCAAATATGCTTATGAAGACTATTGCTGTAGTCAAGCTCGGGCATTGCTTGAGCTTGATCTATACTTGGCGACTGTTTGATGGATTTCCATTGTCATTAGTGTTTCAAAGATATTGGATCTGGGTAGAAATGCTTGGAATTAAGGTAGAGCCATTATGGAGTGCTTGGAGGTGTCATGGTGATGATTGGAGTGCTGCTTGTGTGATGGAGAAAGTTTGAAGTATGGTAGAGTATTGAAGTTTATGCTTGAAACTCATCTCTGAATTTTTTGCTGTCATCAGATGTCTGAAAGTATAGCTTCAGACGTCTAACTCAAGCCGCTTCAGATGAGTCTCAGAATTCAGACACGTCAGGCATATGACTTTATATGATCAGATTCCTGACTGAAGATCAGACGCCTGACTGAAGATCAGACGCCTGACTGGGTGCCTCAGATGGCTGAATGGCACATGAGGTAATTCCTCACAACTCTTAGGAATTCTGTAGCTTTGCCGGTCGACTAATCAGGCATCTGACTGGATGGAGTCAGATGCCTGACAGCGAAGTTCTAAGCCTGAGCAGAGTTAATCTTGGCCGTTGATTTGATAATTTATCAAATCGAATGACCATAACTTGTTATGGCCCCTATAACCCTAATTAGCTATTCATAAGCAAGAGACGCATGCAACCAGCAACAGAGGCACAAGCAAAGAGGGATTTTTGCATTGAGAAGAGGAAGAGCTTTTTACGTTGAGAAGAGGAAGAGCTTTTTACGTTGAGAAGAGGAAGAAGACAGCTACGAGCTTTGGAAGGAGAGTTAATCCTTGTTATAGGGTTTCTGGTAAGATCTCTCCATTGTAGAGTGTTCATGAGACCTTGTAATTGCTAGAGTGTCAGATTTACATTATCGAGAGGGTTCGCATATTGTTGGCGGACTTCTTGGTAGTTGGTGTAAACTCTTTGATACATTTCTGATCTAGTGGAAACCATGACAACAGAAGACTGGACGTAGGCCCTGATCTTGACGAAACCAGTATAAAATCATGTGTCTCTGCTTGATTGTTTATATTGCTATTGTGGTGTTTTCTTGTACTTTCTATGATTTCCTCACGATCCTAACTCTACTTGATTACGTTGGCAATATATTATCTTGATTAATCTGTTGTGCACACATCTGGTGTTGACGATAGTGTATCGAATCCCAACAATTAGAAGATGGTTTAATTAACATCTTTATAGAGCCATTGTATGTATGTGCATTAGTTCTATCGATCTTCTTTAGTTGAGCAAACTATATATCTTCAAGGTAAAACTGGTTGTGGTTTAAATAAATCAAACATGGAAACTACCCAAGATAGGTAGAGGTCGATACTCTGATAATATATGCTACATAACACATAAGATGATTGAGCAAATTGAGCCAAGATTGCAAAAATATTAAATCAAAAATTGGGCCATGAAAGAACCTGGAGCCAGATACCGTGTTGTTTGTATTGAAGAAATGAAAGTCCCTAAATGATATTCTAGCAATATAAAATATTCCTAGAGGTTTCACATACTTCGATAAACACTTCTTATTGCTTGCAGCATGCAACAACTTTTTCGATTGCACAATAATTATATGTCGAATACCAAGATATTTCGCATGATCTAAATTTTTAATATAAAAAATTAAAAATGGGTGAAATTTGTAATTTATTTAATGCAAACAACCCCGCTCAAAAGCTTACTTGAACTCGCTTTATGAGGTGCACATGCCAAACATTTGGAAAAACATAAACATAATTAGGAGTGGTTCTGCTATAGTTTGAGACCACTTAAACAAGTGTGACAAAGAGATTAATAGATGGCTTGTTCTTCATATATAAATTTCTTTTAAATTTGTCTTTAGAATTTATATTTTTCTTTCAATTATTTGACTTAAATTCATAGCTTTTCTAGGTTCCTCATAATTTCAGATGTTGACATCATCCATCTCTTCATGTCCGTAACAGTTGTGACTCATGATCCAAAAAGCTCAAAGCTAGGCTCTTTCTTCTCCACAACTTGCTGGAGCTTGTTAATTTATTAAACAAATAAGCTCCCACAAAATTTTAAGCTTGTTAAAATTAATAAGCAAACAAGCATAATGAAAAACAAAACTCATTGGGCTTGTTATGACTTTAATATATGTCGTTCCAGATTTGATGAAGTACTTAAAAATATGAATCCTTTCTACTTGCCTTGTTGTTTGTTAACACTTTGGTCATACTTGAATGATGATCATAATGAAATAAGCCATCTTGCTTGGAAAAAAAGGAATCAATGCATAGAAAGAAGTAGGTAAGTAAGTAAGAATGAATCTAAAATATATTAGGCTTTGAGGCAACTTGTTGGCTCTCTGACACCACTCATTAT
The DNA here is from genome assembly GCA_030789695.1 of Scilla litardierei. Lineage (NCBI taxonomy): Eukaryota > Viridiplantae > Streptophyta > Magnoliopsida > Asparagales > Asparagaceae > Scilla > Scilla litardierei. Next base: position 261,522,342 of record CM061133.1, read on the forward strand.
GATTGATGAATACATTTTCAAATTGACATTCATCTTGTGAGAAACTAGGAATCATGGATCAACAACTCTTTGTGGAACCTACAACCACAATCAATATAAGGAATAGAGTACAGAGCAAAAGAGAATCATGCACATGATACCAAGATTTATACTAGTTGTATCAAATTCTTGATGTATATCCATTTGGAGAGATCACTATCACTTCAATTAACTTAGATTACAATGCATGGTGCTTGGATTTATGGGAAAAAAATCAGACCCATTAAGAACTTTAAAGAAAATCTATGGGGAAGGAACACTTATGGCTCTCACAAACTAACCATCAGGGCTGCCATATCTTTGCTATTTATTTTTGCTACATGAAATCGCAAAGATACTACAGGACTGTGTTAGGCGTATTTTATACACATTTTTCCGCCCCTTTCACCCCTCATTTTCCACATTTATTCTATACCATTCTCGCTATTTTGTCCGTTTTACCCATTTTGATACATTTGATGCTTTGGGAATATGTTTTGTTTATTTCAGGAAATTCGTGCATGAAACGATGCAAAATGGTGATTTATGGAGCATGGGAGAAAGGTGGCAAAGAATAACGAAGATCTGAGCCCAATGAGAGGAGAAAAGGGCCCAAGAGCAGGCAACACGACCGTGTGTGCACACCACACAGCCGCGCCATACTATAAGCCTAAGGGGAAGTGTCAGCTTCAGCGACACGGCCATGCGGATTCACCACACGTCCGTGTCCAATTAAGACAAAGAGCAGATTGGCAACACAGCCGTGCTATTCGGCCATGTTGAATTTCAGAATAGAGGGAAGGCTATTCACACGGCCATGTCATCTGGAGCTGATGGGGCGTGAAGAATGATCGACACAGCTTTGCCGATTTGCGACACGGCCATGCTCGATGCAGCAGCCTTTTCCTAGCACTAGTTTTTAGCGGTGACACGGCTGTGCCGATTTGCAGCACGGCCGGGCGCCCCCAAATTTATGTATGATCTATAAATAGTGTGAGATACGAGGCAGAGGGGGAGAACTTTTTCTTCGGCGGGGTTTTCTAGGGTTTTCACCCCCCCAAAAAAAAATTTGGTGGTTGTTCTTACATACTTTGTAAGACCCTTAATTTCTACTTTCTTGTAATGAATCTTTGTTTCTTTCTATTGCATTACTTTTGATTTCTCTTTCCATGCTACTTGCGATGTTTATTTCCATGTTTTGTTTGATTTATATAGCCATGCTTAGAGAGTAGATTTTTATGCCCAGGGTAGTTGGGATTATTCATGTGGGTGGATCGCCCCAAATATCGATTCAATTGGACTATAGTTTAGGATTGGATTTCGATGAGCTTAATTCAACTTACTCCATTATTGAGGAGGGTTGACTATCTAGTGCTATGCATCGACGAACCATCGGGCACACTCACTAGTATCACCTATGCCGTAGTGATCGATTACCCATCAGGGCAACGATAGGGGTCCCACATATTCTCTGAGTCCTCTATCACGTATAGAAGTTAAGAGGACGTGGATAGAGATTTGATTATCATCTATAACTATAACATGTTTGATCGAGAAGCTAGATCAACTCGCATATTTAATTTTCAGTAGTGGTGACACTTAACCCTTGGTATCTTTCTTTATTTTCATATTTTTAGTGTAATTACCACTTCTCCACTACCATTTGTGTAGCATATTAAATACACAATTAATTGGTTCTCATACCACTGCCTCCCTGTGTTCGACCCATGAGCTACAACTAACACCATGCATTTGCGGTTAATTTAAAGCCTAACAAGCTTTTGGCGTTGTTAGTGAGGAGGCAATCGGCTTGATATCGATTTAATTGTGTACTAGTCATAACCCGTGCCCGCGGGCACGGTTCATTTAAGATTTTCCCCCGAAAAATCTTTATTCCCCACAAAAAATATTTCCACATCGAAAATTTAACAAAACAAATTAGCGTAAAAATATTTAACGGCACGGGCGCCTTCGGTGCGAAACAACAAATTCGACGTAGAGCAACAAATTTTGCACGGGCGGCTTCGGTGCAGGCGCCTTTGGCCCGCGGGCCGACGCCCGCGAATTCAAATATTAACCAAGAAAATATTAACCAAGAAAATCCCTTAGACATGGATTCAAATCCTACATTTTAATAATGCCAAATAAATTCCAGGGTTTTTAAGTCATGCATATAAAGTCCTTCAAAGCATTCCATATCACAATAAAGCAATAAATGACAATGAAGAAATCACAGATGATTGAAATGTTAATTTGGCAGTATAAACAAATGAAATATCTCACAAATAAGTTCACAAAGAAATTGTCATGTATGTGAAAGAAAAGAATTTACTGAAACCACTTGTACAATGTTTTTTTATTATTCCTCCATCTACCCGTGTGGCTGCAAGAGAGTCCGTGTCCATTCCCTCCGCCTGTGTGCTAGAGAGTTAAGACGATTTGAATGGTCATAGTTTTCTCTCATAGTTCCCCCCCCCCCCAAAATACAAATCCTTCCCCTCAAAACGTTCAACAAAAACTCATCCTAGTCATAACACGTGCCTGCAGGCACAGTTCATTAAAGATTTTCCCTTGCGAAATCTTTGTTTCCCAAAAAATTATTTCTGTAGCCAAAATTTAAAAGAACAAATTAGCGTTAAAAACTTTAGTGGAGCGGCCGTAATTGGCGTGGAACAACAAATTCGATGCAAGCGCCGTCGGCACGGAACAATAAATTATCGGAAAAAAAACTTAACAGGCGCCTTCGACGCAGGACAACAAATTAACGTAAAATATTATCGGTCGGGCGCCTTCGACGAATTCGACGCAGAACAACAAATTAGCGTTAAAAATGGTACAGGCGCCGTCGGCGCAAGGGCTAATGTTTAGCTTGTTAACTTGCAACTTGAAATACATCTTCAAAATATTGCAAGCTGTCTGTATATAGAAGATTTCTAAATTTTCAAAAAAAGCCGCATGATATTGTTGCCAAATAAGATCATTTCGAGAGAGACTGCGACAACCCAACCAACTTCGCCTTTATCGCATTCCCGAGCTTGGAGTCCTCAACAGCAAGCGATTCGCCCTCGCAATGAGCACGAAGAAATTTACAGAGATCCTTGTTAGGCTTGCAATCAATGAGTAAGGTGGAAGATGATAAACAATCAGTAAGGTTGAAGATGGAAGATGATAAAGCCTCTGATATGTTCTCAAATTTACTGAATACTTTCAACTTAACAACCTAAAACAAAAACATGGAACAAAAGGGAGAGAAGAAAAAAATCATGGATTTGTGCATGAATTTAGTCTAATAAGCTCATGAAATTCTTATATTTCTTAAATATATAACTGATACATTTATAAAGTCGGTAGTTTTGGTGAATGAAGGTAGAATGATAGTTAATTGGAAGCATATTTCTGTTATTTGCCTATTTCAAATTGTCTCATATCTATACAATTTGTTCATATTCAGTGAAGTTTATCGTTCTAGCTTGTTTTAAGGGCATTTATGTTATATTACCTTATGAGGTAATTTTTATTCAAGTAAGTAAATGTGTGTAAATGTGTGTATGTAGTTATATATGTTTTTTGGGTGGCTGCTTAGTTGATTCTACTGGTTGCTGATATGATTAATTGAGAGTTAAAACTTGGTCAGTTTAGAATTAAATTGGATTTTCTTTTGCAGGTTATTTATGATAAAGCAACAGAACAAAGTCGCGGCTTTGGGTTTATGACAATGTCTACTGTCAGGGAAGTTGAGGCAGCTGCTCAGCAGTTTATTGGTTATGTGAGTGTCTCTATGGATAGAGTGCGCTGACTTGTGATTGATATATGTGGATTCATTCTGGTTGGTAGTCACATTTAATACATTTAGCAGTAGTAAATGGGATAACTTTCTTTGTGTATAACGAATACACATATATTTCCACAGAATGAATCCACATATATTTCAAAGGAAAATATGAGAACCTTATAATGTGCACAAATTAGTGAACCCAAATAAACAAATAATCAACAAAGAACCCAACCATCTTCTCCTTTATCGCATTCCCGAGCGTGGAGTCAACAACAGCAAGTGATTCACCCTCGCAGTGAGCACGAAGAAATTTACAGAGATCCTTGCTGGGCTTGCAATTAATCAATAAAGTGGAAGATGATAAAGCCTCTGATATATTCTCAAATTTACTGGATGCTTTCAACTTAACAACCTAAAATAAAAACATGCAACAAACGGGAGAGAAGGAAAAAAATCATGGATTTGTGAAAAATCATGGATTTGTGCATGAATTAGTCTAGTAAATCTAATACATGCGAAGTTATCAAGCCTGGTATGAGTTTTTATATATGTGCCATTTTCTAGCATCCACAGGTAATCATCCGAGTCGTATGTTTGTTCGGCACTTTGATCAGGTCAATATAAAGCAATCAATGATGAGGGGATGCATCATCATCAGTGGCCCTTCATGAAGGGCCGCTTGTACATCCACTTTGATGTGGAGTTCCCAGAGTCTGGCATGCTTTCTGCAGAGCAGCGTCGTAGTTTGGAGAAAATTCTGCCACCTAAACCAAGCAATCACTTGTCAGCGATGGAACTGGATGAATGCGATAAGACCACTTTATATGATATTAATATTAAAGAGGAGATGAGGCGGAAGCAGGACCAGCAGTAAGGGTCTGTTCTTTTGTAATATTATTGATTTGGATTCCACAGTTCAACACTGTTTTGACACTATTCCTTGGATTCCTGCTTATTTTCGTGCATGGCGTTCTTTTGGAGCTCCGGGGGTTTTTCGATTCCAGTCCGACGTGTCCCATGGCAGCGGGATTCCGAGCACCCAGAAGAAATCGGAGCTGGAGGCTCCGATTACGCAGGATTCCCCCAAAAAGCGGGCCCCCTCTCTCCTTCCAACCAATCCGAAGCCTCTGCACCCGTTTTTTTATTTTTGTTTTGTTCCAACAGCAACCAGTATTAATTAAATCTTATATTAATTAATTCATTACTTTTTAAGTATTTAGTGGACCCCACACCCCTTCTCATTTCCAACTTTCTTCAACCAAAAGAACACACTACACGGAGTGGGACCCACCTCAACTTTCCAACTCTACAATCTAACCTCACTTTCCAACAAAAGAACACACTACACACCATTTTCTCTCTCATCAGATTCCACAATTTATCAACTTTCCCAAATATACTTTCATGGTAAAGAACAGGCCCTAACAGGAAGCATACCGATGAGGATTAGGATGACGAACCAACCACCAGAGGGGTACAGTGCGCCCAACAATAGGGTTCAGATGTCTATTGAATGCCTCGACTTTCGACAGTCTGTTCTTAAATTTATTGAATGCTTTCAACTTAACAACCTAAAATAAAAACATGCAACAAAAGGGAGTGAAAAGGAAAAAAAGGTGTTACCATTCTAGCTGATTCTGATATGGAAAACTCCTTCCATAAATCCTGAAAATAATGATATCAAAAGGTGAAAAAAAATTGCTTCCATAAATCCTGAGCAACCGTTCGCATAGTAACTCCAGTGTGTAAGATGGACTGTGGGAATAGAAATTTGGGTCTGTGCACATAGTAACTCCCTTGACCCAGTGTCTGACCCGCTCCATTGACATGCCTAATTATCTATAGAGATATCTACAGTTCTCGTTCTCTCATCTCTCGTCTCGATGATTCTCTCTCAGCCTCACCTTCTTCAACGCAATATACTCCTCCGTTTTCCCTCCGTCAACCTTCCATCTCATCTGTCGTCTCAAACATTGAGACATCTCTCGTGCCGTCGATTCTCTTTTGGCGGCGATCCTGGCCTTCTTTGTCGCCAGTCCATGGGCAACGATACCCCCCCATGTCTATTCCCTTCAACAAATCACAGTACGTGCAAAAGATACAGAGTTTTGTTTTGTTTTCTATTTTTATGGGTACTATGATGATGATGAGGTTTGGATACAGAGTTTTATCTTGTAGTCTTCGTAGAGACGAAGAGGCCGCCTTTCGAGAGACATGATCTTTGTTCTGAAAAGAGCATAAAAATTTCGAGAACTAAAATTCGAAATATTGATGAAAATGAGCAAATATTGGTGGAATACCTGACTTTCGACAGCTTGCATTTGTCCAAGACTTTAAAGAGGGCGAGCCCTGCTGGGGTTTCGAAGAGAACTAACAGTTCTTGCCAATTTTCCTGAAACTATCAAACTAAATACAGAAAATAAAAGGAAAAACGAAGAAGAAGGAAAAAAATTGTGAGAGAGAGACTTGCCGATCCACCGTTTCCATACATTAGAGATCTAAGATCGAGTGGGGAGAGGGATAGAGATTAACACATGGTTATTGACAGAGAGAATGAAAAGAGATTCCCCAACCAAGTTTTTTCAAATGGAAAGAGTGTGTCTTGGGAGTTGGGGTTATCCTTTGTTTATGCAGATGGAAAGACAGCTCGCATGTATGTGTCCTTTGGTTTTTTTTTCAAAAGACACCCAAATTGAGATAACCCGCCCTCTATCTATCTCTCTCTCTCTCTCTCTCTACCTGGGCCCCAGCTCATTTTCACCCACTTCAAACAACGGGATGTGCTTTCCATCCCGATATTTCGATTTTCCCCCACTACGTTTCAAAATTTTCAGCTTATCCCGAAAAGAATTTCCCCCCAAAACTCAAAAAATTTCCCCCCCAAAATTTCTTCAAACCAACATCCTAACCGTTGATTCATCAAGATTAAATCCAGACCGTCTTTCTATCAACCAGTTTGTCCTAGTCAGCTTGTCCTAGTCAGCCCTAGGATTCAAAAATCGCTGTCAAATGTATAATAGATTTGTTAAACTACGCATATAAAAAACACAAAAAACTTATAAAAGAAAATTTTTACCCCTCCCCCACATGTTGCTACTCATTTGTATTACTGACGGTCTTTCTTTAGTTCTTCTATTTTTTATAGACATGTGAATTTTGGAGTTACGATGTGGATGCCAGATGGAACATACTTGAATAATTTTGGTGTCTTGTCAAATGCTCAGATGGAGAAAGAATCGGCAAGGGGAGATGGGTGCGCTTTCGACACGTGCTGGAAAAGGCGTCCCCACACAGAATTGGGCTGGCCCCATCCCCTTTTGATCTACAGCCCCCACCGCTTTCCCTTTTTATCAATCCATGCATCGTTGGGGTGCCTTCCCCCCTTTTGAGCTTATGCTTCTCCTCCGCCCCCACCCAATTTGCTGCTCCAACCACTACCATTGATATGGACAGGGTGCGTTGAGCTTGAGCTTCACAAATCATGCCCAGCAAAGAACTGTTCAATGTGGTTCACATGGCTCTGAGGTGCAAAGGCGAAAAGGGCATTGGAGGGGGGATTAAATTAATGTAGCTGATTGAAGGGATAGAGTTTTTGGGGGGTGTTGGGATCGATCCTTAAGTGCCCCTCACGCCATGATGGGTGGCGTCCGAAAGCGGCAAGCAAAGTTCTTTCAGCTGCCACGACAATTAAAGCAATTGCTAATTTCATTTTTTAACATCGTCAAGGCCCAAGGGTATGAACTTCATTCAGGTTGTTTACTTAATCTTAATCGAGGAATCAGTTGGAAATAACCGAAAGCTTGACAGCCCCTTCTCCGCTTGACTTTTGCGAGACCCGAAATGGATTCATTCATACAAGGGTATCTTATGGGCCTCCCATGAATCTTTGTATGCCCATGAATCAAATAAAAATATAAAACTATCAGTCACAGAAAATCCGTGGCTGCTAGTTTTTAGCAGCCACGGATTAGTCCGTGACCGATAGGCATGGCCGATGGCTATCGGCCACGGACTAATCCGTGGCTGATGAAAACTATCAGCCACGGATTTATCCGAAATAACTTTCTCAAGATCATGATTACTTAATTTTAATTTTTTAATGACCACGGATATCTGTTCTCGTTATTTTGTGGCCGAATTAAAGTCCTTTTAGCCAGCACACTATCGGGGACAGACCTTCAGCCACGAAACATTTTTACGTGGCTGAAAGTCTTCAACCACGGATTTTGACCCTTCAGCCACGGATTTGTCCATGACCGAATGGTCTTTATGTAGTAGTGGATGTCAAGTTCTTGAACATTTGGTAAGTGAAATTCCTAAGAGAATGAGGCTTCAAGTATTTGGGGATTGAGGATCCCAAAGCTTGATGGTAAAGTGTACTGTTTTTATTTGTTTTTCTTTCTCCACCTCCTCGATCCTAGCCTTTGAGCGACCTTAACTCTGTATCATATCGATATGAATTAGCATGTGAAATAGCTGGTTCAATCATTTAATGAAACCTGATGATAAATGTTATGGATGGATGTCTCTATACGTTGCATTCTGTTGCACTTGTTAAAAGCATGGGGTGATTGTTATATTATGATTAGTGCTGACTAAGGGGTATAAATAAGAGAATGCACCTCCCTCTCTAAGATCACTTGGTGGGTTTGGTGTTGAATGTGTTGCTGAGCTTCTTGTTGTGCATGTCATTGCAACACTCAAACCAGTTGTTCTTGTATCAATGCTATTAATCCTTACAGGGTGTTAAACACTGTAGCCTTGATGTAGCCTAGTGGTAGAAGTGGCGGTGGTAGAGGTGGTGGCGGTTGAGGAGACGGGGCTTCATGTCCTTCACTGCCTTGATGTTGCACATGCTCTTGGTCAGCGTACTGTTTTACGTTCATCTAGACACTATGCTTAACGTTTCAGATGTTATACATGGTTTTATCTATTTCTTACTGACGGTACCAATGACAGCGGCGTAACCAGCTTATATTTGCACTGGCCAGTTGCCCATGGTGAAAAATGTGTTGGTCAGCTCACAATTAGCTCTGCTATTCACATTACCCATTTTGCTAAACAAAGCACACTTATTTACAAGTTTGCCATTCTCTGTGGTAAAGTTCCAAAAGATAATGGCAAATTTGTTAATAAATATAATATATTTATCAAAATGTGTAAGGTGGCTCGCCGCACTCCGTCCCAACTCCCATCGACACACGCGCGCGCGCGCACACACACACTCTCTCTACTGGTTCTTCTTCTTTCTATGTTATTCTTTTTTTTCCCCTTGCAAAAAATTGAAAAATTAAAATTGAGAAATCTTTGTCCTCCATTTTTCTTTGGTATTTTTGAAAATTATTCTTTATATCATTTTTATTTTCGCCCAAAATAAGAAAAAAATCCTAAATGTGCCGCTGCCAATTATGGTATAGTTATAGAATGATCTGTCTGAGCTGAGTTGGATATGTGATTGGACAGTACATGATTTGCACATCACAACCAACAAGAGCAATAGCAAATTGAACCAAAAAGTGTCGATCTCAGTTTTGACTCATCTAATGCTCTATTAAGATAAGATTTATACCTTTACGTAATTAAAAAAATAATAATTATCGCTAGAATGAGATACCTCTTAACTTGAGGGGAGTTCACACTGCCACTGCCAGTAAACCCCATGCCCTATTCACGTAACCCTGTTCCCCTCCCTCTCAATATAAAGTTGGTAAGTGACAATCTTTTACCCAAACGATAAGGTTGCTTGATTGTGACGCCCATGTCCACAACTGCACAACGGGTCGTCTCTTAAATGGAGGCGAGTCTCAAAACCCTGATAGGGTCTATGAACCACGAGCCCGATGCATGCTTCTTAATTCTTCATTAAAAACTCACCTCCAACGTTTTGAGCCACATTAAGCTATTGCTTCATAGACATTGCTTGTTTTTGGAGTTCTTCTGGTTGCTGCGCTCCTAGTCTCCTCTGAGGCGGCAGAGCAAACTCGTAGGTCCTTGCAGCTATAAAAACACTGATCTCAAACAACACATTATTCATATACATACTTTGTTTTGAACTAGCTAACCATTTTTTATGTAAGCCCACGTGAGGTGAGTACTTGCCCGAGCCTCACTACTAGAGAGATTTATTCCCCATTTCCATAAATTAGTTAATCGTGATCGTGGGATGAGAATGTTGGTTGCTTAATTTGAGAAGTTGAGTGCTTTGTTTTGTAGAGAATAAAGGTTCTCACATAGGCGCATCAACGGTGAGGGCTATCTTCGTTCCAGTGGTAATGTAGTTTGTATGGACGTCGTTGATAATATTATTCACTTTGTTTGCAAGTCAATATGCAGATGGGCGAATGCAAGCTATACAAATGGATCCGTCATCTTCTATCAAAGTTTGATAATTTTCTTAAATTGCGAGATGATTTAATGGAAGTTAGCTCACATCCCAATATCCCATACATAAACGAGCTGGTGAGATGGTGAAACGGGAAGCCTACCCCCTTTTCCCGTTCAATGTTAACAATCTCGCTTATCATAAACAAATTTTGACATAATATGGTGGCAGTTGATATAGATGAACTAGTCATAACACACGTGCCTGCGGACATAGTTCATTTAAGACTTTCCCCCATAAAATCTTTGTTTACCAAAAAATTATTTTCACCGTCAAAATTGCGCGGAATAACAAATTAGTGTAAAAATATTTAGCGGGTGCCTTCGGTGCGGAACAACAAATTAGCGTAAAAAATATTAGTGGGCACGCGGTGCAAGCGCCTTCGGCACGGGCAATTATTCTCATGCGACGAAGAGACAGTGGGCCCCGCGTTGAGGGAGAGATCATTCGATCTGCAGCAGTATTCGATCTGTAATATAAAGTGCAAGTTAAATTTTTTTTCCAAATGCATTCCTCAAGTTTATATCTCAGTCGTTCTTCTATCAACCCTTTTGTTCTAGTCGGCCATAGAATTAAAAAACAGTCATCAAATATAATATAGACTAGTCATAGCCCGTGCCCGCGGGCACGGTTCATTTAAGAATTCCCCCCGCGAAATTTTTGTTTCCAAAAAAATTATTACCACAGTCAAAATTGCGCGGAACAACCAATTAGCGTAAAAATATTTAGCGGTACGAGCGCCTTCGATATGAAACAACAAATTCGGCGTGGACGCCTTTGACGCGAAACAACAAAATCGGCGCAGGTGCCTTTTGCGCGAAACAACAAATTCGGCGCGGAACAACGAATTTGCGTAAAAAACTTTAGCCCGCGCCTTCGGCGTGGAACAACAAATTCAGCTCGAGCGCCTTCGGCACGAAACAACAAATTAGTGTTAAAAATTTAGCGGGCGCGAAGGTGCATTCGGCGCAAACAACATATTCGGCGTATAACAACAAATTCGACGTGGAGCAACAAATTAGTGTAAAAAAAATTTAGCAGGCTGCGTCTTCGACGTGGAAAATTATTCTCATTCGATCTGCAGAAATGGCCCCTCGTTGAAGGAGAGATAATTCGATCTGCAGCAACATTCGATCTGCAGCATTAAGTGCAAGTTAAAATTTTTTCCCAAATGTATTGTAATTTTAGCCTGTAAGGATCAATACACTAGAGGGGGGTGAATAGTGTATATTAAAAAAATGTCGCAAATAAAATGTTAGTAATATTTGCAAAGATGGCACAGAAATAAAAAGACAAGTACTGAAATTAAATCAAACGCAAACACAGAGATTTATCCTGGTTCGGATCCTTGTGATCCTACTCCAGTCCTCTACCCCGTAGAGATTTTCAATCCACTATAATCACTTGCCCCGCAAGCACGAACTTACAAAAATGACGACACTCCCCGTGTCCCAAACTTTGTACAATCTCTAACAGAGATTCAAACCTGTAAAATAATGAAATAGAAAAACACCTATAGCCTTGTTATAAATTTCAGAGAATGAATTCAAGGATGGTGTTTTAGAAGAAGAACTTCAAGATGTAAAAGATATGTAATGAAGAGCAACACTTGAAGTTCTCGGGTTCATAAAAGAAGAGAGAGATCAATCGATTTCTTCTTGCAATTATGAACACAAACAACTTTCCAAAATGATGTTGAAAAATCCAAGTTCTTCCGTTCTTAAATGAAGAAGGAAATCTAATGATTTCTTCTTACAAATAAGAAAAGAACAACTAATGGCCTAAAGATTTAGAAAAGAGAAGACTTGATTTCAACAATTTAAGAGAGTAAAGAAAAGGAAAGTGAGTGTAAGAAAAGAGAGGGTCTACCCCTTTATTTATAGTGTTTAGGGACGGTTGGGGACTGTAGTTAACGTTGGAAAACGGGCAGGAACCGTCCCTGAAAATTTGGGATCAAAACGGCTAGTTTTGAAATTGGTCGACCAAAAGGACAAATTGGTCGACCAAAATTTTGAGAGAGAATTTTGACCGTTGGAAGACATTTCTAGAATCTACACGGTCAGGGGAGTTTGTACATGCAATCCCATAACCAAATTCGAAGGTTTAAAATTGGTCGACCAAAATGGGGTTATTGGCTGCCAATTTTCAAAGTTGCGAATTTTCGAAATTGGGAAGTGTAGATCTCTGAGGAATGGAACCTAGATGACTAAGATATATTATCACAAGGCTTTGTGACTCTAATAAAGTAAATTGTACATTGATTACATAAAGCCGTAGATAGGACTGCATCTGCAACTGAATCTGAGAAGCTTCTTTGCAGGAGATCCTTATCAAGTGATTATATATCCAAGTTGTGGATTCTGTGCCTTTGTCTTTCCAGCTTCATGAATGATATATCTGATTGAGTATGCATGAAGATATCTCATTTGTGTGGAACTCAGCATTGATTTGTATCTGCATACATAGAGTTAGTAGCACTGAATGTGTTTGTCATATCAAAACCATATGGGAATAGAAATATGGAATTATGAAATTCCAACATTCTCCCCCCTTTTGATGATGACAAACATGAAACATATATATAGTTAAAAATTGAACATATCAGATATACTCCCCCTGAATATGTGGAGTTTGTGAATACTCCCCCTGAGTAGAAGAAATATATTCTCCCCCTTTGGAATCCTCAAAAAGAGGGAAATAAGAGTTAGCCCAAAAAAGAAGCTATAAATTAACAAATGATTGTCAGCTGGGTGAAGACATGTGTAGGCCGAATATGGAGGGTATAGGCCGAAAAATGAACAGCCCATTATAATAATTAAAAAAAATTGAAGCATATGTAGATGGTGATTAACAGAATCAGGAAATCAGGATAAGAAGTAGAATATATTCTCCCCCTGAGTATGGCACATTGCATGAGTTAAAGTAAAGATCGTGAGCGTAATGAAGCAAGCATGAAGTAACCAAGCATTAAAGATAGAATCATTTTGGATGCAAATAGCAACAGAGAGTACAGAATGTTACTATTTTAAAAACAATGTTTGCAGTCAACATTCAAAATGAAGCCCTGAGATTTAGTAAAATTTGTGAGTGGGTATCGGGTGGAGTATGTAGTGGCATTACAAGTTGAAAACCCCAGAATCTAATCTCCATTAATAAAACAGTGACATATATGCACGAAGAGAGATGAATTTCCGTAGAATTAACAACACCTATGCCTAGAAAGTAACAAATGCGTGTGATGGAAAAAAATGTTCATGCTTGCAAGGGTAGAGGTAGGCGGATCGAGCATGATTTGAATAAGGTAATCAACTTGGTAACCCAAAAGAACTGGAAAAACAAAATAAACATAATGGTCATCGGCGAATGCACATGTAGGGGCATAACAAAATGACAGGAATGGAGTATCCAAAATCAGTTGTCAAAAGAATTGTGATACACAGTATGGACAAAATGAAATTGCCTGGATGACTGAGAAGACCAAATGAAGGGAAGTAGGACATCATGCCTAGAGGGAATAAATACAGTAGCATGTGCAATTTAAAATAGCAACAGACAGAACTAATTTTAATCAGTGAGAAAAAAAAATGTTTGCAGACAATACTTATAATGAATCACCTTGATTTAGTAATAAAGTGGAGTTTGTAACAAAAGTAATAAGTTTTGGGAGTACAAATTTATAACCACAGAGTCTAACTGGCATCATATGGACAAGACAACACTAGTGAAGGACAAGACAACACTATGCGATTTGAATAAGACAAACATGGGGAAAAACAGGACGTGGCCTTTGAAAATGAAATGAGGGGATGCCTTGGAAAATGAAACGAGGGGATTGTTTCCTCATGAAGTGAGAGGATTTAAATAAAGAAAAAACAGTTGTGATAGAATTTTTGGTGGGAACGGATATTTTTGCAAACGGCAGGACATTTGCAAACGGATATATTTTTTCTTTGCAGTTGGGAAAACTAAAAAAAATACAAATTTGAAATATGAACGGATGGGTTCAGTTTGGGAACGAAAAAGTGGAGGGAACGGGTAACGAGAATAAGCGGGAAGACGAAGTAGTTATCAGAAAATAAAAAATATAAAAAATTCGACAATTGGCGACCAATATTGGTGAATTGGTCGACCAATTTCAAAAATACCCAGAAAAATTTGAAAAAAAATAATAAAAAATAAAAATAAGAATAAGAATGTGTCATAAGTCCGATTCACTAATAATCCCTAAATTCCTACGAAGCTTAATAAAAGTATCTTCTTTCAATGGTTTGGTTAAAATATCAGTTGTCTGATGTTCAGTAGCTATAAATTTAAGAACTATATCTCCTTTCTGAACATGATCATCTAGAAAATGATGACGTACATCAATATGTTTTGTACGAGAATGATGCACATGATTTTTAGAAAGATTAATAGCACTAGTATTATCACACATAATAGGGCAAGTAGAGCAATCAATACCATAGTCAGATATAGTTTGTTTCATCCATAAGATTTGAGCACATGCTAAACCGGCGGCAATATATTCTGCCTCGGTTGTAGATAATGAAACGGAGTTTGCTTTTTGCTAAACCAAGAAACTAAAGCATGACCTAAAAAGTTGCAACTACCACTGGTACTTTTACGATCTGATTTGCAACCAGCAAAGTCTGCATCACTATAGGATAATAAATCAAATGTGCTTGACTTGGGATAAAATAAACCAAAATCAGAAGTGTGCTTAACATATCTAATAATCCTTTTTACGGTAGTTAAGTGTGAAACTTTAGGATCTGCCTGAAAACGTGCACATAAACATACTGAAAATATAATGTCTGGTCTACTAGCAATTAAATAGAGTAGAGAGCCAATCATACCTCTGTAAAGACGTTGATCAACACTCTTACCATTTAAGTCTTTGTCGAGAGATGTAGATGTACTCATTGGAGTACATTTTTCTGCAGAACTTTCTAAACCAAAACGCTTGATGAGTTCTTTAGAGTACTTGCTTTGGTGAATGAAGATTCCCTCCTTCAATTATTTGATTTGAAGACCGAGGAAGTAATTGAGTTCACCCATGTGACTCATCTCAAATTCTTTCTGCATAATCTTAGAAAAATCTTGACAAAGAGATTCATTAGTAGAACCAAAAATTATATCATCAACGTATATTTGAATAATGATTATGTCAGATTTAATATTTTTTAATAAAAAGAGTGGAATCTATTTTACCAATATTATAACCAGAATTTAAAAGATAGCTTTTAAGTCTTTCATACCAAGCACGAGGTGCTTGTTTGAGACCATAAAGAGCTTTCTTTAATTTGAAAACATGATTTTCAAAATTTTCATGATGAAAACCAGGAGGTTGTTCAACATAAACTTCCTCCTTAAGAAATCCATTTAAAAAAGCACTTTTGACATCCATTTGAAATAATTTAAAATCTCTAAAACATGCAAATGATAATAACATGCGAATGGACTCAAGACGAGCAACTGGTGCATAGGTTTCATCATAATCAATACCTTCTTCTTGATTATAACCTTGTGCAACCAATCGTGCCTTGTTTCTAATTACCTGACCAGATTCATCCAATTTATTTTTGAATACCCACTTGGTACCAATAATTGAATGATCTGTTGGTCTGGGAACTAATTCCCAAACATCATTTCGTTGAAATTGATTGAGTTCTTCCTGCATAGCGATAATCCATGAACTGTCTTCACATGCATCTTTGATGTTCTTTGGTTCAATGGATGAAAGGAAAGTACAATGCGCCATTTGTTCAATTTGACGACGAGTTCTAACTCCATCTGTAATATCTCCAATGATTAATTCTGATGGATGATTTGGAACGTGTGCAAAAGCCTTGGGAAGATCTGTATTATCTGAAATAGACTCAACAGAATGATTAGTAGCATCAATTTCATCAAGTTTGATATTATCTAAAGAATTAGGTAAAGGTAATATATTTTCTTCATCATCAATAATGGGAGACTTAGATGAGGGATTCTCATCAAATGTGACATGTAGTGATTCTTCAACTGTTGAAGTTCTTTTGTTATATACTCTGTAGGCTTTGCTACGTGTTGAGTATCCAACAAAAATACCTTCATCAGATTTAGAATCAAATTTATCAAGTGCATCTTTAGTATTAAGAATAAAACATTTACATCCAAACACTTTAAAATATGATACACGTGGAATGCGATCAAAGAATAATTCAAAACAAGTTTTATTAAGTAATGGCCTTATGAGAATTTTATTCATAATGTAACATGCAGTTGCGACAGCTTCAGCCCAAAAATATTTCGGTAAATTACTATCACAAAGCATTGTTCTTGCACATTCTTGTAAAGTTCTATTTTTCATTTCAACTACTCCATTTTGAGGAGGAGCACGATGAAAAGAAAAATTGTGAGTAATGCCATTTTCATTACAAAACTTGGTAAACAATTCATTTTCAAATTCTCCTCCATGATCACTACGAATAGTGACAATGTTAGAGGATTTGATTTTTTTGTATCTTTTTACAAAATATTGCAAATTCTTCAAATGCATCATTCTTGTTTTGTAAGAATATAACCCAAGTATAACTTGAATAATCATCAACAATGACAAATGCATATCTACTTCTATTCAAAGAAGTTACTCTTGAAGGACCAAACAAATCTAAGTGTAAGAGTTCTAATGGTCTCTTTGTTGAGATAGCATCCTTTGATTTAAAAGAAGATTTGTGCATTTTTCCTTGTTGACAAGCATCACAAAAATGTTTGTGTTTGAAAGAAATATTTGGCATTCCATTTACTAATTTGTGTTTTGAAATTTGTGCTAAGTTTTTGAAATTAGTGTGTCCAAAACGTTTATGCCATAAAAGTGTATCATCAGATGTAATCATTAAATAATGATTATTTGTGGTAACAGACATGCATAAAATATAAATGTTATTTTTACGCTTACCACGAAACAAAACAGATGACATATTAGAATCATAAATAATGCAATCATTTTGTTCAAAAACTATTTTGTAATTTTTATCGCATAACTGACTAATGTAAAGTAAATTATGTTTCAAACCGTCAACCAGGTGAACATTCTCAATGATAGGCTGATTTGTACTGCCAACTGTTCCAGTGCCTATGATTTTTCCTTTCTTGTTGTCACCAAAGGTAACTGTGCCTCCATCTTTATATTTAATGTTTGAAAGCAAGTTGTTATTTCCTGTCATATGTTTTGAACATCCACTGTCCAAAATCCATCTTTCTTTCCTAGGTACCTGAAAGATAAACATTAAGCATTGGTACCCTTTGTTTTGAGGGTCCTTGGGATTAGATTTTAGGAAGCCAAACCCAAGTGGAATTTGGCTTTCTAATGTAATCACTAGAATAAACAATAGAATGCATAAAATGAGAAATATAAAAATTTCTATTTTCTAAGCATGTATTCTTAGGAACCCATACACTAATTGTAGTAGGTTTCCAAAGAGATGATTTTGAAATGTTATTAACATTTCTTTGTAAAGAAGAAGCAGGAATGTTTACTTTCTTTGTGTAAATAAATGCGTGATTCTTCTTTTGAGGTTTAACAAAAGTAGTTTTTCCACAAGAAGAAGAAATGCTATAAGACTTGGATGCATTCTTATGAGAATATCCCAGACCTTGTCTATGATTTGCTGGATATTGTATTTTTAGCAAATCATCGAGATTAGTCTTTCCTTTATTAAATTTATTAATATTGGAAGACATCTCGTCGTATTTCATCTTTAGTGATGAAACATGTTTATCCATTTCGGATATTTGTGTATGTAGTTCTAGATTCTTAGTTTTGAGAGTATCATTCTCTTTACTAAGATCTAAAGTTTGAGAAGATGTATTCTCAATATGTGTAGTGTTCTTAGAAGAAGATAATTCTTGATATTTCACAAGGAGATCGTTATTATTCTGTTTCAAAGATCTATGTTGACTATTTAAATTTTTGAAACGAGAATAGAGATCTTTCAATGCATCTAATAACTCTTCATTACTAAAGGTACTTACCTCATCTTCATTATCTTGTGCCATAAAGCACATGTTGGCACTTTCATTTAGATCATCATCTTCATCATTTGAAGAATCATCCCATGTTGCTGCAAATGCCTTTTTCATTTTGTCAAACTTCCTTTCTCTTCTGGATTGATCGTTGTTGTTGGAAGTTTTGAAGTTTGCTTTGAGAAGTGGACAATCTTACTTCATATGTCCTGGCCTGTTACAATTGAAGCAAAGTGAAGAATCGGTATTTTTAGATTTATTATTATACTTACCTTTTTGAAAGAACTTTCTGAAGTTTTTGGCAAAGAATGCCATGTCATCATCTGAATCTTCATTATCTGATGTTGCGTTGAAGGCGAGTACTTTCTTCTTCTGATCTGATTCTTCTTTCGCATCTTGCAATGTAACTTCATGGGCCATTAAGTTACCAATTAGATTTTCCATGGATAATGTGGAAAGATCATTGGCTTCCTCAATAGCAGTGATCTTTGGACGCCATTCTGGGGAGAGTACCTTAAGAATCTTGCGTACCTGATCAAGAGAAGAGTGAACTTTTCCAAGAGCATTAAGAGAATTAATAATGTTAGTGAACCTGGTGTTCATTTCTCCAATCGTCTCTTTGTCTTGCATCTTGAACAACTCATACTTATGAACCAAAGAGGCAATTTTGGTTTCCTTCACTTTATTGGTTCCTTCATGAGTTACCTCGAGTATGTGCCAAATCTCCTTTGCACTTTTGGCCTGGGATACTCGATTAAACTCATGTTTATCCATGGCACAAAATAAAGCATTCATGGCCTTTGAGTTGTTTGTCTTTGCAGCTTTGTCGTTGGCGGTCCAATCAGCAACAGGTGTTTCTGGCTTAGTGTATCCTGTCTCTACGATGTCCCAAATCTCATAATGCATACTTTGGAGATGAATCTCCATTCGTATTTTCCAATATGAGTAATTAGAACCATCAAATAGAGGAGGACGAACTTGAGAGTGCCCTTCAGGATGCTGATTGTAGTTGTGTGGAACTGCGTTCATGTTTGAGAAACTTGCTGCCATCTTAACCTTGCTCTGATACCAAATGTAATTTTAGCCTGTAAGGATCAATACACTAGAGGGGGGGTGAATAGTGTATATTAAAAAAATGTCGCAAATAAAATGTTAGTAATATTTGCAAAGATGGCACAGAAATAAAAAGACAAGTACTGAAATTAAATCAAACGCAAACACAGAGATTTATCCTGGTTCGGATCCTTGTGATCCTACTCCAGTCCTCTACCCCGTAGAGATTTTCAATCCACTATAATCACTTGCCCCGCAAGCACGAACTTACAAAAATGGCGACACTCACCGTGTCCCAAACTTTGTACAATCTCTAACAGAGATTCAAACCTGTAAAATAATGAAATAGAAAAACACCTATAGCCTTGTTATAAATTTCAGAGAATGAATCCAAGGATGGTGTTTTAGAAGAAGAACTTCAAGATGTAAAAGATATGTAATGAAGAGCAACACTTGAAGTTCTCGGGTTCATAAAAGAAGAGAGAGATCAATCGATTTCTTCTTGCAATTATGAACACAAACAACTTTCCAAAATGATGTTGAAAAATCCAAGTTCTTCCGTTCTTAAATGAAGAAGGAAATCTAATGATTTCTTCTTACAAATAAGAAAAGAACAACTAATGGCCTAAAGCTTTAGAAAAGAGAAGACTTGATTTCAACAATTTAAGGGAGTAAAGAAAAGGAAAGTGAGTGTAAGAAAAGAGAGGGTCTACCCCTTTATTTATAGTGTTTAGGGACGGTTGGGGACTGTAGTTAACGTTGGAAAACGGGCAGGAATTGTCCCTGAAAATTTGGGATCAAAACGGCTAGTTTTGAAATTGGTCGACCAAAAGGACAAATTGGTCGACCAAAATTTTGAGAGAGAATTTTGACCGTTGGAAGACATTTCTAGAATCTACACGGTCAGGGGAGTTTGCACATGCAATCCCATAACCAAATTCGAAGGTTTAAAATTGGTCGACCAAAATGGGGTTATTGGCTGCCAATTTTCAAAGTTGCGAATTTTCGAAATTGGGAAGTGTAGATCTCTGAGGAATGGAACCTAGATGACTAAGATATATTATCACAAGGCTTTGTGACTCTAATAAAGTAAATTGTACATTGATTACATAAAACCGTAGATAGGACTGCATCTGCAACTGAATCTGAGAAGCTTCTTTGCAGGAGATCCTTATCAAGTGATTATATATCCAAGTCGTGGATTATGTGCCTTTGTCTTTCCAGCTTCATGAATGATATATCTGATTGAGTATGCATGAAGATAGCTCATTTGTGTGGAACTCAGCATTGATTTGTATCTGCATACATAGAGTTAGTAGCACTGAATGTGTTTGTCATATCAAAACCATATGGGAATAGAAATATGGAATTATGAAATTCCAACATGTATTAATTGCGTACACTCTACTATTCCCCAGAAACATTTATTTCCCAAAAAGTTTCATTTCCCCAGAAACTTTCCTTTCCCTAGAAATGTTTTTCCCTCCAAAACTTTCCATAAAATATCATCTTAACCATTCATTCTTCAAGATTAAATCCAAGCCGTATTTCTATCAACATGTTTGTCCTAGTTAACTTGTCCTAGTCAGCCCTAGGATTCATAAACAGTTGTCAAATGTAATATAGATATCAACCTGTTTGTCCTAGTCAACTTGTCCTAATCAGCCCTAGGATTCAAAAAGAGTTGTCAAATGTTTGATATCAACCTGTTTGTCTTAGTCAACTTGTCCTAATCAGACATAGGATTCAAACACAGTTGTCAAATGTAATATAGATACAGTTGCAAAAGCTATAAGTGTAATGCCCTACAAGCTACTACACAAGTACTAGAGGGGGGTGAATAGTACTTTAAAAATAACAAGGAGTATAATTCCAAATTATAGTGCAAACGACTACCAAAACAATTTGCGGAAGCTTAAATTGAATGACAACAACAAATTTAACAATGCTAACAAAAGATGTTAATGGGTTCGGATCCACCCAAGTCTCCCCGACTTGTTCCCGGTGATCCCAACCACCCGGATCCCCTCCGGATACTTATGTTAGAAACCCTAACCCAAGATTTCCACTATGATATCTTGTGAAAAACCGTCACAAGATCAAATCATACATGCAATGGCAATAGTGAATCCCACAACTCGGGATCACAACCTTCTCTCACAACCGAGAGAATCAACAAGCAATATAAATGAGTTTATATTGAAATAAACAATCTTACCACAAAATCCTATACCTTGAGTTTTTCTTACCAAATAGGTGAAATGAAGGATTTGAGGAAGATGAAGTCACCAAGACCTAGCACCAAGGAAATGACCAGCAATGGGTGCCTAGGAGTGATTTGGAGACTTGAATCAAGCAATAGCTTGAAGAGCTCACCAAGAACAAGCTTCTCTCAATATGGATTCTAGATCTAGAATGTGAGAGAATGGGTTTCTTGTGAGGAAGAGAGCTTTAGAAATGAGTGAGAATGACTATATCTTTCTATCTCAATGAATCTCTTAATGGCAGCTCTAACCTAGAGAGAAATGACCTAGGCTCGTATTTATAGGGTCCCATAAAAACAAGTTAGGTCAATTTCCAACTGATAGAAATCTGAGGCAACTAGTCGGTCAAAGAACAACCACTGACCGACTAGTTCATCAACTAGTCGGTCAGTCAAACAACATGGACCGACTAAGTGAGGAACTGAGAAGAGATAGAAATTCAGACCTAGAAATCTAGTCGGTCCAAGAAGACATTCTGACCGACTAGTTTCACAACTAGTCGGTCAGTCAGTGAACGTAGACCGACTAAGAGGCAAAATGAGATAGTCTGAATACAAATTGACTTAGTCGGTCCAAGAACAAAAGTTGACCGACTAGATTGTCAACTAGTCAGTCACCAAACCTTCTTAGACCGACTAACGATAAACAGTAGCTTAGGAGAAATTTAGCATGTACAGTAAATCACAACTAGTCAGTCAAAGAAGCATCACTGACCGACTAGTTCACAAACTAGTCGGTCGGTGAGTCAACGTTGACCGACTAACTGTAAACAGTAAGGTGCAAGAAATTAAGGAAGCAAACTAGTCGGTCCAAGAAGCTTTGCTGACCGACTAGATCACCATCTAGTCGGTCAGTACTTCTTCTTGTACCAACTAACATGCACAAACAAGTCCGAATCGAAGCGTGACGCTTTGAGGAAGTTAGAATGAACTTGTACTAAGATCCTAGAGCTACGATATGATCGTTATGAAGATAGAATCGTAAGATATACTCAAGGCTTAACATTCTATAGATCGAAGCTAAAAGACTATAAATAAAACCTTAATGAACGGTCTTCGAAAGCTTCGATTAATTCTTCATGACTTCCAAAACGGTCCAAGATCTTCAACGAAGCTTTAGGCAATGAATACGTGCTTGGAGAAGTCTTGAGATGTCGCTTTGAATGTTCTCGTGATTTTTGCGACGATCTCCAATACTGCGCTCACAAATTGTTAGTTCATGAATTATTTGTGTTTGCTCATCATCCAAAACCAAATCCGGGGAGTCCAATATTCAACATTCTCCCCCTTTTTGGTGATGACAAACCAACAAAAATAATAATCAAAAATAATGATTCAAATGAAAAATACTTACTCCCCCTGCATTGATGACACGTTAATTTCAAAATGAATATATATGAATTGCATCAATCAGACGAGTAAGATAAATAAAGAGAATCGATTTTTGAAATATCGGATTTTGAAAATCCTTATATATATATCTTAACTCCCCCTGAATCTAACATATCAAACTAGATTCTTGGAAATTGAGTTAAATTTTCATTTGCCCTATTTATTATCATTATCTCTCCCCCTTTGGCATTATCCCAAAAATGGGGGGCATACAACGACAACAACAAGGGAATGGAAAATCCAACATCGGGAGTCGTAGACAATGACGATGGACCTAATTGACACCAAGGGAAGAGTGTTGAAATCAAATCAAGGTGTGTCAAATTGTCCATTATCAAAAAGAGATAATTAAAATCATCAAAAATACCAAATTTTTATTCATTTCTTGAATAAAGAAACATACTCTTCAATATTCAATATTCTTGGTTAAATTGGTGCATGGAAAACAATTCTATACAATTATAGAATTTCAATATATTTAACCAAGTTTTTCAATCGTCGAGCGACGATTTCACATATCATGGACATTGAATGAGAATTAAAATGTGCACGACGAAATAATACAAAGAGAAGATCGATGTATATATATATATATATAAACATCATGAGTACATCCAAAAAGATATCGACTACATCAAATGCAACATACCCATCAAAAAGGAAATACATCATACTTCATCGATACAACATCATCATCAGAACACCATCATCAACATCCAACAACAAAAAAATACAACACATACACCGACATCCAACATATCAAAATACAACAAATCAACACCCAAACTCCATCCCATCCTAACCCAAAACACTCTCAAACAGGTATATTATCCAAAGAGCAGTGGAGAGTCCTCGAAACTGACGATCACGAGGGAGTGGCTGGATCTACAGTCTCCGTGGGTCCAGTCGACGGAGTGGACTCAGGCTCTGCAGGGAGGAGAGGTGTGTCAACAGACGGGATCGTCGGGGCAGGTGTGGAGACATCGACGGCAGGCTCAACGGTTGGGGTCTCAACAGGAGTATCAGCAGGAAAGATAGGAGCAGGCACGTCAGCAGGAGCAGCAGCAGCCTCAGTAGTCTGAACTACTGGTGCAGAAGTCTCTGGAGCACCGGAAGTGGTGCCAACTCCAGGAGCAGATGTGGTAGCAGCAGCAGCAGTAGTGGCCTCATCGCCACGAGCCAAGGAAGTGACAAGATCGTTAATATCCTCATCGTCCATCTCCTCGGCCTCAGAAACGGAAGGAGGAAGCTCAATGCCCATCATATGAGCCATACGGCAGACGACCTCCTCGGTACGAGCCAAACGTGACTCGTGCCGATGAAGAAGGCGTACGACATCATCTAATGTGGCAGAAGGAGTGGGGGCTACAGCAACTGAGGGAGTGGCCTGGGAAGCAGATGTGTTCGACCTCTGCATGTGACGAAGCGCCACAAGAGATTTCTTAACGGCCGTCGCGTTCAGAGGAGGACCCAAGGGACGCTCATCATCAGGAGGGAGGGGAACACCGAAACGACGAAATACCAAGGTCAACAGACATGGATATGGGATATGCGCAGATTTATTGGTCTTGCGAATACACTCGAAAGAGTCCATCTTATCGAGTATAATGCGAGCCCAATTAATCTCGCTACCCATAAACAGAGCGTAGATCAGTTTCAAAAACGGCTGAGATGGAAGAGATGAAGATCCATACTTGGGAAGAAGGCATGATTTCAGGATCAGGTTAATCACCCAAGCATTCGGCTTGAATGATTTCGAAGGTACTCCTATGAAAGCTGGGGGAATAACCTGAAAGATTTTTCCTAGGGTCCGCTGATCTAAGGAGGAGATATCGTCAACTGAGATGTCAGAAGGGAGGAGGCCACACGACGAGCAACCTATCAGCTCCCCCAAGATTTCTGCCGTGAGGACTATAGGAGTCCCCAAAACAGAAGTCTCGATGGAGTGAGACTCGTCGTACTGGCCCCGAACACGATTGGCATAGAATAATTTGACCAGGCGAGGATATGGTCTAGGGTTCGCCTTAGCGTCAAATCGAAGGTAGTCCAAGAGGCCACTATAGGAGAGAAGATCAGCAAGGCCAAGGAAATCAGAAAACTGAACGTAATGCTCTAACAGCAGTGGGCAGTGCTCTATACGGTTGTACGCTGCGAGACATTGAGGGTCATCGCGGCACAACGATATGTCTACAAAGGAGCTTTACCCTTAGCCTTACGGGACTTCGGAGGAGGAGGAGGAGGAGGTGGTGGTGGTGGAGTGGGTGCCTTCTCGGGATGTTCAGGGGTGTATTCCTCATCGGTATTATCCTCGGAATCACTACCTGAACTCTCACCGGGAGGAGTAGGTGCGCGAAACTTTTTAGGCTTAGGCGTGGGCTTGGACGATTGGCCGGTAGGTTTAGGCTTAGATGTCCTCTTCCTCTTCAACGGAGTTGAAGACGAAGAGGGGGGACGTGTGGTCTTAGCCCTACGTTTGGGAGGGGTCGAAGCGGTAGCACCCTCTACGGTCATAGGGGATGCCCCGGAAGATGAAATCGGGATCCTCGTTCGTGCCATGATCTCGGCACAACGAGTACAATCAAACTATGAAGATAAGATCAAACACCCTAGCTCAAACACTAGATCCTAACACACACGCCCTAAGAATGACAAAATCCGAAACCCTAGTTCACCTAGAAAGTGAAAACACGATAGAGATCAAACCCTAGGAATGGAAAACGAGATCTAGGAGGGGGGTTATACCTAGGAGAGAGGGTCGACGGCGACGGACGGCGTAGATGGCCGGGAAGATGGCCGGAGTCGACGGGAATACGAAGGGGTTCGATCGGGGTTTTGGGGTTTTTCGGGCTGGAGTTGAGAAGAAGACGGACTAAAATGAAGAGTAGCCTGTTAGAATAGGATTAAGTCGGTCGGGAATGCGAAAAGACACGTTGGCCCTAACACACTTAGTCGGTCACAGTTCAAGCACTGACCGACTAGATTACGATCTAGTCGGTCGGTCAAAGAGCTTGAACCGACTAAGTCGAAACAGAGGCAAACAGAAATTTCTAGGGCTAGAGTTAGTCGGTCACAGTATATTCACTGACCGACTAGTTTTCAATCTAGTCGGTCGGTAAGTGTACTGTGACCGACTAAAGAAAGAAAATACCAAAAGATAGATTAAAGCTTGATCTAGTCGGTCTGAGTTCACTAGCTGACTGACTAGATGAGCATCTAGTCGGTTGGCTAATGAACTGAAACCGACTAGAAGAGTCCAAAAATTGATAAATGAGTTCTCTTCAAAAATCACGTGGATGAAACATCTTAACCCTCTCATTAGTCATCTAAATTACCCCATAAAACGTCGAAATCTTAAATACGACATTCAAATACGAATTCGAGCACAAATTCAAACATATCACATAGAATCCCCAAAAATTCAATAAATCTAGCATGAACGAAATATCGCGAAATACAATAGCATGCAAGATACTTGAATGAAACATGAATCCTATATCTCGGATTCACCCATAATCCCTAATTCTCGACGCAACCGCACAAAGGAGTCCTCCTTTAGGGGTTTCGTGAAAATATCGGCGATTTGCTTTTGGGTTTCAACGTACACTAAAATGATGTCCTTTTTAGCAACATGATCATCTAAAAAGTGGTGACGGACATCTATGTGTTTAGATCGGGAATGGTGCACCGGATTCTTTGAAAGACAAATAGCACTTTGGTTATCCACCATGATAGGGCTAGTATCACAATGAATACCAAAATCCTTCAGTGTGTGTCTCATCCAAAGAACCTGGGCACAAGCGGCACCTGCGGCAATATATTCCGCCTCGGTGGTTGAAAGTGATACGGAATTTTGCTTCTTGGAAAACCAAGAGACACGAGAATTTCCTAGAAAATGGCAAGTGCCACTAGTACTTTTCCTGTCAGATTTGCATCCCGCATAATCAGCGTCACTATATGAGACTAACGCATATGTGCTAGATTTCGGATAAAGTAATCCAAAATCTAAAGTGTAACTTAGATAGCGAAAAATACGTTTAACCGCTACTAAGTGAGACTCCTTAGGTTGAGACTGATAACGAGCACATATGCATACGGCAAACATAATATCGGGCCTACTTGCGGTAAGATAAAGTAAACTACCTATCATACCTCGATATAGACGAATGTCTACATCCTTACCGCCCGTATCCTTGTCAAGATGCGTAGTCGTGCTCATTGGAGTCTTTTTCCCGGAAGCACTCTCCATTCCAAATCGCTTAAGCAACTCCACCGTATACTTCGTTTGGTGGATGAAGATTGCATCGTTCAATTGGCGAATTTGGAGACCTAAGAAATATTTGAGTTCGCCCATGTGGCTCATCTCAAATTGTTCCTTCATAACATTAAAAAACTCTTCGCAAAGAGTGAAGTTAGTAGCACCGAAAATGATATCATCAACATAAATTTGAACTAATAAAATATCATTATTTGCATGCTTAACAAAAAGTGTAGAATCGGCTTCGCCCATTTTAAAATTCAAATCCAAAAGAAAATTCTTTAGGCGATCATACCAAGCTCGAGGAGCTTGTCTCAAACCATAAAGAGCTTTCTTTAGTTTAAAAACATGATTTGGAAATTTTTCATTTATGAAGCCCGGAGGTTGAGAAACGTAAACTTCCTCAACAACATCTCCGTTTAAAAATGCACTTTTAACATCCATTTGAAATAACTTAAAATTTTTATGGCATGCATAAGACAATAATAGTCTAATTGATTCTAATCTAGCTACCGGAGCGAAGGATTCTTCGAAATCGATACCTTCCTCTTGGCGATAGCCTTGAGCAACTAACCGAGCTTTGTTCCGGACGACGACTTGGTTTTCGTCGGTTTTGTTCTTGAAGATCCACTTTGTCCCTATGACGGTGTGGTTCTTTGATGGCAAAGGAACAAGCTCCCATACCTCATTCCTCTCGAATTGAATGAGTTCCTCCTCATGGCAAGGATCCAAGCACTATCTTCGCATGCTTCAACTATATTCTTTGGCTCTATCGATGAGGCAAAGGCACAATTGGCGAAGTGGTGGACTTGAGATCTCGTCTTGACACTATCATGAATATTGCCAATGACTTGCTCATGGGGATGGTCGCGAATGGTATGAAGCCGCTTGGGAATACCTTGATCACTAGGAACATTCTCAACAACTTCATTAGTCGGGTTAGTATCAATAGAGTCAATTGAATCAATAGACTTAGAATTTTCAAACGAATCACATAAAACATCCATAGAGTCATCATCATTTGAAATTCTAGGAGTAGTAAAATTCTCATTAAAAGAGACATGAAGTGATTCCTCGATCGTAGAGGATCTTTTGTTGTATATCCGGTAGGCTTTGCTACGTGAGGAATACCCAACAAATATCCCCTCATCCGATCTCGGATCAAACTTGTCCAAATTATCATATGTGTTTTTAATAAAACATTTTGCCCCGAAAACACGAAAATGTTTAACTTGAGGCAATCTACCAAACAACAATTCATAGCAAGTTTGTTTGGTGCCGGGCCTCAAAAGTATTCTATTAAACACATAACAAGCGGTGTGTACCGCTTCCGCCCAAAATTGATAACCAAGTTGACTATCTTCGAGCATAGTACGAGCACACTCCACAAGCGTTCTATTCTTCCTCTCAACAACACCATTTTGAGGAGGTGCGCGAGGGAAAGAAAACGTGTGAGTAATTCCAAGATCATCACAAAAATTTGAGATAGACTCATTCTCAAATTCACCCCCTTGATCACTACGAATAGTGACAATGGTGGTTCCGATGAGATTTTGTACTTTCTTCACAAATATTGTGAAGTTTTCAAAAGCTTCATTTTTATTACATAAGAAAAATACACATGTAAATCTTGAATAATCATCAACGATGACTAGTCCATATCTTGTATTTCCTAAGGAAGCAACTCTAGTTGGCCCAAATAAATCTAGATGTAATAGCTCTAGTGGCCGTTTCGTAGAAATGCTTTTCTTAGGTTTAAATGAAGATTTAGGAAGCTTGCCACGTTGACAAGAATCACAAAAACTTTTCTTTTCAAAAACGAGCTTCGGAAAACCTTTAATGGAATTTAATTTTGAAAGCTTATAAAGTGTTCCAAAGTTCACATGTCCAAAGCGTCGATGCCATAAGTGTTGTTCACTTGTGTTGGCAACGAGACATTGTTCATATGACTTAGGAAGATCCAAAATATAAATATCTTTATGGCGTGTGCCGGAAAATAATAATTTATTATTATCATTTGAAATATGACACAATCCTTTCGCAAAGCTAACTTTGTAACCTTTGTCACAAAGTTGGCTTATTGAAATAAGATTATGATTTAAACCATCAACTAGATAAACATCACTAATTAAGGGTTTAGATGGGTTACCCACTTTACCAACACCGACGATGGTTCCGCTCTCATTGCCTCCAAATACGACGCGGTTTCCATTTGCAATGGGAACTACTCCGGAGAGCAATTGAGCGTCACCCGTCATGTGTTTTGAACACCCGCTATCGAGTATCCAATTCCCTTTGGAGCTAAATTTAAATTTGTTGCTCCTTTTCTTTTTCTTTTCCTTGAGTACCTAAAGATAGAAACTTTCATATCATGGTACCCAAGGTCATTGGGTCCTCAAAGGTTAGACCTTTGGAAGCCAAGTCCAATTGGACTTAGACTTCCCCACATAATTTCTACTATGTACAACATCCGAAAAATAAGCATTCATATACACTTGTTTTTCATCCATGCTTGTGTCCTTTGGGCTCTAAATAGTGAAAATTTTGGGAGCCATCATCCTATTGGGTGCATGCATGCGACGTTGATTTCTACGTGATGCATGTTGTGGATAGGCATACGGAACATGATGGAATGGTGCACGACGAGAATTATTCATATGATGAGGTGAGTGAACATATGCATGTGTGGGAACACGTGCGTGAGGGTGTCTCACATGGTGTGCACGTGCCCGTGAACGTGTAGCATAGAAATCATCATATGTGTGAGACGGTGGAGTAGGACGTGTGTTCCTACGTGGCATGGTATTGGTGTACATATAAGCATGCCCCTTCTTTGGAGGTCCACCCAAAGTGGGTTTCTTTCCAAAAGAGGGTGTGGACGAGGTGGAAGCACCATTGGTAGATGAACTACCAATAGAGTGTTCGCTACCACTCGTAGAGTCACCGGAAGTTGGCCTAACAAAAGTAGTGGCCGCTTTGGATGGACATCCCATCGTATACCCCAAACCAATGTGGTGATTGGCCGGAAGTAAGTCACTTAGGATTTTATCCAAATGGTCCTTACCCTTATTGAATTTATTAATTCGGCCTAATGTGTTCTTGTATTTCTCTTTGAGAGAACGCATAGAAGTATCCAAGTTGGATACTTGCGATGTGAGCACATAAACACGAGATTTGAGATTCTCGTTCTCAATACTCAAAGTCGAGTTTTGAGAAGTTAAATCCGCTATCCTATGTTCTTCCGGATCATCAATGCTAACATGTTCAAGTTTAGATTTGAGATTAACAATCTCATTTCTTAACTCTTCAACAACGGTGTCGTTGTTGGTGATGATAGTCTTAGGCGAGGTTTGAATGCTAGCTAGGTCATCTTTTACTTTAGTATATCTATTTACTAATTTAGTGTATTTAGACCATAAATGAGAGTTAGCATCCCTAAGATCATCCATAGTTACCTCATCGCCTTCGTCGTCGCTATCATCGGAGGAGGAAGATCCTTGATCATGCTCCTCTCTTGCCATGAAGCACATGTGCGCTTGCTCCAATTTCTCATCGTCTGACTCTCCGCTTGAGGAATCCTCGGAGTCGGTGAATGTTGCTCCGACAAGTCCCTTTTTGTACCCCTTTTTGTACTTCTTCGACTTGTCAAACTTCGGCGCCTTCCACTTCTCCTTTTGCTTGTTTTGAGGACAATCCGCTTTGATGTGTCCTGGCTTATTGCATTTAAAGCACAAAGGTGGAGAGGCGTTAGTAGAAGTAAATTTAGATTTTTGTTTGAAGTTACCCTTTCGGAAGAAGTGATTGAACTTCTTTGCCATGAGTGCAATGGATTCCATGTCCATTTCTTCTTCCGAGTCCTCATCATCGGTAGAGGTGGATGAAGCCGCCTTGAATGCAATTGCCTTTTTCTTAGGCACATCTTGGTTCAAATAGGACTTCATCTTTTCTTGTAACTTCACCTTGCTATCTTTGTGTACCTCGTATGACATCAAAGTACCCATCAATTGAACTACGGTATACTTATTCATGTCATTACCTTCCTCGATGGCGAAGGTACATTTCTCCCAAGAAGAAGGAAGTCCTTCGATAAGCTTTGAGCACTTCTCCTTTTGGGTGTAGGATTTACCGAGGGCCTCTAACTCGTTTATTATGTCAACGAAGCGAGAGTAATATTCCTTCATCTTCTCGCCCTGTTGCATATGAAACATTTCGTAATCTTTGTTTACGACTACGAGTTTAGAGTCTCTTACCCTACTCGTCCCTTCATGAAGAATGAGGAGGGATTTCCAAATTTGATATGCACTCTTATATGTGCATATCTTATTGAAGTCCTCGGGCTCCAATGCGCATTGCAAGGCGTTCATTGCCTTGGCATTGCTTACCTCCGCGGCGATCTCCGCGGTAGTCCATTTCTCAAAGTCTTCTTCTTCGGGCTCGATGTATTCCTACATTGTGGTCCTCCATAGAGATGCACTCCGGAGGAAGGTTTCCATCCGGCATTTCCAGTACCCGTAGTTGGTACCGTTGAAGAACGGAGGCCTCGTAGAGGAATGTCCTTCCATCACCGAAGATGCTCCTTCACAGTTCCTGAAGGTGTCATAGTTGGAAGGTGGACGCACGGTCTTGTTGTCGTTGGCAGACATAGCTAAGTATCTGGCTCTGATACCAAATGTAATGCCCTACAAGCTACTGCACAAGTACTAGAGGGGGGGTGAATAGTACTTTAAAAATAACAAGGAGTATAATTCCAAATTATAGTGCAAACGACTACCAAAACAATTTGCGGAAGCTTAAATTGAATGACAACAACAAATTTAACAATGCTAACAAAAGATGTTAATGGGTTCGGATCCACCCAAGTCTCCCCGACTTGTTCCCGGTGATCCTACGTCCCAACCACCCGGATCCCCTCCGGATCCCCTCCGGATACTTAGGTTAGAAACCCTAACCCAAGATTTCCACTATGATATCTTGTGAAAAACCTTCACAAGATCAAATCATACATGCAATGGCAATAGTGAATCCCACAACCTGGGATCACAACCTTCTCTCACAACCGAGAGAATCAACAAGCAATATAAATGAGTTTATATTGAAATAAACAATCTTACCACAAAATCCTATACCTTGAGTTTTTCTTACCAAATAGGTGAAAGGAAGGATTTGAGGAAGATGAAGTCACCAAGACCTAGCACCAAGGAAATGACCAGCAATGGGTGCCTAGGAGTGATTTGGAGACTTGAATCAAGCAATAGCTTGAAGAGCTCACCAAGAACAAGCTTCTCTCAATATGGATTCTAGATCTAGAATGTGAGAGAATGGGTTTCTTGTGAGGAAGAGAGCTTTAGAAATGAGTGAGAATGGCTATCTCTTTCTATCTCAATGAATCTCTTAATGGCAGCTCTAACCTAGAGAGAAATGACCTAGGTTCGTATTTATAGGGTCCCATAAAAACAAGTTAGGTCAATTTCCAACGGATAGAAATCTGAGGCAACTAGTCGGTCAAAGAACAACCACTGACCGACTAGTTCATCAACTAGTCGGTCAGTCAAACAACATGGACCGACTAAGTGAGGAACTGAGAAGAGATAGAAATTCAGACCTAGAAATCTAGTCAGTCCAAGAAGACATTCTGACCGACTAGTTTCACAACTAGTCGGTCAGTCAGTGAACGTAGACCTACTAAGAGGGAAAATGAGATAGTCTGAATACAAATTGACTTAGTCGGTCCAAGAACAAAAGTTGACCGACTAGATTGTCAACTAGTCGGTCACCAAACCTTCTTAGACCGACTAACGATAAACAGTAGCTTAGGAGAAATTTAGCATGTACAGTAAATCACAACTAGTCGGTCAAAGAAGCATCACTGACCGACTAGTTCACAAACTAGTCGGTCGGTGAGTCAACGTAGACCGACTAACTGTAAACAGTAAGGTGCAAGAAATTAAGGAAGCAAACTAGTCGGTCCAAGAAGCTTTGCTGACCGACTAGATCACCATCTAGTCGGTCAGTACTTCTTCTTGTACCAACTAACATGCACAAACAAGTCCGAATCGAAGCGTGACGCTTCGAGGAAGTTAGAATGAACTTGTACTAAGATCCTAGAGCTACGATATGAGCGTTATGAAGATAGAATCGTAAGATATACTCAAGGCTTAACATTCTATAGATCGAAGCTAAAAGACTATAAATAAAACCTTAATGAACGGTCTTCGAAAGCTTCTATTAATTCTTCATGACTTCCAAAACGGTCCAAGAGCTTCAACGAAGCTTTAGGCAATGAATACGTGCTTTGAGAAGTCTTGAGATGTCGCTTTGAATGTTCTCGTGATTTTTGCGACGATCTCCAATACTGCGCTCACAAATTGTTAGTTCATGAATTATTTGTGTTTGCTCATCATCCAAAACCAAATCCGGGGAGTCCAATATTCAACAATAAGTTTTGTTTTGGGTAAATTATAAAAATTTCTTTAGAACTTTAGCTCATTTTGGAAAATTCCGTTCTAAACTTTGAAACCCTCAACATTTGATCTTTGAAAGAAACCTCCAATACGGAGTGAGATTTTCTGGGGAAAATAATCAAAATACCTCTACTTCCTTCTTCTTCTTCTTCTCTTCCTTTAAAATGAACCCATGAATTAAATTCAAGGCAGCACCCAAGAAAAAGTAAAGCAAAAATAAAAATAAAAATAAAACAAAGTTCTTGAAACACGCAAGATTTTTTGGGATATTTTTCGTTGATTTTTAAGTAATGTTTTGGTTGTTTTTTTAGTGAACCCACTCCCATCTTTTTCCATTTTTCCCCACTAATGAGCACATCCAATAACTTTTTAGGAGCAATTACTTTTTTATAAAAATAGAAGCCACTCATAAAGCTGCAAAATATTTTAGTGATTTTTTTGTGATTTTTGTTGATTTATACGTTGATTGTTTGCCAAAAATGGACGCTCAAATTTTTTTAGATTTTTGATGATGAATGGTTTTACGACCTAAATACAGTTCGAATACAGCGATTTGTATAGAACGATGTAGCTCATAATCTCGAAGAAAGTCCGAGGCTCGAATTTAGAAGAGGGCGCCATGGGATAGATCGGGTCTTAAAGTATGATCGGGCTCAAAAAGATCATCAATTACAAATCTGATCAATGTTACGAACAAGGCTTTAGTCTGGCGAGTTATGAAGGCGACCGTTACATCATTTAACGAGCGTGACCTTCAGGATTCTCAGCATTAATCAGGGAAAAACCATTACACCGCGTGATACACGCAACCCTTCGATCACCGAATAAAAGACTGCATTTAATGACCCCTGCCCTTAAAGACTGTTACATGCTATCTCTTGGTCTTCTACATGATGACAACTGTTCGGAAGACGAAGAGGTATCATCAATCACTCCATAATCATTCAACTCCTATAAAAGTGGGCATTCTCCAATAGAAAAACGGTTCGAAACAATTTTATCCAAAAGGACATGTATTCTTACATATGCTTGTGCTTTTCACATTTTAAAATATAGATCGACATAGTCAAATCGGATCACATATAGTTCTCTTTTGACTATACGAGTTCTCTTTGAGCCCAATACTAATTTAAGCTTCGGAGGGGTTTCGTGTCGGACCCAAGCCCGACTCCCCTTTGACAAGTTCTCTGTGCTGTGGATACTTCGGCGGTTTGCAGTAATGATCGTCTCCACTCTCCCACCTTCGTCCGTTGCCATCGACTACTCAGTTCGTTGCCATCATCGTCGTCTAATTACTGTAACATTAGTTCTTCTATTACAAATTTATTGTTCGGTGGATTTTCCCACTAAAAATTGGTGCCATTTGTGGGAAACGAGGTTACACCTATGGCGTCATCCATACCGCTTCGTCGATTCGCGGGGGGCAAGGGGATCGCGATTACACCACAAACCGCTCAATAGACCAAAAGGCAAATAACCGTTCTGCCCGATGTCACTACGATGCAATCACATGAGTCGTCATATCGAGAAGAGACTGGGCATCAAGGGTCACTGGTGGTGTAACAAATGGTACAAATGGAGTGATTTGAAACCCTGGCCCAATAAGTTCATACGGGCTTCCAAACGATCAACAACATTATGGAGCTACTAACAGGCTCCCGATCTCCACTGATCGCGGGCACATCCGTTGTTCGAAATAGGGCGCGCAACTTGAATCCGCAATTTCAAGTAGAGGCATCGACTATACAACTTAATGCCCGATCTACACAACAACCCCCACCAGAGACAGAACTGCATGGGAGGGTTCTCGGAGGAGAACTCAGAGAGAGGGAGACGGTCAGTGGGACTAACCTGACGAGCTAGCCCAACAATGGTGGAAATCGACCAGGATGTGGAGAAAGTCCTCCTCATATTGATCGGCGTGGAAGAAGCCAGAGCCATCATCGCGATGATCGGCATGGGAGGAGCCAGAGCCCTCGTCATGTTGCTCGATGTGGAAGGAGCTAGCCAGAGCCCTCGTCGCGATGATCTGTGTGGGAGGAGCCAGAGCCCTCGCCGAGATGATCGACATGTGAGGAGCAGAACCCTCGTCGTGACGATCGACATAGGAGGAGTCGAAGTCTTCCCCGTGATGATCGACGCCGAAGGATTAGGAGTGCCTGCTGTGATGATCGACGTGGAGGTAACAAGAGTCCTCATCGTGGTGATCATCATGACAGGGCTGATCGATGTGACATGAGCTGAACTCCCTACCGAGGCAATAAGCGGAGAGGAGCCTGAGAGGATGATCGGTATGACAATTGGGATGAATCCTCCAATTCATCATACGATCGACCTAGGAGGAAAGGGCGTCGGAATCATCGTCACTGCTCTAGTTCGCTATCCACTAGTTCTGACGATGAGAAAGCCTTTTCTAGAAAAATCACATCGGCGTGTATTCCTTGAAAGTTCAAATTCTCCAACGTGGAATAGTATGACAGATCAGACGATCTTAAAGATCACATCCAATGGTATAGGAGCCGCATGGAGATTCAGGGAGCGAGTGATGCCCTCCTTTGCTGAGCTTTCCAAACCACTTTACAAAAATCGTTGATGGAGTGGTATAATGGGTTGCCCGGTCGATATGCTGACATATTCAAGAATTGGCGCATGTATCTTTGTCGATAATTCATGGCAAACCGATGAAGAAAGCAGCCCTCGGACTATTTGCTTACAATAGTGTAGAAGGAGAGAGATAGAGCATTCGTAGTTACATCAAGAGGTTCCACGAAGAGAGGCTGAATGTCACAAATTGTAGTGACACGATGACCATGGCGACATTCAAGAAGAGACTTCGTCATAAAGGGCTCTTGAAATCTCTACACCCCAATCACCGAGCAACCTGAACAACCTTTTTTACTCGGGCGATGACGTACCTCGAACCTACACCTAAATTCCACCTAGCGGTGTCATGGTCGCTAGGCATAGTATGGCTCCTAGGTGTCAATTTCGGGCTCTATCCGCAAGCGGACGGTGTCAAATTATAGTATAAAAGATGTCGGATCCCACTGGGACGGTGACAGTGTATTCGAGGTCTCAGATTATTTTTATATCTCGAAGTGAGATATCTATCGGTTGGGAAAGTTTGGGCTTGATGTTGTTGTTGACTTGATAATAAAGAGAACTAGGGTTTTAGGGATCACAGGTAAGACCGTCGGAGATCGATGTTGGAATGGGATCCTTACGTTGCATTAGGTTTAAGGGATCAATCCCTCAATTCATACCACTCTCGTAGGTTAGAATTTCGAGGTAATTCAGTGGCTCCCATTGACGCAATGGTGGTAGCCGTCAATATAGCGATATAGTTCGTCGGTGGATCCCTTTAAAGCACGAGTCGGGCATGGTCACGAGCCTTGGTTGGATCCACCGATTTCCCTATTCAAATCCCAAGGATACCCCTTAAGCTCATCAATTCCACATACCGTGGACATGATCTCAATGCGAGTTATCCTAGGGATTTGGAAGGATCGACCAAAATACTCCACTTTATTCCCAATTCAACCTAGAGATCCAGATCTGCATCTCCCCACTAAAGTCTTAGGACTAACCCATCAACCCTAGAGGAAACTACTCACACATGGTAATTTTAACGAATAAAAATACGATTTTTTTATCAAAGAAGACGTCATAGCAATTGAATCAAAATGAGAAATGAATAACTTACTTGCCGAAGATGAGAAAGAATGAAACCAACAGTAATCCAAATGAACTCCAGAACGTAAGAGCAATAGCACGTAAAAATTTCTCCCAAGAATTAATTCAAAAATCAAGCGAAACTAGGTTTAGATCTACTATCCTCTCTAATCTCCTCTCCCTCTCCAAAACTAATTCAAAAAAATCAAAAGAATGAGCTCTCCTCCTTTTCGCAATCCTCAGATCCACACTTCACTCCATTCCGCGCATCAGACGGCCACGAGAATTTTCAAAAATAGCCTTCAGTGTCGCCGACCCAGTCAGTGACTCAGTCTAGCAGAGGTTTGCTCGGTCGGGCTGCTCGATCGAGCAGCTCGACTGCTCGGTCGAGTATGTCAGTGAGTCGGGCTTCTGCAAAAAATTCCGCTCTGTCTGCTCGGCCCGAGTCAGCCGTGCTCGGTCGGGCAGCCAACTGACTCGGTGGCCATTAGATCTACTCGGCTCGAGTAGGAGATTAGCTGAGCTTCGGAAATATGAGCTGCTCGACCAAGTCACCATACTGCTCTGTCCGAGCAGCACGTGTATCAGCCTAATTCTGCTTCCTGCATCAGCTCGACCGAGCAGATGCTCTGCTCGGTCGAGTCTCCTGGGAAATTCTGAGCTTCTTCTTGTAGCTTCTCCTTTACTCCTGGCAATCTCCTCTACTTCTCACATATGCTTCCAAAACTCGGCGAACTCCTGTAGAGCTTTGCCAACAGGCTTAAAGGCATGCCGGATGCGTCCATATCCAAAACGGGTCCCGAATCGTTCCAAAATCACTGAAAATCCACAAAACTCTACGAAACTCGAATATGACGTTAGAATTGAAATATCGTAGGAAAATATGGGATTTGGATGCGAATATGATATGAAATGCAATGGATGATGCTATGAAAAGATGGAAAATATGGACACATGCATCAAAATCCCCAAGCTTACCTCTTACTCGTCCTCGAGAAAGACAAATACTAGGTATGCCGGGAGATAAACAAAAGGAAATAGAAATAAAAATAAAAGAGAATAGAGATGGATGGAGGGTGCTAAGATTGTTCAATCAGATCTCAAGCCTCAGCAGTATAACACGATGCTCCGAATGGTAAAAACACATGCTAATGGTATTTTCAAGTTTTACTAATCATATGGCTAGCATGCAATAAAATAAAGACAAAAAATAGGGATCTCCTAAAATAATGCCATCAACTCATATCAATCTCATGCAATCTATAGAGTCTAGTATAAAAAGAGTTGGCAATGCACTTTTCAATCAATAGATACAAGTGGAGCATATAGAAATCACACCAGCATGCAATAAAGAATGGAAAGGAATTATGCTATTCAAATATTCATTTCGAATCATGAAAAATCTCCAAAGCTAGAGTATTTCGTAAAGTTCAAGCATTATATAATCTTCCCGTTGTGCACCGTCTCCACTCTAATGTTGTACTCACTCAAATGATCAATTGGTTCACCCCCCAAGCTTAGCTCGAGGCATCACATCTAGGAATATGATATGAAAGTTTTTTTCTTTTCCCAAGTAATTGTGATAGCTTCTAATAAAGGATATAAAATGATTTTATTTCTTTCTTTTCTTTCACATTTTTTCTTTTCTTTTTTTCCTTTTCATTTCATCTTATTTAGAAGCTATCTTTTTTTTCTTTTGGGACTTTTGGGAAGTAAGATGCAGTAAGGGTAGCTGTCGGGGTGAAACCAACTGATGTGTAGAGAATCATAAAGATATGTGGAGAAGGAAAATAATGAATCACTCGGTTCACTCATCAGAGGTGCACAACGATTCAATAGGATAATACTCTAACTAAACATCATAACGAGCATGGATATTTCCATTCATCTAGATGAATACCGAGAACCACGCAGTAATAAACACAATAACATCAAGCATGCAAACAGAAGTGAATGAGATAGCAAGCAGATGCTCCAAGTGTTCTAATGATACGTGAACCTAGGTGCATTACCCAACATAGCGCATACTAGATACTATTTCATGCATTCAATTTCAATTCATAGCAGGCATTAATCTAGAGAGATCAGCAAGAGAAAATACATGCATATGGATAATAAGACTGAAACTACCCGAAATAGCATGTCATCAAATAATAAGCATCGTGAGTAACTACTGAGGGCAATGAGAAGTATCATCATGCAGAACAACCTTGGAAAAATGAAAAAGGGTGGAGAGAATAAGAGAATGAGAACAGGGATGCATGCATGGCAAAAAATGAAAAGCGTGATGCTGAATGGGAAAAAAGGATAAAAAGGTGGAAAATGGGAGGAAAAATAAAGTAAAAAGGTGAAAAACTAAAGAAAATATAAAAGGAAATGGAAAGTAAAGCGATAACGCTCATCCTCTAAGCTAAACCCAGCAGTGTCTTCACTGTTGAGAAAACGCTAGTATGTGGAAGAAGATGCTAGAAAGGGTGGGCGGGTGAGGGGATAGAAAAGGGATAGAAAATGAAACTGTGCAGAAGAAATAAAACGTGATATGATGAAATGCTAAAAAGATGATGCATATGCATGAAATGATACATGGTGGGTCTTCCCCCAAGCTACGTAAGACCAGGGCCCCAAAAAGACAAATGGGCACAATATAATATGAGGGAAGCAAAAAGTGTGTAAGGACAACATCAAGCAGGGGCACCACCCTCTGGAGGTGGTGATGCGTCCCGCTGCTGTGGACCAAAAAATGTGGGGGTGAATATAGTATAAGAGCAGTGGTGGACTGGACTTGGTGACCGACTCAGGTGTGGAAGAAGCAGGCTCTGCAGAAGCCAGAGAATGTGGAGCACTGAGTGGTGCAACGGTCGTCACAGGGGCTGGCCGGGTGGAGGGACGTGAGATAAGATCACGGGAGGTGGGCCACGTGTTCGAAGCAGGTTAATGATGGAGGCTAGGTCTGCCTCGAATATCTCATGATGTGTGGCCGTTGAGCGGACGAAGGCGTCGAAATCCCGCCTAAGGCAAGAAGTCGAGTCCTCCAACACCGTCAGACGAGTGTCAGTATTACGAGAATCGAGTGGGGGACGAGAACCGTAAGACACCACTCTCGTAAAGCAGCCCCATGAAGATAATCCACTGTGCCTGAGCTAGAAGGTCGGAGAGGGCGAACTCGATGTGATATCAGCAGTGGAGGTGTGAGGTGTAGTGTGGCTAAGATCAGGAAAGAATATGGTAGAAACAGGGGCAGCAGAGGATAGAGCAGTCGTCGACACAGAAGTGTGGACAGAAGTCAAGACGCTCTCGATAGGAATAGCTGCTACTGGTGACGAAGTGGTGCCAGCGAGTGGAATGTGGGACCCAAAGGAGATGGGCAGTGAAGCTATAAGGTCCCTAAAATGTGAAAGGGTGGTGGCTGGATCGTGCTCAGGGAGGGCTAGAGCACTAGGCTTTGGAGCAGACAAAATATCAGTGCCCTCATGCACGTGTACCGAAGAGACAACAGCACTGGCCTTGGGGCTGAAGGTGGTGACAGTCCCCGAGGTCTCAACTGTGGTGGAGGTGGTAGAGACAAAGGAGAAATAAGAAGTGCATAATGGGGGCGGTGGGTGCACAGGAAGTGCTGGAAGGGTGGCCACAATGGCTGCCAGGTCATGCTCCTCGTACTCGGAAGAGCAGGGCACCCGGTCATCGGCAACTACCTCGATGGGAGCTCCCGATGGCTCGAGTACGTGGAGTGCTGGAAGTGGGTCGACCCAATCAATCATCTAGCTCTGCTGGACAAGTGCTATGGTAGTGAGGTGAGGGGCGGAAAGGACGAAGTGGGGCGTGAGGTGGGTGCCAACAAGGTAGGTCCAGTGACTGGCTCCATAAGGCCTAATGATATGCATGTAGGAGGATATATGCCCATAAGGCGATTTATCCTAAGTATACGTCTTGTTACTATAATATATGGTATCCATTATACTAAATATAAATTCTGATGAATAATATACTTAGATAATGTTTATAGACTTACAGTTAGGTCCTTACGTATCTAGATAAGATCTTGATTATAAGTAGTAAGTGATCGAATAGAAACTTAAGTCTTAAACGGTTCGTGGTTATAGATGTATCGAGAACTGGATATTGGCACATCAGACAGACCACTGTGTCTTTGTCTTATCTTAGGGTAATGATGATCTCATAGTCATTCGACTTGGTAAAGTCAGAGACGAGACACAGGTGCTCATTAGAGAATGAGTTCACTGAACGACCAACTTAGAGTAATTATATGGTTAACTTTAACTAAACTGTCTATAATAACTCTAGGGTGATGATAGGTAAGTTGGTCCTTTAGACCTGAAGTCATATATACGAACCTGTGAGTGAACAGTGTCGCTTAGACCTATGATCTAGCTTCGAGGCTAGGCCTGCTGAAAGATCTTAGGTTGGATTATACCTGAAGCTCTTGAGGTAAGTAGATGACTAAGACGGGATTCGTCTCTTCCGTTAAAGGGAAGTTAGTGTCACATGCTCAGTATGGTCTTTGTGTTAATCCTCGGCCGGGTACGTTATAAGATGTACAACGTGAATACAACAAAGACCGCCGTATAATGACCAATGTCGTCTCATGAGGTTAACAGTAAACCGTGCCCTAGGCCAACAGAGACATAGTCTTGACGTAGGGACTATAGCTAACGGTATTCATCACTGACACAGCCAAAGTAAACCCAACGATACTTTTGTCAATGGGTCGATCATGTTATGATGATTCTGAAACAGGGACGACAACTGCTGCTCGTGGTGATCATCGTCTAGGGTTTTCGAGCTCCAACCTGTTGTAAGGTCAGGCTGTAGGGTCTCACACCGAGTAGTATTCGTGTCTTAGTAATAGGAAGATAAATAAGAGGATTTCATTTGATGAAATGGAATAGTTAAAGTTCACAAGACAGTTGTGAGACTTAGTCGTAGATGGGGACAATGTTGCATTTGATGCAAACAAGATTAAACGTGTCGTAAATTGGTTACGACAATATTTGTAGGAACAAAATTATTGGAAAGGGTTACCTGGTTGACAGGATCGTCTCGGTCTAAGCACAAGTTCAAACCGCGTCCAAATCGGAGATCAAACGAGTCCGAAAACGCAAAAATAGTCCAAGGCAAGAGTGGGTTAGACCCACTTGGGCAAGCAAGTCCACCCCCAAGGAGAAAGGGTTCAGCCTGTTGGGTCCAGCGGGCTACACGCCCACTGAGTCCATCAGGCACAGCCCACTGAAACAGCGGGCCACGTGCCCGCTGTTTCAGCAGGCACAGCCCGCTGGAAACAGCAGGCGCGCCCGCCCCGGGCGTGCCCAACTTGGGGCGCGCCCATAGCCTTGTGTCACGCCCCGCTTCCCAAAAATATGGAGGTGAAGCGTGAGAAGGTCCGCTCAGACTTGAAGCTACAAAGCTGCAAGTCCGATAAGCGTCAATCAAATTTAAAACTGCAGGTCCTTGCAACGCGAGCGAAACAAGATAATAATAATGAAATGAGACAAAAGAATAATCTCAGAATATCCATAAATATAAATTCCAACATCGCAGAAAAGCCACCAGGCTAAAAGAAAAAGTGACTAAAGGCCCAAACATGGCCAACAAAAGTACAAAGTACAAAACAACGGTGCTACGCACCAACAACTAACAAAAGGCCTAAAGCAAAATAGAGCTCAACAAAGACTCAAAGAATGGTCACCGGTGTCCACCAAAATCCTCCTGTGCAATCATGGACTCAGACTCAGCGTCAGCAAAACATCACGTACTCAGCAACGGTCTCTGGCTCAGGTCTAACATGTGACACCCAAAAGAGCAAGGGGCACATGTCAGCAAGTCTACAAGAGACTTGTGCAAGGAAACTGAAAGTAAAGTGAACAACCTAGCAGTTCTAGCATGAATGCGATGACATGGCAGTTTAAAGTATGAGTGCAACAGGTAAGGTAAAGTAAAGTAAAGTACGAGCATGGCATGGCATTCACAAGACAAGTACAAGACAAGGAAAGTAAGCACCTCGTGCACAGAGATTCTGCCTTTTGGCTAGAGGGCTGATCGGGCCACTCCTAAGCTCAAGTGAACGTTTATCCCTACCCCCCACGTGTGTCGAGCCAGGGCCTTACCCCCGAACACGGAATGCTCGCTTCTGGACCACGAGCCAGGAAGTGTGTAAACAAGTATGGCCTAGGGGTGCACCTAGCCAGGGACACGGAAACACGGATTTGTACAAGTATTTTGTAGCGTGTGCTACGATGCAACAATCAAGTTGGATGACATGTAAGATGCAATGCATGGCAGTTAAAAGTACGTACAGTTTAAGGAAAGTAAACGTGACAGTTTAGTATGCATGAACAACAAGTTTAAAGGGTTGGATCTAGCTTCGTTGTCAAGCTAGATCAATTAGGTGACGGATCTAGTTTCGTTGTCAAACTAGATCAAGTAGGCGTCTAGCCAGCTATCATTTCACTGACTAGTCTCTTTTACGCTAGGAACAAGAAAGTGGCCTAAAACATGGCCCTACACAAGAGTTGGCAAGTTTCACTTGCCTGCAAGTACGACATCTGAGCACACCGTCCAATGAGTCCAAAAATCACCATTATTCTACGTGCACAAGTCCACCGGCCTAAAGTCCATATTATTAATCTTCATTAGTGAATTTAAAACATTTAAAATACTTTAAAATACTGATTTTAGTCTTGATTAGCATGCAATTGGGTTGGGGGTCCTAGGGGTGCAAAGCGTTACCTCAACACGACGCGAAAGCTACACCGGCGTCGGGTAGCGACGCCGGGGGTTGGAATAATAGATCGCGCTCCAAGTCCAGATTCCAATATATATTCCTCGCTGGAAAATTCAGAGCATCGACCGGGGCAACGGTTCCAGATTCCAAAGCTAGCACGTGCGACGACGGGCTCCAACGCGTCGCAACGTCGTGCACGGCGAATCGTCGGAGAGAAAGCACCTAGGTGGGGCCCACAGTAGTCCTAGGGACCTTTGGGGGACCCACAATACCTCTGGAGAACTTGGGGGGCCCACGGTGGCAAGTGATGCGACGGATGCGGGGTTGCGACGTTTGGCCATCGGTCGTACTCAGCCAATGCGGGAGGATGGCTCGGTCAGACACTAGGGGCGGGCTGTGCAGCGCTTGGGGTGTGCAGCAATGCGGGGCAGCGCTTGGTTCTCTCGGTCGGAGCGGGGGAGGCCACCGGTCGGGCGCCTTGGATGCGGGGCGACAGAGCGCTGCAACGTTGCAACGTTGCAACGTTGCGGAGAGCGGGCGTGAGCGGGGGCGGCTGTCGGTCGGGCACGGCACGATGCGGGGCGACAGAGCGGCTAGCGAT
The DNA here is from genome assembly GCA_030789695.1 of Scilla litardierei. Classification (NCBI taxonomy): domain Eukaryota; kingdom Viridiplantae; phylum Streptophyta; class Magnoliopsida; order Asparagales; family Asparagaceae; genus Scilla; species Scilla litardierei. The sequence goes on from CM061133.1 coordinate 261,566,960, forward strand.
GCGGGGTTGCGGAGCGACGCTTGGTGCGGAGCGGCAACCGGTCTGACCGAGGGCTCCTCTCGGTCGGGCACAGTGAAGCGGGGCGACGGCTGTGCGGAGCGGGGCGGGGGCTTGGTGCGGAGGCAACGGCCGGTCGGTGCGGGGGATTTGGGCTGTTTCCTTCGGTCGTGCGGCCGCCGTTCGTCGCAACGTTGCGACGAATCGTCGCAACGTCAAATCTGAGTTTTGGAAGAGGCTAGGACTAATTTCTTGCGAAAATAGGTCTTCCTAAAGGTTGTTTATATAGTGTAGATGGGTTGACTTGGTCTAGGGCTAAATCTAATAGGATTAGAATATTAAAATAATTTAAAATTTGAATTAAAACTACTCCAACTCACCCAAGGGTTTGACTTGGTCCAAATGAGCTGGAAATTGGCTCAAAAATTCTTTAAAACGTTTAAAACTCAAATAAATTTTATTTGGCCGAAATTAATTTAAAAATAAATTATTAAAAATAATATAAAACTTGTTAAAAATATAAAAGTGGTCAAATAAACTCCAAAAATTATAAAATAAATATCGGGGTGATCGTGGTGACGAATGTGAGCTAACTAAGAAGACGGATCTCAAATTCGACGTCGGGCGACGAAACTAAAAATAGAAACGTCTCCCGTCAAGAGTGAGAATCGTCACGTCTCATCGAGTAAGATTAATTTGTGGGAAAACGACTCGAGAAACGTCGTTCCAAATTAGTGCCACTATTTAATACTCTCAGAGACGTTCACAACGGCATATCACACAAAAGTGTTCACAATCAAATAAAGTATAAAACAAACATGTGCACGGCCTCAAGCACGTGCACGAACAACGTACGACGAAAAGTGGTCGTTACATCCTCCCCAACTTAGAATAAAGTCCGTCCTCGGACTTTCTAATATAGCTAGTCGCTCTAGTAACTACCTCATTCAAGTCATAATAATTTAAACCAGGTATAGTCATTACAAGTGCTTATATATGCACTAGGTAGTCAAACATTAATACTACCAACACGTATACATATACATTCACGTACGTCATATACTTATACCTATTATAGCCAGTCAAACTCATACACGTATTTCAATCATATATATAAGCATGCATCCCTTATATAACTACTACCTACCTAATCACAAAACAATATTTCAAGTACTCATATAAGGATAGTCTCACAAACTACAATCATTGCTCTACGTATAGATAGCTACCTATGCACAAACATCAAGGGTATACTACCCTCTAATATTCATCCAATACCAACATCTCAGCACATATAGTCACACCATACCATTATTAAATCAAATTTCACTATATATATATATATATATTCACCACTACTATAGTTTCACAATATATAGTCATTCAAATACATGCAAATAGTTCGCCATATATTTACATCACGTACGGTCCTATAACTGTATTTACGACACGCCACATATATCATAGTCATCAATACTTATAACTAAGCACATACTTACCCGTGCATGGTGCATACCCATACACGCTAACATTTCATTTACATACACCAATCATACCATTATATAACTAGCACACATACACACCTAGTTTTAGCTAGTACACATACGTTCACACGAGCAAGTCCTAGTAATTAACTATACCACAAGACCAACACATATAACTATATACTGGCGTAGCGACCCACAATCATGTGCGTAACTCTACCAGGCACAAACACTCCTATCACTATACATACATCAAACATCGCTATATTCAAACTTCAGACATACATTCAATGTACTTAGAATATACCCACTCAAGCTTGAGTGAGACTCAATACATATATCAGAATATTCTATATACGTAACACGTCATTTATACCTATACCAATATCATTCCAATATATATGTCTACCAATACAACCATATACATACCATAGTCAATCACACTTAATATTAGTCAGGCAATACTCACGTAGTTCAATCATTCTATATACCATAATAATAATACAGACATTAGCACACGTATATTTATAATACACTCCTTCTTACATGCATACGTATACATCGTATAATCACACACATGTAACATATATATTCACACCATAGCCTACTACCTATAATTAGTATACTAACACATCCACACATACATAATTAGGATGTGCAATAGTCGTGTATACCTCACGGTATGCACACATGCAACATCCCGCAAGGGCTAGCAATATCAATCAAAATTATAACCCTACTACATATATATATATCGCCTATATACTCAGGCAACAAAACATAACTACTTACGTATAAGCACATATATATCTACCTACGAGCACATACTCATACGTAATAATATATGGGTCACTCAATAGGCCTACTTACTTAACTATACGTACACTTATTATTATCACACCTAGCACACACATATCTTTACCAATCATTTTATTTCAGCCATTATAAGTATCTCTTACTACATACACAACTTAGATATTCCAACGCTAATTCAAATATACACAAGCATCCCTAGTATAGTATATCTAACCACTCACAAGTCTATACATTCTAGCACACAAACAACTTCATAATATCACGAATAACTCCAAGTACATATATATATCACCTATAGGCAAGCATCAATATACTATGGGGGTACACTCATTCAAGCCCACGTACACAACTTAGGTACGTGCACAACGACACCTCACAAGGGTCCAAGGGTCTACTAACAACTAAGGGTTGACACAGACATTGACGGTCCCTAAGGCCTAAGCAATAAAGAGAGATCGAGGGCGAGACGAGGGAAGGATCGATAAGCACGAGTTCAGATAGGACGAATACGAGGAGACGGCTTGGTTGGACGAAACATTGACTCAAAGGTGAGGTTTAGGTTGAGGGAAAAAGGAGATGTAGTGATGCTTTATAGAGAGGGAAAAGAAATAGGGTAAATAGCATAAGCTAAAATACGCGGAGTTTGAAAACTGTTTGTACTTCAAAAGTTAAAATCCTCGCCTGTAAAGAAATATTTGGAGATCGATAAAACGAGTTGTTCAAAATGAATTTGAGTCGAATATTCATAATAAAAGAAAATGGTCTATTGGTTTTAAAATTTTTAAAAGGAAGTAAAATCATTTACACGAATATTAAGGACATGGTTTAGAAAATTTATACGTCAATAATTTAATATAATGTTGCCAAAAGTTTTTGAAAGTCAAAGAATGAAATCAAGCAACGGAAGAGTTTAAAATCAGGTTAAATGCTTTCAAAACTTTAGGCTATGGAAAATTGAAAATAATCAATTTGTAACTACTTTTAAGGAACCAAGGTTTGCCAAAAAAAATGAGGAACAGATTTGCACAAGGTTCTTAATATATGAGCACAACAAGTCTGGCACGGTTATAAAAATAGTTGAAATTTAATTTGGTTTAGAAATTTTTCTAAAAGCGTGTATGGTGAGCGGAAAGAAAATAGTAGTAACTTAGCATAAGAATTATCAGGGTCGAATAGCAAATCTTTAAAATCAAATCAGGGAGGGTCTAAAGCAGGAGGAGGTTATGAAAATAGTAATTTTGCAAATATCTGAGATAGTGAGAACGACGAGTAAAACCAACTTGCTAAAATCTGAAATTCCATGTGACTTGAAAAGTATATTAAAAGTAAACACGATGTATTATTCAAATGGCATAAATAAGAGGGAAAATTATAAATCGAACTGAGCAAAATAAAAGTACGGTTCAGAATAAAATTACTATATGAAGGAACGACACATTTATGCAAGTACGAAAAACATAGGCTGGGGAAATACTATAAACTAGTATTCAGAAATTCCGACAACGTTTTAAAAATTTTAAATCAACGAAGGGGGATGAAGTATAAGTATACATGCATTGAAATTTGGATCAAAATTAAACTTCGGAAAGGAGGAAGTCGAAAAAATACTTCCAAGAGTTTCAAAGTTCATAATGGAGAGGTTCGAAAATTGACGACGATCGTTACGGGGCTATCTCGTGAATCGAGGTAAGGAAATTGGTCGGATGATCAAAACATTCATACGCCTAGGTTATGAATCAGGAAAGCCCACGGAAAGTCCTACGGTCGACCAACTAAAGATTAGGAACTAGGCGCTAAGACTTCTAAAGGTTAGACGGTAAAGAAATGCGTTCAGCTTGGTCCGAAATCGTTGAACCCAAAAGCGAACGACCGAAGGAAAATCTAGAAGTCTAATATGGTCAGGGTTAGGCAAGGACCACTAAGGTAACTCCTACGGCGATCAATTGCTAGAAGGGGGTCTAACTATCAATCAGGGGCCTCTAACTAGCAAGCACAGACGTCTAACTAAGTCTTCTTACCACCTAGTGTCCTAAGAAAACGACTAGACTCAGGGCTTATGACTCGGATGTTGCAATTTATTTAATGGACATTCCGTTATTATCGTTGTTCCGTTAATTTGCAATTGCAAGATTGGACCTGCATGGGCCACCAACAAAACCTGTCACGCCCCGCTTCCCAAAAATATGGAGGCGAAGCGTGAGAAGGTCCGCTCAGACTTGAAGCTACAAAGCTGCAAGTCCGATAAGCGTCAATCAAATTTAAAACTGCAGGTCCTTGCAACGCGAGCGAAACAAGATAATAATAATGAAATGAGACAAAAGAATAATCTCAGAATATCCATAAATATAAATTCCAACATCGCAGAAAAGCCACCAGGCTAAAAGAAAAAGTGACTAAAGGCCCAAACATGGCCAACAAAAGTACAAAGTACAAAACAACGGTGCTACGCACCAACAACTAACAAAAGGCCTAAAGCAAAATAGAGCTCAACAAAGACTCAAAGAATGGTCACCTGTGTCCACCAAAATCCTCCTGTGCAATCATGGACTCAGACTCAGCGTCAGCAAAACATCACATACTCAGCAACGGTCTCTGGCTCAGGTCTAACATGTGACACCCAAAAGAGCAAGGGGCACATGTCAGCAAGTCTACAAGAGACTTGTGCAAGGAAACTGAAAGTAAAGTGAACAACCTAGCAGTTCTAGCATGAATGCGATGACATGGCAGTTTAAAGTATGAGTGCAACAGGTAAGGTAAAGTAAAGTAAAGTACGAGCATGGCATGGCATTCACAAGACAAGTACAAGACAAGGAAAGTAAGCACCTCGTGCACAGAGATTCCGCCTTTTGGCTAGAGGGCTGATCGGGCCACTCCTAAGCTTAAGTGAACGTTTATCCCTACCCCCCCACGTGTGTCGAGCCAGGGCCTTACCCCCGAACACGGAATGCTCGCTTCTGGACCACGAGCCAGGAAGTGTGTAAACAAGTATGGCCTAGGGGTGCACCTAGCCAGGGACACGGAAACACGGATTTGTACAAGTATTTTGTAGCGTGTGCTACGATGCAACAATCAAGTTGGATGACATGTAAGATGCAATGCATGGCAGTTAAAAGTACGTACAGTTTAAGGAAAGTAAACGTGACAGTTTAGTATGCATGAACAACAAGTTTAAAGGGTTGGATCTAGCTTCGTTGTCAAGCTAGATCAATTAGGTGACGGATCTAGTTTTGTTGTCAAACTAGATCAAGTAGGCGTCTAGCCAGCTATCATTTCACTGACTAGTCTCTTTTACGCTAGGAACAAGAAAGTGGCCTAAAACATGGCCCTACACAAGAGTTGGCAAGTTTCACTTGCCTGCAAGTACGACATCTGAGCACACCGTCCAATGAGTCCAAAAATCACCATTATTCTACGTGCACAAGTCCACCGGCCTAAAGTCCATATTATTAATCTTCATTAGTGAATTTAAAACATTTAAAATACTTTAAAATACTGATTTTAGTCTTGATTAGCATGCAATTGGGTTGGGGGTCCTAGGGGTGCAAAGCGTTACCTCAACACGACGCGAAAGCTACACCGGCGTCGGGTAGCGACGTCGGGGGTTGGAATAATAGATCGCGCTCCAAGTCCAGATTCCAATATATATTCCTCGCTGGAAAATTCAGAGCATCGACCGGGGCAACGGTTCCAGATTCCAAAGCTAGCACGTGCGACGACGGGCTCCAACGCGTCGCAACGTCGTGCACGGCGAATCGTCGGAGAGAAAGCACCTAGGTGGGGCCCACAGTAGTCCTAGGGACCTTTGGGGGACCCACAATACCTCTGGAGAACTTGGGGGGCCCACGGTGGCAAGTGGTGCGACGGATGCGGGGTTGCGACGTTTGGCCATCGGTCGTACTCAGCCAATGCGGGAGGATGGCTCGGTCAGACACTAGGGGCGGGCTGTGCAGCGCTTGGGGTGTGCAGCAATGCGGGGCAGCGCTTGGTTCTCTCGGTCGGAGCGGGGGAGGCCACCGGTCGGGCGCCTTGGATGCGGGGCGACAGAGCGCTGCAACGTTGCAACGTTGCAACGTTGCGGAGAGCGGGCGTGAGCGGGGGCGGCTGTCGGTCGGGCACGGCACGATGCGGGGCGACATAGCGGCTAGCGATGCGGGGTTGCGGAGCGACGCTTGGTGCGGAGCGGCAACCGGTCTGACCGAGGGCTCCTCTCGGTCAGGCACAGTGAAGCGGGGCGACGGCTGTGCGGAGCGGGGCGGGGGCTTGGTGCGGAGGCAACGGCCGGTCGGTGCGGGGGATTTGGGCTGTTTCCTTCGGTCGTGCGGCCGCCGTTCGTCGCAACGTTGCGACGAATCGTCGCAACGTCAAATCTGAGTTTTGGAAGAGGCTAGGACTAATTTCTTGCGAAAATAGGTCTTCTTAAAGGTTGTTTATATAGTGTAGATGGGTTGACTTGGTCTAGGGCTAAATCTAATAGGATTAGAATATTAAAATAATTTAAAATTTGAATTAAAACTACTCCAACTCACCCAAGGGTTTGACTTGGTCCAAATGAGCTGGAAATTGGCTCAAAAATTCTTTAAAACGTTTAAAACTCAAATAAATTTTATTTGGCCGAAATTAATTTAAAAATAAATTATTAAAAATAATATAAAACTTGTTAAAAATATAAAAGTGGTCAAATAAACTCCAAAAATTATAAAATAAATATCGGGGTGATCGTGGTGACGAATGTGAGCTAACTAAGAAGACGGATCTCAAATTCGACGTCGGGCGACGAAACTAAAAATAGAAACGTCTCCCGTCAAGAGTGAGAATCGTCACGTCTCATCGAGTAAGATTAATTTGTGGGAAAACGACTCGAGAAACGTCGTTCCAAATTAGTGCCACTATTTAATACTCTCAGAGACGTTCACAACGGCATATCACACAAAAGTGTTCACAATCAAATAAAGTATAAAACAAACACGTGCACGGCCTCAAGCACGTGCACGAACAACGTACGACGAAAAGTGGTCGTTACACCTTGGGCGGGCGCGCCCGCTTCTAGGGTTTTTGAAACCACTTTTGACGGCTACAAAAATTGATTTTTTGTCCATCTTTGGGCTATTGTTTGAGGGGTCAAACAAAGTTGAAATTCGTCGCCGTTCATTCCTACGCGTTCACCATTCGAAGCTCTTCGAAAGGATAGCTTGTTTGGTGTCTAAAGTTTAATGGATGAAGAAAATTAACTCGTTGAAGTTAGCCTTTGTGAAAGGCTTACTAAACTTCAATTAGCCAAATTAAATCCCTCTTCTTTAATCTTTGTCCCACATTGCTCACAACGAAAAGAGAGTTGTCGACTCCCTATATAAATAGGGGTGCACTCTCTTCGTTGAAGAATGCACCAAGTCTTCGATCGAGTAGCTCCGAATTTTTGAGCAAGCTCGATCTACGACTTAAACTATTCTTTCTCTCTTCTTCCTATTCTCCTGACTAGTCCTAGCAAGACTACGCATGGGGTTTGGATTCGGATCCAGACGTCCAAGACGCGGGTCTGCTCAAGTGAAACCTTCTACCGCAAGTGATTGGCTTGGAGGTGGGTGTCGGCTCGGGCGGATCGGTTTGAAGGTGCAAGGTGGCTCAGGTGGATCGAGTCAAGGCAGTTCGGCTACGAGGTGCGTCAGAAGCCGGTGCGGTACATCTTGCCCGCCCTAGGGTTTAGATTCCGGGTATGTTCTCTAAGTAATTTTTAGTGTAATTTAATTTCGTCGCAGTAACATAGATCCCTCTTGGGGTGGTCAGATCCACCCCAAGTTGGCATAGATCGGGCTAGGTTCTGGTTCTCTCATGGCCAGTTATAATGTTTAGCTAGTATGTTTTTATTTTCCACTGCGCTTTATGCCTCTGTGGTCCGTTCGACTTAGGACGTGCACAGATCTGAGCTCTGAGGGTCCGCCAAAACCCTTCAGTGGTATCGGAGCCAGGTTATGCTTGTAGATCTTGACTTGCGACGTTTTTTAAATTCATAAATTACTTGGTTTTGAACATACGTTTTTTACTTTATGTTAAATTTGGTTTAACAATTGTTTTTGGTTTTAAAAATAGTTTTTATAACATGAAAATGTTTTGGGGGACGGTTTTAAATTTTATGTGATAAATTTAATTATAAGTCTTCTATGTTTGGATGTTTTAAAATTTTATTTTATGAGATAAAATAATTTTAGTAAGCATTTAAAAGTTTTTAAAGTATATGTAACATTAAGAAAAAAATTTATTTCATGAGATGATGTTAAAAATTTATTTCTTTTAGTTACATAAAAGAGTGAAAGATTTTTTAAATTTATCTGAAAGTTTTAAAAATTTTCAATGATTATAAAAATGTTTTAAAATTATTTTCTAGTATATGTAACATAAAAGAAATTTTTTTTCATAAGATGGAATTAAAAATTTATTTCTTTTAGTTCCATAAAGTTTTGAAGATTATTTTATGAGATAATTTAATCTTAAAAAGTTTCATTAATTTTAAAGCTTAGGTTTGTATTTAAAATTATTTGATAATTTTATGAAACCTAATTTTATGAGGTAAAATGTTTCTGGCTTTAAAATTTTAGATCTTTAAATTTAAATGTTAAATTTTTGGATTTGCAAGTTAATTATTTATGTTGTAGATAATTTTAACTTGCATGTTCTCTTTATATGTCACATTATTGAACCTTTAATTTATGTGAATAAATTAGTTGGTTAATGTTTAATGGACATGATGAATAAATTATTCATGAACCCTTTAGGTTAGCCATTAATTGATTAAAAGTTTATAAGATAAATTTTTAATGACATATGACATGCTGCGTTTTAAATGAACGAACACAACATCAAACCTAATTCCCGATTAGGGTAGTCCATTTTATTGACAATCATTATCATAAATTGTTTTAATAATGATTATCATTAAATGACTAATTTTGTAAAATGGTGAAATTGTTTTATTAAAATCCTAATAAAAATTAGGGTAGCAAGGATGGACAAAACGAACCTTATAGTTGATAAGGATCTAATAAATGTCATTAAACAAATCCATAAAAATTTCGAATTTTAAGGATCAACTAGTTGATAAGGATAACTAGTATTAATTAAAAGCTATTTAGTTGATGGACGAACATAGAATTGATGAACCTCCTTCAATGGATCAAGATGTCGGTCAATATGCTTGGCTAAGTTTGCTGGACCACCCTAGCTAGACTAGGGGTTACGTGGTCATGGCTTAGTCAATTCCCTGGTCGCGTCCGCTGGACTGCAAGGAGTCGAATCATGACTGTGTAAGTCCATCGACTATACCTAAGTCAAATACGATAATAATCTTATTCAAGATAAATCTAGCCCTCCTTGTTTTAAGAGTTGGCAACTGTAAGACATGTGTTACGATTGTTGAGATACACTCAAGTTGTGACATGGCAATCTTATAGAAACCGATTTCTTGATAACATCTTGACTTGACCAAAATCGTCGTCTCGTGCATACACCGAGCGCCGGCGTAAGTCTAACCAAAGATGTAGTCTAAGACCTGACCCAAATCGACATGTCGTGCATACACCGAGCATCGGGGCAAGTCAGGCTAGACGCGAAAACAAGGGTCCGACTAGGCTAGCCATTGTGGTTTCGATGAGCACACTCATGATCACAAATGACTTGGGGTAAAAATCGATAGGAAATCATATTTAATATGATTAACGATGAGTTCGTCTACCGACTGCAGAGTCGAACAACTTTTTGAGATACACTCAAGGTTGTCAGACTCAGGGTAGTCGGATCCCTCTCCCACAAATGTTATTGTATAATAAACTATTTATTGTTATGGCTTTAATAAATTTAGTTGGAGAATATATTTTTATTAAAAACCATTGAAACTATACAACGAACATATACTGACTAAGTATCTACCAAATTACAGAATGGATTCAGGTCTAAAGTATATGATAGAGAAGAATGTGCTTGATGGAACAAACTATAAGGATTGACTTAGAAACATTAAGTAAGTCCTTTCTCTAGCCGGGATTGGATACGTGCTGTTCGAGGACATTCTAGAAAAGCCAGACGAAGATGCGACTCTCGAAGAAAAGAAAGCCTACAAAGAGTACCAGAGGGATGTAGAGAAGGCCATGTGCCTTACTCTGGCTTCAATGAATAACGACCGGTAAAGGAAGCACGAACATTTGGATGTTCAAAGCATGCTTCTGAATGCAGAGGAGTTATATGGCAAGCGGTCTAGAGCTGCCAAGTTTAAAGCCACGAGCAACCTCTGGGGCACTAAGATGGAGACAGGGCCCGTACAATATCATGTCATTAAGATGATCAGGTACATGGAAAACGCCACCCAGTTGGGTTTTGTCCTGGACAATGAGACGCCCGTGGACATCACCCTTAAGTCTTTAACCCCAGCCTTCAAGCCATTCATTACTGGTTTCATTATGAACAGTATTGAAACGGATCTTCCTGGTCTCCTCAACATGCTTAGGTAGTTTGAGGAAATCGAGAAGAAATCGACTGCGTTGGTTGTTGGCTTTGCTTCTTCAGACCAGCCGAAAGGCAAGGGTAAGAAGAGGCAGGTCCCACAACCATCCAAGGTGAAGAAGGGAAAGAAGAAGACGAAAGGGGCCCCGTCGAAATCCGAGTGCTTTCACTGCCATAAGATGGGTCATTGGAAGAGGAACTGCAAGGTTTACCTTGCAGAAAAGAAGAAGGGGCATACTGATGCATCTACCTCAGGTACAACAAATTCAATTTAATAAAGCATAATTATTTGCATAAATGCTTTATCACATAGTATGATATACTAAGACATCTGTGTAATGTATACATGTGGCTGATATGAAGCAGAGGATGGAAGAAGTTCCGAGGACGGTCGGCATCTGAGCAATCGTTGCTGGTGAGGCCGTGCGAGGACTTCAAGAGACATGAAAAAGAAGGAACCGATATTTATTTCCTTTTATGAATAAAATGTATCATTTCTTAAGTTAAAACAATGATTGAGTGTTTAATGCTCAAAGTTTATTTTGATAAACAAATTATGATTTATTTTTATGAATCCATTGCTTTAATTAAATGTCTCGGTAAATGTGCTTCCTTTTGAAATTGTGATTTGTAGCGAATGGCTTAAATTTCTGTGAATGTGGCTATCTGAGTTGGTTGCATAAATTCTCGAGCTGTCTGAATAATTTGATTGTTTAGAGCTGACTTAATATTATAGCCAGTCGATTGTTAAATATAAGTTCCAGTAGCGTACAAATTGTGTATGATCACAATTATATGCATGTTAAGATTGATTCTTAATTCAAACTACACTTGATTCTTAAGAGTTATTAAATGTAGTTAAGGGAAAAGTACTAAGTATGACGTTTGCTGAGTAAGTCAATATCAAGATTCCTTAAACCGATCTTGATATGACTCATTCGTCAAACCTAACCTGACACTGGTACGTTCCATCTAAGCACTTCTCAATTGGTTATGCTTATCATTTTTATTCTAAATATGATTTAGATATATAATAAAAGTATTTAACCAGATAGTTCTTAAAGTCAGTGGGAGCTAGCTCATATACTTAGCTCCGGTTTCTCGGACTAAGTAAAAAGGTTTCCAACTTATTTGAATCATCTATATAAAACATTGAATCAAAATAGTTTTGATTTAATCGAATATATAGAGACTTAATGTGTCACGTATGTACTTGACATATTGACACAAAATAATTAGAATGAGCTAAGACTGACTTATAGAAATGTTAGACACTACATCAAGATTGTATGAGCTAATTGTTAGCTATACAAAAGAAAAGAAAATTGATCCAAATCATTTTTCAACGATCAACCATGTGTGATCAAGAGATGTATAAATAAAAAAATCCATTAAAATACATTATAGATACTCGTTAGTAAATCCACTCTTAGGTTTGACATATGATGGTCCAATATGACTTATATGCTATAACGGTATGAGATACCGAGATAAAATAGCCTAAGTGCAAGTGGGAGATGTAGGAGGATATATGCCCATAAGGTGATTTATCCTAAGTATACGTCTTGTTAATATAATATATGATATCCATTATACTAAGTATAAATTCGGATGAATAATATACTTAGATAATGTCCATAGACTTACAGTTAGGTCCTTACGTATCCAGATAAGATCTCGATTATGAGTAGTAAGTGAACGAATAGAAACTTATGTCTTAAACGATTCGTGGTCATAGATGTGTCGAGAACTGGATATTGGCACATCGGACAGACCACTGTGTCTTTGTCTTACCTTAGGATAATGATGATCTCATAGTCATTCGACTTGGTGAAGTCGGAGACGAGACACATGTGCTCATTAGAGAATGAGTTCACTGAACGACCAACTTAGAGTAATTATATGGTTAACTTTAACTAAACTGTCTATAATAACTCTAGGGTGATGATAGGTAAGCTGGTCCTTTAGATCTGAAGTCATATGTACGAACCTGTGAGTGAACAGTGTCGCTTAGACCTATGATCTAGCTTCGAGGCTAGGCCTACTGAAAGATCTTAGGTTGGGTTACACTTGAAGCTCACGAGGCAAGTAGATGACTAAGATGAGATTTGTCTCTTCCGTTAAAGGGAAGTTAGTGTCATAGGCTCAGTACGGTTGACGCGTGTTCATATTTCACCTTTTGCACACACTCTTCATCATGATTTCATATGCGTTTCTTCTCATTCCATGTTGTATATATCACATTTTGGTTCATATTGACTATTGGGTGTATTGTTTGTATTTCAGTTAAATGTCGGCATTTTGGTGTCTTCTGGAGTCAACCTTGCATGTCGGGACCAAAGCGTGCTTATACAAAAAAGATCCGATGGCCAAATATGAAGATTTGATGTTTTGGAGTTTCAACCGATCGGGTGGACAGTCCCACGCGATCGGTTCGTGCACACGTATCAGACCCGATGAGAAGCAAGGATGAAGCAGATCCCACCCGATCGGTTCAGTGATCGGGTGGTCACGACAGTCTTCTTTGTCTTTTGAGCCGAACTCCACCCGATCGGTTGACTTGTCAACCGATCGGGTCACATGTAGGAAATTCTTCCCAAGCTCTAGAGCCTAATGCTCACCCGAGCGGTTCAGCGATCGGGTGAAGATTTTCAGGAGCTCTCACCCGATCGGTTGAACTCCCAACCGATCGGGTGGCACATGTTTAGCAGTTTTATTGGGGTTTTGGATCCGAACCATTAGGTTTTGGTGGGTGGTCTATAAATATACGACGTTGGACGACAGACGGGGGCTCCCTATTTTTCCAATGTTTTTCAGCCCCTTTCATGGGAGCTTTAGATTAGTTTAGATTAGGGTTTCTATTCCAATAAGTCTTGTAATGGATTGATGGATTCAAATGCAAGATAGGTATTTCTTTTCTTATTTCCATTGTTTTGTGTTATTTTTATTATGCTTGATGGTGAATGTTTGTTTGTCCCTTTTATTGCTTGTTATCATGTTCTTCACCATTAAGTAGTGTTTGATGAACCCTAATATGGGTTAGAGTAGGATTGATGCTTGGGATATTTCATTTGACTTGATTGCATGGCAAGTGTTAGATGGAATGTGTCAATGGGGATGTCTAGCAATCTGAGATCAATCCGTATTGCAACACACTAGATGTGTTGGGGGTTGGGCTCCGGATGCTTGTCCCGTCAAGATTCGCTTAGATGTATTGCTAGAAATCACATTCGACCTATTTGGCCATTAGGGTTACGCGTGGGCGTTTTATTGTCATTGGTGGAATAAAGACCGCCTCTGACCGTCAGGCCAAGGGGAAATAAAATGGGAGTTTGATCCCCTGGCCACAGCTCACACCCCTAGCGTTGACATCGAGTCCTTGCACGTGGGAACGGCTTGGAAAAAATGTTGGGAGCTATCATTGTGGCCTTAATGCTCTCGGTTGCGGAGGGTGTTGGACATGTGAATGCCCACCTTCTGAAACCGGGTAGACCTAGCATATCATCCTGGGCACCGACCGGAATATCGGGCCCATGGGGCACTAGGTACCACCTTTTGGGGCAATATCTCACCCTGGGTTGAGTCGAATGCCAAGTGTCATGAGTGCTCTAGCCCGTGTTAGCGGGGATTCATTTCTTGTCTTTTTCATTTCTTTCCTTTATTCCTACACTACCCACGCATATCATCCGCGTAGCTCTCACACAACCTAGGTGAGGCTAGTAACCTTCAAGCCATCCACCTCCTTGTGTTCGATATACCTGCACCCTACACTAACCGTGCACTTGCGGTAAAACGACACCGCGTCCTAATCATAAACGGGGCACCGGTCAAGTTTTTGGCACCGTTGCCAGGGATGCATTTGGCTTGATATTAGCTTAGCTTGGGTTCGTTAGACTACGCATGAAAACATAAAAGACAAATACAATAACCAAGAAAATTTTCCCCCACCATTATATTATCTTTTGTTATGCTCTTGTACTATTGACGCTCCTCTCTAGTTTTCTTATTTTTGTTGTCCAGGTATCTTTGATATTACCATATGGAGACCAAATTTCGATGCTCAGATATGAGAATACTATTTTGATCGGAATGCTCAGATGAGTGATCACCTTCTTGGTGAGATGCTTGCACATCTGGTTGAGATGCAAGCCAAGATTGAAAGGGGTGATTTTCAATTGGAATTGGTGAAGAGAGACCCTGAATTAGATGCGCTCATGCTTCAGGCTGCAATGATCTCCAAGGATATCATTTCTGATTCTTCATCTTATGGGCAAGAATCACCGCCTGTCGTGTTACCAGAGCCAGAATGTGCCATCGTCGATCCCACATCCTACGATACAGCTGTTGCATATGAATGGTAGATGGACGAAGGGGCAGTTGTGGAAGCATAAATTGAATCATATGCGCCGCCAAAAGAGGACACATTTCAGAACTTATTGGAGGGTCTTTTGGAGTCAGTGAGGTTCACCGGGTCAGTTAGCATTACAAGTGGCGATGCATTTGAGCTACGCTTTGCAATTTTAGTTATGAACCATGTTTCGGCTGTAGGAACAATTGGGAATGGCGTCCATGTCAGTCTTGATTTTTTGAGGAGTAGAATACATTTTTGGATTGCTTGCGGGCATTCCCCTCAACATGACACATCCCCACAAGTTGACACACATGAACGGCCATCATCACCACAAGTTGACACAAATGAACTCTAATAGGAATGATGAAAAACATGTCCTGACACCGCCGTTGACCCGTTTCAGACGGACCCTCGCTGACGCACCCCTTCGACGGGACGCTCCGGACAGACGACACTCTCGCCACCGCAGGCAAGTGTTTACACTTGTGTACTTTCGGCCACGTTTAGGCCATCTACTTCTTAGAAATTTAAAGTACATATAAAGAGAACCGGACGTGAAATTATAGCATCCGGGACCCCATTGACAGCTTAGACTTGACGACGAAGTCTGAGCACAAACAACAACAACAACAACTGACACCTTAGGGCTATTCTGTGCGTGCGTGTGTGCGTGTGGACCCCCTAGAATCAACAACAATAACAACTACTACCATAGGTTTCACCTGTGTGTGCGTGAGTGTGGACCCCCTAGAATGAACAACTCCTTGTTACTTGTTGTGTCATGGTCCCTGTTACAAAAAGCCTACGGGCGTTTCGAATGCTCTCCACGCGAGAGTGATCCCTGTGTTACAAAAAGTCTGTGGGCGTTTCGGATGCTCTCCATGCGAGGGTGATCCCTGTGTTACAAAAAGCATATGGGCCTTTCAGATGCTCTCCACGCGAGAGTGATCCCTGTTACAAAAAGCCTACGGGCGTTTCAGATGCTCTCCAAGCGAGAGTGATCCATGTCTTGTCTTGTCTTGAGCACTTGGGTTTAGGGTAGGGTTGAGCGGTCGCACGGGGAGAGGGTCTGGCCACCCTCAAACCGTAAGGCGTGAACCCTTCGAGTCACATATGTCTTGTCTTGTCTTGTCCTGTCACGTCTAGCTTAGTACTGTAGCCGATAGCACACGCTAGGGCTACTGTCTGCCGTGTTTTCTTTTCCTGCACCGCTTTACTTTCTGTATAGTATAACTTGCATGTCATAACAACAGCATGTTAATCAACCAGTAAAATGTTGCTCTTAAATTACCTTACACTTGCAGTAGAGTCTCTCACCTTTTCTTGTAGACTTTACCTGATGTACAGTTCCTTTTCTCTTGGGTGCTGTACGTCAGGTGTTGAGCCAGAGTGCATGGACGAGCCAGACATAGCTGAGTACTTGGAGCCATAGGGCATTGACCCGGAGGACGTACCTGACGAGGACCAGACTTAGACGTTCCCCACTGCTACGGACTTCCTGAGGTTACTACTTTTTAGTTTGGGTTAGTAGCACCACTTTAATTATTCCTAGGTTTGGTGCTTTGCACCATTAGTTTCCTTTCCTGTAGTTGAATCCATGCTCAGGCTTCTCTTCTTTTAGACTTGTCATAAACTGGATATTGTCTCTTTTATAAAATGAATTCATCCTTTCTTTCTGTACTTTTGTTGTTCCGAATTATATATATGCAAGAACCTGTAATTTTTAAATGGTACCCCCTACAGACGCTTATTGGGTCCGAGCCTCACAGCTCCGGCCCAAGCGGACCTTAGTCACGTTTCGCTTCCGTCATTTTGGGAAGCGGGGCATGACAATCACCCCACGCCTGCACCACCGCTTTGACCTCGCCTCGCCATACGCTGTTTCATCCAGACAACGACCCCTCTGACACTGCACGTCGCCGTGTCCGCATGCGTTACTGACGACACTCGAACGTAACGAAGAGGTGAGTTACTTTGTTTCTTACATGATCAGTAAAGGGGCTGTTTTATTTTGTTATCATACATTATTTTAAAGTAAATTTGTATTACATTAGTAACATGCCACCATGTTAATGAACTATAGATGCTCAGCCTGTTAATTATAAGGTAAACATGTACATGTATACAAACTGCGTAATAGCAAGTGGATTTATAATCATATTTATAAATCAATATGTCAGTGTGTATACACTTACATGTCTACTGTCATGTATAAACATGTGTACATAGGTATGCGTATATATGTATGGGATTGAATATTTTTAATAACTTCTAACTTAATATCGCAGATCCTACCTCACAGATTAAATCACGTCACTCACTGTGATTACCTGGATGCTAGAAAACGTTTCGCATTAGACAAGTATTTTACCGTATACTAAACTTAAGAAGTAACGTACGTCATTGGTACTGCCAAGTAACACCTCCTTATAGACATGCTGCTTAAGAACATTTGAATTGATTGCAACGGACTTAGAAATAGCGTTTAAATATACGGGTTGATTTGCTTTTACTATCAAAGGCTATTTCACAGTGCAATGAAAAAGAGACCATATATTTCTATCTTAATAACGTACATGGAATGCCCTCTATGCTTGTTGCATCATTTTTTGTAGAATGTACACCGCTAATGAAATGTGACATTGGGCCTTCAGGCATTACAGATATTGGGCCCACGGGGCATTTACGGAATGTTAGCCATACGGCAAACATTGGACTATACGGATACAGACATGGACACTTTGGGTGGGGTAGTCCAATGCAGTAGAGGTCGGAAGGATGGATTGCACTCTATTGGTGAACTTAACCGACACCTGGCCGGGTCGATGAGTAGAGAGCCACTGGTTGCTACAGTTGGCTTCGGTGTAATGTTAATCACTTCCCCCTCCAATACTGGGCTTGTCATTAGATAGGAGATTGATTGTTGCACTCTTTTACCCCCGGCTATTGCTATTTTATAACCTGCAACCTTAATGCCATGCTTATTGATGTACACACTACACTTGCCATGCTTATTGATGTACACTCTACACTTGCCATGCTTATTGATGTACACACTACACTTGCCATGCTTATTGCTGTACACACTACACTTGCCCTGATTGTTACTTTACACACTACATTTTGCCATGTTTGCTACTTCACGCACGACACTTCGCCTGCTCACTACTTTGCACACTACACGTTGTTATGCTCACATGTTTCCTTATGCTGCCATGTTTCATCTTATTGGAATCATATTATGTCATTTATCCCCAAAGTTTTGTAAACTATATTATTATCTTGCCGAGGGTCTTTTTATTGCTAACGTTTTAAATCTTGTCGAGCGACCCTCGTTGACCTATATTTCCTTGTCTATCTTGTGAAATATACGTTAGGTTTTGAGCAGAGTTCACTGAAGAGTTTATTTGGAGACTGAGCAGAGGGACCAGGAGAACCAGGACATTGAGACCCACTGTTGAGGGATGACGTGTTATCGCAGCATTGCAATAAATCAATATTTGTGTTGTAATCTTGTTCAGGTGTTCTTCCTTCATGTAATTGTTGTAATGGTCATGCTAGGTCTTAATTCTTTGTGTACATGTAATCTGGAAGTTAAAGTATAATGATGGCATTATTTTGTTGTTTCGATTGTTTGCAAGGAAGAACCTGCTAAGTAGTCATACACAGACGCTTATTGTGCTTAAGTCAGAGAAGGAAGAAAACGAAAAAGTACTTCTTCTTTGTTTTAAGCACATGCAGACCCGTTCACGTTCCCTCTCCCAAGTATGATGGGAAGCGAGGCGTGACAGCTCCGCTTCTGCCCTGCCTTCTTCGGCAGGCCCTTAGACTCCCATGCCTTGCCTTTGACCTTAGTTGCCTGCTCCTTGAGCACCGTCACCTCGGTTGATGGCTTCTCCATGGTCATCTTCATCAGTTCGTCCCTCGACAAACTCATGACCGCACCTAAAAAAGAAAATAGATCAGGGTACCTAAAGAAGGTCGCATAGATCGCAGTACCTTCGGGCCAGATATGAAGGGCGATCTGGTCGTCCTTGACCAGCTTCGCATGTTTTCGGAGCTCGTGGGGGATCTCCATCAAGACCTTGGAGTTCTCCAGATCCTGCCCATGCAGAGTCACATCCTTGTTCACTTGGGGATTCAAATTCCCCCAGTTCAACCGTAGAGTCAAGTCCTCCAGTGTCGAGATGAAAACGAACTTCTCCTTCCACTCCTTCACTTTACTCGGTAAATCAAGGAAGAGATGCCGATCCTTCCTCGCACTGACATAATAATACACTCGTCTCTACTTCGCTTCGAAGAAATATTGGAACATCAGTAGGGTCGGACTTATGCCACTGTCGAAGTAGAGAACAAGGAAGCCGACCATGGAATCGAGTTCGGCATCAGTTGGAAGAGCGGAAGCTCGATGAAGTTCAGCATGTGCAGGAGGAAGGGGGGAGCAGAAACCAAAGCCCGAGCTTAAAGGTCAAAAAGTAGACACCGACTTCATTGTCCCTGGGCGAACAGACCTATTCATCGGAGGTGGGTAGGCGAACTTCATAGGGTGGCCGGATATACTTGGAAAGAATTTCGGTGCGGCTGTATGCTTAGTCTTTGGCACTATGGCCAGGATCTCCGCTGAAACCGCTGTTGTAACTATGCCGACGGTCGACCCTGAGCCCTTCTTTTTTGTTTTCTTGGGGACCGTATCGATGTCGAGGGGACGGCTAGGCTACTTCCCGCTCCTCCAGCCAAGACTCTGCCACGTCCGTCGACACCGTCTGTTTCTCCGTCCCCTCGAAGCTAACATACTCAAACTCGTCGAAGTGCTTCTCTGCGTGTTTAGTAGATGAAGAAGATTCGGATGAAGTCATCTGATAGAGATCGAAGAAAGTACCTAAGAAGAAGATCATCGGAGCTCCGATGAAGCATCGATTGACGGCGAGAGCTCGAAGACGAAGAACGAAAGGAGTTTTTGAAATTTGAAATCAGGAGCCCTCAACCGTTTCTCCCTCTCTCTATTTTATAGAGGGCATCGGTCAATCTCGACCATTGAAGGTGGGCCACGTGGCAAGATCTGAAGCTGTCAGCCAAACAGAGCGGATCGTGTCATTTGAGCCAAGCCGGACTTCCTGTTTCGAACTCGAATGACGGGGGCAATTGTTACGACCTTAAGATCGGCCTAGTCGATCTAGGCCCGCATGATCGAAGCTCAAGTCATGGCCTACCGAATCTCCACAATGAGACCTAATTCGCCGAGGCTTGGAGAAGCTCGTCGGGGGTCAGCGCAGCCTGCACTTGCAGAGAGGCAACTTGTCAACCGAACCAAAGAGAAGAGCCCTATGGCTAATCACGCATGGTCTACACCAGCTCATCTCAAAGGTTGCTTGCCTTAGAGGTAGCTCGCCTACCTCTCTACCCAGAATCAGTCCGCCCAAGGAAGAAGGCGACCTGCCACTAGTATCACTGCCAATTTCACTACAGACAAGTCTGACAAAAGCGTACATGGCTGCCTCGCTGCCTAACAGCCTGAAAAAAGCACACCTGAATGTTTTGCCACCAGACCTCCTGACAAAAGCGCACCTGATATGTTTGGCTTTGACATCATCGGCCAAACACCTGACGCCTTGACACCGCCAGCTCAGCTAAAGCAACCGACTCCAACAGCCTATAAATACCCCATCTCCTCCAGCGAGAAAAGGTGGGCTGGCTAATCTGTAAGAAACCCTAACACATCTACTTAAATTCAAGGTCGAATATCCTCCATATATTCGGGCCTTCCATACTAGTTCGTCACGCAAGTGCCGATCTGCCTCTAAGATCGCCATGCGTGTTCGACATTCTCCAACCAGTCATCAACTGACTTAAGCATCGGAGAGGCTCTCCGTTGATAGCCACCCGAGCCTTTATGACGAGTTGCTCTTCTTTCAGGAAGTTCGTCCCAGCTACCGGCGGTCAAAGAGACCCACGGTGAACTACTCCATTAGACGGGTGACCTACTCTGACTGACGGACGACCTTGAGATTTCTATCTACAAAGCGTCTTCCAATCGGGATTAACCTCGTCTATACCCCAAAACTTGTAATCATTGTAACCGTGATTCCCATTTCAATATAAATTCAGTGTTAGCGGATTTTACCCCGCAACGCTTTCAAACTGGTCCAATCTGCAAGGAGACTGCAACTGTATTTTCAAGCGCACACCATCCTGGTCCTCACCGACACTCCCTTAGAGCAGACCCTGAAGAGGCTCGATCGTTCAGGGAGAATGACGAAATGGGGGGTCGAACTAAGCAAATTCGACATCCATTTTAAATCATGGACCACCATCAAAGGACAGGCTCTCGCTAACTTTATCGTCGAACTCACCTATAACGATGGCCCATGGGAAGAGGTATATGCAACTAGCGTACTACCTGAGGCTACCCCCTCATCCTCAACAAGCATCAATCCACCACACAGAGCAAACGACGCAATTGAAGACAAGGAAACCTGGATGTACAAACCGACGGTTCAACCATACAAGCTGGAAGCAGGACTGGAATAATCGTCCAAACATCAGCAGGCAATATATTCGTATACGCTCTTCACTTCGATTTCCAAACCGCTAATAATGATGCGGAATATGAAGCGGCCATCAACGGACTCTGTCTGGCTTGAGCCCTAGGGGCAAGAGTGGTCCAACTACTCAGCGACTCCAGTCTCGTCGTCCACCAACTGAATAGGACCTTTGAGACACATGATGACTCGATGCATATTTACATGCAAGTCGCTAAAGCAGAGCTCACCAAATTCGCACACGTAGAAATTCATCACGTGCCAAGGATGAAGAATCATCGAGCCGACGCCTTGTCGAAGCTTGCATCCTCCTCCCCTGCAGGACTCGGTTGGACCGTGTATGTACAACATCTACTCCATCCCAGCGAGCTAGCATAGGAACTGCTAAGCCTCGACCAATGGACCCGATAATCTGTTTCCTAAACACAGGGGAGAAGCCGACTGACCCAGTGGAAGCACGAAAGTTAGAATGGAAGGCCTACCAATTCATCCTACTAGATAGTTCATTGTACAAAAGATGATGGATCAGGTATGACATCTTCCCCTATCTTAAATGCTTAGCCCCGCAGGAAGCGAACTTCGTGATCCAGGAGATCCACGAGGGCGATTACAGAAACAACTGCGGAGGAAAATCCATAGCTTTGAAGGCTGTGAAACAATGATATATTTGGCCAACGATGATCAAAGATGTCGTCGAATACGTTCAACGGTGCTCAACCTACCAAAAGTTCTCAAAGGCCAGCTCAACCCCACCAACTGATCTGATCCCCATCGTCAGTCCAGTTCCTTTTGCCAAGTGGGGACTAGACCATCTTAGACCATTCAAGCCAGCGAGTGGGCAACAGAGATACTTAATAGTGGCGATCGACTACATTATAAAGTGGATCGAAGTGGAACCTTTGTCCTAAATCACCTGGAAGGAAGCTCAGAGATTCATCTGGAAGTCCATCGTCTGTCATTTTGTCATCTCACAATCCATAGTGACAGAGAATGAGACATCGTTCGACAGCACTGGCTTCAGAGACTTCTGCTCAGAGTTGAAGATCAAGTTGCATTTTGCCTCCGTCGACCATCCCCAGTCGAGCAGTTTGGCAGAGGCATCCAACAAAAGCATCCTCGGGCCCCTGCGAAATAGAATAATCGGGCTTGAAGGAACTTGGCCGGATGAAATCCACGGCATACTATGGTTGTACAGAACAACCCACAAAACCTCGACGGGGAAACACCATTCATGTTGGCTTACAGATGTAAAGCAATTGACGCACCCGTAACCTACACCTAGGTTCCACCTGGCGGTGTCACAATCACCAGGCATAATATGGCCCCTAGGCTACGACTTTGGGCTCAATCCGCAAGAGGACGGTGTCGAGTTATAGTATAAAAGATTGTCGAATCCCACAGGGACGGAGATATTGTGAATAGGTTCTCAGTCTATTTCTAAACGTGGAAGTAAGATAGCTGTCGGGGTAACAGATTTGGGTTGGTTGTCGTTTGTTGTAATATCAATAAAAAGAACTAGGGCTTTAGGGATCGCCACTAGGATCATTGGGGGTTGATGTTGGATATGATCCTCAAATTGCATTAGGGCTAGGGAATTAATCCCCAAATTCGTACCACTCTCATGGGTTAGAATTGTAGGGTATTTCGGTGGCTCTCGTTGGCGCAATGGCGGTAGTCGTCAACGTAGCGGTATAGTTCGTCGATGGATCTCCTCAAGGCGCGAGCCAGGCATGGTCACGTGCCTTGGTTGAATCCATCGATTTCCCTATTCGAATCCCTAGATACCTCTTAATCACATCAATTCCACAGACCGTGGGCATGATTTCAGTACAGGTTATCTACGGCTTCGGTGGGATCTACCGAAATACAACCCTAAATCCCGAATTCAACGTAGGGATCCAGATCTACATTTTCCCCCTAGAATCCCAGGGCTAACCCATCAACCCTAGAATGAATCTACTCAGACATCGTGATAAAAATGCACAAAAGCATCAATTTCACAGAAGGAAACATTATATCAATCCAAAGATTATGGCTAAAAGAACTTACAGCGAGAATAGACGAATAATAGATCCAGACAAGAACAAAGGCAATAATCTTCAATAATCGATCCAAAATTCGCTACCAAAAATAAGTCTTCAAAAATTCTACAAAGAATCGCCAGAACTCCTCACAAAAATTCCTCACAAAATCTCAACTGAAGTCCCCTTCGTCGTTCCAGATCGCGAGCCTTCAGCGCTGCCAAAATCGCACGCATTGTGCTCGTTTAAATCTTTCCAAAAATGCCCCTAGGATAGTCGACCGAGTAGGCTACTCGGTCTGAGCAGCTTCTGCTCGGTCAGTGGCTCGGCCCAAGTAAGTGAGCTGCTCGGCTGTTTGGAGAATTTGAAATCGTTCTACCCAGACCGAGTAGGACTCTGCTCGGTCCGAGTAGGCTCGGCTTGGTCTGATACTCAGGCTCTACTCGAGCGCTGCTCGGGCTGTGAAATCTGAGGTGGCTCGACCAAGCAGATGAGCTGCTCGGTCCGAGTTTGCTCGTATCCGTCGCTGCTGTAATTGACATGGCTCGGTCCGAGCAGCTCGGACCGAGCATTTTCTGGGAAATGCTGCAGCAAGGCTCCTGGGCTTCTCTCTCTGCTCTCTCTCTCTTTTCTCTCCACCAATGGCTCTGGGAACGTGACAAACTCCTCCAGAGCCCTGCCAATGGGCTCACGGGCATGTCGGATGTGTCCATACCCGGATAGGGGTCCAAATCGCGCCAAAATACCTGAAAATTCACGAAACACTACGAAACTAGAAAATATCGTCAGAAATGCAGAATCGTAGTAAAAAGTGGGATTTGGACGCGAAAACGATATGCAATGCGATGAGATAATGATATGAAAATGATAGAAAATATGGACACATCAAAATCCCCCAAGCTTACCTCTTACTCGTCCTCGAAGAAGACGAATAATCGGTACGCCGGGAGGAAAACAAAACGAAAATAAGCAAATGAAAATAGAGAGGAATGAAAAACAAAAGGAGAGAAATAAGAGGAAAGTGCTAAGGATGATCGGTCAGATCTCATGCCCAAATAGTATATCACGATGCTCTAAGTGATAAACATACATGCTATTGGTAATTTCTAGCTTTATATATCATATGACATGCAGTGCAGGCAAAGAAAAGGGATCTACTGAAATAACACCGTCAAATCATATCAATCTCATGCAATCCCTAGAGTCTAGTATAAAGGAGTTGGCAACGCCCTTTTCAATCACAGATACGCAAGGAGCACAAAATATTCACACAACTTGCAATAAAGAATATGAAAAATCATGCCATTCAGATATTCAATTCGATACATGAAAAATCTCCAAAACTAAAGTAATTCGTAAAGTTTGGGTTTTATAAAATCTCCCCGGTGTGCACCGTCTCCACTCTAATGTCACGCTCACTCATGTAATCAGTTGGTTTACCCCCCCCCCCCCAAGCTTAGCTTGAGGCGTCGCATCAAGGAAAATGATTTGGAAATTTTATTTTTCTTCCCAGAATAAATGACAGCTTCTAATGAATTGAAATAAAACCGTATTTATTCATTTTCTTTCTTTTTTCTTTTCTTTTTCAGATATGAATATATACACATTTTTTTCTCTTTTTTTCAATAGAAGCTATACTTTTCTTTTTGGGTTTTGGGAAGTGAAATGCGGTAAAGGTAGCTATGGGGGTACAACCAACTGATATGTAGAGATATAAAATAGATATGTGGAGAAGGAAAATAATGGGACTCTCGGTTCACTCATAAGAGGGTGCACATCAGTTTGATAAAATAAAACCCCAACTAAACTCATATATAGTATGAATATTTTCACTTCTCTAAATGAATACTGAAAATGGCATGCGGTAATAATCACAATATCAGCAGGCATGCAAACAGAAGTGAATAAGATAAGAAAGCAGGTGCTCCAAGTGTTCTTATGATGCGTGAACCTGGGTGCGTTTCCCAACATAAATCATACTAGATACTAATTCATGCATTTGATTTTCAATTCATTTCAGGTATTAATTCAGACAGATCATCAAAATAAATGCATGCAAATAGGTAATAAAACTGAAATTAACCCTGATAGCATGCCAATGAGATGAGCATCGCAAAAACTAATAAAGCCTAAAGAGATATCATCATGTGGACTATCCTTAGCAAAAATAAAAAGAAGCAGAGAAAAAGGGAAAAGAGATAAAAAGAGATGCATGCATGGAGAAAAACATAAAATATGATGCAAAATGAGAAAAAATAAAACGAGGCAGGAAAGTGGTGAAAAAGTAAACTAAAAAACTGAAAATAGGAGAGTAAAATGAAAATATAGAAACAAAAATAAAACGGGAGTGCTCATCCCCCAAGCTAAACCTAGGAGTTTCCTCACTGCTAAGAAAATGCTCGTGAGCGGGAGATGATGCTAAAGGGTTGGTGTGGGTGGGGAAATAAAATAAAAACTATGTAATAAAAGAAAAATGAAATAAAAATAAAAATATGATGCACTGCAATGCAATATATGAAATGATGCATGTGTGGATCCTCCCCCAAGCTATGTAAAAGTCGGGCCCCGAAAAGACAGATGTGCACAAATATACAGGGGAGGCAAGAGCTGGGATGGACTACATCAAGCAGAGGCACCACCCTCTGGGGGTGGTGATGGGTCCCTCTGATGTGGACCCGGGGTAGTGGGTGGAAGGTCTGGCTGGAAATCATGTGGTGGGTCAGTTCAAATGTGACGCAAGAGGCTCTGGAGGAAGGGCAGGTCACGCTCGACCGACTCTTGAGTCATCGGACCACCATATCCTACTAGTAGGATCATGGCGCCGAACCGGTCAACTTGGACGTCGTCACAGAATGTAACCTCGTATTCGACGTCGCCTATGTAAAGGGGGTCAGAGGGGCGTGGGGCGGGTGGTGGTGCATGGGTGGTGGATGATTCGGCGATGGTGTTGGCTCGAGTGGGAGAGCTTGTGCGACGTGTGCGCCGGGTAGGCCTAGGGTTGGATGTGCCGGTGTTGGCGGGTTTAGCACGGCGTGGAGGCATTGTGTAGGTGGAGGAGAATAATGATGTACTATGTAAAGCAGATAGGGGACGAGTTTACCGACTAGAAAAAAGATGGCATTTTGTGTCGTGGTTGCCGCCGCTCCGGGTTATCCCCAAGCTTTTCAAAGAAGTATCTTTTGACGTTGGTGATTCAAACCTGAAAGAGGAACAAGGAGGATGTCAGTATTTTTTAAACAAGGGAAACAACAGATTCAATCTCGAAGAGTTCTCAGTTATATGTTAAATGATGAGCGGTGGCCTTGTAGAGAGGAGGAGGGGCGGTTCGAGTAGGGTTAGGATTTAATAGGCGAAAGCAAGGTGGGCGAGAAGCGTAACAGCCCGAACAGCAGCAAGGCACGACTCGGACCGAGCAATATAGTTGCTCGATCGAGCAGGTTGGAGATGAGATTGACTCGGACCGAGTTATCTGGATGCTCGGTCCAGTACGCTGCGGGAAAGTGTGGGATACGCCTTCAGCCAGCTCGACCGAGCAGGGAGATGCTCGGTCGAGTCGCCATATGCTCGGGCCGAGTCGACAATTATCGCCCGGGTTGGCAAAGCGACGTTTTCTCCTCAAATTCTAGAGCCTGTAAAACTCGGCCGAGTACAAGTCTGCTCGGTCGAGTCTTATATTACTCGGGCTGGGTCGGAAATGCTCCATCCGGGTTAGCAGAGTGACGTTTTCTCCCAACTTCAGCACCCTGTAAAACTCGATCGAGTTTTGAAGATGCTCGGACCAAGTCAATTTCCACTCTGGCCGAGCAAAATTTTACTCGGGCCGAGCTGACATTGCGCTTTTTCACTCAGTTTTCCATGTCTGTATCACTCGACCGAGCAGTTGGGCTGCTCGGTCGAGTCATCTGTGCCTTTTCTGCCCGATCTCCTGGGCTGTATCCTGCTGTACTCCTTCTCCCTCATAGTGGTCTACTCTCATATCTGACCTGTACAAGGGAGTAATTCATCAATTATTGTATGGTTTTCAGAATTTTGTTTCTAAAATGTATAAAACAAGAGTAAGAAACAGAAAAAGAAGATCCAGAATCCAGGAAATAGGGTTGCCTCCCAATAAGCGCTCGTTTTTTAGTTGTGAGCTCGACTCCCCTTAATTTATCAGTTGTCATTGGGGAATCCCTCGAGGAAGTATGTCTCCTCCGGTCCTATAGGTTCTCTGGCTCTGTAGGGTTTAATTCTTTGACCGTTGACCTTGAAATTTCTGTTTTTCCACTCGAGCTCGACGGCGCCACCTGGAGATAAGCTTACTATCTTGTAGGGGCCGGACCACCTCGATTTTAGCTTCCCGGGGAAAAGGCGTAGTCTTGAGTTATATAGAAGTACCTGGTTACCGACATCATGGAAAACAACCGTGATATTTCTATCGTGATAAGCCTTGGTTCTTTCCTTGTATATCTTCGCATTTTCATAAGTGTGATGCCGAATTTTGTCCAACTCATTGCAATGAAGGGCTCGTCGGGTGGCGGCGCTTTGGTAGTTGAAATTCATCTTCTTTATCGCCCAATATGCTCTATGCTCCAATTCTACCGGAAGGTGGCAAGCTTTCCCATACACCAGCCTATATGGGGTTATGCCGATGGGGGTTTTGAACGCAGTGCGGTAAGCCCAAAGGGCGTCGCCTAACTTGTACGACCAATCCTTCCTTGAGGCGCTGACTGTGTTTTCCAGGATGCTTTTTATCTCCATATTAGATACTTCCACTTGGCCGCTGGTCTTAGGGTGGTAGGTAGGGTGACTTTGTGATGAACCCCATCTTTTTCAGCATCGCCTCGAATTTTCTTTCGATAAAATGACTCACTCCATCACTTATAATCGTCCGGGGGACTCCGAAGCGAGGGAAAATAGTATTCTTGAAAAATTTTGACACTACCCTCGCGTCGTTTGTTGACTACCACAAAAAGGACCTTTAATAGCATACCTTTAATAGCGCTTGCCAATTATAAGCGATGTTAATTAGAGGCACATATAATAGACATCATGTATTTCCCCATAATACTGAGATTTAGGCGCATGTATCGCAGTCCAGAAGATGCAAAACACTTGACGTGGCATTCAAATAAACGGATTAAAGATGGCATGTTCCGTCACCCAGCAGATTCTCCTCAATGGACATAATTTGATCACGATTATCCTGAATTTGGGGAAGAAGCAAGAAACCTACGAATTGCATTGTCTACCGATGGAATGAACCCACATGGTATTCAAAGTAGTTCCCACAGCACATGGCCAGTGATTTTGATGATTTATAATCTACCTCCATGGTTATGCATGAAGCGCAAGTACATGATGTTGTCTATGTTAATTTCTGGGCCTAAACAACCAGGAAATGATATAGACATATACTTGTCTCCGTTAATTGAAGATTTGAAACAAATGTGGGACACAGGTGTAGAGGTGTACGATGGGTACAAGAAAGAGAATTTCAACTTGAGGGCTATGTTATTTGGCACAATTAATGATTTTCCAGCATATGGTAATCTGTCAGGATATAGTATCAAAGGAAAGTGTGCATGCCCTTTATGTGAAGAGAGTACGTATTGGATGCGGTTGGAACATTGTAAGAAGAATGTCTTCCTCGGACATCGTAGATTTTTACCCGTGAGGCATCGTTACCGGTGGTTGAGGAAAGCATTCAATGGGAATACAGAGGAATGTAGAGCTCCTGTGCCATTGACCGGTGATAAGCTGTTTGATAAGGTAAAGAATTTAAGTAGTAATTTTGGGAAGCCATTTGCAGGAGAACTTGTCACCAGCGGGTGGAAGAAAAACTCTATTTTCTTTGAATTACCATATTGGAAGTCATTGTATGTAAGACATTTCCTTGATGTGATGCATATTGAAAAGAATGTTTTTGAAAGTGTTATCGGGACGTTGCTTAATGTTCCAGGAAAGAGTAAAGATGGGATAAATGCGAGGTTGGACATGGTAAGTATGGGAATGAGGATAGAATTGGGACCGGTAAAGAAGGGAAAGCGTACATATCTACCTCCTGCAGCTCATACTCTATCTAGGAAAGAAAAAAAAGTTTTTTGTAAGTTTCTCGATGGAGTTAAAGTTCCAGAGGGATACTCGTCAAACATTAGAAGCCTGGTATCTATGAAAGATCTCAAGTTAAAAGGTCTAAAATCTCATGATTGTCATGTTTTGATGGAGCATTTACTACCAGTGGGTATACGTTCCATTTTGCCAAAAAAGGTGAGGGTGACCATCACAAAACTATGTTTCTTCTTCAGGGCAATTTGCAGTAAAGTTATTGATCCTGGAAAGTTACCGGCATTGCAAAAAGAAATTGTTGTCACATTGTGTGAGCTTGAGATGTATTTACCACCATCCTTCTTTGACATAATGGTTCATCTGATTGTTCACCTGGTTAGAGAGACACAATTGTGTGGACCAGCCTATATGAGATGGATGTACCCGATCGAGCGCTATATGAAGATATTAAAAGGGTATGTGAAAAACCGTAGTCGACCAGAAGGTTGTATGGTTGAGCGTTACATAGTTGAAGAAGCTGTTGAATTTTGTACAGAGTACCTAAGCAATGTTGATTCCATAGGGCTTCCAAGGTCTCGTCACACAGGAAGAATATCAGGGGAAGGGATTAAGGGAGGTGATGTAGTGCTCATATCAAGGACAGAGTGGGAGCAAGCACATTTATATGTTCTGCACAATGATGTTGAAGTTGAGCCGTATGCTGAAAGACACAAGGAACTACTTCGAAATTCAAACCCAAATAGGAATGAGAATTGGGTAACAAGAGAACACAATCGGTCTTTTATAACATGGCTGAAAGAACAAGTCTTTGGAGAGTTGGCTATAAATAGAGCTTCAGTTTCAGATAGATTGAGATGGTTAGCAAATGGTCCAAGTGTACACGTTTTTTCTCACAATGGTTACCTTATTAACGGGTACACATTCTACACTAAAGATCATGATGATCAAAGTACAATGCAAAACAGTGGAGTGACTCTTGTAGCTGAATCTATGCACATCTCTAGTGCAAAAGACAGAAATCCCATATATGCAAATATGTCATACTTTGGTGTTATTGAACGCATATGGGAGTTGGATTATAGTATGTTTCGATTGGCTGTGTTTGGTTGTAAGTGGGCAGACAACAATAATGGGGTTCAAATTGATGAGTTAGGGTTCATGCGGGTGGATCTCAATAGGGAGGGGTATAAGGACGAGCCTTTTATTTTAGCTTCGCAAGCTCAACAAGTATTCTATGTCACAGATCCCACTGATGTGAAGGGGCCCATTGTGTTGTTGAATAACAAATTAAATGACTGTCGTAGCCAAGC
Organism: Scilla litardierei; assembly: GCA_030789695.1. Taxonomy (NCBI): domain Eukaryota; kingdom Viridiplantae; phylum Streptophyta; class Magnoliopsida; order Asparagales; family Asparagaceae; genus Scilla; species Scilla litardierei. The sequence continues at coordinate 261,598,013 of CM061133.1, forward strand.
ACATGAAGATATCAATACTGAGGATGATCCTTTCTTAGGGACATCACAATCACTTGATATTGATCCTAATGTAGATGATGGTTTCTATATGAGAGATGATCATGATGAGGGGATTTGGGTCAATCCGTCATTTCATTTCATGAAGGGACAAACAAGTATTAATCCAACAAGGAAAAGGAAAAGATTAACCTAATTAAGTTCATACGACTTTTTCTGGTGAGTGATGTATATTGATCTTAATTCATTTTTCTTGCATCTTTTCTTGTGAACTAACAATTTAATGTTGTTTTACTTTGTTGTAGATAAATGTCTTCTAGTGATGACAACTGTGTTCCCCTTGATGGTGATGCTCCTAATATTGAGGAAAATGTTATTAAACGTGGAGTGACCGCTATGGAGGGAGTTATTCGTGCACGCAGCAAAGGGATATCTTTTAAGGTATTCTACTTACAAGTTTTTATTATTTAATCATATTAATTTTCATCAACATATATTCATTTTCTTATTCTATCATTGTTATTAGGTTGGATGGAATGATAGGGGTCAACCAATTGATCCTAACAGTGCTATATTTGTGAGTTATATTGGGGCAATTACCCGACAGATGGTGCCAATAACATGTGATAACTGGAAATCGTCGGCTTTAAAAGTAGTGAAAGAAAACATCTGGAAGGATATACAGGTAATATACATACTCTCATATGTTTTTATTCTTATACAAACATACTAACACAATTGAGCACACTTTTGTAGACATCTTTCATTGTTGATGATAGTCATCGGAGATATATTCTTAAAGAAGCAGGCAAACTTTGTAGAAATTTCAGAACCTACTTAACAAAGAATTATGTTTATGATGAAAGTGGTAGTGTTATTGAGCATCCTCCACATGAGTATCCTTTCATATCTGAAGATCAATGGAGAGCGTTTGTTGCTAAACGTCAGTGTGATGAATTTAAGGTAATGTTACTCATTTTGAGGAATTTGACTAAACATATTACTTTGTATTAATATAGTTGCTTTGTGCCTAAATAGATGCGAAGCACTCAAAATCGAAAAAGAGCATTAAATCATATGTACCCATATAGAAAGGGCCGTATGGGTTACGCACGCCTTGAGCAAAAGATGGTAAGTATACAAAAGATATAACGTACAAGATGTTAGAAATGATTTTCAATCAATTTATTAATTATCTTAATTGTCTGAATGTACAGTTAAAGGAGTCAGAATCAAATGACACATCCATAGCCCGTCATGATTTATGGAAGGGTGCTCGTGTAAATAAGTTAGGAGTGGTTGATAATGAAAATGTTCAGCAAGTGTGTGAGAAAATTGTAAGTATGATATCATTTTAATTTAGTTCTTTTATTATTTTCTTATTTTATCACTACTGATGTACATGTTACCTTTCAAATTTATGTGACAGGAGACCATTTCACAAACTACATCACAGGATCAGTTACAGGACTCGCAGGATATACTTTCTCGAGTCTTAAATGTCCCAGAGTATCCTGGACGGGTTAGAGGTTATGGATTCGGGCCGTCAGTAAAAGATTGTTTCCCAAGTGAAAAGCGCAGAAGAAATAATGATAACGCGGACTTGAGAGAAACAGTGGCATTGCTCTTAGAGAAGATGAAAGTATTTAAGAGTATGGGTCACACCAAAGAATTAGCTACAATCAGCAAAAGTGGTAGTTGCACGCTTCTTTCCTGTAATATTCCTGAAGTAAGTGTTTTTCTATTAAATTATTGCATTTACAAATAATTAATTCAAGATATTATTAGCAAAATACATTCCTGTATGATTAACAACATTAATTGATGTTTTCTTTATGAAATTTTTATTTTAGGACATCTCATCATGCAATTTCTATTTATCATCCCCAACACATCGCATAGTTGGGAAGGGAAAGGTCTTCAATCGTCCTGATGATAGAAAACTACACAATATATCATTACCCATGACTCATATGAAAGTTATGGTTAAACATGTGATAGAGTCAGATGCACCACTACCAATACCTATAGAGGATGCATGAGTCATGGTAGTAGGTGATGCGATTGGTACTTTTGTTGCATGGCCAACCAACCTTATTGATTTGGTCTCTACGGTAAGACTTCTTATAGTATACATTAGATTCTTATATTGTTGTTTCATTATTTTCTAACCAAATGATTCACTTAAATGATTTCCCATACAGATGCCCGCAAAATCTAACGTCAAAGAGTCGGTTAAAACAAAGGAGTCAGGTACTCCTAAAAAGAAACAAGAAAAAGTAAAGGCAAAACATCAGGAGCCCTCCCATGCTGGTCGTGCAACTAGTAAAAAGAAACACGAAAAAGTAGAGTCAAAACATCAGGAGTCCTCTCCTGCAGTTGCTGCAAATAATCTCTCCATGTATTGCAATTTTATTCAGATATATGCTACACAAAAGCTTCAAGGTGGTGCGCTGTTACAAATAGATATGGAGAGAGACATTTTTGGTATATCATATATGGAGTTAATTAGTCATCAAATTGTCAATGAACTTCTTCAGCACGAGTGGTTGGATTGTCCGGTAATCTGTGTATATATCAGGTACTTTAAGTAAACAATTTTTAGAATTTCATTTCAATTAAACGTTGATATTATTGATAACTTATTTTTAATCTTCATTAAAGGTACTTGTACTATGAGTTGGTTGTCAACAGACAAAACACAAGGAGATTCTCATTCTTATGCCCACATAACACATCTTCTTTTGTTGATGAGCCAACGAAGTATATAGCCGATGCACTTATTGAATATAACGAGACAGGGAAGTTATTCTTGGCACCATATAATACAGGGTAAATAACTTTTTAATATATTTTATTTAATTTAATGAATTCCTAAGAATGTAGTCACTTAGAATTTGCTAACTACTTTTGTAGGGGTCATTGGGTGTTGTTAGTCATCAATGCCACATCAGAGACAATATATTATTTGGATTCCTTGCATCATGAGCCAAAATATAATCGAACCATGAAGGATACATTCGACAAGTAAGTTACTTGTGTTTTATGTCAATATGTAAATATGATATATGTTGAATATAACGAGTTGACTAAATTTATTTTATTTTGTTAGAGCTTTGTGCATTTATCGTGCTTCTAAGGGAACCAGGGGCCCGAAATCTAGATCAAACAAACCCACGTGGATCCGTATAAATGTATGTACAATGGTCTCTTCTAATTTCATATGTTGCTCAAATCTAGATCAACCAAGGATAACTCACCATTCATATAATTTTTCATTTTTTGAATTGTATAGTGCCCCCTTCAGACCAATACAATTGATTGTGGTTATTATGTTATGCGATTCATGAAAGAAATCCTTTCACAAAATGAAAACATCATCCCAGATACGGTATGTAGTTTTAGTTTTAATTTATATTTTTCGCATTTTTTAGTTATATTTGCTAATATTTGATTATAACATATATTTGCTATTTGCTATGATATTCTATTTTGTAGTACTTCCCTGACTACCAATGTGCTACTTACTCTCCTGATCAACTAGCTGAAGTCAAGGAAGATTGGTGTCGTTATGTGGTCCAGAAATATGTCACTTTAGTATAGATGTGCACCCTAAAGGTCGGTATTCAGTGAAACTTTGTTTTTTAACCCTTTGATAAAGTTGTGATATTTGGTCAATTTGCATTAATAATGCTTGCTTTTTGTAGCATTATAAAGTTGTGATTGCAATTTTTTAACATAAAAGTTCCTCACAAAGTTGTGATGCTTTTTTCAATTCTCTTCACATTTTACCAGATTATTTGTCATCCATGTTACAAATCAATAATAACTGTACAACTCTTCCTCATGTGATAGAGATTTTATGGTGGTGTGTTAACCCTGCAACCAAATTCCTAATCTGATTCACCTTTCAAGAAACGATTTGAAGTGCTTTCTGTAATCTTTTTCAGCTTTTGGTCTCTGATCCTTTGAGCTGCCCATAACTGCTTTTGGTGTTGGCTTAATTTAGAAATTGTTTAATTTGTGTATCAGCTGTATTCCTTGTTTATGTTCATCGACAATAACTGAGGAAATGAGAAAGAAATAGATCAGATACTATATGGAGTTGTGTCAGCTGATTTTCATGCGGTGGAAGGAGATATGCACCAATTAGTCTGATCTCACTGATACATGTAACCTTTAAAATTAACAATTATGACTTGTCCATCTAAACTTAATTTATTGAGCATGACTAGAGGAGCCTTTGATTGCAACTCATTAACCCACATGTGGAAGGAGATATGCACCAATTAGTCTGATCATATACTGGACGGTGTAACCTGTTGTATTTTGTTCCTAGGGAATCTATTGTGTAGCTATTTTGTCTGCAAAAGGCATTTTCTCTATTTATATATGTCAGGTACACTGGTTTAATAAAAGATTGCAACCCAGTTTCACACATAACTTGAATACATGTAGTTAATTTACATCTAAAAAGATTGTTTAACACTAGTTAGAATTGTCTAAGAAGAAATACTTCATCATAGCCAATGTATTTTGCTTAAATGCTTACATGTAATTTAGCAACAAAAGGTAAACGTTATGCAGTTGGTGCAGAGATGCTTTATTAACTTCGTGCGATGAGAATTTTAGGCATAAGCCTCACTTGCTATGATTATAACCTTCATTTATTTTGGCTTGCAGTTCTTTTGTAGTTGTACAGCCTGACATTTTCTCTGCGAACTTGTGCTTCTTCTCTAATATGTTTTTCCTCGTAACAGTGCTTTCCACTTAAGCTACAATATGCTGTTGAATCAAATAAGATGTGAAGATGGTGACCCAGAAAATCTTCTCAGAAATTCATTTTATCAATTTCAAGCTGATCGTGCATTACCCAATCTTGAGGTTTGTTGCATTGATTATTAAAGAACTCCTCTATTTCTTTCTGAACAGGATCTTAATATTAAATAAATAACTAGTGAAGCTTCTGCATTCATACCTTGAAAGAATGCACATGTGATGATTTGCTAAATGCTGGGTAGCTGTACCTCTCATTCTATTTACCTACTAACAAATAGCAAATATGAGGCTTGGATGTTGCTCAAAGTCTTGCACTAAACTGGTCATTATCATCACTTGCTATAGTTCCTAATCCAGTTAAGTGTTGGCTACAGAAACAAGCAAAGGATTTGGAAGCTGAGAGAAATTCAATTATCATTGAAGAAGAGGAGAGCTTGAAGGATTATTATGATCTCCTACAACAATACAAAAGTTTAAAAAATGATGTTCGGGATATTGTGTTTTCCCCCAAGCACTGTCTACCATTCTTGCAGGTTGGCAGGCTTGTACGTGTAAGATGCACACGTGATGATCAAAAGCCAGCTTTCTCCACCAAAGATGATGTTACGTGGGGAGTAATAATTGATATTCAAAGGGTGAAAAGCCCTGGTGAAGGTATGCAAAAACTTCTCTTCAGTTCTGTATGTGAATTCAATTATTGTGAGTCAGAGGAATGCATATTCATGAGATTTCCCGTTCAAATGTAAAATTGTTGCAAAAAATGTAGAGTTAAAGTGATACCAGGAATTGGCATAATACAGCAACACTTGCCTCCAAAATGCTAGCAAAACAATATCAGGAGACTGTCAGAACAGTACAGAAGGGATCAAATGGTACGAGAAATGCCTCATGAGATACTCAACCCAAAACATTTTCGGAGTGGAGGAGTTGGCCGGAGATTTCTTTTGCGGAGTGGAGACAGTCAGTCAGGCTACGGCCGATGCCACCTTCAAGCTGGCCACAGGCCTCGTGGATACGACAAGAAATAATCTGCTGATGGTTGCTGCAGGAAGTCTGGAATCAAGCTATGTTCTGTTGTAGTGTACAAGAGATCTTAGCCCTGAAGGCTGCAAGGAATGCCTAGAAAAAGGGTTGACAGTTGTTGGTAATCAGTGCAAGCAAGCAAACGGGTGGCGATATCTGTCAGGAAGCTGCACGCTGCGGTATGAGATCTTCCTGTTCTTCAACACTTCAGCAATATCATCACCTGGGCGTCAGCCACCTGCCCCAGCCCCCCAACTGGAGGAAGGTCATAACATTTTGTTGCTTAAACATGCCACGTTAGCCATAGCTTAATTCAAATGGAAGTTGCAAATCAATTAATAAGAAAGTAGATGTGATGTGAAGAAGCGCTGTTAGGAAAGATCATTAGTACCAAAGAGAAAGGAGGGAAGACTATCATAATCGACAAAGTGATTGATGTGGGGGCCGATGGCATACATCCCAATCTTACCGAAATACAGCTTCAGTGGGACATCCAGATGCTGGTTCACGTGAAGGGGAGGCAGAGAACCGAGAACGACTGGAAGAAGCTCTTCACTGAAGCTGGCTTCAAAGAGTACAAGATCATACCCGCACTCGGCATGCGTTGCATCATCGAGATCTACCACTGATTAGCTCCATGTTATTTGCATCCTTGTGGCGTGTGATGTTTAAGTGCGTGTGATGAAGTTTGGATTGTAAAATAACTGCTTTTATCCCCAGAGCGGCAAGTTCCTTTATAGTGAGAGCTTTAGCTCCACGATGAACCCTCCTCGGAGGATAGATGATGTAACGGTTTGTATGGTACAACTGCTTCGCTTGTTGCATATGTTTCTTAATTAATGGAAGTGGTTTGTTAGTGTTGGGACGTATGTTTGAACCATATGTGCTACTAATGATCTTTCCTAATATCTTAATTTTTAGTGACGAGGGCTTTTTAGATCTGTTCAGTAAACTTGTCGAATTGGTCTTGAGTGTTGGGACGTATGTTTGCACTAAAGAAGCGTTGTTAAAGGCCCCCCTTTAACAGCGCTTGCACTAACAAGCGCTGTTAAAGGGGGGCCTTTAACAGCGCTTGCACTAAAGAAGCGCTGTTAAAGGCCCCCCTTTAACAGCGCTTGCACTAACAAGCGCTGTTAAAGGGGGGCCTTTAACAGTGCTTGCACTAAAGAAGCGCTGTTAAAGGCCCCCCTTTAACAGCGCTTGCACTAACAAGCGCTGTTAAAGGCCACCCCTTTAACAGTGCTTGCACAAACAAGCGCTGTTAAAGGACCCCTTTAACAGCGCTTGTAAAGCGCTATTAAAACCAGCCCCCCTATAGCAGCAGCGAGATAGACAGCGCTTGTAAAGCGCTATTAAAGGCCTTATTTAAGCGCTGTTAAAGGTCCATTTTGTAGTAGTGGTCGGGGTGGCTATGGCTTCTACCCATTTCGAGACATAATCAACGGCAACCAAGATATACTTGTTGCCGTTGCTAGATGGGAAAGGCCCCATATAATTGATGCCCCAGCAATCAAATAGCTCTATCTCCAAGATGCCGTGGAGGGGCGTTTCATTCTTCTTCGTGATATTCCCAGTTCTCTGGCATCTGTCGCACTTCCTTATGTATTCATTAGCATCCCTGAATATAGTAGGCCAGTAGAAGCCACTTTGAAGAATTTTCGCCGTGGTTTTGGTGACCGCTACGTGCCCACCACATGGTTGATCATGGCAATGCGACATGATGGAAGTTGCTTCTTCTTTTGGGATACATCGTCTGATGATCCCGTCGGTGCACGTCCTGAACAAATACGAGTCGTCCCAGAAGTAACTTTTTGCATCATGTAGGAACTTCCTCCTTGAATAAGTCGCCAACCCATGCAGAACTATACCACTCACCAAATAATTCACTATGTCGGCGTACCAGGGAGCTTCAGAGGTATTTGCCACAAAAAGTTGTTCACCGATGAACGAATATCCGTCAATCGGTAAGCTGTTGTCCCCGTACCTCTGAATCAAACGCGACAAATGGTCTGCCACCACGTTTTCTGCTCCCTTCTTGTCCTTGATCTCGATGTCAAACTTTTGCAGCAGAAGGATCCACCGTATTAGACGTGGTTTAGCATCCTTCTTACTTAGCAGATATTTCAACACCGAATGGTCCGTGTGGATGATCGCCTTGGATCTGAACTTCTCTATAGAGTAGACTAAGGCTAGCAGCTCTTTCTCCGTGGTAGTGTAGTTCTTTTGAGCGTCGTCCAGTGTTTTACTAGCGTAGTATATAGCATGGAGCTTCCCCTCCTTTCTTTGGCCAAGCACAACTCCCACCGCATGGTCACTAGCATCACACATAAGCTCAAACGGCAGTCTGGTGGCTGTATAATCGGAGCCGAGATGAGAGCTTCCTTTAACCTGTTGAAAGCTAGCAAACAAGGATCAGTAAACATAAAAGGAGTGTCCTTAGCTAGGAGCTCCATAAGAGGACGAGCTATATTAGAAAACTCTTTTATAAAGCGTCGGTAAAAACCGACGTGCCCCAGAAAACCACGGATACCTTTGAGGTTGGTGGGCGGCGGCAAACTTTTGATAACCTCTACTTTGGCCTTATCAACCTCAATTTCTTTAGAGGTAATGACATGCCCAAGAACCACTTCTTCTGTCACCATGAAGTGACACTTCTCCCAATTCAAAGTAAGATTATTATCTTGGCATCGTTCCAAGACCTTGGACAATTAGCCAAGCAACTAGCAAACTCAGTGCCATAGACGGAAAATTCGTCCATGAAAACCTCCATTATATTCTCGATAAAATCCGAGAAAATAGACGTCATGCACCTTTGAAATGTGGCAGATGCGTTACATAGCCCGAACGGCATTCTTCGGTAAGCGAAGATGCCGTAAGGACATGTGAACGTCTTTTTCTCTTGGTCTTCCCGATGCAATGGGATTTGGAAAAATCTGGAGTATCCGTCTAAGTGGCAGAAGTATTTATGCTTAGCTAAGCGCTCGAGCATCTGGTCTATGAAGGGCAGAGGGTAATGGTCCTTCCTGGTGTCTTTGTTCAGTTTCCTGTAATCGATACACATGCGCCACCCGGTGACAGTCCTAGTGGAGATTAATTCGTCTTTCTCATTCTTTATGACTGTCATGCCCCCTTTTTAGGGGCAACCTGCACGGGACTAACCCATTTACTATTGGAAATGGGATAAATGATGTCAGCCTCTAAAAGTTTCAGGACCTCCTTTTTCACCACCTCTTTCATGTTGGGGTTCAACCGCCTTTAAGGCTCAATGGAGGTGTCATCCTTGTCCTCTAGGTGGATCCTATGCGTACAGATGGTCTCGCTAATACCCTTCAGGTCAGAGATGTTATACCCTATCATTTTTGTGTAAGACCAAAGGTTTTTTAGGAGACTCTCTAATTGAGGTTCTGTGAGGGCCGCATTTACAATAACGGGATAAGTGGAATCTTTTCCCAGAAAATCATATTTCAAATTGGCGGGAAGGATATTCTACCTGAGGAGGCGTTATACCCCCGGCGTCTCTTGCTTGTGAGAATGACGGATCCTTGATTTCGGGTTCGGAGGGTGAAAACTCTTCATTCGCGGAATCATAGGAGGAGCAGTGAGATGATGGCGTGTCGAGGCACATGTCTGCAGGTTCCACTCCCGTAGTGCACCTGTCAAAAGAAGCAAGGTTTCAGGTATGCGTTCGCTATCAAACATAAAATCTGGAGTACTTACCTGGTCAATGAGTTTTAGCGATGGTGATGAGTCTGGGTACTCCTCATTGGCATGTTCTCCATATGCTGAGATCTGCAGAAGACCGTCGTTATAGAAACGTAATGTATCTCCGTCGTACCGCACATGAATTCCATCAGCTACGGCGACACCATCCAGGGCGTCCGCATTTTGGAAAGCGGTTGCGATGAAAACTGAGAGCTCTTGCGTAGCTGGGTCGTCCGTATGGAATTCAACTGGGCCATGGGCCCATACGTCAGCAACCACGCTCTCTAATATCTCAAGCATCTGAGAATTGTGTAGTGATTCTAATTGATGAGCCTCTCCCCAGTAGGCATCAATAGGTGGAGCCTCAATGGTTTGAAGGAGCATCACGTTCTCTTCAAAGCTTACTTGAATATCATCTTCAATTGTACCTGCATCAAAAACCTGATTCATTAAATAATCCATGACTAGTTGCTGATTTCCGTTACCTGCAACATAGGTTCCTGAGCCAACAAATCGAACTGCATCGATCAGCTCTCTAGCTGCGCATTCAACCATGGACTCATCCATGTGCGAGTCTTGGAAGCCGTGTATATGATAAGGAGAGAAACTGAACTCCTCTGAGTCGCTATCAGAGTCACAAGTCCACTGCACTTGCATTACCATCTCCATTGTGCCTGATTGGTAAGGAGATAACAACTAGCTGGAGAAGGATGTTAGCAGCAAGGCAGATAAAATAGAAAGAGAATGAAAATGGCGGAAAGGTGAGAGATGATCAGAATGCTAGCAAACTTCACAAAAATAAAAACAAACTGAGACAAAAACACTATTGCCGTCCCCGACAACGGCGCCAAAAACTTGACGCACCCGTAACCTACACCTAGGTTCCACCTGGTGGTGTCACAATCACCAGGCGTAATATGGCCCCTAGGCTACGACTTTGGGCTCAATCCCCAAGCGGACGGTGTCGAGTTATAGTATAAAAGATTGTCGAATCCCACAGGGACGAAGATAGTGTGAATATGTTCTCAGTCTATTTCTAAACGTGGAAGTAAGATAGCTGTCGGGGTAACAGATTTGGGTTGGTTTTCGTTTGTTGTAATATCAATAAAAAGAACTAGGGCTTTAGGGATCGCCACTAGGATCATTGGGGATTGATGTTGGATATGATCCTCACATTGCATTAGGGCTAGGGAATTAATCCCCCAATTCGTACTACTCTCGTGGGTTAGAATTACGGGGTATTTCGGTGGCTCTCGTTGGCGCAATAGCGGTAGCCGTCAACGTAGCGGTATAGTTCGTCGATGGATCCTCTCAAGGCGCGAGCTGGGCATGGTCACGTACCTTGGTTGGATCCATCGATTTCCCTATTTGAATCCTTAGATACCCCTTAAGCACATCAATCCACAGACCACGTGCATGATCTCAGTACGGGTTATCTACGGATTCGGTGGGATCTACCGAAATACAATCCTAAATCCCCAATTCAACGTAGGGATCCAGATCTACATTTTCCCCTAGAATCCCAGGGCTAACCCATCAACCCTAGATGAATCTACTCAGACATCGCGATAGAAACGCACAAAAGCATCAATTTCACAGAAGGAAACATTATATCAATCCAAAGATTAGGGCTAAAAGAACTTACAGCGAGAATAGACGAATAATAGATCCAGACAAGAACAAAGGCAATAATCTTCAATAATCGATCCAAAATTCGCTACCAAAAATAAGTCTACAAAAATCCTACGAAGAATCACCAGAACTCCTCACAAAAATTCCTCACAAGAGCTCAACTGAAGTCCCCTTCGTCGTTCCCAGATCGCGAGCCTTCAGTGCTGCCAAAATCGTTCGCATCGCGCTCGTTCAAATCTTTCCAGAAATGCCCCTAGGATAGCTGACCGAGTAGGCTACTCGGTCTGAGCAGCTTCTGCTCGGTCAGTGGCTTGACCCGAGTAAGTGAGCTGCTCGGCTGCTTGGAGAATTTGAAATCGTTCTACCCGGACCGAGTAGGACTCTGCTCGGTCCGAGTAGGCTCGGCTCGGTCTGATACTCGGGCTCTACTTGGGTGATGCTCAGGCTGTGAAATCTGAGGTGGCTCGACCGAGCAAATGAGCTGCTCGGTCCGAGTCTGCCCGTATCTGTCGCTGCTGTAATTGACATGGCTCGGTCCGAGCAGATGTGCTGCTCAGACCGAGCATTTTCTGGGAAATGCTGTAGCAAGGCTCCTGGGCTTGTCTCTCTGTTCTCTCTCTCTCTTCCAGAGCCCCGCCAACGGGCTCATAGGCATGTCGGATGTGTCCATACCCGGATAGGGGTCCAAATCGCTCCAAAATCCCTGACAATTCATGAAACACTACGAAACTAGAAAATATTGTCAGAAATGCAGAATCGTAGTAAAAATTGGGATTTGGACACGAAAACGATATGCAATGCGATGAGATAATGATATGAAAATGATAGAAAATATGGACACATCAGCCGTCGTCCTCGTCGAGGTCAATAAGCGATCGCTTCGTTTCCAATACTATGATGAAGAAAGAAACTCAGATGGCATCGAGCTCAACCTACAAATGGTGGACGAGGTCCGCGAACGGGCTTTAGTGACCCTCATCGTGCAAAAGGATGCATGGCCCGCTATTTCAACTCGAAGGTCCACGAACGCAGCTTCTGTGTAGGCGACTTGGTGCTGCGTAAGGCCGCTTTCATTCCCAAGATTCTCAAGCAGGGGGAGCATGCTGCGAAGTGGGAAGGACCATACACAGTGATCGATGTACTCTGTCCTGCCACCTACCGACTCACTACTTTGGATGATAGAGAACTTCCTCATCACTGGAACGCTGAGCATCTGCGGAAGTATTATCAATGATTGTACAAACATGGTAAAATGATCGAAATCCACCTTCATCTTTTATCCTATGCATGTTCATTATGAATACAACGTAGATCGTTCCTTGACATCAGTCGAAACATTCTCACCGGCCGTAAGTCGAAGGGCCTCGCCCCTCGCCACCGAACGCCCCTCGTCAGCCGTAAGTCGAAAGGGGCCTCGCCCCCTCCCACCGAACACCCCTCGTTGGCCGTAAGTCGAAGGGGCCTCTCCTCTCGCCACCAAACGACCCTCGTCGGTCGTAAGTCGAAGGGGCCTCCCCATTGCCACTGAACAAACCTCGTCAACCGTAAGTCGAAGGAGCCTTGCCCCTCGCCGTCGAACGACTCATGTCCTTAGCCGTAAGCCGAGAGATCCACCCTCACCACTGAGCGACCCCGATACTCGTCGGCCATAAGTCGAAGGGGCCTTGCCCCTCGCCGCTCGATGACCTTGGTGCATATGTCGAAAGAGGTTCGCCCCTCTCTACCCAAAGAAACGTGATTTATGGTTTAAAAGGTTACATTCATCGATTGAATACGCCTAACATATCCACGACAAAACTTGCATATAGATTTCTACGAAATTTAACGTTAGGTCGTTGAGGGGATATACACACACATATATTCAAGTAAAGAAGAAATGCAGATATTCAAGTAAAGAAGAAATGTCGCAAAAAATTTCTTCATTTATTCGAATAAAAGAAAATTACAAAAAGAAGGCATGCCGGCCTAGGGGGCGCTTCCTGACACCAAGACGCTGGTAAAAGCCTCCATCTCCTTTGCAAGCTTTGATGTAAGCTCCGTCATCTCCCTCACAATAGCCTCCTCGAGCCCTGCGACTTTGGCCTGAAGCTCGACCATCTCCGCCTTGCAAGCTTTCGCCCATATCTTGGAGTCGTAAGCTTTGGCCCGAAGCTTGATCGTCTCCTTCTTGTAGGCGTCGAGCTCCTCCTCGAGTTAGGACCTCTCCAACCGCCACTAAAGCTCGACAGATTTGTAGAGGTCCGATAGCGACGACAGGCTTTCCATAGCCTCCGAAGCCTCCCACTCAATCGTCACCTTATCTACGAGGGCTTTTCCCAAGGCCTCCTCTGCCTCCTTCGCCCGTGCCTCGAGGTAGAGCACTTTGCGCTCCACGTCCGCTACCCGCCGACCTCCGTCGGTCAAGTCGGCAACTTGACAACGCAGCACGGCTCCAATAATGGACATCTGTAAAATACGAGGGTTAGTCAAAAAAACGACTGACTTGGACTACGATACACAAAAACTCAGGTGACATGCCTGGTATCCGCTCCCCACGAAAAATTTGGCCACCCTTTTGAGTTCCAACCTCTGCAGGAGCTCCAGATCTTTGGCGAGAATCGAGTTCTCCACCAACCTGGCAGTCGTCCCGAAGTCCCTCAAGACCGACTCCTCCTTCCCAATGGTGAAGGGAGGTAGATGAAAGTCACCTTGTACTGGCCCCGAGGATCGAGACGAGAGCCGATTGAGCAGCAACACTCAATCGAACTCCGCAGGGATCGAGCCGACCAAAGGAGCGAGCGACACGATGTCACCCCAAGGCCACTGATTCAGATGGGGCGTCATGGGGGCCTGAGATGCCGAAGGGGTCTCCGCCACCTCCGGAGGCTCAAGAGGAGCAACCCCCATACCTTTCCCCATGGGGTCATCCTCCTCCACTCGCCTCCTCTTTGGAGACTCCTCCTCCCTATAGGAGGGCATCTCCCTCTTCTAGCCGACCACTTCAGTCGGCTCAACAACGTTGGCTGCATCGACATTGACCACCTCATGTGGCTCTGTAACCACGATGGAAGCCAGGGGCACAGTGGGCCGCACGGGAGCTTGGCTAGAGGCTTCCCCCGAAGAGGCGTGGAAAGAAGGCATGGATGTCTGCATAGTCTCTCCCCCTTCGAAAGAAAAACTCTGGTGGATGCCGAGAGGAGACCAAGAGCCGGATCCCTCGACACGTGCACTCGACCGTTAGGCACGGGCACCCGACCTTTCTAGTGTTCTCTTCTTCTTCCACTGTTCCATCCAGACTCAGTCAATACTGGACTCGCCACTGCATCGGTTTTCGTTAGTCATATCTACATACAACGAACACAATTATCGTGAGTGGCGGAGATAAAGAACTAGAGTCAAGATGCATTACCCAGGCTCCAGAGAAGGATCTTTAGCGTGTGATCATCCAACAAACTAAATCGACCTTTCTTGCCTCGATCGACTCAAAAGGGACTTCATTGCCTCGGCCTCGCCTGGCAACAACCTGGCTCTAACCTCCTCCAACGACAACCGAAACTCCACCGTAAGCTTAGGATTCAGAGAACTCCAACCATTGAGCAACATGCCCAAATCAGGAAGAATGACGAACACGAAGGTATCCTTCCACCCAGGGTCAGAAATTGGATGGTCATATATGAGCCTCGTGCCCGGACGAGCAGTGATATGGTACCACACTCGTTGTGGGTCGGCTATTATCCTAAAAAACCTGAATAGCCCAAGGATCGGACGGACTCCACAAAGCTCGCACAACTCGATGAAGCCAACTAAGGGATGGAAAGCCTGAGTGCGAGTTTACAGATGGAAAGCTCCGAAGAGCACAGAACTTCCATGATGAAGGGGTGAAGGGGAATCAGAGTCCTAAGCAAAAAGCTTTGAGATACACCCCAACCTCACTTTGCCGTGGGAAACAGACTCTCTCATCCGGATTGGGCACTCAAACCCTAAAAGAATCACAGAAATAACCTCGCCACACCTCGACAGTCAGATCGAGGGAAAACCTAGGTGCCATATCTAAGATGACTCCATGGACCTTCCACCTCCGATCCCTTCGACGAATGGAAAGGCTTGGCTCAATCCAAATTCCTTTTTCCTTCCCAGAAACTTCCACACATCGAGAGGTCGGAGGCGCGCCACAAGCTCCTCGTAGGTTGCTCATTGAATACGACCGGAGCAAAAAAATCAGAGTCGAAAAAGGAGGATACCTTGATATTGAAGCAGGCGATCTCTGGGGAGGTGATGCTGGAAGCAAACTTACGAAACAAGGAGGAAGATGAATCAGAAAGATCTCTACCTTTTTCTCGCTTTCTGTTTTACATGAAGAAATCCAACCGGCTGACGTCCGATGCGCGACACGTGTCTAAGACCAGCCATGAGAAACGGCGGTAATCGCTCCAAAGGTGAAAAGGTTTTTGGCG
This sequence comes from Scilla litardierei, assembly GCA_030789695.1. Classification (NCBI taxonomy): domain Eukaryota; kingdom Viridiplantae; phylum Streptophyta; class Magnoliopsida; order Asparagales; family Asparagaceae; genus Scilla; species Scilla litardierei. Next base: position 261,613,579 of record CM061133.1, read on the forward strand.
GCACATATCAAATCAGGTATTTCGAAAACCGTGCGCATTTAAGGAGATTACTCATCGTTCGGCCTCAGTCAGTATGCTTTTTGAGGCACGAATGATGTGGGTCATTGTTAATGCACGGGTACGAATCCAACTAGAGTATCCGCATACCCGACCCATTTAGCATCCTTGACCCAATACCCCTCACGCTCTTAGCAGTGTACCGCTGAGTCAGACTAATGGGTCATTCGGCCGTTAGGATGGCGCTGACATTCAGGGAAAAATTAATGGGGCCGAGTAAATGGGCAGCCGTTAACTCAAATCCTGGCAAAGATCGTGCCCCAATCAATGAGGGACGGCTACACATCATCAAGGGGGAATTACCTATAAATAGACCGAAGAACGAAGGTAAAGGGGTTCCATTTCGAAGGTACGAGGTCTAAGACATAGAACTCTACTTTCTCAGCTTACATTCTTATATATTCGAGCTTGCGCTGCCAGTCTTGAGACGAATCTCCGTGGGTCGATCTCAGCGGCAACAAGCTCACTCTCTCCCTTAAGTTCCATACTAACTTAAGCATCGGAGGGGATTTGGGTCGGAATCCAGATCCGACCCCCCTAACGAGTCCCTATGGTGCAGATCGACGATCATCATCTAACATCGAAGGTCGACGTCGAGCTTCCCAGCCTCGAACGATCGACGCAACTATCGCTCGAAGGTCGATCGAACGTCGCACCAGCTCCAACTACCATCACCCGACACTGGATCTTCCAACCAAGGGTCTGACGAGGCTTCGACTCAGCATCTCGAGTCTACGTCAGCTTGACAACTGTCTCGGTCAATTTTGGGCTTAACACTACTGTTTTGTTTTCTTCTGCCTTTTAATCAGTGCTTTTTCCTCCCTTTTTCTTTAATGATGGAAATGGAGAACGCATCAATAGAAACTTAAAATAATTGAGTCGAATTCGGGGGTGATGTGGAAGTGTAGCAAGTTTATAATATTCATGCAAAAGAGAAAGGGTTCAGCATCTGCAAACAAGATGTGAGGGAAAAATAAATTGACTGGCTAAATAACCCAGGGAAAATTCACAAGTCGTCCATTGCAGTTGAAGAGCAATAAACCCTAGTCTTTTCTCAATTAACCATCACATGCCCTTGTGCTGGAAAAGCCCTCATCTCTTAAGCGACAGGGTTCCATAAATAACAACAGTATCTCTCCAACTACACACAACGGGCCACCGATCACTCTGCCACCTTAAATGCAGCCAAGCCTCAAACGTTCACACTCCACTGCATATATCTAACCCCCACTTGCCTCATGCCCCCGGCGCCCTATAAATTGGTATGATGCACGTAGCTTCTTCAACCAACATCTCTTCAATTTGTCCTCTCGATCGAGTGGTAGAAAGAGATGGCTTCCAGAACTTTGCTTGTTTTCGGTCTCCTCTTGGCCGCCGCTCTCCTCATCTCCCCGGAGGTGGCAGCTCGGGAGCCGGCCGAGCAACCTCGTGAGTCCCTCAACTCCATATGCTAACTTGCCCTATATGGGATGTTAATTAATTGAGCCGTGAGTTACCTCAATTTAGAAATAGAATTATTGTAGACGTCCAAATTCTAGCTAGAGATAATAAGTTCGTTCAGGTTGATGTATAATTTTATTTCTCAACTTGTATTTGTCACCCTAAAAGATGTCTAGCACATGCAATAACATAAATTCTACATATAATATTGATGATATGGTCTATTAATCTATTACAGCGGAGAAGAAGGTGAATGAGGCAGGAGTAGAGGACAAGAAGTACGGTGGCGGAGGGTATCCCGGCGGTGGCTACCCAGGTGGCGGATATCCCGGCGGCGGCCACCCGGGCGGCGGATATCCCGGCGGAGGGTACCCGGGCGGCGGGTATCCCGGCGGTGGCCACCCGGGCGGAGGGTACCCAGGTGGTGGCTATCCCGGAGGAGGCCACCAAGGTGGTGGAGGATACCCTGGACATGGCCGATGCTACTACGGATGCTGCAAACGCGGATACTATGGGGGTTGCCGATGCTGCGCCACTGCCGAAGAGGTGCCCGACGCCGAGTACATGGCGGAGCCCCGTCATTAGCAAGCTATGGTAGCACGGAGGAAGCATGCGCGGGGTGTGCGCGAATAAATTGTAATGGCTAGTAGAATAAAGTGTGTTGTCAGTTGTTTGTCACGATGGTTTGCTCAAGAGTCAAGACTATATATAAAGTAAATGTTTTATGTCTGTGTTGAGAAATGGAGAAGAGTGAGTTGCGCGTGTGCTCAAGTGTTGAGACTCCTCGTCCGTTATCTTACACCTACGTACGCAGTGTAAAACTCGTGTGATATTAAATAAATTGAACATGTATGTGATGTTACACGTGTTCCAATACTTGCCTCCTCCTCTTCTTCGCCTTCCAACAACAGTCTTATAACTGTTTAAAGATAAATAGACGGATGCTTTTTTTTATGAACATAACCGTGGACCAAAAGTATTACTTATGTTCAAACAAACAGAAGAATCCTCTTGTTTATAAATTAATAGACGGATAAGATTTTTTTTTTTTCAATGAACATAACCGTGGACCAAAGTATTAGTTATGTTCAAAGAATCAGAATAATCCACTTGTTTGTTAACCATTGCTACTGGTGCAGTAACATGTCATTGCTTCGATCTGCTTTTACGGAGAAAAATAAGCGTACCCTTGAGAAGATTGCACGCTTTGTCACAGACCTTCTTCTCTTCATTGTGTAAGGAATATGCCTTGGTGTTCTTCGTTTTAGCAATAAATATGTATCTTCAAAAATTCCCGCCTCCTTCTTGGGGGTTGTTGATGTGAAAATCCACCGAACAATGGATTCGTAAGGCGAGAACTCAGGTTACAATGGTTGGACGACGATGATGGCGGCGAACTGAGTGATCGGCGACAACGGACGAGATGGATTGTGGAGACGATCAATACTGCGGGCTGCCAACACTACTACAGATTTGGGCTTGGGTAACGCCACTTAGATAGCGCTTTTAAAAAGCGCTATCTAAGTGAGCTCTTGTATAGCGCTTCTGTACTTATAGAAAATAAAAATAAATCAAAATTAAGCTAAAAATCACTTAGATAGCGCTTTTTGTTAAAGCGCTATCCAAGTAATAACTTACATAGCGCTTTTTATTAGCGCTATGGTACTAATCGTTACCTAAGCATTTTTATTAAAAAATATACATATAATTAAATCCTTAGGTAGCGCTTAAACCGTTAAATTTCCCAAACCTAAGTTTCTCAACCTGGCCTCGTCTCTTTCCCATCTGGCGGCGACCTCCCCCCATCGGCGACCTCATCCACCTCGTCTCGCGTCCTCAAGTCCTTCATCGCTCGCGTTACTCGCAATTTTTTTCTTCCATCGCCATCGTCCCTCGGGCACAAACAAGTAGCCCCCAAAGCCCCATCCGATCCAAAATCAGAGGGGAAAAGGTCACAAATCGTGCTGCTCTTGTTGTTGCAGCTGCACCTGCCCTCTTCTTCTTACAAAAAGGGCAACAAAGCTGACAAAAGCACAAATCAAAGCAGTGCTGACGATATCGGCAGTAATCCTCCGGCCCTCCATCACCAGTGTCGAGTTGGGCTTGCCAGCAAACGCCAGCAGAATAAGAATCGTGATCCATGTAACGACGGTGGCCGGAACCACCACAGCGAGCGCCGCCCCCATGGAGAGCAGGCCGAATACTCCGCCGTACATGACGGATGCGTAGAGGGCCGGCCAGCCGATGGAAAGGAAAGAGTCGGAGGCGGCGGACGCGGCGGAGATGGCGGAGTTGTACCAAGAGCGGATGGAGAGGAGGAGAAGAGGAGGTTCCATCTTGTGTTTGTTAATATGCCACAGTGAAATTGAGGGGTAAGAACTCTTGTCTTTTGTGCAGCAGCTGCTGAGAAATGGCAATGGCTAGCGTCGTATGTACGCAGGTGATCACTCCCAATTTGTTGGACAGAAAAGGTAATCCTCAATCATACACATGTGTCTATTGTGTATAATGTATTAGTTTACATTTGCTTGATTATGGTATCAAAATTAACCTATATAATTACCCCAAATATTTGTTTTATAGCACTCGTTACATTCAGAATAAGATGTATTTTAAACAACCATTTATCCTTTTTTGATTCAGCTGTTTGTGATATATGATTACATATAGTTCATCTTGCACAGGTGTCGGAAAAATAGCAGTTGAGATCAACATCAAGATATTTGTCACACCAGATGCCAAGTTAAATCACCTTTTGGATGAATATTTATAGATGAATATTTTCTTGTCTTTTCGCCCTTCAAACCTTACTGCATAACCAACCGTTTTACAAATATGATTAAATTTGAGGCGTGGTTAATTTCTTTTCTGTGAACAAATTGGTAAATTATGGAAATTTCTCGTTTCTTTTGCACTTCAATTTCAAATTTCAAATCGATATGGTGTTATTGGATCTGGTTTTCAGAGGAGCAGCATGCTATCTCATCTGCATACGAAAAATGGTGGAATCTGGGTTGTGCTGTCTGTGCACATGAAAGCATGAGTATAACAAAGAAGGCACAAGTCTTTCTTAATGCTTTGCTTGATTAAGTGACAAACTTTTGTAAATTGAATTGCACGAGGACAAGCCATTCTCTTTTGCACATGATATGAAGAGCTTTACAGGCCATCATTGTTCTCTTCTCATATAAAGTAGTCACTGTGACCATTAACAAAGAAAAGAAACAGCTGGAGGTAGCTACAATTGCAAACAAAACAAACTGCATGCTTCTTCAGGTGGCCATGTGCCTCTCAGTGCTTGGTTGTCATGTTTTCTTGCAGAGCCAGCAACAAAAATTCATCATGTCAGATAATTTGTAGTGTTGTAAACTCTTTTTAGCATAAATTAAGCATTGTATTTATATAGGTTGGAACAACGTTGAATCCCATTTCTTTATTTTTGTAGTACAGAGCTGTGTTCAGGCCCTGCTCCTTGAACTTAGTTATAATCTGACCACAAAAGCATAATATACTCCATAATTAGCTTCAAAATAAATGAATTAGTGAAGTAATTGGAATTGAAAACAAACCTGAGTAAGCCTCATATTGAACTCATTTTTCACATCATTTGACTGATGTTTCATAGCCTTTATTATCGGTGCATTTGGGCATGATTTCCATCCATACAGTCGATCAACCTTAACATATATACACCATACATAGAGCATAGGCAATTGAGTTGATGGTAGAGTATGCCAATTCATAAAGAAGTGGCCATTTGAAGTGAAAAAGGCCGGAGTTTTAACCTTATTCAAGGCAACAATAAACTCTGAATTGCGACTTTTCAACATGTTAAGTGACTCTATTGTTTGTGGCTCGAGCCCATGCATGATGTCCACAACCAACACTGCAATATTCCCAACGGCGATGGGCTTTGGCGACGACACTTGGAAGCCACCGAACATGGACATACATTTTCTTATGTTGATGCCCTATGATGATTATGGTATCTGGTATGAAGGTTTGCAAGATTCGGAACAACTTTGGTTGATAATTGGCGAGGCAGGGAAGAAAGCTGATTGGACCCCAGGTGTGCTCTCTCTTCATTGCGCGACATTGGTAAGAAGCTCATCATTCTTTCATATTTATAAATATCAGAGGGCGTGTTATTATGCGCGTTTATAAAATGTGATGCTAATAATGTCCATTGCCAACCAGCAGGTCCAACCAAGTCATCAAAGGAGCCAGATCCATTCTTTCTTGATAGATAAGTATATCTTTCTTGTCAGTTGGCTTATTTTATTTACACACAAGCCTGCATCTTAATATCTGCTTCAGAACACTTAGAAAAGCGTATGAAAAGTTTGATATGGTATAATCATGATCCCGTCTGCTGAGCGGAAGACGAGCAAAAAGAGATTCAGCATTGATCTGTCATTTGCAGCCATCATATTAACTAGAGTTCAGTAAGACAATAGTTCATTCTTATGATGGAATCAAGTGGATATTTTCATTTTTTAGGTGTTGGATTGGATGACAATCTCCATTATTCAAGGACAAGGCGGTGTTGGATGTGGGGGAAAAAATATTATGGGCACATTTATTCATCATCAAGCCAGTAAAGAAGCATGCAAGCTATAGATTCTTGAAAAGAGGTCTCCAACTTATTTTACAATGTTTGTTGGTCGGTTCTCTTTCTCCAGTATCTATTATTAATTCCCACCGGATACAAGACACGAGTCTTGAGAACTGTATCATGTAAATGAGAACCATGTCCTGGTGGCATGCTCCAGCCTTCATCTTCACTTGATGTTCATTATAACCAACTAGTGCAAACTAATTGGAGCCGCTTGGTTTATATAATTGGGTAGCCAAGGCTATCTAGTGAAACACATCTCATTTTAGATACAAGTGAAATGCATACATGAATATCAATCGTTTTCCTAGGGAATACAGAAACATGTGCCTAATGTTGCTAAAGTGTCTGCTTTTTAAAGAAGAATAGTAGACATGTATATAGATAGAATAACAAACACATGTCATCTCTTAAATTTTGATATAAAAATTTCCACTTTTGCGATTGTTTCTTTAAAACATGGTAGCATTTGTTGTCTGATCACATCCATTTGTGACCCAATTAATGTGTATTCAAGATTTTGGAAATAGAAACTAATCAGAGATGAGTTAAATCCTGCTGGCAAGCAGGCTTGAAATCGTTTGAAAGAATCCTATATCCCACTAGGCTGAAAATCATGCAGTTTTTGTTTGGTTTTACTGTTGCATGGACATATATTTGCTTCCTAGATATGATAATACAAAGATAAGGTGGACAAGGAGATTACTAGCACTGATATACAATGTGTCAGATTGCAATGTCATTGAAATCAAAGATAAGGTCATTGAATTCAAAACTTATAAATGTGTCAGATTGCAATGTTCATTTCATGACGATTGTTCATAATCGGTTATAATTTGAGGTTGCCAGAAACGGTAATAAGATAAGGTGTAGTTTTTTTTCAGACCTGAAAAACATGTATGATGTTATATTTTCAACAGTTGATACTCTAAGAATCTATGGAGATGGGAAGCTTGGTCAGTGATTGAGCACTGAAAATCTCATTACCCAACTAAAATTTAGCATGAATCTTGTTTCACACACATTTATTTCATTATATTTGTAGAATGGTTTTGAGGCTCTGCCAGTGCTGGTACTCGCATCTGGCTTTCTTTAGTAGATGAATGCATGTTCCTTTTTCTGCGCATTTTCCCTGACGATCAATCGTTTGGCTTTGTTACAGTTTTCTGGGAATTCGTCCAGCTGATGAAGGCAAACAGAGTGCAAACAGTATAACATAGCGCTTACCTTTCAAGACTTATTATACCATAGCATTTGGAAATAGCCTGAGAGCATGTCAAGTTCTTAGCATCTGACCAAGTTTTAGTGAGTAGCCTATATGTAGAGCTTTGCTTTGTCAGCCTCCAGCAGATGCTTCTTGTTGAAGATCCCTTGCTGCTATCTCTTAAATTAATCTGTATTCTCGGAAGCATCCTAGGGCCCCATATTTAATTTATATATATGCTGCGTGTATGTGCATTTCCCTGTATGGCTATGTTGTTTCCATTATATCACAGGAAGTGCTATTTTTGAAAATTTCATGTTGTCTAACTCAGTTGAAATAAGCATATATATTATTGTCTCTATTACTGTGCCATTTTATACATGATTGAAACTTTTTTTGGATTATTCATTTGTCGTAATGGAATCGTGCAGAAGCGTGAAGTTGCCCCTAATGAGAAACCTGAACCTGTGAGGACCCACCTCAGGAACATGATAATTGTCCCTGAGATGATTGGTAGAATTATCGGAGTGTACAACGGAAAAACTTTTAACCAGGTTGAAATCAAGGTAACTTCTCATCCGGTTTTGATTTCATTGGAAACTGTTTATGTATAACTATGACATGATTAGCCTGTGGGCATATATGTTATAATGTCAATGGTACTTTTTGCTTTGGTCTCTTTACTATTGTGGACCAAGTAAACTGGCCTGCAAGAGACCCCTTAATAACCACTGCCACCAGAAAAAAGCAAAAAGAGCAAGGGGACAATTGATTAATAAGATTAGGAGCTTGGCTAATGGTCCATATTTATTTTATTATTATTTTGGTTTCTTCTTATTGTTGCATTCCCTTGTTGCATTTCTTCTAGTATAATCTTAGTTTTCATATCAAATATCAGTATAATCTTGTATATATGCCTTTACCTTTTTTAGCCTTTCCTTATTGTCACTGAGTTTGCCTTTTTATAATTGGCTAAAAGCAAAAGCAAAAGCAAAAGCAAACTTACTATCGAGTTGTGGAAGATGAATTGTCTCTGCTTGTTGTCTAAACAGAAGTTTTCTTAAGTGAAAATTAGGTTGGTCTTTTTTCTCGCTTAACCGTTTGCATTATCGGTAGAACTCTATCCATTGCCATATTTTTAGTTAGGCCACACTATAGCATCCCAACCTGAAATCTATGATAGTAGGACACTTCTCATAAACCTAAGATGGTGGTTTATTTATCATTTTACTATTTGGTGCTTTCAAAAACAACCAATGCATACACTTGAGTTAAATACATACCTATACACTAAATACATTAATGCATAGCTGTGTCCAGGATTTGGAGGATTCACATCGTGTCCGTGTCACTAATCATAGCATGAAACCATATTTTCCCTTTGCAATATTATTCTGATACACTTCGAAAGAATGAAATACGCAACACTCTCCATCAAATTGTAATACCACGAACTTCCTAGTTGGATTAACTGTTTTGATTCTTTCATTCATGTATATGGTGCGATTAGATATTAAATGTTCATCTCATAAACATTTTGAAATTTCATCTTGATCACACAGCCCGAAATGATTGGTCACTACTTGGCAGAGTTCTCAATCTCATACAAGCCTGTGAAGCATGGAAGGCCTGGTATTGGAGCCACGCACTCCCCCAGGTTCATTCCCCTCAAGTAAAACTGTGGCTCAGCTGACATTTTCACCAATGAAACCGGCCACTGCTTCAATGTGTAGTTCTCAGTTTTATTCATCTACAGCTTGTAGAGATTCTTTTGTATGTATTCATCAGATAAATCTTTTGTATGTATGTATCTTCTTTTTTGGGAAGGTTCAGAATATATTTTTGGATGCGCTCATGAGTTAAGCATAAAATGCCCTTATTAACTAGAAATATTATTTTGGGAATTTTAATTGAAATTTGTTTGATTTTCTTTTTTTTTTTAAAAAACTAAACATTAGCCACGGACAGACCGTGGCTAATGCCTATTAGCCACGGACTGGCCGTGGCTAATGCGCATAGAAAGCGCTATGCAAGTAAAAAATCAAAATTTCTCGAGTTATCTTGAATAGCGCTTCCAAAAGTGCTAAGGTAGTAAAGCGCTATCTTAGTAAACCACTTAGACAGCGCTTAAAAAAGCGCTATCCAAGCTACCATAGCGGTAGCTTGGATAGCGCTTTTATAAGCGATATCTTAGTAAACCATTACGATAGCGCTTATAAAAGCGCTATCCAAGCTACCATAGCGGTAGCTTGGATAGCGCTTAAAAGCGCTATCCAAGCTACCATAGCGGTAGCTTGGATAGCACTTAAAAGCGCTATCCAAGTGTAGAAAAAAGCGCTATGCAAGCGTTTTTTTGTAGTAGTGCAAAGTATCTGCAGCATGTCTTGTCAAAGGGGGTCGGGCTTGGGTCCGACCCGAACCCCCTCCGAAGATTAAATTAGTATCGGGCTCAAAGGGAACTCGTATAGTCAAAAGTGAACTGTATGTGATCCGATTTGACTATGCCGAGCTATAGTTTTAAATGTAGAAAACACAAGCATATGTAAAAATACATGGCCTTTGGGATTAAATTGTTTCGAACCTTTTTCTATTGGAGAATGGCTCCTTTATAGGAGTTGAATGAGTATGGAGTGATTGAAGATGCCTCCTCGTCTTCCAAACGGTTGTCATCATGTAGAAGACCAAGAGATAGCCTGTAACATGCATTAAGGGCAGGGTGTCATTAAATGTCGTCATTTATTCGGTGATTGAAGAGTCGCATGTATCACGCAATGTAACAGTTTTCCCTTGATTGCTGAGAATCCCGAAGGTCATGCTCATTAAATGATGTAACGGTCGCTTCCATAACACTCCAGATTAAAAGCCTTCTATGTAACGTTGATCGGGTTTGTAGTTGTCGATCTTGTGAGCCCGATCTTATTCTAAGACCCGATCTATCCCCAAGCGTCATCTTCTGAATTTGAGCCTTCGATGCTCTTCAAGATTATGAGCTACGTCGATCTATATAGATCGCTACGAACTGTATTTAGGTCGTAACAATTGCACTCGTCATTCGATCCTGAACTTAGAAAACGACTCTTCAGGATCGAATGACATGTCACATATTTATTGCTTGGGCGCAGATTTCGGAGAAGCGCAATTAATTCTCCCGCCAAAACATCACGTCATTCGATTTCGAAAATCAAAGCAGCGAAATGATTGATGGCCAGAGATCTCGCCACGTCGCTCTATTTGACTGGCCACAATCTCAGCGGTTACCCTATAAATTCGAGATAAAGCTTTGAGAAGAAGCTTTCCTTGCCTGCGTAAAGGATTTTCTCTAGAGATTTTTCGACGACTCTTCCTCTTCTCCGGTCGTCTTTCTCGATTAATATATGAATCGAATGTATTTTCGCTTCCATTAATCATGAGTTCCTCTCCTTCTTCTACTGATTCCGAAACCAACCGGCTGTTAGAGGGTTTAGGAGAACAAAATGTCTATTTGATCTGGATCTAAGCGTAGAGGGGGGTGAATGGCTTATAAAAATATTCGTGCAACCCACACGAAATCTCAAGCAGTTAAAGCACAATCAATCAGACGTAGAGTATAGAAAAGCAGTCACAGCATGCACATGCGATATACCCTGGTTCGATCGTCCCAACTCCAGCCCCAAAAGAAATACTAGATTATTAAAGTTAACTGATACAACCTGTAGCTAGAGTATCAACTCTACACTCACCTGGCTCTCAGTGCCTGCACTCAACAAAGTGCCCAAACAATAACAATCCTAGTAAAGCTCTCTCTTGGCTAGTCCCAACAAGCCAAGTCCCCAAAAAGATAATAAAATAGTTTTACAAAGATCACAACACCAAATCACACATAAAATAAAGTTTAGAGTTTAGAATTGCTTAGTTGTGACGGCGTTGGTGTCTCTGTCGTTCAGCACGTGGTCAGAATCAATCTGACAGGTAGTAGTCCCATCTGAAGTCCCAGCAAGCCTTAGAATAGCCCGTGAAAATTTCGGCCTCTGCTTTGTTAATGAAGATGTGAAGTTGCAGCACCAATTGTGAAGCTCCTAGTCAAATATTACGGCCTGCATGTGGATGCTTGGACATTGATCAAACATTGCGGCCATTGAGATGTACACATTGAGCTCTTGAGGATTTGTTGAGGGATTCTCAGGCTTGCAGCATGGGAGGTAGCGCTGATTGGGATTTACTTTGAGCTTTGCAAGAGAATTCGGCAAGGAGGTCTCCTGGGTCAACTATTGCTGCTGCACTTGGAGATTTGTTGATTGAAACTTGCGGTTGCACTTGAAGATTTGAGGAATGACAAATTGCAGCTGCTCTTGTGGATTGCTAATTGAAAATTGCGGCTTCTTCTTGGGTGTTTGCTACTTCCAAAAGAAAGGTGCGGCTGAGTTATTTTTGGGAATCCTTTTGCACAGCAATTCAATCGTGAGGAATCTTTATGAAAAGGAATGCTTGGAGATTTTTCTTTTTGGCAAAATAATGTGGCTAGCCCATTTTAATTTTGTTGAAGAAGTAGAAAACCTGTGGTTGTGTGAGGGTGATTGGGATCAAAAAGTTGCGGCTTGCCTCTTCTTAATTTTCTCTGGCTTTTTGGCTCTAGGGGGTTTCTTTTAAGAGCTCTTGGGACTTGTTGTTTTCGGCCAGCTCTTTTGGGGTCTTTCTGGAATATTGCGGCTTCTACTTTGCCCCTTATATTTTCGTGCTAAGTTAATTTTTGGTGTTTTATATTGGTCGCAACTTTGGGGATTTGGACTTGATACGAAATAGGATTAGAGTTTGACTCCAAAAGATATGAGTCAACTCAAGCTAGGTTTTCCCCTTTTCTTCTTTGCACATTGACCAAGTCTCTCCATGAATTAATCACAATTTTGCCATTCCTGAAACTCTTAACACATATGTTAAAAACGTTCACACACGTTTGTTATCATCAAACACGAAATTCATAGATCGTTGCTACCAACAACGTCGATTCTAGGGGTAGACTCGATTTAGGAGTTGGGGATGTTGGAACCCAAGTGGTGACTGTCTCCACTTCCGCTACTAATAGCGTCGTCGTTTCTTGGCTGGAAGATCGTATTGCTTCTGCCAATGTTCCTGAAGCCACTTCCTCTTTGGTAGTTAAGAGAGACCTTAGGAAAGGCAAGGCTTCGGCCGTCAGACCCTTTAGATCGGGGATTTCTTCTGAGTGCGTCATAGGCGGACTATTCGGTATACCTCAGGAGATATTGACGACTGCCTTTGTAGTCTAGACCAATATGATCCCGATCATACGATCTCAGTTTATTCATCCTCCTTACAAAGTTAGATTGGCTTCCATTAATGATCGGCTTTGTTCTCCCAAGGAGAATGAGAACGGCGTATATACCAAAACCTTCAACGTCAGACTTCATTTTCCTCTCCATCTATTTTTCATTACCGTTCTTATCTTCTTCAAAATTCCACTCTGTTGATTAAGTCCTGTTACGCCTATTTGGCCGAAGCCCGAAAGACACGAGCCCAGAAACCCGACTACCGATCAGAAGTCCATCTGCGAGATCAGGCCGGCCCGACAAGGCCCCCTAGAGGACCACCGAACATCGATCCGACCCGGCCCCGATAACGCGCAAGTCACTCGCCCACTCCAGCGATAACCGTTCCCACAGGCCCGCTACCACTTAAGGGCCGTTATGGGGAGGTGCTGGGATGGCGCAGGGAGCGGCGATGGGGAGGCGGATTGAGGGGGCACGATTGGGGACGGATGAGGGACGTGAGTCGTGGGAAATCACGACGAGAGGCCTATAAAAGGGCTAGAAGGACGATTGGACAAATGACCGTATCTTAGGTAACAAAACCTAAGGTACTCCATCAACGACCTAGTTCCCCCACTTCATCTCCTTCCCCCCGCTCGCGCCGGAGGACGTCGTTCCGATCTCCTCTCGAGTCGAACCGTCCCCGCCGAGCCTCCTCTTTCAGATCGTCATCTGACTTAGGCATCGGAGGGGATTTGGCCGGAACCAAGGTCCGGCCCCCCTGACGAGTGTTCTCGTCTGTTCAGGAGGACATCAGACCCACGAGCCGAGGCTTCCCCTCCGCTCCGCGTCGGCCGCGCATCAAGCGAGACGACCGAGGCTACCCCTCGTCGTCTGACTGACCGAGGCCGAGCGCATCCATCCGAGCCGAGGCTCCCCCTCTGCTCCGCTTCGGCCGTGCATCAAGACAGGGCGCCGAGGCTTCCCCTCGTCGTCTGACCGCCCGAGGCCGAGCATCTCACACCGGGCCGAGGCTTCCCCTCAGCCCCCTTGAGGCCGAGGATCCAGACCCAGCCCAGCTGACGTGTTCCACGCCGTCTGCCTCTCCGATTCGCGTCGCGTCTGCACGTGCTCGACGCACCCAAGGGACCCAAATCGGCCCCTTGACCACGTTGACCGGGCAATCCATGGTCAACGCTTCTGTAGTGAGAAAACACTCTGAAACATCTGGCACCGTCTGTGGGAACGAACTATCCCACGAAAAACAAACCACACCTGCAATGACACGGCTTCACCCATCATGGCGAAGGGAGGGCAAGGCCCAGGCGCGAGGCGACAGGTCCCGCCATGGTTGGCAAGAGAGGGCCCGTGCCCAGCGCGAGGAGGACCGTGAGGAGAAGACGAAGAAACCCTCACCGGCCCTACCGGTCGGGAGGACGGGCACGACAGTAGCAGCGCGCAGGTCGGACGCAGCTTTGGTGGTGTCGGTGATCATCGACACAACAATGGTACGGCGGTTGCTCATCGACACTGGCAGCTCCTGCGACGTCCTCTTCATGTCAACCCTGGAGAAGATGGGGCTGTGGAAGGAAGACTTGCAACCTTGCTCGGGTCCCGTGGTAGGGTTCACGGGTCATTCCACCCCCATCATCGGCACGATCCACCTCCCAGTAACACTCGGAGGCCCACCAGACTCGGTGACCCTGGCGGTAGAATTCGTCGTATTGGGGATCGGGTCGGAGTACAACGGAATCATCGGCCGACCCCTTCTCAACGCCATCGGCACAGTTGTCTTGACCCTTCATCAGACTATCAAGTTCCGAACGCCCAGGGGGATGGGGCAGGTCGAAGGCGACGTGGGGAGACCGAATACCTGCTACCAACTGGAGGATGAAGGGCCCGGAGATCGTCTAGTCGACCAGATGGCCGCGCTCGACTTAAGGGGCGGGCCGAGACCCACCCCTGCGGAGGAACAAGAGCAGATCCCGGTCACGGACGTCGAGGGCAGGTTCGTCTCAATCGGGAGAGGGCTAAGCCATGACCTGAGGAGCCAACTGGTCGAGTGCCTGGAGGCGAACCTTGACGTCTTTGCTTGGTCACCAGAGGACATGCCCGGCATAGATCCCCAGGTGATCGTCCACCAGATCAACGCCGACCCCAACTTCAAGCCGGTCAGGCAGAAGTAGCGGAACCTGGGTGGCGAAAAGATGAAGGCGGCCTCCGAGGAGGTAGAGTGTCTCCTCGACGTCGGCTTCATACGAGAGGTCTGGTACCCGGAGTGGCTATCGAACGTGGTGATGGTCAGAAAACCCAACGGAAAGTGGCGAATGTGCGTGGACTTTAGTGACCTCAACAAAGCCTGTCCCAAGGACAGCTACCCCCTGCCGCGCATTGACCACCTTGTGGACAATGCCTCGGGGTACGAGATGCTTAGCTTCATGGACGCCTACTCAGGGTACAATCAAGTCCAGATGGATCCCCGGGACGAAGAGATGACAGCCTTCACGACGGACCGGGGAACATACTGCTACAAGAAGATGCCCTTCGGCTTGAAGAACGCAGGGGCCACCTACCAGAGAATGGTCAACAAGGTTTTTTACTCCCAGATCGGGAGGAACCTGGAGGTCTACGTCGATGACATGCTTGTCAAGTCGAGAAAGCCGGAGGACCATATCACCGACCTCCGTGAAACCTTCGAGCGGTTGCGGCGACACAACATCCGACTCAACCCCACGAAGTGCACGTTCGGGGTAAGATCTGGCAAATTCCTGGGATTTATGATAACTAACCGTGGCATTGAAGCTAATCCTGACAAGATCGAGGCATTGATCAATATGCGGGAGCCATCGACGATCAAAGAACTGCAAAGGCTGAATGGGCGCATCGCGGCCTTGGGGCGATTCCTATCCAAGTCGGCGGAGAGATCGCTCCCCTTCTTCAAAGTTCTGAGGAAAGAAATCGCGGAACCGTCAGACAACAAGAAGGCGATACCATGGGACGAAGACTGCTCCAGGGCGTTCGCGGATCTCAAGGAGTACCTTCGCAGCCCGCCTCTCCTATCCAAGCCACGAGAAGGGGAATCGCTAAGCCTTTACCTGGCACGCGCGGAGGAAGCGGTGAGCTCGGTGCTAGTCAGGGAAGACGGTGGGGTGCAATGGCCGGTGTACTACATGAGCCGGATCTTGAAGGGAGCGGAGGTGCGATACTCGCCCATGGAGAAACTGGCGTACGCCCTCGTTCTCTCAGCGCAAAGGCTCAGGCCCTACTTCCAAGCACACACCATATTGGTCTTGACCAACTCGCAATTGGAGTAGAATCTCAAGAGATTCGATCGAATGGGAAGGATGCTGAACTGGGGGATGGAATTGAGTGAGTTCGACCTCCGATTCAAGCCACGCACGGCCATCAAGGGGCAGGCCTTGGCCGACTTCATCGCTGAATGCACCACGGAAGGAGAACATCCCCCGGAGGAAGAAGGCCCAGCAACGGTAATCACCCAGCCCTTATCTTTCCTTTCGACTGACCACCTCCACCCTGTCCAGTCAGGAGTCCCAGGAGCATGGATAGTCCATGTGGACGGATCGGCAACACAGTCAGGAGGCGGGGCTGGGATCACGATCCGATCTCCGGAAGGGAACATCGTGGAATACGCGTTGCGGTTCGAGTTCCCGGCCACCAACAACGTGGCGGAGTACGAAGCGGTAATCAACGGCCTAAGGCTGGCCCAGGAGCTCGGAGCTGAGTCCGTGCGCCTCCTCAGCGACTCGAAGCTCATTGTCAACCAGCTTCTGGGAAGTTACGAGGCACGGGAGGAAGCAATGCAGAGGTATCTCGCCGTCGCCAAAGCGGCGCTGTCCAGGTTCAAGAGCGCAGAAGTCTTACATCTCCCACGGTCGGAGAACGCACGGGCAGACGCGTTGTCGAAGCTAGCCTCGTCCTCGACCAAGGAGCTGGGCCGCACCATTTACGTGGAGAACCTGCAGTCCCCCAGCACGGAAGAGTGGGAGGTGATGGCGATCGACCAAGATCCCACCTGGATGGACCCGATCATACGATACCTCACTCATGGGGAGGTGCCGACGGACTGGGACGAGCATCGGACCCTAGAAAGGAAAGCGCTCCGATACGTGATCCATGAGGGGACGCTCTACCGAAGACACTGGACGAAGGCGGATGTCCTCCCATACCTGAAATGCATCGGACCGCAGGAAGCTGACTACGTCCTACGGGAGGTTCACGAAGGGATCTGCGGAAATCACCACGGGGGCAAGATGGTCGCACAGAAGATCTGAGGCAGGGATATTACTGGCCGACCCTAGTCCAGGACGCAACGAACTACGTCCAAAAGTGCCAAGAATGTCAGAGGTTTGCCAACCACACCTCGACTCCCCCGTCGGAGCTCATCCCTATCGTGAGCCCCATCCCCTTTGCGAAATGGGGGCTCGACATCCTCGGACCATTTAAGCCGGGTCGGGGGCAGCGGAAGTATCTGATTGTGGCGGTGGACTACTTTACCAAGTGGATCGAGGCCGAACCGTTGGCCACCATCACGTGGAAGAAATCGAAAAGCTTCGTATGGAACTCCATCATCTCCAGATTCGGAGTTCCACGGGCCATCGTCACAGACAATGGGAAACAGTTCGACTCCGCGGGGTTCAAAGACTTTTGCGCTGAATGGGGGATCAAGCTCCTCTTCGCCTCTGTAGCGCACCCCCAGACCAACGGGATGGCGGAAGCAGCCAAAAAATGCATCATAGAGCCCCTCCGAAAGAAAGTAAAGGACGTCGAAGGAAACTGGCCGGAAGAGCTCCCCGGGATACTCTGGTCATACCGGACGACCCACAAGGAGGCCACCGGCGAAACCCCCTTCATGCTTGCCTACGGAGCCGAGGCAATGGTACCGGTCGAACTGGGTGAAGAGTCTCTCCGCCTCAAGTGCTTCTACGAAGACCGGAATTCGCAAGGCCTGGAGCTCGGTCTGGAGCTCCTCGGTGAGCGGCGGGAGCAAGCCCTAGCCACCATCATCCGCCAGAAGCAGAAGGTGGCCCGATACTACAATTCTCATGTCAAGGGGAGGAGTTTCCACCTTGGGGAACTGGTCCTCAGAAAAGCAAGCTTCAACCCGGATATCGCTCGCAAAGGGAAGCTAGCGGCTAAATGGGAGGGACCCTACAAGGTCATCGAGGTCCTCGGACCCGCAACCTACCGTCTAGCCAATATGGAGGGGAGGATTCTCACTCACGCCTGGAACACGGAACACTTACGCAAGTACTTTCAATAAATGTATTGTTTTCTATGAAATAAATTTATTTAAATTTGTTCCTTTCCAGATAAATGTGTCCACAAGAATCCCACTCGGGACAAGGAAAGCCTCGCCCGACGGGACGCCTGCTAAGCATGCGCCTAACAAAAGAATATACAAAGAGACGTGCGAAGAGGCCGAGGGGCATACCCCTCCCTCAAACATCTCCGGGGGCACCCGTGGAGCCACATGCTGGCTGTTCACTTGGGTCGCCCCCACGCTCCGTCTCGCCATCAGGGTGCGCCCGGAGATCCTTGAAATTGATTCCCGAGAGCGGGAACTTCCTCTGGATCTCGGATTGGCAACGGGCGAAACCCTTCTCGAACGCCTCGACCACGGCTGACTCCACAAAGGAGGTGGCATACTCCGCCACAGCGTCTTAGGCGATCTGGGACGGATCCTCCTCCTCAAGCCCACGCACCCGAGCCTCCAAGGTCTCGACCTGGCATTGGTGCTCCGCCCTCTCCACCTCGATCTCCCGGGATCTCTCGCCGAGTTGAGCAAGGAGAGCCCTCACCTGCTCCTCCGCTGCCTCCAGACGATCGGAGAGCTCCAGGGCCTCAGGGGCAGCAACGGAGAAGGGGATCTTGTTGGCTCCCTCAGACGTGTCGGCGTCTCCCAAAAGCTCGGCGACCCGCACCTCGGCCTTTGACTTTGCAATCAAAGCCAAGGCTCTCTCGCGGTCCGCCTCTTCGAGGGCAGAGGACAGCTCAGTTATGCGAGTCTCCAAGGACATGACCCGCGCCTCATCTAAATGACCTGCCTCCCCCTCGTCACCGTGGACCTCAAGATCTCGCCTGGCGTCGGACCTGGCCTTAGGAAGCGCCGCAAATTGGCGCCTCATCGAAAGACCCACCGAGGACAGCTACACCAAGGCGACAAAGGTAAGACGGCGAAAGCAGCTAGAGGAAGAACAAGCAGAGACACTCTACCTGCTGGCCAGCCTGAATCACGAAGGTGGCCAAGCAGTCGCCTCTAACTCCATCCAGCGCAGCCTGATCAGGAGGGAGGCAACTGTTCTCGGCCACTCGTGCGGCAGCTCCGCGGCTCAAAAACACCGATTCCTTCTCCCCCACCAGGAAGCGTGGACGAAGAAGGCCTTCCCCTGACGAAGGAAACTCGCCTGGGTCGGAGCGGAACGCGCCTAGATACCGATCGTAGGCATCAGGGAGAGAACCACCCGGGAGAGGCGAGGGGCCAACCCACGGCCAGGCAACCTCAACGGGGGCAGGTCGGTGCTGATCAGCGGGCGGTGGGACGTCAACTTCCTCGACCCCCTCGCAGACCCTCTTGGAAGACTCCAACAAGGGGACGGAGGGAGATGGCCCCTTCTTCCTTTTGGAGCCAACAGCTGAGGTCACGGCCCGCTGCTTCTTCCGGACCTCCAACACATGATCCCTCTTACGCGGGTCCGGATCTGAGGCCAGCACGTGAGGACTGGCAGGAGAAGAACCGAGAGGGAATCCACCTGCACCCAAAGAAGAAGTAAGGGGCCGAGAAGAGCCCGAGCAACCCCAAATGGCGGACGTTCGGGGAACCTACCCAAGGGCCACACAGTCTTGCGCAAATTATGGCCGCTGAAGAGGACGTCGATCGTCCGATCCCTCGAAGGAATCGCCAGCAGGGCCTTCGCCGCCTGTAGCTTGGCGGCAGTTGGGTCACCCAGATCAAGGATGACCGCGCCGGTCGCTCCCCAACGAGTCGGGAAAGGAACACTCGACGGGAACACGACAAATACGAACTCCCCCTTCCAACGCTTCAGGGAGCTCGGCAACCCCAATACAAGGCTCATCTTCAGCCTGGCGCTGATGTAAATCCATGCCCCCGACTGGTGATGACTCATGCGGTAGAACTGGGCGAAGAGACGGAGGGAGGGCACCACTCCCTTCAGCATGCAGATGACGACGAACCCGACGAGGAGCCCGATGGCGTTGGGGCAGAATTGGCACAAGCCCACGTTATGAGCTTGAAGGAACTCGATGATAAAGGGGTGGAGCGGGAAACGGAGCCTGAAGCGGAAGCACTTCTCGTATACTCCAACCTCGTTGGGACCGGGAAGGCAGATCCGCTCGTCGGACCCGGGAGCACGAGCCGAGTAAGGCGGAAGCAGGTAGGCGGAGCGCATACTCCCGATGGTGGTGGCACAGACCGACGAAGGCCATGCTAAGACCTCTGGAGGCACCCCTGAAAGTTCACCCCCATGCCGACGAATCGTCGAAGGAGGACTACCCGTCGGGTTAGGAGTGGCATCACGCTCCGGCCGACCCGAACCAGTGGCGGAGGAAGACGACATGGGACAGAGCTCGGGCTGGATCAAGATCAACACAAAGAAGAGAATGACGGGATGGCGGCTCACAACTCACCCGGCTTCTCTACCAAAGACGACCCCGCGAGCGGTGGGGATAAACCCGCAGTTACACATGGCAACATCAGGAGACCGACGGCGCTTCGGAACCCGCGTCTTAAAAGTATCGAACGGACCAACTCATGATGACACCCAATTAATGAGTCAGCCTCGACTGACGAGCCTGTCGAAATCGGCAGAAGTCACATCGGCCGAGCCGAACCGGCCGAGGCCGATCGACCCGACCAATGGGGGCAATTGTTACGCCTATTTGGCCGAAGCCCAAAAGACACGAGCCCAGAAACCCGACTACTGATCAGAAGCCCATCTGCGAGATCAGGCCCGCCCGACAAGGCCCCCTAGAGGACCCCCGAACATCGATCCGACCCGGCCCCGATAACGCGCAAGTCACTCGCCCACTCCAGCGATAACCGTTCCCCCAGGCCCGCTACCACTTAAGGGCCGTTATGGGGAGGTGCTGGGATGGCGCAGGGAGCGACGATGGGGAGGCGGATTGAGGGGGCACGATTGGGGGCGGACGAGGGACGTGAGTCGTGGGGAATCACGACGAGAGGCCTATAAAAGGGCTAGAAGGACGACTGGACAAAGGACCGCATCTCAGGTAACAAAACCTAAGGTACTCCATCAACGACCTAGTTCCCCCACTTCATCTCCTTCCCCCCGCTCGCGCCAGAGGACGTCGTTCCGATCTCCTCTCGAGTCGAACCGTCCCCGCCGAGCCTCCTCTTTCAGATCGTCATCTGACTTAGGCATCGGAGGGGATTTGGCCGGAACCAAGGTCCGGCCCCCCTGACGAGTGTTCTCGTCTGTTCAGGAGGACATCAGACCCACGAGCCGAGGCTTCCCCTCCGCTCCGCGCCGGCCGCGCATCAAGCGAGACGACCGAGGCTACCCCTCGTCGTCCGACCGACCGAGGCCGAGCGCATCCATCCGAGCCGAGGCTCCCCCTCTGCTCCGCTTCGGCCGGGCATCAAGACAGGGCACCGAGGCTTCCCCTCGTCGTCCGACCGCCCGAGGCCGAGCATCTCACACCGGGCCGAGGCTTCCCCTCAGCCCCCTTGAGGCCGAGAATCCAGACCCAGCCCAGTTGACGTGTTCCACGCCGTCTGCCTCTCCGATTCACGTCGCGTCTGCACGTGCTCGACGCACCCAAGGGACCCAAATCGGCCCCTTGACCACGTTGACCGGGCAATCCACGGTCAACGCTTCTGTAGTGAGAAAACACTCTGAAACAAGTCTGAACTCTGTTAGCGCGATCATTAGTTTCATTATACTCTGTTCGTCCAGTGGGATAGCACCAACCGTCCCACTCTTTCAATACTTTTTTCAGTTAAAGTTTCATTCTGCCCATTTTTATGTTTCTGCTCGTAAAAAGAGGGTGCTCATCTTGAACCTTCCAAACAAAATTGTTGATTGGAAGGTAACATATGTTTTCATTTCAATGCCCGAAGCCCCGTCCTTCAAAACTCGGTGGGGAGAGCTTAAGCAACTAGCCCATAAGGACGTTGTACTCGATGAATCGGAGAAATGGTGGAGGTGCTTCTAGGAATTCCAAGTTCGAACAGAACATTCAAGAGCTTGGTTATAAAGGAGTTGATCAAAAGCCATGTTTGGCCTGAAGGTAAACCGCTCTTTATAGATGTCATCAGTTACTTTTCTAACCCTAATCTTTCGTCTTACAGGCTCGATTGGTGTGACAGTGACTATGAGCTTCACCGTGAAGGAACTCATGAAAAGAGGGAAGAAGCAACTGATGGAAGAGTCAGCTGCTCAGCCTTCCGCACAAGAAATCCCAAGATCATCCACCGAGGCTCCAAAGAAGAGAGACAACCCATCTTTGATGTTAGCGGGGACTGAGAAGAAGAAGAAGAAGAAGAAGAGCAAAAAGGGCAGGGCCAAGGTTCTTAGTTCGGCTCCAGAAGAAGTTACTATGGCTTCTTCCTCTGATGTCGTCATCCTCGATCAACAGCCCGGTCCGAAACCTTTGGCATCAACTTTGGTCGATGTACCACCCGCTTGTTTGAAACCTTATCTCACTAATTCGGAGCCTCGTCCCTCGAGCTCGGTACTTCTTGCCTCTTCTACGGTCCAATTACGACCATTAAGTTCGGCTGGAAACGCTGATAAGTGGCCATGGGGTTGTATGCCTCTAAAAGGGCCGACTGGACTTGTCCACCCGAGCTGTGACCAAGCTTTAGCGGTGTTTAGATCAAAGAAATCCGATCTATCTGATCTACCTGAAGACAAGCTTCTGAAGCTGACGTACCCGGGGAGCGTCGAAGAATCTTTCTTTGAAGACTGTGGGGTTGCTGCCCGCTTGATTGAAAATTTGATTCTCCTTAGGGATATGGAATCATTGAGAGGAGTGGACGCATGGAGGCTCTCCAGCACTACAATTTGGCTTTCCCAACATGTTTACTTCCATTTTCTTACTATTTACTTTGTCCAAGTAATTTTCTTTAAACGTGGCATTAAATTGTGCAGTTTTCCTCGGTGTTGGCATCTTTTCATTAGCATTCGGCCTTTATGAAAACCGCTGAAATTAGGATCGTCCTGAAGAGCAATGAGCTTGAGGTAGTGAAGAAAGAGGCCGCTGAGCAGCTGAAACAAGAACAGCTGAGAGTCGCCCACTTTGGTACCCAGGTTGAGGCATTGAAGAAAGATTTGGATGAGCTAAATAAAGTTCATGTCCAAGCTAAAGAAAGGGCGAGGGAAGCTGATGCTCGTATAGAATCCCTTGACCAAAAATGGCTAATGGGAAAGAGATCTCTGAGAAAAAGGCCTCCGAGCTTCAAGCTCGGATAGATGATTTGGCGAAGGTCGACCTTAAGGAGATAAAGAAGGCCATCGTCACCGATTATCAGCTTAAAAAGTTCGTCCCAGCCCAGGGAAAGCCCTCAAAATGGCTTCAATAAGTGTCGGCGAGAGATATAGAGAGTTTATCCGGGCGCCGAGATCGATTTCTCGAAGTTATCCATGGTCTTCACTGAAGACGAAGATTCTTCATCGGAGAACGACCAAGAAGATGCGCAAGAAGTCAATCCTCATCCTGGAGAAGGTCAGGATTGAACGATGATGTAACAATGTTTAAACATCGTAACTTTGTATGGTCATCCTCCCTTGTAATGATATTTTCGAATGAATGAAAAGATGATCATGTTTTGGTTGTGTTGAAAATTTCCATTTCCTTGTATATTTATTGCCTATACTTGCCCCCAACATTTTGTGTGTGGCTAAGTTATGAAGACATAAAATGTTGATATAATAGACATATATAATGCTTAATGTAAGCAAGTAATTATACTTTACTTCGGAGCTTGTAAGCTCATCTGTCTGGCTTTTTTGGTCTACACGAACTTAACTTTCCAATCCGACCTATCCGTAAGGATTCATATAATCATCTTCAGCGTTAAGCTTCCTCGGCCCGCGAGAGCTTAAACTCTTGATCGTTTAACCGAGTAGCTCGTGAAGTTTTCCCATGTTCATGTAGCAAGATCGGCCCGTAAGAGCTTAAACTCCCGATTTTAAAGCCGATTCACCTGCGCGGATGTATAAAATCATCTTTGGCGTTAAGATTTCTCAGCCTGCAAGAGCTTAAACTACTGATCGTATAACCGAGGAGCTCGCGAAGTTTTCCCCTGTTCGTGTAAAAAGATCGGCCTGCAGAGCTTAACTCCCGATCGTATAGCCAATTCGCCCATGAGGACTTATAAAAGCAACTTTGGCGTTAAGCTTTCTCGGCCCACGAGAGCTTAAACTCCTAATCGTATAAACAAGGAGCTCGGAAGGTTGCCCCCGTTCGCGTAGTAAGATCGGCTCACAAGAGCTTAAACTCCAGATCGTATAGATGATTCGCCTGTGAGGACGCATAAAATCATCTTCGGCATTAAGCTTCCTCGGCCCGCGAGAGCTTAAACTCCCGATCGTATAACCGAGGAGCTCGCGAAGGTTGCCCCCGTTCATGTAGCAAGATTGGCCCGCAAGAGCTTAAACTCCCGATCGTATAGATAATTCACCTGCGACGAATCATAAAAGCATCTTCGACATTAAGCTTCCTCAACCTATGAGTGCTTAAACTCCCGGTCGTATAACCAAGGAGCTCGCGAAGGTTGCCCCCGTTCGTGTAGCAAGATCGGCTCGCAAGATCTTAAACTCCTGATCGTATAGTTGATTCGCCCGCAAGGACCCATAAAAGCATATTTGGCATTAAGCTTCATTGGCCTGCGAGAGCTTAAACTCCCAATCATATAGCCGAGGAGCTCGCGAAGACATGTAAGAAATAACTACTTGCCGAATTTTGAAAATGTACTTTAGAATTAGTATTCGCATGAATGCATCAAAGAGTACATTTAGAGCAAGGATATACTATTTATTTCATTGAATAGAAATAGAAACTTCACTTTCTTTTATTGATAGTACTTGTTCAGATGTTCGACGTTTCGAGGATGAACTAGCTCTTCCCCTTCCATGGTCGCCAATTTATAAGTGGTCGGTCCAAGCATATCTATGACTTGATATAGACTCTCTCACTTCACAACAAGCTTCCCTTGGCGGACGATCTCCGGGGTGTAAATGGCCTTTATCAGGATGAGATCGCCGATCCGAAACATCCTTCCTATGACGTGAGCATTGTATTGTCAAGCTACGCGTTGCTTCTGTTTGATGAGGGTCATCAGAACTTGGTCCCGTACTTCGTCAATGAGCACCATATTTAGAGCTAGGCCTTTAAGATTCCTTTCTTCAACGAAGTACTTGATCCTCATAGATTCTTTGCCTATCTCCACGGGGACAACAGCCTCTACCCCATACGCAAGCATGAAGGACTTCGACCAGTTGCAGCTTTGTAAGTCGTCCTTTACGACCAAAGTATGCTCAGTAGTTCTTCTGGCCATGAACCCCGACCATCCCCGACTTTCTTCTTCAAAGGCTCTAGGATGCACTTATTAGCAGCTTCAGTGATGCAATTGCTTTGAGGATGTGCCACTGGGGTGATGTGTAGTCGGATCCGCCACTCCGAGCAGAATTACTTGAAATATGAGCAGTCGAATTGCTTTCCATTATCGGTCACTATGGACCAAGGTATTCCAAATCGGCATATGATTGACTTCCATACGAAGCTCTTCATATCTCTCCAAGTGATACGGGCCAGTGGTTCAACTTCGACCCATTTGGTAAAATAATCGATGTTGATGACTAGAACCATCTTCCCCCCTCTCCAAAGTGAAAGGCCCGAGAAGGTCTAGCCCCCATCTCGCGAACAGGAGTGGGTAATGATGGGGACCAACTCTGCTGGTGGAGCAGAAGAGTGTTTGAAGAACTTTTGGCACTCTTCACACTTTCGCACATTTGCAGCTGCGTCAGCATCCATGGTCGGCCAGTAATAACCTTGTCTAATAGCCTTTAACACGATTGCCCTTCCACCATAGTGATTCCCACAAAGACCTTCATGGGTCTCCTTTATGACATAATCCACCTCAACGGTCCCTAGGCATTTTAGATAAGACAGAACGTCATGCTTAGCACATCTTCTCCGATACAGGATGCTTTTGTAAAGAGCATATTTTAGCGCCCAACATTCAAATTTCCAATCTTCTTCCTTTGCTTCAGGCAGTTCCCATTGCTGAGGTATTTGATGATTGGATCCATCCATGTCTACCCCTGATTAATGCAAAGTAGTTCGTTTTTGTTGATGCTCGTCATCAACAGGTTCTCAATGAAGATGGATCTACCCAACTCAATAGGCGATAATGAAGCCAATTTTGAGAGTGCATCTGCTCTGACATTGTTCGCCCACGACATGTGCTGAACTTCCGCATATTTGAAATTTGAAAGTTCGGCTTTTATGACGTGAAGATATCGCTTCATCATCTCCTCCTCGGTATCATAATTTCCCTGTAATTGGTGAATCATAAGTCGGGAGTCGCTCACCAAACGCACATGAGAGCTCCAAGGGCTCGACATAACTTTAGCCCGTAAAGTACCGCATCGTATTTGACAACATTGTTGGTCTCCATGAAGTTGAATCTTAGGGCGTACTCCACAACACTCCCATTTGGAACTCGTCTAACAATTCCAACTCTGCTACCCGATTGGAAGATGTACCGTCTACGTACACAACCCATTCCGCTTCTTTCTTCTATGACGATGTTGATGGATCTTCAATGACTTGCTCTTGTGGAAGTAGCTGGTTAATCGGGCCGGATGGTGTTTTTGCTACTGGGCGCTCCACGGTGCACTCAGCGACAAAGTCAGCCAAAGCTTGCCCTTTAATCATCGTCCTCGGCTTGTAGTGTAAATCAAATTTACTTAACTCGACACTCCAGTTGAGCATCCTCTCGGATCTATCCATCCTTGTCAAGTTCTTCTCGAGTTGTGAATCTGTCAACACAAAGATAAAGTGAGCTTGAAAATATGGTCGGAGCCTCTTAGACGTGGTAACGAGCCAGTAGGCCAGCTTCTCAATGTGGTTGTAGTGCATCTCCGTGTCTCAGAGCACTCTATTAGTGTAGTAGACCGGCTGATGGACGTTTCCCTCTTCTTTGACTAGCACTGAGCTTATTGCTTCTTGGGTGACGGCGAGGTACAGGATGAGTGGGTATCCTTCATTGGGCTTTGCCAACAACTGGGTGTAGTGCCCTGGGTAGCTACTGCACAAGTACTAAAGGAGGGGGTGAATAGTACTTTAAAATAATCAAGAGTGTTATTCCTAATTATTGTGCAAACATACAAACAACAATGCGGAATAGACTACAAACAACAAGAATAGACAATCGCAAACAAATGATGTAACGGGTTCAGATCCACCCAAATCTCCCCGACTTGTTCCCGGTGATCCTACGTCCCAACCACCCGGATCCCCTCCGGATACTTGAGTTAGAAACCACTAACCCAAGATTTTCCACTATGAAATTCTTGTGAAAAACCTTCACATGACCAAATCATACACAATATAAATGTGACTCCCACAACCCGGGATCACAACCTCTCTCACAACCGAGAGACACAATTGCAATATCGATTGAAATGAAATAAAGAAACACTTACCACAAAATCCTATGCCTTGAGTAAATCTTACCAAATTAGGGCAAAGATGGATTATTGTGGAAGAAGATGTCACCAAACCCTAGCTCCGAGAAGTTGACCAGCAATGGAAGCCTAAGGTGGAGTTGGTGACCTTGGATCAAGCTCTTGGCTTGGAAGGCTCACAATGAAGAGAATCTCTCTTGAGGAATTTGGCTCAAAGAGTGAAGGAGAGATTCTTGTGAGGAAGAGAGAGCTTTAGAATGGAGTTGATTTGCTTCTCTTTGATTCTCAAATATCTCTAATAATCAGCCTTGAATGCTATGAAAGCAGCCCTTCAAGTATATATAGGATAGAGGAAAGAGAGAGCAAAATTCGTGGCAATTAATGCTCCAACGGCTCTATTCTGAAGCAGACTAGTTGGTCAAAGAAGGATCACTGACCGGCTAGTTTCTCAACTAGTCGGTCGGTGAATCAACATGAACCGACTAAGAGGTTGACAGCCAATAAAGTGAATTCCAGGCAATATGAACTAGTCGGTTTAAGAAGACTTGCCAACCGACTAGTTTCACAACTAGTCGGTCGGTGAGTGTTCTTTGACTAACTAAGAGTCGAAATAGTATCGGCTGAATTCAAGATGAACTAGTTGGTCTAAGAACAAAGTCTAACCGACTAGTTTCTGAACTAGTCGGTCGGCAGATGTTCTTTGACCGACTAACGATAACCAGTAAGATAGGCTGTACAGAGGCAATGATAACTAGTCGGTCTGAGAAGGTTTCCTAACCGACTAGATCGTCATCTAGTCGGTCGGTGAACCTTATTTGACCGACTAATTGATCAACAGTGCCGAGGCTGAATTGAGCAAGGACATCTAGTCGGTTCAAGAGGAATTGCCGACCGACTATATCGTCATCTAGTTGGTTGGTTCTTATACTTGAACCAACTAAGATGCACAAGAAGCCGAGGGAAGAAGCGATAGGCTTCGAGAAAGATTCTAATGGCTTCTATAATAATCCTAGCTCTAAGATATGAGCGAAATGAAGATTGTAATGTAAGTCCTACTCAAGGCTTAACATTCTACACTATGAAGCTATAAGACATTAAATTAAACATGACGAACCGTCTTCAATGCTTCAATCTTCACTCTTGACTTCAATAATACTCCTTGAGCTTCAACGAAGCTTCAGGCACACGATAACTCGTTTTGAGAAGTCTTGAGACGTCGCTTTTGATGTACTGATCACTCCTTATTTTACACCCTTTTCCCGCATGTTTGCATGCCATTTTGATCGCCCAAATTATGTTTTTCACGATATATCGACGATATTGCGATGCTTTTCACGATTTGTTGTTTTTGTCGCATTTCAGGTGATTTGGCGCGATTAGGAGTGATCTCGAGATGCGTGTAATCTAGACGGCCACCGACGACCTCCCCGAGGGGTATTTTGCTGTTGGAAAGGAGCGGAAGAAGAATGGACGTCGCCGGAGCGACGAGGAGGCCAAAACGACCAGTTTGGGCATTTTTTGTGTCCCACTCGGCCGAGTGGAGGAGCCACTCGGCCGACCAGCGAGACACTGCTCGGCCGACCAATTCAGACACGAGTTACCTGTGCACTCGGCCGAGCACAGAAGACCCACTCGGCCGAGTGACGAAACCACGTCCGCCCGAGTGGCGCCCAGACGAAGGCTCTCAAAAAGACCGAAGTTACTGTTTTTCGGCCTCTGAGCTTCAGAAGACCCACTCGGCCGAGTGGCAAATCCCGTCCGCCCGAGTGAAGTGAAGCCATCGGCCGAGTGACGACAACTCACTCGGCCGAGCCGCCCCCGAACTGAAGACCCCTGAAGCCCACGACTTACTGGAAATTGACAGGGTTTTCACTCGGCCGAGCGACTTTCGTCACTCGGCCGAGTGCGATGCGCTGCCTGTAGCGAAATTTGCGGAAAACAGGCTGTGCAGGGGCGTTTTGGTCAGGATTTTTAGACGATTTTTGGGGCTATTTAAGCTCTGTTTTTACCCTAGTTTTGAGAGCCTCCTCTCAGATTTTTTGCAGCTTTTTTGAGTCTACTTTTTAGCTTTATTAATTGTGATTGGTGAAGAGAAAAACTTGGATTTTTGTTGGGTTGATTGAAGATCTACATTGGTTTGCACTTCTCTTCCACAAAAACTCTATTTTTTATTGTTTATATCATTGTTGTGATGAATTCCATTGTCTATTTCTTTGCCAATTATTGTGCTATTGCTATGATTAGTGAGTAGTCTCCACGTCTTGGGGCGTGGGGATGAACCCTACAAGCCCAATTTCGTATTTGTGTTGAACCGGTAGAAATTGAGCTAGGATTGTTATTAGGGATTAGATTGGGATCGAATTACTACGGATAGCTAGGTATTCACATCAATTGGGATTTGCAAGAGATTGGATCCCAATTCGATAGGAAGCCCTAGAAATCCGAATTGGGTTGGAGTCGGATTTTCGAAGTATCGGTTTGCAAGAAATTGGACCGATGCTAGGATCTCCGGTTGCAATTCCGCGCCGATACCCGTTTGCAAGGGATTGGACGGGTAGGAACTATCCTAATTTAGATTGTGGACCGAGTTTGCACGAGAGTGGGCTCGAGGGGCGATTGAACGATGATGTCGATCCTCATGCTAGTGGCTTAGGTTAGGGTTTGCAAGAGATTGGGCCATAACCTAGGTTTGCTATAGACCGGCAATAGCGCGAGAGCGTGAGCTTGGTTCTACATTAAGTTGCGACTAGTTCACCTCAACGCAAGTCTAGTAATATTGAGATTCACTATTAACAATGATGCATGCCGGTCCGTAGTGGGGATTCCCTAGCCCTAGACGTCTTTATTTGATTTTATATCCCCATACTTTGCCCGACGATTGTGACAGGATCGCCGCAAGGCAAATTCCCTCTTTTATTATATTGTATTTGAATCGATATTTGACCGATTTCTTTATCATCGACACCGACATCCATCACCATTGCCATTACATCATACCATAGCCATCTCCACCAATAAAACATTCATAGTCAAACCAACCTAGGATAGATTGGAGCCGACACCACCTCCTCGTGTTCGATAACCCGCTCGCCACTTTGCCGTGCGCTTGCGGTAAAACTAAAACCGTCGCTCCGGGACGTGTATCCGGGGCGCGATCAAGTTTTTGGCGCCGTTGCCGGGGAGGCGATTGCGTTTGATTCTTTTTTTCACCTAGCTATTTCTTTCTTTTATTTTCTTTTTATTTTACTTCTTTTACCATTATTATTTCCTTTGCTATTTCTACCTAACCCTTCCACGGTACTAATCATCTCTTTGAAACTCTGCTTTCACTGTGCATGTACACGAGATCTACGGCGGATCCCGAAGCCCTATTATTCGATCCCGAGATCGAACGTACCGCGCGGAGACTCAGAGCGGAAAGGAGACAATATTCGGAAGGGGGGTTTATGACCAACCGGGAAACTCCTGAAGAATTGGCGGCGAGAATGGCGAGAATAATATCTATTCGCGATAGGCTTCGGCCTAAAACCTCTTCTACTACGTCATCCATCGCCGTGCCGGAGTTGGCGGCCGACAAGAACTTCGAGCTAAAAACGGGGTTGGTGGTTTTGATGCAACAAGACCCCTTTCATGGGAACGCTCATGAGAACCCCCACTACCACATCCAATCTTTCTTGTCGAAGTGCGCCACTTTCCAAATGCCGGGGGTCCCGATTGATGCCATCAGACTGCGCCTCTTCCCCTTCACGCTAAAGGACAAAGCACTCTATTGGCTGAGGACGCAAGCTGACGGAGTTTTCACCTCTTGGGACGGGTTGGCGGATGCATTCATTGATAAATTCTATCCACCATCCAAGACGGTGAAGATCCGGAGCGCTCTCATGTCCTTCAAGCAAGGACCACACGAGACGCTCTATGAAGCTTGGGAGCGATTTAAGGATTTGCAGCACCAGTGCCCGCACCACAGTATAGAAGATTGGGAGTTAGTGCACAGCTTCTACAACGGTCTCCAACCGGGGACCAAACAAATTATTGATGCCGCGGCGAATGGTGCAATCTTGTCAAAGACTCCCGAGGAAGCTACGGCCCTAATTGAGGAGATGGCCTCTAATAACCAACAATGGGGCGATGAGCGAGGACACTCTACGTCCTCCTTAAAGCCGACTAGCATCTACGAGGCAAAGGCCGTAGCGGAGCTTACGAGCAAATTCGATTCTCTCCACAAGGTGGTGGAGAGATTGGAGAAATTCATAACGGAACCTCAAGGAAGCCCTTCCACCTCCACGCCGGCAAGCCAAATGAGTGATTGGCAAGACCAATCTCAAGCCATGTATTCGGGAGGAGAGCAAGGAGAAGGATCCTTGGAGCAGGTGCAATATGTTGCGGGGAACCAAGGGTATTGGTCTAATCCGGCCGCAAGAAATCACCCGGGATTCTCCTACGCCAACAATGAAGGAGCTTTGAACCCGCCACAACAACCGCCTAATCAAGCTCGACCACCACCACCCCAACAACAATACTATCCGCCGAGGGGGCCTCCACAACAAAACTTCCAACCAAAGCAACAAGTCCCACCTTATAGGCCTCCCGGATACAACCAAGGGTGGAGGAATCAAAACCAAAACCCTCCACAAGCTCCACAAAGATCCGATTTCGAAACTAGAGTGGAGGCGTTCATGGTCGAGCAAAACAAGGTGAATGCTACTTTGAAGGCGGGACAAGATTCTCTCAATACCGTAGTGGCTCAAATCTCGGAACAATTAGCGGTGCTCAACCGGAACACTCAAAGATTGCCGGCGCAACCGGAGCAAAACCCACGGGGCAACACGAGCCACATCAACGCCGTAGTTGCCGTCACAACTAGAGGCGGGAAGGACACCACCCCCGCCATGATTCCTATTGAGGAGGCCGTGGAGGAAAGCTTGGAGCCGGTTGAGCCGGTAGTTGAGGTCGATAAGGAGAAGGAGCCACAAGACAAGGGGAAATCTAGGGCGGAGCTATTAACTGAGGAGAGGCGCTTCATGCCACCGGTCCCATTCCCCCAAAGACTAGCGAAAGCGAAAATGGAGAAAAGGCTAGCGAAATTCCTCGAGTATCTAAGAGGAGTTAGCCTAAATATTCCCTTCCTTGACGCCATCATCGAGATCCCCACATATGCCAAATTCTTGAAGGACTTGATTTCGGGGAGAAAGAGGAAGGAGAAGATCATGCTAGCCCAGGAGGGCTCTTGGTTCACCAAGAGAGAAAAGGAGCCGGCAAAATTCAAAGATCCGGGGAGTTTTCGGATTCCTTGCACTTTGGGCGGTGTGCCTCTTCAAAAGGCGTTGGTAGATCTTGGGGCTAGTGTGAGTCTCATGCCCCTCTCCATGTTCTTAAAGCTTAACACCGGGACAACGTTGAAACCCACCGACATGCGCATTCAATTAGCCGATGGACGGATAACAAGGCCGGTGGGGATCGCCGAAGACATCCCACTTCAAGTCCCGGGAGGAATATGCTTGCCATGTGACTTCGTCATCATGGACATTAAGGAGGAGGGAGACACCTCATTGATACTTGGGCGCCCATTCCTCGCCACCGCCGGAGTCATCGTCGACGTGCGTGAAGGTACCTTAACCTTAAACGTCGGAAACATCGAGGTGGAACTCCACATTCCCAAGGCAATGAAGCACATGCATTACCATGAGGAGCTCGATTATATGGACCTCCTTGATGAGGTGATAGAGGAGGTGATTCCTCACTCAATTGGTGCCCTTTTTGATGAAGAATTGGATGAAAGCCCGGATTTAGGCCATGAGGACAATAATGATGATTCCCCAGACTTCTCCACTGATGAAGATGAAGGCGACGCTGATGTCGCAAGGATTCGAGAGCTCTGCAAGCTCTCGAAATCAAAGTCTCCAAAGAAAGCTCCGCCGGTACGGAAATCGGCATCGCCGGCTAAGCCGTTGACCGGGGCAAATGCTAGCTTGGGGGAGCCTCCCCCCAACACTATTCGAGATAGGAGACCTCCGAGGGAGACCGCTACGCCGCCACGTCCGAATCCAAGCGCGCTCCCCGGAAAGTTTGACGGGTGCATCTCATGTGCACCAAACATCCCGCATTGATTGAAAATTATAGGGGGTCGAGCTCACGACCTAAAACGAGCGCTTGTCGGGAGGCAACCCGACGGTTTTTGCTTTATTTTCATTCGTTTTTCTTTATTTTCGTTTTAGAAATTTTTAGTATTTTGAGTCACCCGACCAAAAATTTTGTGATAACGGGTCCTATTTTTCTTGACAGGAGAGAAGATAGGTAGATCATCATGAGGAGGATGAACGAGACGATGAGGAGCGCCCCAAGAAGGCGTTCGACGCTTAGGAGGAGCATGAAATCGACTGGAGGAAGAAAGACGGAGTTTAGAGTCCAAACGAAGACAAACAGCAGAAATTAAGGCTCACTCGGCCGAGTATACTAGTCACTCGGCCGAGTCAAGAAGTTCGTCCGGCCGAGCCGCTCACGAACGAGGGAAATCTGCTGTACCCAACTCTCTGTCTATTTTCCTCATTTCATAAGAACTGCTACTCGGCCGAGTACATATATTCACTCGGCCGAGTAAAACGGATACCCTCCTAGGGCGAGTCATGCCGAGTAGCTTGAGTCACTCGGCCGAATGGACTTACTCCATTCGGCCGAGGCTGGCAAAGCCACTCGGCCGAAGCGACATCGGGGAGAAATTTTTAATTGCCTCGCTCGGCCGAGTGAGTAAAGTCACTCGGCCGAGTCGTAACTTTTTTATATAAAACCGAGGGGGGGGGCACGGTTTTCGAAAACAAAAAAAAACCCCTTCGCCCGCGCCCCCTCAGCTCCCTCGCCCGATCTCGCCTCGCCGCTCGCCCACTCGCCCGCGCGCGCCGCCGCTCGGCCTGCCGTCGCCGGCCGCCCGTCGCCGGACTCCGCCCGAGTCGCCGCCGGCCGCCCCGCCTCCGATCACCTCCGGTTCGCTTATTTTCACCGTTTTCTCCTCTCCTCGTGTATATTTTGAGGATCCATGTGCTAAACGCCCCCCTAACCCAAATCAATTCCTATATCTATCTGTTATACCTCTATTGCTCCATACATTTTGATTATTACTCGCTGATATCGCTTTTCCATGCGCAGGTTGCTTTTTGGAGCTTAGGGGAGCTCAGGGGAGTTTCTACGGGCTGCTCAGGACTTCGTGGAGGCGCGGACTTCGCACGCTTCCACTACTTAGCACTCGCGGCGTGTTTGGGTAAACTCTTTCCACTCTTGTGCACACGCCGCACTTTTCACTTTTTCGGCGCGCGCTCGGGGCAGATATGCCGCCCCGGACACGGCCGCGGTCGAAGAGAGCTTCCGCCAAGCGGAAGCGGTCGGATGATGCCGGCCCCTCCCACGAGTTGGAGGACTCTCCTCCACCGTCCCCCGCACACCCCGCACCGCCTGCAGCGCACCCACAGCCCGCACAGCCTCTCCCCGCCGATCCACAGCCACCACCACCGGCTCCACTGGTCGGGCCGCTCGGGATTACGTTCCGAGACGACGCACACCGCGCCGTCTTCGAGCGTATCTCCCAGCGCTCGATCGTACCCTCCAGGTTCGCACACCTCGCTGACCTAGGACGCCTGGGGGTACTTGAGGGGATGCTCACGTTGTACGACAACGTGGGCTGGCGAGATTTTTTCCAGGTGTCGGCGGATACTTTTACCCGTCCGACACTTGAGGTTTTGAGTTCTATCGCCCGGACCGATGAGGGATGCTCATTCCGGTTCATGGATCGAGAGTGCCAGGTCACTCTCGATATGATGAGAGCATTTTTCTCATGGCCCGCAGTCCCCGGAGCCGATCGCGGTTATGGCCCCACACATATCCCTCCACCCTCTTTCGACGCCGGTGCCTTCTGGGCACGTATCACGGGTCTCCACGCCGCCTTTGACCCCAGTAGGGCCAAGGCCTCGGCCATCGTACATCCCTGCCTACGCATTGCCCAGCGCCTCATGGCGACTACCTTTTTGGCCAGATATGAGCCGGGCACGATGTCTACGCCAGAGCTTTACATGCTCTATGCGATGACACGTCCCAGAGCTCTATCTAGGGATGGAGACGAGCTTGTCCCCGCCGTCGTGATCGATATCGCGGCATGGTACTTAGACCGCATCATTGTATCGGTGGGCGCTCGCTCACCGATATGCTGCGGCGGCCTGATTACCCTGCTGGCTCTTATGACCGGCGAGGATTTCCCCGACGACCTGCGACGCGTTCCGGGCCCCACTTCCTTGTCGATAGACGTTATGGCCCGGATGAAGATGCTGCGTCCGCACGGCGAGCGTCACTGGGTCTGGTTGCACGGCCCCTATGGGGCCGATTACATGATTCTCCCGAGCCCTGCTCGGACTCTGATTGCACCAGCCCACGTTGACTGGCTTCCGGCGGTGGATGTCCTCATCCCCGCCGCCTACGTGCTCGAGGCCGAGGAGGCCGAGCAGGGCCCCGCCGCCCACGCTGCCCAGGCTGCTCCCGCAGACCCTGCTGCGCACCCTGCCGAGCCTGCTGCCCACCCCGTCGACCCTGTGGCCTCTCAGCCTGTTCCTGACATTTCCACTGCTCTTCACACTTCTGTCCCTACCTCTGCCTGTGTCGAGAGTACTTTTGCTGAGCCCACTTCCACCACTGTCACCACTTCCGAGGCTGTCCCCACCACTCCCTCTGCCACCTCAGGCCCTCTGTCCGTGGAGCCCCTTTGCTCCGCACTCCCCGAGCGCCCGCCGACCATAGTCGAGTGCGGAGAGCCCTCGTTCACTTCGGTCGTGGAGACCATGGTTAGCATGATCTCCGCTGGGGTTACACCTTTTGGACCGCACACTTCTGCCCCAGCGGGAGATTCCTCTGTCTCCACCGCCGCCTTATTCTCCGAGAGCGTCGTGGCGTCTGTCCACACGTCTGTGCCACGGACCTCTCTGGCCACCTCGTTACCTCTTTTGCACGCCTCCTTTGCTGCCGCTGCCTCCACTCCTCGCCAGCCGGCGTCCCGGCCTCACACCGAGGCCAGGCCCACTTTTCCAGGCGCGGCCCCTTTTGTCCCATTCCCTGCTGAGCCCGTTACATACTCCACACGCGTACGCCAGCCTCGCCCTGCACAGCCTAGACCGGTGCGTCCCTCTGCACCACCCCCGCCCGACACCGTACTGCAGAGCATACGTGCTCTTGAGGTGGCGGTGAGTGGTCTTAGAGGAGACCTTCGGAGCCTGTCCTCCACCGTCTCTACGCTGTCTGGACGCTTTGACCTGATCCCTCAGATCCACTACTGCCTGACGCAGATCTTAGAGCGTCTCCCGCGCGTACCCCCACCCACCCCGCAGGTTCCCACACACACACCCACACACGCTCGACCTGCTTCCACTCCCACGCCCACCCCAGCTCAGCAGCCTACACCACCACCACCACCACCTCCGCCTCAGGACGGAGACGGCGCGGCACCGCCTTCTTAGGCACTCTTG
Organism: Scilla litardierei; assembly: GCA_030789695.1. NCBI lineage: Eukaryota > Viridiplantae > Streptophyta > Magnoliopsida > Asparagales > Asparagaceae > Scilla > Scilla litardierei. Next base: position 261,650,325 of record CM061133.1, read on the forward strand.
ATGCCTTGATCCATTCCTGTCGTTGTGCTGCCCGTCTCTGCTGGGTCCTGAGCCCCTTTTGTCCACCCCCTCCCCTCACTTATTTTGGGTTTATATTTTTGATCACATCTATTTGTGCATATCATATCATATCTACTCGGGATTCTCATTTTTGATCACATCTATATAATCTTTTTTGGGAGAGAGGGAGAGTTCTGGGTGCCATATTTATGTTCGTATCACTCCTAGCTGTGCATGCATCTTTCCGCATCATACTTTCATTTCTTTTTTGTCTTTCTTTTTATTTTTCCATGCATGCATCCTCACTTGCCCCTCACATTTCTTGTCTCTCTGTGTGCCACACTTTGCACATTGAGGACACTGTGCCGTTTAGCTTGGGGGAGTGAGCTTTCACGTTCTTTTTTCCGATTTGTCACCTTTATTTTCAGTCTTTCACACCGCTTTTCACTTTTGCACTCATTTTTCGTTATTTCCCTTTTGTTTCGCCATGCATCACGTTTTCCTTACTTTCCTGTGTGCCGCATTGCATAGTTCTATTTTCCTTTTATCTTTACTTCTTCCTTATTTTTCATCTCATGCTAGAGATGAATTTTCTGTGATGATGTCTACGTGGAGTTAGCTTATTCTATATGCATGCTATATTTGTCGTGTCTTAGATTTCATTTCTGATATCATATGCTATGACTCGCTTGCATTTAGAAATAGGAGCCCACACTTTTTCCTCATGAAAATGGATGGAATTTTATTATTAGCTGAGCCTGAATATTCATATGTATGCTATCACAGAAAACACACCGAGATTCACGCATTGAATGCCTATATCTGGAGTACTGACTTCTTTTCCTTTATCACTTCTATATGCATGAATTGTACACTTCACTTCCGGATGATTGAATGATTGTTAGCTATGATATATCTGGATTAGTTAGCTTTTTTGCGATCGAAACTGAGTAGATTAGATCACCCTGCTGAAGTTGTCGTGCATGTCTTATAGAGTGAGCCGAGAGTTATATCTATTTCTTTCTCCACAAATCTTGAACAACATTTCTCTACTTTTAAAATCATTGGTGAATCTCCCCTTAGTGATTCTATTTTATGGCATTTCCCCCGTTATTAATTCCTAGCTCCAAATCTCTTATTCCAAAAAAAAAAAAAGGAAAGAAAAAAATATATATATAATAAAAGAGAGAAGAACATTCTTGTATATCATTATCTCTCTTTGAATTGGGATCATTGTATATATGATATAAAAAAGAAAAAAAAAGAAAAAAAAAAAAAAATCCTCAATAAAAGATCCCATCTCGCTTATTTTCTTTCTTTCTTCTTTCTCTTCTTTGCCTTTGGAGCTTTATAAAAATGGGGATGTAAATATTTTTGTGCCACCACGCTTATAGATAAGCTTGGGGGAGGAGATCCATTGATGTGTGAGAGAGCGACTACTTGACATAGCACGACAACCTAGGCTAAGTGATATTCTATACTCGGTGAGATTGTTTCTAGCTTTACGAAATCCAGAAATCCAAGCCTAGCATTCATTTCATGAAACCCATACTTTTCTATTCTCTCTATTCTATGATGTGATACTCTTATACTCCAGATAGAAAGCGTTCAATTGAAAAGTGTGTGATCTGAGACTTGTATACCGCTTTAGATGATTCAGGCGATGTTAATTTTAAAATCATTCCGTTTCTCATGATTATACCGTTGTTCGTGGGTTTTCTATTTTCTACTTGCACTATTCTACTATGATATCAAAATGAGATTCTTTGACATGTATTTCTCACTCGGTGCATGCCATAAGAGTAAGTGAAACCCACGTCCTGAGAAAATGATCTAGCATCCTACCTCTTCTTTCTTTCTTCCTTTATTTTCGTTTGGTTTTCCTTCTTCTTCGTTTTTCATTTTTTTCGTTTTTCGCCGTTTTCGTTTTCCGAATCCACCGGGTTCGCTTTTTACTTACCTTCCTCGAGGACGAGTAAGAGGCAAGCTTGGGGGATTTTGATCACTCCTTATTTTACACCCTTTTCCCGCATGTTTGCATGCCATTTTGATCGCCCAAATTATGTTTTTCACGATATATCGACGATATTGCGATGCTTTTCACGATTTGTTGTTTTTGTCGCATTTCAGGTGATTTGGCGCGATTAGGAGTGATCTCGAGATGCGTGTAATCTAGACGGCCACCGACGACCTCCCCGAGGGGTATTTTGCTGTTGGAAAGGAGCGGAAGAAGAATGGACGTCGCCGGAGCGACGAGGAGGCCAAAACGACCAGTTTGGGCATTTTTTGTGTCCCACTCGGCCGAGTGGAGGAGCCACTCGGCCGACCAGCGAGACACTGCTCGGCCGACCAATTCAGACACGAGTTACCTGTGCACTCGGCCGAGCACAGAAGACCCACTCGGCCGAGTGACGAAACCACGTCCGCCCGAGTGGCGCCCAGACGAAGGCTCTCAAAAAGACCGAAGTTACTGTTTTTCGGCCTCTGAGCTTCAGAAGACCCACTCGGCCGAGTGGCAAATCCCGTCCGCCCGAGTGAAGTGAAGCCATCGGCCGAGTGACGACAACTCACTCGGCCGAGCCGCCCCCGAACTGAAGACCCCTGAAGCCCACGACTTACTGGAAATTGACAGGGTTTTCACTCGGCTGAGCGACTTTCGTCACTCGGCCGAGTGCGATGCGCTGCCTGTAGCGAAATTTGCGGAAAACAGGCTGTGCAGGGGCGTTTTGGTCAGGATTTTTAGACGATTTTTGGGGCTATTTAAGCTCTGTTTTTACCCTAGTTTTGAGAGCCTCCTCTCAGATTTTTTGCAGCTTTTTTGAGTCTACTTTTTAGCTTTATTAATTGTGATTGGTGAAGAGAAAAACTTGGATTTTTGTTGGGTTGATTGAAGATCTACATTGGTTTGCACTTCTCTTCCACAAAAACTCTATTTTTTATTGTTTATATCATTGTTGTGATGAATTCCATTGTATATTTCTTTGCCAATTATTGTGCTATTGCTATGATTAGTGAGTAGTCTCCACGTCTTGGGGCGTGGGGATGAACCCTACAAGCCCAATTTCGTATTTGTGTTGAACCGGTAGAAATTGAGCTAGGATTGTTATTAGGGATTAGATTGGGATCGAATTACTACGGATAGCTAGGTATTCACATCAATTGGGATTTGCAAGAGATTGGATCCCAATTCGATAGGAAGCCCTAGAAATCCGAATTGGGTTGGAGTCGGATTTTCGAAGTATCGGTTTGCAAGAAATTGGACCGATGCTAGGATCTCCGGTTGCAATTCCGCGCCGATACCCGTTTGCAAGGGATTGGACGGGTAGGAACTATCCTAATTTAGATTGTGGACCGAGTTTGCAAGAGATTGGACTCGGTGCGCAATTGGACGATGATGTTGATCCCAATGCTAGCTTCCCTAGGCTAGGGTTTGCAAGAGATTGGACCCAAACCTAGGATAGCTATAGACCGGCAACAGCGCGAGAGCGTGAGCTTGGTTTCACATTTAGTTGCAACTAGTTCATCCAAATTCTCATCCTAGCGATTTCGATACCGGCGAACCACAATTGTGAAATACGGTGAGTAGTGGGGGATTCCCCATTCCCTAGGCGTTCTCTATTTGATTTGATATTTCGCACTTTTGTCTGACGATTGTGACAGGATCGCCCAAGGCAATTATCCCTCTAAATAGCCAGGTTGATTAGGAGCAAGCACGGTCATTCGTCCTCCCTGTGTTCGATACCCGCTCGCCGCTATACCGTGCGCTTGCGGTAAAACTACAACCGTCGTCCCGGGACGTGTACGCCGGGGCGCGATCATGTACGTATTCTTTTGGCGACGATATCCATAACTGCGCTCACAAACAGTTAGTTCACAATATTTATGTTTGCTCATCATCAAAACCAAATCCGGGGAATCAATACTCAACATTCTCCCCCTTTTTGGTGATGACAAACCAACATAAATAATAATCAATAATAATGATTCAATTGAAATTTACTTACTCCCCGTGCTTTGATGACACGTTAGTCTCGTATTAAATATTAATCATACGCATCAAGCAGATTAGGAAGATATGAAATATGAACCAATTATTGACATATAGGATCTAAATCCATTTTTATATCTTTACTCCCCCTGAATCTAACATATCAAATTAGATTCATGGTAAATTGCTTTGAATTATTAATTAGCACATCGTCATTATTAATTCTCTCCCCTTTGGCATTAGCAAAAAGAGCGGGAGGAGATCAACGACAAAACCAATGGCTAAAAAATAAAGCACGGGAGTCGAAGAATACGACCACGGTCCAAATGACACCAATGTAAAATATCAAATGTAAAATACCGAATAAAAGCAAAGCGTGCCAATGAGACCATAGTCGAAAAACGAAAAACGAAATCATCAAACCATAGGCGAAAATCGAAAAACGAAATCATCAAACCATATGCGAAAATCAAAAAACAAAATCATCAAAACTCAAATCAATTTCACTTATTGAGTTATGGAACATACTCTCCAATATCAACATTCTTAGTTAAATAGAGTGCATGGAAAACAATTCTATGTTTCCATAGAAAGAATTCTATTTAATCCAATAAAATCGTCGAACACCGAAAGTCAATCATCAGAGACAAAAATCCAATGAGAATACCAAATGTAGCGAATTGACACCAAAAGTAATATGCAAAAGTGTTATGCCAAAAATAGATAGAACATCATAAAACTATGGCATACACAATTCTAGTATCCTAATTGAAACAAAATGATACCAATGTAAATATTCTAACAATGCATGCATTCAACACACATTGATATCAAATGTATATTAAATGTAAGAATAGTAAGAATATACTTACAATCATTAAGCTCCCCCTACTTTGGTGGATCACTCAAGCACCATCAACTCCAATTGAATGAAAGAATTTGCAAATCACGGAGTTGGTAGGGTTGGTATCCCACGATGGATTGAACCTAGAAAACATAATTCTTGGAGCTAAATTTAGATTTATTGCTCCTTCTCTTATTCTTGAGTACCTGAAGATAAACTATCATTCCATGGTACCCAAGGACATTGGGTCCTAAGAGATTAGACCTTTGGAAGCCAAGTCCAATTGGACTTAGACTTCCCAACGTAATCATCATTGTTCACGACATTCATAAAATAAGAATTCATGTATGCTTGTTTCTCATGCATATTGGTGTCCTTCGGGCTCCAAATAGTGAAGATTTTGGGAGCCCTATTCCTATTGGGAACATGCATACGTTGTTGATTTCTATGTGATGCATGTCGTGGATAGGCATAAGATGCATGATGAAATGGTGCATGATGATAATCATTCACATAGTCATGAGGATGAACATATGCATGTGGAGGAACACGTGCATGAGTGTGTCTCACTTGGTGTGCACGTGCTCGTGGATGCGGAGCATAGAATTCATCATACGTGCGAACATGTGGGGTAGGATGTGTGTTCCTACGTGGCATGGTATACATGAAAGCATGACCCTTCTTTGGAGGTCCACCCAAAGTGGGTTTCTTTCCAAATGGGGGTGTGTACCTAGCGGAAGCACCATTGGTAGAAGAACTACACATGAAGTGTTTACTCCCACTAGTAGAGGCATCGGAAGTTGGCCTAACAAAGGTGGCGGACGATTTGGATGAGCCTCCCATCTTATTCCCCAAGCCAATGTGATGATTGGCCGGAAGTAAGTCATTTAGGATATTATCCAAATGGCCCTTACCTTTATTGAATTCATTGATTCGGCCTAATGTGCACTCATACTTCTCGGTGCGAGAATGCATAGAAGCATCCAAAGTGGACACTCGCGATGTGAGTGCACAAACACGTGACTTGAGATTCTTATTCTCAATACTCAAAGTTGAGTTTTGAGACGTCAAATCCGCTATCACATGTTCATCCGAATCCTCAACATGAACATGCTCAAGTTGAGATTTGAGATTTACAATCTCATTTCTCAAACCTTCAACAACGGTGTCGTTGTTGACGATGATAGGCTTAGGCGAGTTTTGAAAACTAGTTAGCTCATTTTTAGTCTTAATAAATCTACTAGCCAATTTAGAAAACTTATACCAAAGTTGTTCGTTGGCTAATCTAAGTTCATCCATAGTTACATCTTCGCCTTCATCCTCGCTTCCATCTTCGCTTTCATCTTCGCTTTCATCGGAGGATGTCTCTTGATCACGTTCCTCTTTTCCCATGAAGCACGTGTGTGCTTTCTCCACTCGTTCATCATCTGACTCTTCACTTGAGGAGTCCTCTTCCGAGTCGGTGAATGTGCCGACAAGTCCTTTCTTGTACTTTCTTGACTTGTCGTACTTGGATGCCTTCCACTTCTCCTTGTGTTTGTTGAGAGGACAATCCGGCTTGATGTGTCCTGGCTTGTTGCATTTATAACACACGGGAGTAGAAGCATTAGTGGAACTAACTTTAGATTTATTTCTAAAGTTACCTTTTCGGAAGAATCAGTCGAACGCCTTTGCCATACGGGCGATGGATTCTACGTCCAACTTGTCTTCCGATTCTTCATCATCGGTAGATGGAGCGGCCTTGTACGCAATCACCTTTTTCTTTGGCTCGTCTTGCTTCAAGTATGCCTTCATCTTCTCCTTCATCTTGATCTTGCTTTCCTTGCGTACATCATAAGACGACAAGGTACCCATTAGTTGTACAACAGTGTACTTATTCATATCGTTACCTTCCTCGATGGCGAAGGTGCGCTTTTCCCAACAAGAAGGAAGACCGTCAATAATCTTTGTGACTTTCTCCTTTTGGGTGTAGATCTTCCCAAGAGCTTCCAATTCGTTGGATATGTCCACGAAGCGAGCATAGTAGTCCTTCATAGTTTCACCATGTTCCATGTGAAACAACTCAAATTCTTTGTTAGCTACAACGAGTTTAGAATCTTTTACCGTACTCGTTCCTTCGTGCAAGATGATAAGTTGGTTTCATACTTGATATGCACTCTTACATGTGCATATCTTGTTGAAGTCTTCGGGCTCCAATGCACATTGCAAGGCATTCATGGCATTGGCATTGCTTACCTCCACGGCGACCTCCGTGGTAGTCCATTTCGCGAAATCTTCTTCGGGCTCGACATACTCTGTCAATGTGGCTCTCCATAGAGAAGCGCTCCGGAGGAAGGTTTCCATCCGGCATTTCCAGTACCCATAGTTGGTACCGTTGAAATGAAGAGGCCTAACGGAGGATTGTCCTTCCATAACTGAAGAAGATCCTTCACGATTCTTGAAGACATGGTAGTCATTGTTTGTCATAGCTTTGACCTTGGCTCTGATACCAATTGTAGTGCCCTGGGTAGCTACTGCACAAGTACTAGAGGGGGGTGAATAGTACTTTAAAATAATCAAGAGTGTTATTCCTAATTATTGTGCAAACATACAAACAACAATGCGGAATAGACTACAAACAACAAGATAGACAATCGCAAACAAATGATGTAATGGGTTCGGATCCACCCAAGTCTTCCTGACTTGTTCCCGGTGATCCTACGTCCCAACCACCCGGATCCCCTCCGGATACTTGAGTTAGAAACCACTAACCCACGATTTTCCACTATGAAATTCTTGTGAAAACCCTTCACAAGACCAAATCATACACAATATAAATGTGACTCCCACAACCCGGGATCATAACCTCTCTCACAACCGAGAGACACAATTGCAATATCGATTGAAATGAAATAAAGAAACACTTACCACAAAATCCTATGCCTTGAGTAAATCTTACCAAATTAGGGCAAAGATGGATTGTTGTGGAAGAAGATGTCACCAAACCCTAGCTCCGAGAAGTTGACCAGCAATGGAAGCCTAGGGTGGAGTTGGTGACCTTGGATCAAGCGCTTGGCTTGGAAGGCTCACAATGAAGAGAATCTCTCTTGAGGAATTTGGCTCAAAGAGTGAAGGAGGGATTCTTGTAAGGAAGAAAGAGATTTAGAATGTAGTTGATTTGCTTCTCTTTGATTCTCAAATATCTCTAATAATCAGCCTTGAATGCTATGAAAGCAGCCCTTCAAGTATATATAGGATAGAGGAAAGAGAGAGCAAAATTCGTGGCAATTAATGCTCCAACGGCTCTATTCTGAAGCAGACTAGTCGGTCAAAGAAGGATCACTGACCGACTAGTTTCTCAACTAGTCGGTCGGTGAATCAACATGAACCGACTAAGAGGTTGACAGCCAATAAAGTGAATTCCAGGCAATATGAACTAGTCGGTCTAAGAAGACTTGCCAACCGACTAGTTGTAGTTTCACAACTAGTCGGTCGGTGAGTGTTCTTTGACCGACTAAGAGTCGAAATAGTATAGGCTGAATTCAAGATGAACTAGTCGGTCTAAGAACAAAGTCTAACCGACTAGTTTCTAAACTAGTCGGTCGGCAGATGTTCTTTGACCGACTAACGATAAACAGTAAGATAGGCTGTACAGAGGCAATGATAACTAGTCGGTCTGAGAAGGTTTCCTAACCGACCAAATCGTCATCTAGTCGGTCGGTGAACCTTCTTTGACCGACTAATTGATCAACAGTGCCGAGGCTGAATTGAGCAAGGACATCTAGTCGGTTCAAGAGGAATTGCCGACCGACTAGATCGTCATCTAGTCGGTTGGTTTTTCTACTTGAACCAACTAAGATGCACAAGAAGCCGATGGAAGAAGCGATAGGCTTCGGGAAAGATTCTAATGGCTTCTATGATAATCCTAGCTTTAAGATATGAGCGAAATGAAGATTGTAATGTAATTCCTACTCAAGGCTTAACATTCTACACTATGAAGCTAGAAGACATTAAATTAAACATGAAGAACCGTCTTCAACGCTTCAATCTTCACTCTTGACTTCAATAATACTCCTTGAGCTTCAACGAAGCTTCAGGCACACGATCACGCGTTTTGAGAAGTCTTGAGACGTCGCTTTTGATGTACGTATTCTTTTGGCGACGATCTCCATAACTGCGCTCACAAACAGTTAGTTCACAATATTTATGTTTGCTCATCATCAAAACCAAATCCGGGGAATCAATACTCAACACTGGGGACTCTGAAGATACTCTTTCAAATTGGTAAAGGCTTCAGCACACCTTTTGTCCCAATCGACAAGCTTCCTATCTCCTTTCCTTTGACTCATCGCTTTCCTCAGGATCTAGAAGAATGGAAGGGACTTTGCGGCCGATTTCAATAGGAATCGTCCAAGAGCCGTGATTCACCCATTCAGCCTTTGGAGATCTCTGATTATCTTTGGCTATTGCATATTTGTGAGTTTGGAGATCTTATCGGGGTTAGCTTCAATACCTCGCTTTGTAATCATGAAGCCGATGAATTTTCTTGATTTGACGCCGAATGTACACTTCGTCGGGTTTAGCCGCAGGTTATAACTCTGAACTTTCTCGAAAGTTTCTTCAAGATCGACGATATGATTTGTTGATCACATGGATTTGATGAGCATATCATCAAGTAGACCTCCAAGTTCCTTCTAACTTGATTTTGGAAGACTTTATTGACCATTCGTTGATAGGTGGCCCCTGCATTTTTCAGACCAAACGTCATCTTTCTGTAACAAAAAAATTCCTCAGTCAGTAATAAAGGCGGTTTTCTCCTCGTCTTCCGATGTCATCTGGATTTGGTTATAGCCAAAATAATCCTCCATGATGCTGAGGAGTGCGTATCCTGAGGCATTGTCCACCAAATGACTTATCCGAGGTAACAGATAGCTGTCTTTTGGGTAGGACTCGTTCAAGTCGGTGAAGTCGACGTACATCCGCCATTTCTTATTGGACTTCCACACCATCACCACATTTGCATGCCATTCTGGGTGTTGTACCTCCCGGATGAAGTTCGCTTGGAGAATATGATCTACTTCCTCGACCGCTACTCGCATCTTTTCTCCTCCCATGTTGCGCTTCTTCTGCTTGATGGGGCGAGCTATATGATCCACATGCAATTCATGAGCGATTACTTGTGTATCCATGCCAGGCATATCCTCGGGGCCCCAAGCAAACACATCGACATTGGCTCGAAGGAAAGTAATGAGCTTCGCTTTCAAGTCCAGTTGTAACCTCGAACTAATGGATGTGGTCTTCCCTTTTTGCTCTAATAAAGATATCAGTTCGACTTCCTCCACTAGTGCAGGTCGCTGATCGACATAATCTTCTCTGTTATCAAAGAAATCAACGGAAGAGCATGTTCGGTGTTCTTGTTCTTCGTATAGAGTAGATAGCAAGACCTTGACTGTTGCTGATTGCCCTTCACTTTTCCCCTCCGTTTGGGGTCGGGAACTTCACCATTAGATGCAACGGGGACGGGATGGCTTTGATAGAGATGAGGTACGGTCGCCCGATGATACGTTGTATGGTGACTTGAGATTAACGACCACGAACTTCGTCATTTTGGTGACAGACTTCGGTCTATCTCCCAGAGTGACTGGAAGAGTTATAGCCCCACAATGGGAACAGAATGGCCAGTAATTCCGATGCTGGGGCATGTGCACGTCTAAAGATCGGTATAATTTAAGCCCATCCTCTCGATGGTGGACATAAACAATATGCCACACGAACTTCACGTATCAACCAAGAGCTTTAACACTTCGGCTGATCCTATGATGGCAGTGATGACAATAGAAACATCGTGAGTCATCTCGACCCCTTCCAAATCTTCATCCGTGAAGCCGATCATCGGCGTAGTAACTCTTGGTCGCTTAGGGCCGACATTCTCCACCATGACTGGTCGTGCATATGCTTTCCAAGCTGAGGATGACAGCCCGCCCGAAGACGGTCCACCACATATGACATTAACCTTCACATTTATCAGTTGAGCTTCTTCCGGCTGGTTTCTTTCATTGGGATTTCCTCCTGCCTGATTTGCTTTTGGTTCTTCGAGAAATCTTCTTAGATGTCCCTGCTGAATTAGCCGCTCAATATCCTTCTTCAATGGGAAACAGTCATCAGTGTCATGACCATGTTCCTAATTATATCGGCAGTATTTACGCCGATCCCTTCTATCCCCCGGACTCTTCTAGGGTGTGGGAAGTTTATTAAAAGTTCCTTCGGCTTTATCCATAGCCATTATATCCACCAGGGGAGCATTCAACTTGATCGGACCATCCGGGATCCTCTCTCGTCTATTTCGGGGACATGGATCTATTCCCCTTGGATTCTGGTTTCTATGGTCGACGATCCCACGATCACGTCTATCTGCATCCGGCACCAATCTATCTTTGGGGGTGGTTCCTTCTTTGCTTCTTTGCGCGGGGTGTCTCCATCCAAAGCCACTAACGCCTCATCCCCGATCATAAATCTTTGCGCCCAAGTAAAAAGGTTGTCCATGTTTCTCGGTGTATCGTGGTGTAGAGATTTCAAGAACCCTTTATGACGAAGTTCCTGCTTGAACTTCGCCATGGTCATCTCGTCAGTACAATTCGTGACATTCAGCCTCTCTTCATGGAACCTCTTTTTTATGTACTTACGGATGCTCTCTCCCTCCTTCTGCACTATCGCAAGCAAGTAGTCCGAGGTCTGCTTTCTTCATCGGCTAGCCATGAATTGTCGACAAAATACCCGCGTCAATTCTTTGAATGAGTCAATAGATCGATCGGGTAACCCAGTATACCACTCCATCGCCGACTTTTGCAATGTAGTTTGAAAAGCTTTGCAAATGAGGGCATCACTTGCTCCCTGAATCTCCATGCGACTCCTATCCCGTTGGATGTGATCTTTAGGACCGCCTGATCCGTTATACTGTTCCACATCGGGGAATTTGAACTTTCGAGGAATACGCACCGATGTGATTCTTCTTGTAAAGGGCTTGATCTCATTGTCAGAACTGGTGGATAGCTAATTAGAGTGGCGATGATGATTCCAACGTCCTCTTTTCCTAGGTCGATCGTATGACGAATCGTATGACTCATCCCAATTGTCATACCGATCAGCCTCTCGGGCTCCTCTCCACTTATTGCGTTAGCGGAGAGTTCGGCTCCTGGCACGTCGATCATCCCTGTCATGATGATCATCACGATGAGGACTCTTGTTACCTCCACGCCGATCATCACAACGGGGACTCCTACTTCTTCGACGCTGATCAGCATGGGAAGGGCTCCGGCTCCTCCCACGCCGATCGTCATGGCGAGGGCTCTGGTTCCTTCTACGTCGATCAATACGACGAGGACTTCTACCACCCCCATACCAATCATCATGGGGAGGACTTCTACCACCTCCATGCCGATCGACGCGAGGACTTTCCCCACCTCTTCACCGATTTCCACCATTGTTGGTTTGGCCAATCGGGTTCGTCCTATCGACCGTCTCCCCCTCTTCGAGATCTCCTCCGGAAACCCTCCCAGGCAGTTCTGTCTCTGGTGGGGGCTGCTGTGTAGATCGGTCAATGAGTTGTATATTCGGTGCCTATACTTGAGATTGAGGGTTCAAGTCGTGCACCATGTTTCAAATAGTGGATGTGTCTACGATCGGTGGAGGTCGGGAGCTTGTCAGTTGCTCCACCAAGTTGTTGATCGTTTGGAAGCCTGAATGAACTTCTTATGCTAGGGCTTCAAATCACTACATTGGTACCATTTGTTGCACTACCGGCGACCCTTGATGCTCGGTCTCCTCTTGAGATGACGACTCCCCTGATTGCATTGTAGTGCCATTGGGTTATTTGCCTCTCTATCCGTTGAGCGGTTTGCGGTGTGATCGTGACCCCTATCCCTCGTGGATCGACGAAGCGGTGTGATTGACGCCATAGGTGTAACCTCGATTCCCACAGACGGCGTCAATTCTTGATGTGAAAATCCAACAAACAATGGATTTGTAAGGCGAGAACTAAGGTTGCAGTGGTTGGACGACGATGATGGCAACGAACTGAGTGATCCGTAGCAACGGATGAAGAAGGGACAGTGGAGACGATTAATACTGATGGCTGCCGAAGTATCTACAGCACATGCAACTTGTCAAAGGGGGGTTGGGCGTGGGTCCGACCCGAAACCCCTCCGAAGCTTAAATTAGTATTTGGCTCAAAGGAAACTCGTATAGTCAAAAGTGAACTATTTGTGATCCGATTTGATTATGCCGAGCTATAGTTTTAAATGTAGAAAGCACAAGCATATGTAAAAAGACCTGGCCTTTGGGATAAAATTGTTTCGAACCCTTTTCTGTTGGAGAATAGCTCCTTTTATAGGAGTTGAATGACTATGGAGTGATTGATGATGCCTCCTCATCTTTCGAACGGTTGTCATCATGTATAAGACCAAGAGATAGCCTGTACTAGTCATTAAGGGCAGGGGTCATTAAATTTCGTCAGTTATTCGGTGATTGAAGCGTTGCGTGTATCACACGGTGTAACGGTTTTCCCTTGATAGCTGAGAATCCCGAAAGTCATGCTCATTAAATGATGTAATGGTCGCTTCTATAACTCGCCAGAATAAAAGCCTTGTATGTAACGTTGATTGGGTTTTTAGTTGCCGATCTTGTGAGCCCGATCTTATTCTAAGACCCGATCTATCCCCAGACGTCCTCTTCTAATCCGAGCCTCCGACGCTCTTCAAGATTATGAGCTATACGGCGATCTATATAGATCGCTGCATTGGTTCACATACGAACTGTATTTAGGTCGTAACAAGGGTGATAAGTGCGTTCTTCAATTACTCTTTGAAGAATTGGAGCAGGAAAACATGTTTCGTTAGATCGGTGATGATCTTATTGTTCTCCTTAATTTCCTTCATTGAGACACCTTCAATGAACTTACTAGATGTGAGCCTACGTTTAAGCTCTACGCTGATTAGGAAATCCAAAAAAAAAGAAGAAGATACAACCAAGATGAGCAACGTGGTTTTGTAAAAAAGAGAAGGAAATGCTAAAGGTGAAATGGGGACTTGCTATGCTGCTAAGATCCTAGCCCATTTCAAGGCATCAAATAAGATAGATTCAAGGTTAACATGGTCCATGATGATGGTACCTTGGGAAATACTCCTAAATGTAGCATCATGGGAGAGTAAGATGGAGTTGAAGGAGCTCATCTGAGACTGATGGATGCGTGCCCCCCTTACGGGGAATCGTCCAAGGAATGACTTCACTTCGTACGACCACTTTGAAGGATTTGATGATGTACATCTTCATGTGAAGGAATTCCTTAAGATTCTTGGTGAGCGGGAGATGCCCCCTAAGGCAAATGAGGGGTGTAATGCCATAAATGCAAGCTTTGCTGGAAGCTAACGAAATGTAAGACTCCTTTAAGGAGTGCTTAGGTTATCTAGCATTGGCAAGTGATGTTGATTTCCTTCTTGCATTGTAGCTACCTATCTTCGTATTCTTTAAAGGCATAGACGACCCTCTATTTGACCTTTTTGTCTTCATGCAAACTGGGAGAAGCTGATCTTCATCTTCCTAAGGGGTGGGCAAGATTGCAATGCAGATGAATTAAGGGTAAGTAATGAAGGTAAAAATAAATTGCATATTAATTCACACTCTCTCTCATGCATTTTGCAAGATTGGGTGATAGCTCAACCTTCTTAAGGCTCTCCTCAAACAAGCTAAACACTTCTCTTATCCTCAGATGTCTCTTAATGCACTGATGTAGTCATCCTAGACTGGGTGACCTAATGCTTAAGAGGTTTCGTCATCACTAAATTACATGCAGATGGGATTGGAAAAATCCCTGATGGACTCGTCACAAAACAAACTCATATTTTCACTAGTTGTTATAATCCTAAAGTCCCTTGAAGAATTAGTAGCCTTTGATGAAACTACACCACTCTGTCATAGAAGAGTAGCCAGTAACATCTTGTTGAAAATTGTTTACGGGTGTTTTCTCACCACAGTTCGTTGACCGTCGGCTGTGTGGTCAACGTGGTCAAGGGGCCAACTTGGGGGTCCCTTGGGATTGCCGAGCCCTCCTATTCTCGGTGTGGGAGAGCTGAGGAGAAGCCTCGGCTCGGTATGTTGCGCTCGGCCTCGGCTGGGTCGCGCTTAGCCTCGGTCGGATCCGCGTCGAGGGGTAGCCTCGGCGCCTTGCAGGTGGGATGATGCCTGAGCAGCCGTCCACCTGACGACTGCGATGGGGGATAGCCGACCGACGCTGAGGGGTAGCCTCGGCGCCTCGGATGTCTTCTTCCTAAACAGACAAGGAAACTCGTCAGGGAGGCCGGACCTAGGTTCCGGCCAAATCCCCTTCGATGCCTAAGTCAGATCAGGGTCCGAAAGGATACTCGACAGGGGAGATCCGGCTTGCAAGGAAGCCGGAACGTCTACCCAGGCGGCACGAGTAAAAAGGGGGGAGGGAGGAATATGGAGTGGCGAAAACCCAGATCGTTGATGGAGTACCTCTCTGTTGATTACCTGAGTTTTCGATCCTTTTCTCCGTCGTCCTGGCCTTCCCCTTATAGGGTCTTTCGTCATTGCCCCACGTCCTGCCTCCTCTCACATCCCCACGATCCACCTCCGCCTCCTCCTCGTGTGTAGTGGAGGGGTGGCCCATTAACGAGTCCGTTAATGGCCATCATGGGATCGCGCATTCAGGGGGGCGGTTAATCCGGCCGAATGGAGGCTAGTCGGGCGCCCCCGAGGGCGAACTGGCTGGGCCTTCAGCCCCGTCCGTAGGCTCCCTTCGGGCGGGCCTGTCTTCTCTAGTGGGCTTCTCCTTTGAGATCGGGCCGTGGGCTGTTGTAATTCGGGCTCGTTGATATTAGTCGTAACAATTGCCCCCATCGTCCGGACCGTTCGGCTTCCGTCGGTTCGGTTCGGGTGATGTGACTCTTTCGTGACCCGACGGGTGCGTCAGTCGAGGCCCCACTATTAAATGAATGTCATTATTGCCGCTCCGTTTGAACTTCCGCTGGTGCATTTTTTGAGGCATCGCCGCCGTTTTGATGTCGCCACGCGATCTCCCCTGACGGTTCAGATCCCTCCTTCGCCCTTTATATATACGCTCCAATCCCTCGGGCTTCAACTCTTTCGCGCTCGTTCCTTCTTGTTCTTCGTTTTGCCAGCTTCTTCTTCCTGACATCTGTCTTCTTTCCCGCTCTTACCAAGGTAATTCTTCCATTCTTTAACTCGGGCTATGGCCATGCTTAGGATAAGTGATACCCATCCCGTCGGACCGACGCCCGGTCCCGATCATGCCCCTCCCTCGAGGCTCAAAGTTCCGTCGCCGTCCCCGGGGGTCCCGGATAAAGGGAAAGGAAAGCTTTTTCCGGATCCCGTCGGGGACGATGTGGCCTCGTCTTCCGAGCGATTAGGCATCCCTCCATCGATCCTCCTATCGTCATCCATGGCCCCTTTCTTAGTCACTAGGGAGATACGAGAGAGGTACCTATGTTATCCCTATGACGTTCGGATTCCCTTTGGAGACGAGCGGATCTGCTTTCCGCGGAGTAACGAGGTCGGCGTATACGTCGAGATGTTCCATCTGGGGCTCCGTTTCCCCCTCCACCCTTTTATCATTCGATTCACTGACTCCTTGAAAGTTGCCCTGTGCCAGCTAACGCCATCCTCTGTCGCGGTGCTGACAGGGTTTATTACGCTTTGTATCACTCACGGTCTGGAGCCGTCTCTCCCCCTCCTCTCTCATTTTTACCGGATCCAGACGGTTGGCCTCGGTTCTTGGGTGCACCTCCGAGCCCGTGCGGGGCGAGTGTGCCTGCTCGGTATACCCCCTTGGTCGGGGAACTGGGACTCTAGCTTTGTTTTCGTTGTCTTTCCCTGGGTCTCGGTTATCTTGACTGGTTGAGGGAGTTCGCAACAAACCGACAGGACGACAACCTTATCCGAGGCCGAGCGAGCCACGGCCCGTCTCATATCGTCACTTTCTCTCGAGGAGAGGTCGGTCTGGCATTTGCTGGACGACCTTCTTCTGAAGTGCACTCTGTGGTCCCCCGGTTAGTTGTTTCCCTTCCTTCCGTTTAACCTCTGGCTCACCCTGATTTCTCTTTCTCTCGTAGGCATGGCTGGCCGTGAATTCACCCATGACTTCGACGAGCTTATTCGCCCGGGATCTCGCCGGGGCCGCGGGAGCTCTTCCGAACGGGCGCCTCGCCGCTCTGTAGATGAAGAGTTGCGCCGGTCTGAGCCTCCTTCGGGAAGGATTGAGGCCAGGTCCCCCCACGGGTCACATCGGATGCCCCCGGAGGGGAAGCCACGGGGGTCGACCCTCTCCTTGTGGAGGGTTCCAGATCGGCTCCTCGGCCGTCTGCGGACGGGAGTCGTAAGCGCTCTCCCCCAGCTTCCGCTGGCCCCAATGGGAAGAAGTCGCGGAAGAACGGTGGGCGCGCCGCTTCTCCGGCTCCCACCGTCACGTCGATGGGTCCCGGCAAGGTGGTAGTGTCGACCGTTTCGTCCGACCCTGCCGCCCACGTCGTCGTCACTCTCTCAGCTTCCCCCTCGGTCTTGGGGGCCATCAGCGTCCTACCGAGCGCCTCAGCGGGGCCCGTTGATCCCTCCGGGGACTTGGTGCCCCTTGATATGGCCTTGCCGAGTCGGCCGGCGGCGGACTCCGTCCTCCCGGGGGACCGTTCCCTCTTGGAGTTGTCCCCCGTGGACATGTTTTCTAATTCTCTGGTCGATCATCTCCGACAGGTTCGAATTCCTGTCTTTCTCGGGCAGTTGTCTTGCACTTTAACATTCCTTGGTGTAATCCACCTTTCTTTCGTTTACAGGCCACCACGATGGCTATCAAGGCGCAACGCCGGGCGACCCAATTGAGAAGCCTCGAGGATTCCCTAAATCGGGAGCCCGCTCGGGCCGGGGAGGCTAACGTAGCCCTTCAAGGTGCCCGCATGGAGGCTCGTCAGCAACGCCGCCGCGCCGACGAGCTCGAGTCTCAAGTACATGATCTCAAGCGAGATCTTGTGGATGTCCATGACGTGGTCCGGGAAGCGGAAGAGAAGTTCCGGCGGGAGAGGGAGGATCTTTGGGGACAACTCGCCGAGCTGCGTCGGAGGCTCCGTTTTGACGAGGACGCTGAGAAGGGCGTCGACACGGCCATAAGGCCGAAGATTGCGTCGGTCCTTAGGGAGGTCTTCAGGACTTATGAGGACCTCCTTGCCCCTCGCACAGTGGAGGTCGTCAGGGAGTCATTCCGACAGTTTGCGGAGCTCGCCCGGGCGCCGATCCTCCCTCCACCGGGGGACGCCGATCCCCACTGTTCGGAGCAAGGCGAGGCCCCAGATGACGCTGTCTCTCGCGCTCCGGACCCCTGAAGGGCCCTTGTATCATGTCCCCTTTCTTGGGTGACAAATTTTGTTGTCAACAACAGTGCTCCTGACCTCTGAAGAGCTCTTGTATCCTGTCCCCTTTCTTGGGTGACAAATTTTATTGTCAACAACAGTGCTCAAGAGGACGTTGCTGAGTGATATGTAACCCATACCATTAATGAACATGATATCTTCTGGTCAATTCTTCTTGCGTCACTGGTCTCTTTTTCGGGGGTTCCCCCCTTTGGAATAGCCTTCAATGTTCCTAGATCGGGCGGGCGTCTTCGCCCTCGTCTAGGGGTGTTGTCCCGGTATCGTCTGGCTTGGGATGTCGTTCTTCCCGCCGAGCCTGTCCATTGGGGTGATTGTCCTCAGCTAGGCGAGCGGGTGGGTCACTCGGTCTACGAGGGAGGTCATCCCTTGGCTTTCGGCTGGCTGACATGCTCGTCGGCTGGGTGAGTTGCTCCCAACCTTACGAGCGGGCGAGTCGCTCGGTCCGCAGGGGTAAGTACCCTTCGTCTCGCGACCAGGCGTCGGGCTCATCAGCTAGAGGATTTGCCCCCAACCTTACGAGCGGGTGCATCACTCAGTCTGCGGGGGTGAGTACCCCTCGGCTTATGACCGGGCGTCGTGCTCGTCGACTGGGGGAGTTGATCCCAACCTTACGAGCGAGCGAGTCGCTCGGTCCGCAAGGACAAGTCTCCTTCGTCAAGGAGATTCGTTCGGTGGCGAGGGGAGTTGCCCCTCGGCTTACGGCCGACGAAGGAGATTCGTCCGATGGCGAGGGGAGTTGCCCCTCGGCTTACGGCCGACGAAGGAGATTCGTCCGGTGGTGAGGGGAGTGAACCCTCGGCTTACGGTCGACGAAGGAAATTCGTTCGGTGGCGAGGGGAGTTGCCCCTCATCTTACGGCCGACGAAGGAGATTCGTTCGGTGGCGAGGGGAGTTGCCCCTGGCTTACGGCCGACGAAGGAGGTTCGTTCGGCGGCAAGGGGAGTGGCCCCTCGGCTTACGGCCGACGAAGGAGATTCGTTTGGTGGCGAGGAGAGTTGCCCCTCGGCTTACGGCCGACGAAGGAGGTTTGTTCGGTTGTGAGGAGAGTGGCCCCTCGGCTTACGGCCGACGAAGGAGATTCGTTCGGTTGCGAGGGGAGTTGCCCCTCGGCTTACGGCCGACGAAGGAGGTTCGTTCGGTGGGGAGGGGTGTGGCCCCTCGGCTTACGGCTGACGAAGAAGATTCGTTCGGTGACGAGGGGAGTTGCCCCTCGGCTTACGGCCGACGAAGGAGGTTCGTTCGGTGGCGAGGGGAGTGGCCCCTCGGCTTACGGCCGACGAAGGAGATTCATTCGGTGGCGAGGGGAGTTGCCCCTCGGCTTACGGTCGACGAAGGAGGTTCTTTCGGTGGCGAGGGGAGTGGCCCCTCGGCTTACGGCTGACGAAGGAGTGGGCAGTTGTGATTCGGGCTGATCCGTATTAGTCGGACCGTGGTTGCCTTGATTGAATCCTCCTTCGTGTCCTGAATCGTCTGCTAAAAACAGGTGATAGAATTTGTACTGACAGTGTATGCCTTCATTTCCGTGAGACAATACATTTGGAGTAATGAAAAAAGGAAAAAGGCAACAAGACACAAGGGAGGTTCTGGCATGGGAGCCCTCCCCTGGTGGAGCGGCGGCTGTTTACTCTATCTCCTCACTCAATGATACGCATGACTGTCTGGACCGCGTTCACCCCTTTTCCCCTGTCCTGCTGTTTGGACATTCCTTCTCCCGAGGCGGGGTCGTTGGCGGAGTTCTTTAGGTGCCCCCAGCTCACAAGCTTCTCGATGTCTTTCTTCAAGTGCCAACAGTCATCGGTATCGTGGCCGTTATCTTTGTGGTACTTGCAGTATTTCTCTTCATCCCTCCCGCCTCTCCTCGTCCTTCTGGGAGGTCGGCTCGTATGTCCTTCCTTCTGGGCTTGCGCTAGGATCACGTCCGGGGCGGTGGTCACCGAGGAATGCCGGGGCTCTTCCCTTCGCGGTCTTCCTCTGGCCCTCTTCTCTTGTCGATGCTCCTCCGTCCTGCGATGCTCGTTCTCGTCGCGCTTGGTCCCGCGCCTGGTCTTACCCTCATCCATGGCCAGGGCCTCTTCTGTCAGCATGAAGCGCTCTACTTGGGCCATAATTCCGGCGAGGTCCTTCGGTGGGTCACTGTGTAGAGATTTCTTCAATCCCCTATGTCGTAGCCCCTTTTTCAGGGCCGCCTTTACCACCAGCTTGGGGCAGCTATCCACGCTCAATCGCTCCACATTGAAGCGACGCATGAAGTGCCTCAGCGACTCGGTCGGTTCCTGCACCACATTGAACAAGTGTTCCGAGTCGGGTTTTACCTGTAGCCCGGCCATAAACTGCTTGCAGAACAAATGGGTGAGCTCCTCAAAGCTGTCTATCGACCGACCGGGCAGGCTGAGGTACCAGGTCCGATCAGCCCCCCGTAGGGTGGAGTAGAAGCCCCTGCAGAGCAGGGTGTCATCGGCCCCCTGGAACGCCATGACCCTTTCGTAATCCATCACATGGTCTGCGGGGTCGCTAACGCCGTTGTATTTCTCCAGCGTCGGTACCTTGAAGTTCGCGGGTATCTGCGCCTCGGTTATCCTTCGAGTCAGGGGGCATCGTTCTCCGCTGATGCACCCAGGTCGCTCTCCTTCGCCCGACTCCTTGCCGTTTGGCTGTAACGAGGGGGCCGGCGGAAGCTTGACCTCCTCTTGGGTCCTTGCCAGCTTGGGTGCCGGGCTCGATCGGCACGAACATTCTTTCCGGCTCTTCTGGTGGTGGGCCTTTGGCCGTTGGCTGCCTTCGCTCTAGTAAGACCGGACGTTCGCTGATCGACGATCATCCCGCCTACGTTTGTGCGACCCCGGGCGTGCGGACGAGGCCGTCCTTGAGATGTCGCCCGTCCGCTCCGAGTTCCCCCCATTTCCCTCTCTGAGTGAGTTGGGAGTGGGAGATCGCTCCGGGGAAAAACCGGGCATGGTGAACCTCCTTTCTGTGTTCTGCGCTCCTTTTCCATGGTCGGAAACCACGGCGGAACGAAGAGGTCGGCGGCCCTCTTCCTGGCGGGAGGCCCTTCACTCCCCACCCTCAGGGGTGGGAGTACTGCTAACGAGCTGCTGAATCGTCACGACTAAAGTTTGGATGTTGGCGTTGGTCTCCTGCGCGTAGGCTCGGAGTTGCCCCTGCGTGGCTAGCTGGGCGTTGTCGGCCACCCCGGCGGTGCAGCCGTTCGGGGTCTCGACGGGGGCGTGGTACACGCCTTCCTCCGGGATGGGCGGCATGCACCCTAAGCCGTTGCTGATTGGTTCCATCTCGGTGGTTTTATGTGGGTATTAGTTCGTTCCCATAGACGGCGCCAGATGTTTACGGGTGTTTTCTCACCACAGTTTGTTGACCGTCGGCTGTGTGGTCAACGTGGTCAAGGGGCCAACTTGGGGGTCCCTTGGGATTGCCGAGCCCTCCTATTCTCGGTGTGGGAGAGCTGAGGAGAAGCCTCGGCTCGGTATGTTGCGCTCGGCCTTGGCTGGGTCGCGCTTAGCCTCGGTCGGATCCGCGTCGAGGGGTAGCCTCGGCGCCTTGCAGGTGGGATGATGCCTGAGCAGCCGTCCACCTGACGACTGCGATGGGGGATAGCCGACCGACGCTGAGGGGTAGCCTCGGTGCCTCAGAGGTCTTCTTCCTGAACAGACAAGGAAACTCGTCAGGGAGGCCGGACCTAGGTTCTGGCCAACTCCCCTCCGATGCCTAAGTCAGATCAGGGTCCGAAAGGATACTCGGCGGGGGAGATCCGGCTTGCAAGGAAGCCGTAACGTCTACCCAGGCGGCGCGAGTAAAAAGGGGGGAGGGAGGAATATGTAGTGGCGAAAACCCAGGTCGTTGATGGAGTACCTCTCTGTTGATTACCTGAGTTTTCGATCCTTTTCTCCGTCGTCCTGGCCTTCCCCTTATAGGGTCTTTCGTCATTGCCCCACGTCCTACCTCCTCTCACGTCCCCACGATCCGCCTCCGCCTCCTCCTCGCGTGTAGTGGAGGGGTGGCCCATTAACGAGTCCGTTAATGGCCATCATGGGATCGTGCATTCAGGGGGGCGGTTAATCCGGCCGAATGGAGGCTAGTCGGGCGCCCCCGAGGGCGAACTGGCTGGGCCTTCAGCCCCGTCCGTGGGCTCCCTTCGGGCGGGCATGTCTTCTCTAGTGGGCTTCTCCTTTGAGGTCGGGCCGTGGGCTGTTGTAATTCGGGCTCGTTGATATTAGTCATAACAAAAATCATTATTAATTGCTTGATCTTCTTTGAGTTGCGTGAGAAAATGAAGATGATGAAGCATCCGACATCTTTAGGAGCAAGCCGGATAATTGTGATGTTCTATCTATTCCACATGACAACTAAAAAATTTCTTAGAGGCGACTTGATGGCTACCTGGTAATTTCATTCACTTCGATGCTAAAGATGATATATTCTAACAATTTAGTGGTTCAAAGTGTGAATTGGATAGTCAGGAGAAAGATATGGGGGCGGTAACTATATACCCAGTTGAGGGTGTGAAAGAAGGCGGATGATATCTTGATGTTTAGGGGTGGTACATTTCTTTATCTATTTGGTGTGGATGAAGTTGGATCGATCATGGAAGGTGTAAAGAGATAACACCATCTCCTCTTCCCAAGGGACGTATTGGTTCCCCAACAGACACAACGGTTGGCATCCCAAGGAATGCAACCGTTCATTACCCAAGAGACACCCATTGATATCCCAAGAGTCATACCTGTTGGCATTCCAACAGTCACTATGTAATCTATATAAACCCATTAAGGCTAATGAAAATATTGTCGGTTTCTCTTATCTCTCTCTCCGATCGTATATCTCCTTCTTCTATATTTCTTCATGGTATCAGAGCATCCTCCCTAACCGGTCGTCCCCTTCGTCGGTATCCAATGGAACCGATCTCTCCCAACCTTAAGTTTCTCATCTCCAAATTTCCAAATCTCATTACCACTCGCCTTGACTCCACCCAACTACATTCTCTAGAAGTCTCAAGTCACCGGTGTTCTAAACGCTCATGGCTTCCTTGGGTATGTCGACGAAACTCTATCCTCCCCTTCTCCTACTATACCAGATCCTCGCTCCACCACCACTGAACCTCTTCCTCCTATCCCAAATCCAAAGTTTCAAGAGTGGTTGATCACTGATCAGCACCTCTGTATTTGTCTTCAAGCAACCCTTACCACCTCCGCCCTTGGTATTATTCTCGGTGTAACGTCCTCTCGTATTCTCTGGACGAAATTGGAGCAACGTTACACCATTCTTTCCGAAGGTCACATTGAACTTCTCCAAGACAAACTCAACAACCTCACCATGGAAAACGAATCCATGACAGCCTATTTGGACCGTGCAAAGAACATTTACGATCAATGTAACGGCCTGTCTCCGTATATACGTATCTCGTATGTATTCGATTAGTATAGTGATTTATTTGAGTATTAATGTACGAGTTTTTTTGGTAGCAATTCTTTACAGTAATCATTTTAATGTTGGTATTATTAGAATGTGATACATGAGTATAAGTTTAGACAAATCTTATGACCAGTAATGCACATATAAATAGCTTTATATAGGGTAGGGTGATGATCATCTTAAATTATTCAAGATTTCCTTAGTTGATATCAATATCCATTGACGCAGATGAATCACATCTCTCACCGTGATCACCTGGACTCTATAACTGACTACAAACAGGCAAGTGCACTTTTTACGTGTCTTGAAACCGTTGCTTTTAATTGCTTTGACCCGAGTTACTCTGATATGCAAGTGTACTTTCTTACATGTTTTATAACTGCCGCACTTGATCTTTTAAATTGAGGTATTCCGATATGCAAGTGTACTCTTTCTGTTTTAAATATCATTTCATTTAACTGCTAGGACAAGATTTACTAGTTTTGCTTTATGTCATGTTGCGCATCATACTCGTACACACTTGATTGAATGATATTGGATGAAATGCGTATCGATGAAACATAATGACAGAATGAAATACATGAAATCGTAAAATTGTGAGTTCGTGCGCCCAAGTGGCGAAATCGTGACTTTCGTGAGTGTCATGTGAGTTGACAAATTCGTACTTGTAAAACGACTAGGCCGGCTCGTGTTCCGGAAAACTTTTGGGTGGGGTTAGGGTTGGGCGGCCACTAGGCGTATGAAAGGTACTCTCCTCAAGAGCACCACCCGCACGCAGTGGGTTAGCGTCAATCACGGTAAGCCCCCGTGAGAGGAACGACCTTCTCATCACGACCTACAGGCGTGAACCCTAGGAGTGAATAGAAACCACGGATGTGAAATTACAAATTGCCAAGTCATTACTTTATTTCAAACTTGCTTAGAACTGCCATGTTAATTGATGTACATACTACACTTGTCACGTTACTGCCGTACACATCACTATTGCCATGATAACTGCTGTACACACATACACCTGCCATTCTCATTGATGTACACATTACACTTGTCATGTTCATTACTTTGTACACCACTCTTGTCATGCTCACTGCTTCTTACGTTGTTATGTTTAAATTATTGAAATCATGAAATGATTTTGAAAACCTTGCTGAGGGTCTTTTATACTTAATGCTTTAAATCTTGCCGAGCGACCCTCGCTAACGTATATTTCCTTGTTTTGTGAAATATACGTCAGGTATTAGACATGTTTGCTGAGGAGTTGCTTAGAGACTAAGCAGGTTGACCAGGAGTGCCTTGCTGCTAAGTTCCTTCGCTGAGGAGTGATGTGCATTCGCATCATTTTGTACATTGTTGTCTTTTCCAATATTTGTATGGGCTTTTGACCCTCTCTTTACATTTCATTACTTGTTGTAAACTCTCTTGAGATTTGAGTTTGTAATAAAATAATTATCTGTGTTGTTTGAGTCGCATGCAAGAATCTGCAGGATGTTATCACACAGACGTGTAATGTGCTTATACCAAGGAGGAAAGAAAAGAAAAAGTAACTCCTCCTTGCTTTAAGCACATGCGGACCTTCGTCGCGTCCTCGCTCCTAAGTACAATGGGAAGCGGGGCGTGACAGGTTTTAGTGGTGGCCCATGGAGGTCGTGCATATGCAAAATACTTCAAACAACATAGGTAAGATTACAATCTCGTTTCTCGAGAACACCTCCCTTCGAATTTTCTATCACATCCTTGTTCACTAAGAAATCTTAGTTTTAGGATTTCTAACAATTAGTTGCCCAATAAGTTTCCCCCTCGATCTTGAAATCATTTTTGGCATTACATTTTTCGTCAACATCCATAGAATACATCGTAGTAGACCCACAATGTCATTCCCTGGTCATCCTTACATCTTTGTGATTATATCTTTTCTCTTAATATCGATTCACTTGATTTCCATCGTGACATCTATGTCATGACCTTTCTGCTTCATGTTATTCATTTGAATCGTCCACATCCTTGCCTATCTTAAAACTCTTTTGATTTTGTCGATCATTGTACTCCCCGTTAGCTTTATTAAATTCCGAGGACAGAATTTTTATAAGGTGGGTAGGATGTAACGGCCTGTCTCCGTATATACGTATCTCGTATGTATTCGATTAGTATAGTGATTTATTTGAGTATTAATGTACGAGTTTTTTTGGTAGCAATTCTTTACAGTAATCATTTTAATGTTGGTATTATTAGAATGTGATACATGAGTATAAGTTTAGACAAATCTTATGACTAGTAATGCACATATAAATAGCGTTATATAGGGTAGGGTGATGATCATCTTAAATTATTCAAGATTTCCTTAGTTGATATCAATATCCATTGACGCAGATGAATCACATCTCTCACCGTGATCACCTGGACTCTATAACCGACTACAAACAGGCAAGTGCACTTTTTACGTGTCTTGAAACCGTTGCTTTTAATTGCTTTGACCCGAGTTACTCTGATATGCAAGTGTACTTTCTTACATGTTTTATAACTGCCGCACTTGATCTTTTAAATTGAGGTATTCTGATATGCAAGTGTACTCTTTCTGTTTTAAATATCGTTTCATTTAACTGCTAGGACAAGATTTACTAGTTTTGCTTTATGTCATGTTGCGCATCATACTCGTACACACTTGATTGAATGATATTGGATGAAATGCGTATCGATGAAACATAATGACAGAATGAAATACATGAAATCGTAAAATTGTGAGTTCGTGCGCCCAAGTGGCGAAATCGTGACTTTCGTGAGTGTCATGTGAGTTGACAAATTCGTACTTGTAAAACGACTAGGCCGGCTCGTGTTCCGGAAAACTTTTGGGTGGGGTTAGGGTTGGGCGGCCACTAGGCGTATGAAAGGTACTCTCCTCAAGAGCACCACCCGCACGCAGTGGGTTAGCGTCAATCACGGTAAGCCCCCGTGAGAGGAACGACCTTCTCATCACGACCTACAGGCGTGAACCCTAGGAGTGAATAGAAACCACGGATGTGAAATTACAAATTGCCAAGTCATTACTTTATTTCAAACTTGCTTAGAACTGCCATGTTAATTGATGTACATACTACACTTGTCACGTTACTGCCGTACACATCACTATTGCCATGATAACTGCTGTACACACATACACCTGCCATGCTCATTGATGTACACATTACACTTGTCATGTTCATTACTTTGTACACCACTCTTGTCATGCTCACTGCTTCTTACGTTGTTATGTTTAAATTATTGAAATCATGAAATGATTTTGAAAACCTTGCTGAGGGTCTTTTATACTTAATGCTTTAAATCTTGCCGAGCGACCCTCGCTAACGTATATTTCCTTGTTTTGTGAAATATACGTCAGGTATTAGACAGGTTTGCTGAGGAGTTGCTTAGAGACTAAGCAGGTTGACCAGGAGTGCCTTGCTGCTAAGTTCCTTCGCTGAGGAGTGATGTGCATTCGCATCATTTTGTACATTGTTGTCTTTTCCAATATTTGTATGGGCTTTTGACCCTCTCTTTACATTTCATTACTTGTTGTAAACTCTCTTGAGATTTGAGTTTGTAATAAAATAATTATCTGTGTTGTTTGAGTCGCATGCAAGAATCTGCAGGATGTTATCACACAGACGTGTAATGTGCTTATACCAAGGAGGAAAGAAAAGAAAAAGTAACTCCTCCTTGCTTTAAGCACATGCGGACCTTCGTCGCGTCCTCGCTCCTAAGTACAATGGGAAGCGGGGCGTGACAGGTTTTAGTGGTGGCCCATGGAGGTCGTGCATATGCAAAATACTTCAAACAACATAGGTAAGATTACAATCTCGTTTCTCGAGAACACCTCCCTTCGAATTTTCTATCACATCCTTGTTCACTAAGAAATCTTAGTTTTAGGATTTCTAACAATTAGTTGCCCAATAAGTTTCCCCCTCGATCTTGAAATCATTTTTGGCATTACATTTTTCGTCAACATCCATAGAATACATCGTAGTAGACCCACAATGTCATTCCCTGGTCATCCTTACATCTTTGTGATTATATCTTTTCTCTTAATATCGATTCACTTGATTTCCATCGTGACATCTATGTCATGACCTTTCTGCTTCATGTTATTCATTTGAATCGTCCACATCCTTGCCTATCTTAAAACTCTTTTGATTTTGTCGATCATTGTACTCCCCGTTAGCTTTATTAAATTCCGAGGACAGAATTTTTATAAGGTGGGTAGGATGTAACGGCCTGTCTCCGTATATACGTATCTCGTATGTATTCGATTAGTATAGTGATTTATTTGAGTATTAATGTACGAGTTTTTTTGGTAGCAATTCTTTACAGTAATCATTTTAATGTTGGTATTATTAGAATGTGATACATGAGTATAAGTTTAGACAAATCTTATGACCAGTAATGCACATATAAATAGCGTTATATAGGGTAGGGTGATGATCATCTTAAATTATTCAAGATTTCCTTAGTTGATATCAATATCCATTGACGCAGATGAATCACATCTCTCACCGTGATCACCTGGACTCTATAACCGACTACAAACAGGCAAGTGCACTTTTTACGTGTCTTGAAACCGTTGCTTTTAATTGCTTTGACCCGAGTTACTCTGATATGCAAGTGTACTTTCTTACATGTTTTATAACTGCCGCACTTGATCTTTTAAATTGAGGTATTCTGATATGCAAGTGTACTCTTTCTGTTTTAAATATCGTTTCATTTAACTGCTAGGACAAGATTTACTAGTTTTGCTTTATGTCATGTTGCGCATCATACTCGTACACACTTGATTGAATGATATTGGATGAAATGCGTATCGATGAAACATAATGACAGAATGAAATACATGAAATCGTAAAATTGTAAGTGCGTGCGCCCAAGCGGCGAAATCGTGACTTTCGTGAGTGTCATGTGAGTTGACAAATTCGTACTTGTAAAACGACTAGGCCGGCTCGTGTTCCGGAAAACTTTTGGGTGGGGTTAGGGTTGAGCGGCCACTAGGCGTATGAAAGGTACTCTCCTCAAGAGCACCACCCGCACGCAGTGGGTTAGCGTCAATCACGGTAAGCCCCCGTGAGAGGAACGACCTTCTCATCACGACCTACAGGCGTGAACCCTAGGATTGAATAGAAACCACGGATGTGAAATTACAAATTGCCAAGTCATTATTTTATTTCAAACTTGCTTAGAACTGCCATGTTAATTGATGTACATACTACACTTGTCACGTTACTGCCGTACACATCACTATTGCCATGATAACTGCTGTACACACATACACCTGCCATGCTCATTGATGTACACATTACACTTGTCATGTTCATTACTTTGTACACCACTCTTGTCATGCTCACTGCTTCTTACGCTGTTATGTTTAAATTATTGAAATCATGAAATGATTTTGAAAACCTTGCCGAGGGTCTTTTATACTTAATGCTTTAAATCTTGCCGAGCGACCCTCGCTGATGTATATTTCCTTGTTTTGTGAAATATACGTCATGTATTAGACAGGTTTGCTGAGGAGTTGCTTAGAGACTGAGCAGGTTGACCAGGAGTGCCTTGCTGCTAAGTTCCTTCGCTGAGGAGTGATGTGCATTCGCATCATTTTGTACATTGTTGTCTTTTCCAATATTTGTATGGGCTTTTGACCCTCTCTTTACATTTCATTACTAGTTGTAAACTCTCTTGAGATTTGAGTTTGTAATAAAATAATTATCTGTGTTGTTTGAGTCGCATGCAAGAATCTGCAGGATGTTATCACACAGACGCGTAATGTGCTTAAACCAAGGAGGAAAGAAAAGAAAAAGTAGCTCCTCCTTTCTTTAAGCACATGCGGACCTTCGTCGCGTCCTCGCTCCCAAGTATAATGGGAAGCGGGGCGTGACAATCAACTACAAACGGCTGGTCCCGATACTGTCACTACCCGACAAGTTCTCCGACAGACGCTTCACGGTCTTCCCTCTGCTTATAATTCCTTTCGTGTTATGGCTTGCAATCACGGGATACCATACACGGTGGAAGAACTTTGGAGTAGCCTTATTGCTGAAGAAGATAATATGATGTTGCAACGTCACGCTCCATCTTCCGAGACGTTACCAACCTCCGAGACAACTCTCGTTCCGGATAACACTTCTGCTCTCTTCACCAACTACAGCCATCGGGACAACCGCTCAAGACAGTATTGCTTCTACTCGGGACATGTCCCGAGTAATCGTGGCGGTCGTGGACGTGGGGCATCTCATTTGAGTCAATCTCGCACTCCATTACTCCCTACTCCAGGCAGATCCCCAACACAAACCGGGAGATCTAGGCGTCGTATCCCTACCGATCCGACTGGTTGCCCTATTCCATGCCAAGTATGTGGGAAACCAAATCATCACACACTTGATGCTTCTGGATTCATGAGCATGTCCACAAACCAGAAGCGCATGTCTCTCAAAGCACTCCCTCTGCGGAGACAAACTGGTTTCTTGACACTGGGGCCAATGACCACATCACTTCTACTGCGGGACATCTTGAGTCCTCGACTCCTTACACTGGTAATAAAAGGATCACTGTTGGTACTGGGGTTTCTGCTCCTATTGCCAACATTGGCTCCTCTTCTATCCCCTCGCTTCGGTCTCCTTTACTTCTTCCTGACATTCTCCATGCTCCTGAGTTTTCCAAAAACCTACTCTCAGTTTACAAATTCACCAAAGATAACAACTGTTTCATTAAATTCTTCTTTACTGGTTTTATTGTTCAGGACATAGACACCGGTCAAATTCTTCTCCACGGATCGAGTAGAAATGGGCTCTATCCACTTCATTCGGAACCAATCTCCTTCTTTGAATCTTCTTCCTCGGGTGATCTTTGGCACACCAGACTTGGTCATCCAGCTTCTCCTGTTGTCTCAAAGATCGCCTCCGGTCTATCTGTCAAGCTGTCTCCCCTGAAGTCTTGTTCTCATTGCTCTATGAGCAAGAGTCATAAACTCCCATTCCCTCTGTCTGAATCAAGATCCAAAACTCCCCTTGCTTTAATTCATTCTGATGTATGTGGCCCTGCTCCTATTCAATCGATAAAGGGATATAGATTCTATGTTATTTTCATTGATGATTTCTCTCGATATACTTGGCTCTATCATCTTTATCACAAATCCGATGTGTTTGCTGCTTTTCAGTCTTTTCAAATCATGGCCGAACGACAGTTCAACACCAAAATCAAAATTTTTCGTTCTGACGGCGGGGGCGAGTTTGTCAACAACTAGTTTTCTTCCCTATTTCATCGCCTTGGTATCATACACCAAACATCTGCAACATACACTCCGGAACAAAATGGTGTCGCAGAACGAAAACACCGACATATAATCGAAACAACACTTGCTTTACTTCTAACTGCTTCCATGCCCAAACAACATTGGCCAGATGCAGCAAAGACGGCCGTATATCTGATCAACCGTCTACCATCCTCTACTCAGCAGAACAAGTCTCCTCTTGAGATTCTACATCATCGGCTCCCAGATTATAAGTGGATGCGCACATTTGGTTGTCTTTGTTTTCCCTGCCTTCGACCTTATGCGGGTGACAAACTTGAGCCACGATCTCAACCATGCGTCTTCCTTGGTTATCCGGACAATATGAAGGCCTACAAATGCATGGAGCTAAAAACCAGACGCATCTACCTCACCCGGCATGTTCAATTTGAAGAACAGAATTTTCCCTACTTCCAACCAGGCATGAGTCCTCCCGGGACCTCCTCTCCCCAGACGAGTCCTCCTGAGCCCTCTCCTCCCAGACCATCATGTCCCGAGACTTCTCCGAGACATCCCTGTCCCGATGCCTTCCCCGACACTCCTTTCTCTCCCGCATCCGCTTCCCAAATAGCTACCCCTACTCCCAATACACCCCATCTCACTCCTCTTGTTCCCAGGCAACCTCTCCCACATCTCATAGCCCATCAAACACCGACAACCCATCCTACAGCCTACCTCCCCGATACACCTCCTCCCACTCCACCTCCAACGAGTTCTCATCCGCCTGCCCCTCTTCCCACTCATCCCATGACTACCCGCTCTATGGTTGGCACTTTCCGCCCTCGCCAACCTCTTAATCTCCATGCTGCTATCACATCTGAGGAACCTCTCTCGTTCAAAGAAGCTTCCAAACATCCCCACTGGATCGCTGCCATGCAATCTGAATTCGATGCACTCACCCGTCAACAGACTTGGGATCTGGTTGTCCCCCCCTCTACATCCAACATCATCGGCTGCAAGTGGGTATACAAAATCAAGCGGGACGCCATGGGGTCTATTGCTCGCTACAAGGCCCGGTTGGTTGCCAAGGGCTTCCACCAAAAGGAAGGCCTTGACTATGCTCAAACATTCAGTCCTGTGGCCAAACATGGCGCCATCCGCCTTCTGATTGCACTCGCTCTTCACTTCGATTGGCCCGTCAAACAGCTCGATGTCTCCAATGCCTTCCTACATGGCAATATTGAAGAGGACCTTTACATGGAGCAGCCGTCGGGCTTTATTGATCATTCCTTCCCTCACCACGTCTGCAAACTCCGGAAGGCCTTGTATGGCCTCAAACAGCCACCGAGACAGTGGTACGCCCGTTTTTCAACCTTCATTCGTCTCCATGGCTTCATTCCCAGCATCGCCGACTCCTCCCTCTTCATTCGGCACTACAGTGGTCAGAGACTACAGTGATCTTGCTCTATGTGGATGATATTCTCATCACTGGATCCTCTTCCTCGTATATCCCTCAATTCATCACCTTATTATCTCAAGAATTTTCCCTTAAAGACCTTGGCGACCTCTCCTACTTCTTGGGTCTGGAAATACAACGACACCGTCATGGTAGCTTCGTCCACCAAACTAAGTATACTAAAGACCTCCTTCAATGAGCGGGACTTGCCAATTGCAAACCTGCCCGAACTCCTGTCTCGGCTAAGCTGTCCCATGTTCACCCGGATCCTCCTCTCTCAGATGGTTCTTACTACCGCAGCATTGTTGGCGCCCTTCAGTATCTCACACTGACCCGTCCAGATATTGCGTTTGCCGTCAATCGGGTCTGTCAGTTTCTTCACAGTCAATGCGAATCTCATCTCACTGCTGCCAAACGTATTCTGCGGTATCTCCAATCTACTCCGACTCATGGCATCCTCCTTCGCCCCAGTCCGCTGTCACTTGTTGCTTTTTCTGATGCTGACTGGGCTGGTGATCCCACTGATCGACGTTCTATCAGTGGTTTCTGCGTTTTCCTTGGCCGAAACCCACTCACTTGGAGCGCTAAGAAGCAGTCCTCTATCTCTCATAGCTCCACAGAGTCTGAATATCGCTCGTTGTCCTTGACTGCTAAGGACATCATTTGGCTCCAACTTCTCCTGATAGATCTGAAGATTCCTCTCCAGGATACCCCTCTTCTCTGGTGTGACAACAAGTCGGCTCTTTCGTTATCATCCAATCCGGTCTTTCATTCTCGAACGAAGCACTTCGCTATCGACTACCACTTCATTCGTGAGCAAGTCACCTCCAACAATATTCGTGTTCGACACATATCCACCGAGGATAATCCTGCTGACATCTTCACAAAGAGCCTCCCGACTCCGCGGTTCGAACTTCTCCGGGACAAACTGTTCGTCATCTCTGCCGCTCAGTTTGCGGGGGCGTGTAAAGAGATAACACCATCTCCTCTTCCCAAGGGACGCATTGGTTCCCCAACAGACACAACGGTTGGCATCCCAAGGAATGCAACCGTTCATTACCCAAGAGACACCCATTGATATCGCAAGAGTCATACATGTTGGCATTCCAACAGTCACTATGTAATCTATATAAACCCATTGAGGCTAATGAAAATATTGTCGGTTTCTCTTATCTCTCTCTCTCCGATCGTATATCTCCTTCTTCTATATTTCTTCAGAAGGATCTTAGATGTGATGTTATTGGGGGAGTGGTAAAGTCCTCATCTATCTAAGGACTTGTTGGAGCTCCTAACATACTATGGACAACATCTTCCCATTTCTTATGGGTCCTAACCTTCTTTCTTAAAGTTACGGCTTAGAGAGGGTTGTCTGCATCATTCTTAGACTTGTAGGAAAGTATCATCTCAACTAAATTAGAGGTGACAAGAGGAGGAATTTGCATCATGGTGCATCTTTAGATAACAAGCGAGGAGTTCCATGTTAAGATTTGTAGGAGGGGTTTTTGGTAATTTGGTGGACAAAATAGGAGGGATAGGATAAGGAAAAATTAAATAAAATGGAAAAAAGAGACATACTTGATCTTTAAAAAAGGGAATTAACGAAAATTACTAACGCTTGCAGACTCCTGCGATTTGGGATTTTGAAATGAGGAAAATGGAGTACTTGGAAATTTTGATGGATGAATTAACTACTACAAGAGGAAGAGAAGAGGGTATTTCTCTTAAAATGTGTGGAAAAGTGACAATAAAGACAAACAAGCAAGAAAGCTTTCCCTGTCTCATCCTCGAAAATAGTAGGGTAAACTTATGAGCTCGAAACATATGGTGAGATTAATAGTCATGTATAGGCCTGTGTCATATCGGCTTGCATCGGCTGGCACAACATGTCTTTGTACTGACCTAAATATGGCACGCCAGGAGGGCATTGACACGGACAGTATGAAAATGTTTGTTATAGATGATGGTATTCAGTCGCTGCATCTTTGTTGGCTTTGTCAGATTTGATGAACTATTGAAGGATATAAGGTTTTGTCTTGGTTACAACATCGACTGTATCATGTAAATAGAGTGGTATCCTCGTTCCCAAGCTCAGCCGTGCAGAGCTGTGAATCCATATGAGTGTATACGCGGTTCGTCTAAATTCATCGTTGGGTTTTGGTTCAATAGGAACGAAGCTGGCCAAAAGTCTAATTGAGAGTGACATCGACATTGAAGGCATTATGCTCGTAGGAGAATGCCTACCGCAAATGGACACGCAAAGGCCTGGGAGCTACATGAACGAAAATACCCCCATATTCCCCCGATTTAACGGCAAGAAATTCTATCATAGAAGATACACAATTTATACCATGCTTGCACTTAACAATATTCATCTTGAAGGAGAAGATTATATGGAAGCGTCAGAGAGGTTTAGGCTGAGGCTAACAGAATCTTTCCTAATCGTTCTTGTCTAATGTGTGTAGTCCTAGTAAGATGAACTTGAGACTTTGATCATGAGAGTCTGAGATCCACTGTATCTAAAACACGATCGTAGTTCCTATGTTACACAAATCTCATTGCGCGCAATAATAGACTGTTATTTTCCGTGCTGTAATAGATTCTGATTCGTGTGGGCATATATTCTGGCTTCATATGCATAACATGGTTCTTATTCAAAAAATAATTAATAAATGAATAAGTAAAATGAAAATACATCTATTATACAATTGAAGGATGTTTTTGAACTTTGTCATACTAGGACAAATGATTGTCACATGTGGCACTCCTTTGTCATACTACATCATAGTGTTTGTGAGAGTTGGAGAGGGAGGCAATGGGGTAGGGATTGGGGTTGTGTGTCTGGATGGGGGCTTTGGTGCAACACCTAAACAAAAACCCACCACATTGTCCTTATTTGCAATTTTCTTCTCTTCCACCATCTTAAGTAGTTTTTATTATAAAATAATAGGGCATATAAATCGTCACGAGCATGCGCACATGCGCAATATCTAGTGTAGGTCGAAATTGGGATTGCGGCACAGCAAGCGGTTCCTGAAGGACCCACGTGTTGTTGTCCACACACCACTAATGAATCAACGCTCATCGAAGCCCCGTAGATCATTTTGAATGTCTGCATCAAATCTTGATGCATGCATGTTATGTGTACATGTAACGAGCTATATGCGAAAAAGTCAAGGCCCTTGTCTTTTCCCAAAAGAATCATATCCCTTACCCTTGTGCAGGGGTAATTCCACCCGCACAAACATTTTTTTTTTGGCTTTGCGTTTAGATCAACGTACATTCACTTAAGATTTTTTTTATAATTCAATTTTTTTTTTACTTTACAAAGACTTAATCCCTAAGGGCCTGTTCTTTTGAGTGGAAGTTGTGGGTTTGTTGAAGTTGTGAATAGTGTTGGGGAAAGTAGAGTAGCGTGTTTTTTGAGTGAAAGTGGATTGTGATTGTGGATGTTGGAATTTTTTGTGGGGCGTACACAACTTTATTGTGTTTTTTTTTTGTTGAAATGGGTAGTTGAAGTTGTTGTGAAAGTTGTAGGGTGAAAGTGGTGAGTGGGATGTGGTAAAAATACGGGAACAATGACATCCCTTGCATTTTTTGTGGAATTGATAAAAAAAACAAAAATAATACTATCACAAAATAAAAGAACAATGACCCACATTGCATTTAGACGAACTAATTAATAGAATCAGAATGCCAATGGAATAATTAAGCAAGTTTAGCATTCAGTAGCCCTCAGATTATAATTTTCCATATCCCCAGTGGGTTGCTTGGCAATGGCTCATTCATTGTCTACCCAAACATGCACACGACATGAATTGAATCCAACAAATTAAACATCAGATCAAGCAAATAAAGCATATGAAAAAAACTTCCAATGCTCACATTCTTCTCAACCCATTTCATGGGTACTTACCAACTCAGAAATTAATTATCATTCAAATTTTGCGCCAACATGGGTATTGAAGGAACCTAATTGTCTACCATCCATCTAGACGGATAAACATGTTACCACAGAATCATCATTGGGCTAGTTCAACCAAAGCCACAAAAAGTTATATATCCTTGATGCATTTTATAAAAATCCAGTATCAGGCATATCATGTGCTTGCATGCTACAGCACAATGACACACACAATGACACAAAAAATGCATATATGCAGGCCATATAAATGACACACTCCTGCTTGGTGCTTAGAGCCTATGATTAAATCAGGACAGAGCAAATTGCACAGGGCCATCCCCCATAATGAACAAACACAATGAAACATGAAAAAAATTTACAAACACTCACACACAATGCATGCAGGCCAGGCTATGCCAAATTTTATGCTTGCATGCCAGAGCATATGCATAAATAAGGAAGGGAAAAAACCTATGACATACACATATGCTTGCAGGCCAGAGCCATCCAAATGCAAATCAAAAACCTATGCAGAAAGGATAAAAAACCCTACAACTTGCATCTGATATCATGCTAAAGCAAGAGCAAAATGCCAAGAGCATATAGCTACAGCAGGCAAGAGCAAGAGCAAAAAAATCACATAGTATGGAGGAAAACCAATGCAGCCATGTCAATACATCAAATAAAATAGAGCAAGGCCAGAGCCATCCAAAACAATCTCAAAATCCTACTCAAACAACTCCCAGAGCTACAACAAGGCCAGATGCATGGCCTGATCATCAAATAAAATTCATTCTACTACAAATAAAAAAACTTCAGCATGCCAGACCATATGATAGCATGCTAAAGCAAGAGCAAAATGCCAAGAGCATATAGCTACAGCATGCAAGAGCAAGAGCAAAAAAAATCACATAGTATGGAGGAAAACCAATGCAGCCATGTCAATGCATCAAATAAAATAGAGCAAGGCCAGAGCCATCCAAAACCATCTCAAAATCCTCCTCAAACAAACCCCAGAGCTACAGCAAGGCCAGATGCATGATCTGAGCATCAAATAAAATTCAGTCTACTACAAATAAAAAACCTACAGCATGCCAGACCAAAGGATAGCATGATACAGTAAGAAAAAATGCCAAGATCAGATAGATACATCAGGCAAGTGCATGAGCATAAAAAATCACATAGTATGGAGGAAAACCACATGTCAATGCATCAAATAAAATAGAGCAAGGCCAGAGCCATCCAAAACCATCTCAAAATCCTACTCAAAAAAACCCCAGAGCTACAGCATGGCAAGATGCATGACCTCAGCATCAAATAAAATTAATTCTACTACAAATCAAAAAACTACAGCATGCCAGACCATATGATAGCATGCTACAGCAAGAGCAAAATGCCAAGAGCATATAGCTACAGCAGGCAAGAGCAGATAGATACATCATGCAAGTGCATGAGCAAAAAAATTCATAAGCCTCCAACCAACATCAAAAAACAAATATTGTCACTTACATTCCTACTGATGGGCTACAGCTTGATGCTACCTCACCACATCAATAGTATTTCAATAATTAGCCCTCAGATATATATTTTTACATTTCCCCATCTTGTTGCTTGCAACTGGCTCCTAGAATATCTCCCCAAGCATTCCCAATCCATGAATTGAATCCAACAAAACCCACTTATGAGCATGCTTAAACCACATATGCTCTGGCCTGCTGTAGCATGAATTACAAATATTAACAGCCATTTCTTTAATATTATGAACCAAATATGGGATATTTAAGGATCCTAATTGCAAGCTTTCCAGAAAGAATTATATTCAATTACCCACATTATCATCATTGGGCTATATGAGCTAACAGCCAATAAAATCCAAGACATCAAAACCCAATGCAGCATGTCAATGCATCAAATAAAATAGAGCAAGGCCAGAGCCATCCAAACCCATCTCAAAATCCTACTCAAACAACCCCCAGAGCTACAACAAGGCCAGATGCTACAGCAAGAAAAAAAATGCCAAGAACAGACGGATACATCATGCAAGTGCATGAGCAAAAAAATTCATAAGCCTCCAAGCAACATCAAAAAACCAATATTGTCACTTCCATTCCTACTGATTGGCTGCAGCTTGATGCTACCTCACCACATCAATATTATTTCAATAATTTGCCCTCAATAATTAGCCCTCAAACTCAGAAGTCATGCTACATCAGGCCATAGCATATGCTTGCATGCTGTAATAGCAAATTGCCCAGAGACATCCCAAACAATGAACACATGAGATGGCCTGATGCAGACATCCCACAAAATGAACACAAAGAGCCATCCAACTGCAACTCAAATACCCAAGCTTACATGTCAATGAAACACACACAATTGCACTGAAACACACACAGAAAATGAAACTGAAATACCCATACAACATTCATGCTACACTGAAACTGAAATACCAATACAAAAACCATGGATACATAAGTAAAGATACAACAGCAAAGATACAACACTAAAAACCATGGATAGAATACATAGTAAATAAAATAGCAAGGCAAAGCATGCATGGAAGATACCTTGTCCTGCATCATCAAATAGCAAGCTCATCTATTTTCAATCTACAGCAGGAGCAATTAGGAATGCTGGAGAATAGATAAAGCAGGCCAGAGCATATGATTTCATGATACAGCAAGAGCAAGTGAAAATGCAGATAGGAAGAGCAGGCAAGATAAATTGTCAGAAACACATTACTAATGGGCTACAGCTTGTTGCTACCTCACCACATCAGTTGTTTTTCAATAATTAGCCCTCAGATAATTTATTTTACATGTACACTTCTGGTTGCTTGCAACTGGTTCCTACATTACCTCCCCATTATTTTCCAATGCATGAATTGAATCCAACCAAACCCACTTTGAGCATGCTTAAACAACATTATCATCATTGGGCAAATCCCCTCCAAGAAGAATTTAGGATTATCATCATTGGGAATTTAGGATCCTAATTGCAAGCGCTCCAAGAAGAATTTCAGTTCAATATGCCACATTATCATCATTGGGCAAAGCCAATACACCAAAGAAACACCAACATGAGAGACATCATATAAGTAAAGAAACACCAGCAAAGATACAGAAATAAACATCATGGATAGAATACATAGTTTATAAAATAATAAGGCAAAGCATGTATAGAAGATATCTTGTCATGCCTCAAAATAAATGGCAGGGATAGATACAGCAGGAAAGCGCATATGATGTCATGCAACAGCAAGAGAAAAAAGGAAGGCCAAAAAATTCATGCTACAGTAGGCAAGAGAAATAGCAAGCAACCAGAAATAGCAAGCAAGATGAATAGAAAATGCAGATAGCAACAGCAGGGAAGAGAATAGATTTTCATAAATTAGCCCTCAGATAGTTTATTTTTACATGTCAATTTCTGGTTTCTTGCAACTGGGTCCTACAATATCTCCCCATTAATTCCAATGCATGAATTGAATCCATCCAAGAATTCACATATGAGCATGCTTAAACCATATATGCTCTGGCTTGCTGTACCATGAATTAAGGATCCTAATTGCAAGCCTGATCACTCCTTATTTTACACTTTTTTCCTGCATGTTTGCATGTCATTTAGATCGCTCAAATCATGTTTTTCACGATATATCGACGATATTGCGATGCTTTTCACGATTTTTTGTTTTTGTCGTATTTCAGGTGATTTGGAGCGATTTGG
Source organism: Scilla litardierei (assembly GCA_030789695.1). Taxonomy (NCBI): domain Eukaryota; kingdom Viridiplantae; phylum Streptophyta; class Magnoliopsida; order Asparagales; family Asparagaceae; genus Scilla; species Scilla litardierei. The sequence continues at coordinate 261,690,337 of CM061133.1, forward strand.
AGTGATCTCGAGATACGCCTACTCCAGAGTGTCACCGACGACCTCCCCGAGGGGTATTTTGCTATTGGAGAGGAGCGGAAGAAGAAAGAACGTCGCAGGAGCGACGAGGAGGCAAAAACAAGCTGAAATGGCATTTTTAGTGTCTCACTCGGCCGAGTGAAGGAGTCACTCGGCCGACCAGCGAGACACCACTTGGCCGACCAGATCGGACATGCATCATATGTGCACTCGGCCGAGCATCGGAAGCCACATCGGCCGAGTGACGAGACCCCGTCCGCCCGAGTGGCACTCAGACGAAGCCCATCAAAAATCGCCAACTTACTGTTTTTCGTCTGCCTGATCTTCAGAAGACACACTCGGCCGAGTGGAGAATGCCGACCGCCCGAGTACAAAGAAGCCATCGGCCGAGTGACGACAACTCACTCGGCCGAGCCGCCCCCGAAGTGAAGACCCCCGAAGACCCAGACTTACTGGAAATTCTCAGGGTTTGTCACTCGGCCGAGCGACTTTTGTCACTCGGCCGAGTGCGACACGCTGCCTGTAGTGAAAATTACGGTTTTCAGGCTGCGCAGTGGCATTTTGGTCACAGTTTTTTGGACGATTTTGGGGGGTATTTAACCCCTGTTTTTACCCTAGGTTAGAGAGCTTTTTTCTCTTGACTTTTTGCAGCTTTTTAGATTAACTTTTTAGCTTTTGATTATTGTGATTGGAGAGGAGAGAAAAGTTGATTTTTGTTGGACTATTGGAAGAACTCTATTGGTTTGCCTCTCTCTCCTCTAAAAATACTATTTTTATTGCTTATCTCAATATTGTGATGAATTCCCTTGTGATTTCCATTGATTGTTTTTTGCATTTGTGCTATGAATTGTGAGTAGTCTTTACGTCTTGGGGCGTGGGGATGAACCCTACGAGCCCAATTTCAGATTTGTGATGAATTGGTAGAAATTTTGCTAGAATTGCTATTAGGGTTAGATTGGGATCGATTTATTACGGATGGCTAGGAGTCCATACCGCTTGGGATTTGCAAGAGATTGGATCCCAATTCGATAGGAAACCCTAGAAATCCGAATTGGAGTGAAATCGAATTTCCGTAGTATCGGTTTGCAAGAGATTGGACCGATACTAGGGTTCTCGGTTGCAATTCCGTGTCGATACCTGTTTGCAAGAGATTGGACGGGTAGGAACTATCCCAACCTAGGTCATGGCCCGAGTTTGCACGAGAGTGGGCTCGGGGCGCGATTGAACGATGATGTTGATCCTAATGCTAGCTTGCCTAGGCTAGGGTTTGCAAGAGATTGGACCCAAACCTAGGATAGCTATAGACCGGCAACAGCGTGAGAGCGTGAGCTAGGTTTTACATTCAGTTGCAACTAGTTCATCCGTAATTTTATTCTAGCAATGTTGATGCCAACGAATCACATTGACGAGATACGGTGAGTAGCGGGGATTCCCCATTCCCTAGGCGTCTTTATTTGATTTGATATCTTCGAACTTTGTCCGACGATTGTGACAGGATCGCCAGAGGCAAATTCCCTCTTTTCCGTTCTTATTAGCCCGGTTGTTCGGAGCAAGCACTTTCATTCGTCCTCCCTGTGTTCGATAACCCGCTCGCCGCTACACCTTGCGCTTGCGGTAAAACTACACGGTCGCACTTTTGGGTTACATTCCGGAGCGATCAAGTTTTTGGCGCCGTTGCCGGGGAGGCGATTGTGTTTGATCTTACCACCCTAGCTATTTCTTTCTCTTTGTTTTATTTCATTATTTTTTATCTAAGCCTTTCGTTGTGCTAATCACTTCTTCGAAACTTTGTTTTCCCGTGCATGAACACGAGATCAACGGCGGACCCTGAAGCTATATTATTTGATCCCGAGATTGAGCGTACTGCGCGGAGAATCAGAGCGGAGAGAAGACAAGATCCGGAAGGGAGGTTTATGACCAACCCAGAAACTGCGGAACAATTAGCGGCAAGGATGGCGAGAATCATTTCTATTCGCGATAGGCTTCGGCCTAAGACCTCTTCTACGACCTCATCCATTGCCATGCCGGAGTTGGCGGCTGACAAGAACTTTGAGCTGAAGACTGGACTAGTGGTTCTGATGCAGCAGGATCCATTTCATGGGAATGCCCATGAAAATCCCCACTACCACATCCAGCTATTTTTGTCGAAGTGCGCCACATTTCAGACGACGGGGGTCTCCATCGATGCCATCAGACTGCGCCTTTTCCCCTTCACATTAAAGGACAAAGCACTTTATTGGTTGAGGATGCAAGCTGAGGGAGTCTTTACCACATGGGACGAGTTGGCGAGTGCGTTCATTGACAAGTTCTATCCGCCCTCCAAGACGGTAAAGATTCGGAGTGCTCTTATGTCCTTCAAGCAAGGACCTCAAGAGACGCTCTATGAGGCTTGGGAGCGTTTCAAAGATCTGCAGCATCAATGCCCGCACCATAGCATTGAAGATTGGGAGCTAGTTCATAGCTTCTACAATGGTCTCCAACCGGGGACCAAGCAAATTATTGATGCCGCGGCAAATGGTGCTATCCTATCCAAGACTCCCGACGAAGCTACGGCCCTAATTGAGGAGATGGCCTCAAATAATCAACAATGGGGCGACGAGCGAGGACACTCTACGTCCTCCTTGAAGCCATCTAGCATCTATGAAGCAAAGGCCGTAGCGGAGCTGACAAGCAAGTTTGATTCTCTCCACAAGGTAGTGGAGAGACTGAAGAAGTTTATCACGGAGCCCCAAGGAACCCCTTCCACATCCGCACCAACGAATCAAATGTGTGATTGGCAAGACCAATCTCAAGCTATGTATTTGGGAGGAGAGCAAGGAGAGGGATCCTTGGAGCAAGTTCAATATGTCGCGGGGAACCAAGGATATTAGGCCAATCCGGCCACAAGAAACCATCCCGGTTTCTCTTATGCCAACAACGAAGGAGCTTTGAACCCGCCGCAACAACCACCTCAACAAGCTCGACCACCACCACCACAACAACAACATTATCCACCGAGGGGGCATCCACAACAAAATTTCCAACCAAAGCAACAAGTTCCGCCCTATAGGCCGCCCGGATACAACCAAGGGTGGAGAAATTAAAACCCTCCACAAGCTCAACAACGATCCGACTTTGAAGCTAGAGTGGAGGAGTTTATGGTCGAGCAAAAGAAGGTCAATGCTTCCTTGAAGGCGGGCCAAGACTCCCTTACAACCGTTATAGCCCAAATCTCGGAGCAATTGACGTTGCTCAATCGAAATACTCAACAATTACCGGCTCAACCCGAGCAAAACCCACGGGGCAACACCGGCCACATCAATGCCGTGGTTGCCGTTACAACTAGAGGCGGGAAGGATACCACCCCCGCCATGATTCCTACCGAGGAGCCCGTGGAGGAGAATGTAGAGCCAATTGAGCCGGTAGTTGAAGTTGAGAGGGAGAAAGATCCGCAAGAAAAGGAGAAATCTAGAGCGGAGCAATTGCTTGAAGAGAGGCGCTTTATGCCACCAGTCCCATTCCCTCAGAGGCTTGCTAGAGCAAAGATGGAGAAGCGACTAGCGAAGTTTCTCGAATATTTGAGAGGGGTAAGCCTCAATATTCCCTTTCTTGATGCTATTGTTGAGATCCTGACATACGCAAAATTTTTAAAGGATTTGATTTCGGGGAGAAAGAGGAAGGAGAAAATTATGCTCACCGAGGAGGGCTCTTGGTTCACCAAGAGAGAGAAGGAGCCGGCTAAATTCAAAGACCCGGGGAGTTTTCGAATTCCTTGCACCTTGGGCGGCGTCCCTCTACAAAAGGCGTTGGTGGATTTAGGGGCTAGTGTTAGCCTCATGCCTCTCTCCATGTTCCTAAGGCTAAACACCGGGACGAAATTGAAGCCCACCGACATGCGTATACAACTAGCCGATGGACGGATCACAAGGCCAGTAGGGATCGCAGAGGACATCCCGCTACAAGTCCTGGGGGGGCATATGTTTGCCATGTGACTTCGTGATCATGGACGTTAAGGAGGAGGGAGATACGTCATTGATACTTGGACGTCCGTTCCTCGCCACCGCCGGTGTCATTGTCGACGTGCGAGAAGGTACCCTAACATTGAACGTCGGCAACATCGAGGTGGAGCTTCATATTCCTAAGGCAATGAAACACATGCCTTACCACGAGGAGCTGGACTATATGGACCTCCTTGACGAGGTTATTGAAGATGCGATCCCTCATTCGATCGGTGCTCTATTCAAAGAAGATTTCAAGGAAGAGCCGGATTTAGGCCAAGATGAGAGGATAAATGATTCCCCCGACTTCTCCGCTGAAATTGATGAAGGCGACGCTGATGTCGCAAGGATCCGAGAGCTCTGCAAGCTCTCGAAGATGAAGTCTCCGAAGAAAGCTCCGCCGATACAGAAATCGGCGTCACCGGTGAAGCCGAGGACCAGAGCAAACGCTAGCTTGGGGGAGCCTCCCCCCAACACTATTCGAGACGAGAGACCACCGAGGGAGAACACGCCGCCGCAACTTCCGAATCCAAGCGTTCTCCCCGGAAAGTTTGATGGGTGCATCTCATATGCACCAAACATCCCGCATTAATTGAAAATCATAGGGGGTCGAGCTCACGACCTTAAACGAGCGCTTGTCGGGAGGCAACCCGACGGTTATTGCTTTATTTTTACTTTTCTTTTATTTTTGTTTTAGAAATTTTTAGTGTTTTGAGTCGTTCGCCCACAAAATTCGTGATAACTGGTCCTATTTTTCCTGACAGGAGAGGAGAACGAGGTATCCATCATTAGGAAGATGAACAAGGCGACGAGGAGCGCCCCAGGAAGGCGCTCGATGCTTAGGAGGAAGATGAAAACGACTGGAGGAAGAAAAATAGAGTTTAGAGCCCTAACGAAGACAAACAGCAGAAAACAAGGCTCACTCGGCCGAGCATACTAGTCACTCGGCCGAGCACACAAGTTCGTCCGGCCGAGTCGCTCACGAACGAGGGAAGTCTGCTATACCCAACTCTCTGTTTCTTTTCTTGATTTCAGTATAACTGCTACTCGGCCGAGTATATATATTCACTCAGCCGAGTAAAACTGATACGCTCCTAGGACGAGTCTTGCCGAGTAGCTTGAGCCACTCGGCCGAATGGACTTACTCCACTCGGCCGAGGGTGGCAAGGCCACTCGGTCGAAGCGTAGCGGGGAGGAATTTTTCCTTTAAGTTCACTCGGCCGAGCGACCCAGTCACTCGGCCGAGTCGTAACTTTTACTATAAATAGGGGCGGGAGTCGGGCTCGTTTTTCGAAACGAACCAAATTGCAACAGCCCGACCCTTCGACTCCCAGCGCCAGATTCCGCCCCCTCGCTCGCCCGATCGCTCGCCCGCACCGGCGCTCGGCCACCCAAACTCCGGCCGACCTCCGCCGCACCTCGCCCGAGTCGCCGCCGGTGGCCACGCCTCCGGCCACCTCCGATAACGCCGATTTTCGCCTATTTCTCCTCTTTTGTGTATTTTTCGATGATCCATGCGTTAAACGAACCCCAAACCCAAATTAATTTCAATTTCTATCTATTATACCCCTAATGCCCCATACGTATTGAATATTACTCGCTGATATCTCCATTTCATGCGCAGGTTATATTTGGGAGCTTGGGGGAGCCCAGGGGAGCTTCCAGGGACTGTTTTGGGCTTCGTGGAGGCGTCGTCTTCGCACGCTTCCATAGCTTTGCTCTCGCGGCGTGTCGTGGTATATTCTTTCCTTTATTTTACGCATGCCGCATTTTTATTGGATTTGGTGAGCGCTCGGGGCCCATATGCCGCCCCGGACATGGCCGAGGTCAAGGAGAGCTTCCGCCAAGCGGAAGCGGTTGGATGATGCCGGCCCCTCCCACGAGGTGGAGGACTCTCCTCCGCCTTCTCCACCACACCCAGCACAGCCTGCAGGCCCCGCACACCCCGCACAGCCTGCAGAGCCCACACAGCCCATACACCCCGCACAGCTACTCCCTTCCGCCCCACAGCCACCACCACCGGCTCCACTTGTCGGGCCGCTGGGGATCACGTTCTGGAACGATGCACACCGTGTCGCTTTCGAGCGTATCTCCCAGCGCTCGATCGTACCCTCCAGGTTCGCACACCTTGCAGACCTAGGACGCCTGGGGGTACTCGAGGGGATGCTCACGTTGTACGACAACGTGGGCTGACGAGATTTCTTCCAGGTGTCGGCGGACACGTTTATCCGTCCGACACTTGAGGTGCTTAGTTCGATCGCCCGGACCGACGAGGGATGCTCGTTTCGGTTCATGGACCGAGAGTGCCAGGTCACTCTCAGTATGATGAGAGCTTTCTTCTCGTGGCCCGATGTCCCCGGGACCGACCGTGGTTACGCCCCCACTCACATCCCCCCACCTTCCTTCGATGCCGGCGCCTTCTGGGCCCGGATTACGGGTCTTCACGCTGCCTTTGACCCTAGTAGGGCCAAGGCCAAGGCCATCGTCCACCCTTGCCTCCGTACAGCTCAGCGCCTTATGGCGACGACCTTTTTGGCGAGATATGAGCCGGGTACGATGTCCACACCGGAGCTTTATATGCTCTACGCGATGACACACCCCAGAGCTCTATCTAGGGGGGGCGATGAGTTGGTCCCCACCGTCGTGATTGATGTCGCGGCCTGGTTTTTAGACCGCATCATCGTATCGGTGGGCGCTCGCTCACCGATATGCTGCGGCGGCCTGATCACCCTGCTCGCCCTTATGACCGGCGATGACTTTTCAGATGACCTGCGACGAGCACCGGGCCCCACTTCACTGTCCATAGATGTTATGGCCCGGATGAAGATGATTCGTCCGCACGGTGAGTGACACTGGGTCTGGCTGCACGGCCCCTACGGTGCCGATTACATGATTCTTCCGAGCCCAGCTCGGACTCAGATTGCACCGGCCCAGGTGGACTGGCTCCCGGCGATGGATCTTCTGATCCCTGCCGCTTACGTGCTTGAGGCCGAGGAGGCCGAGCAGGCCCACGCTGCCCACGCTGCCCCCGCAGACCCTGTCGCCCCTGCTGAGCCTGCTGCCCCTGTTGACCCCGTGGCCCCTCAGCCTATCCCTGATATTTCTGCTGCTCCCGACACCTCTGTCCACACTTCTGTCGGTGTCGGGAGTACCCTCGCTGAGCCCACTTCCACTGCTTCCACGCCCACCACCACCACTGGCCCTCTGTCTGCCGAGCCCGTTTCCTCTGCCCTACCCGAGCACCCGCCGACTATAGTTGAGTGCGGAGAGCCCTCTTTTGCCACCGCCGTAGAGACCGTGGTCTCCACCTCTTTCTCCACCGCTGCTGTATTCTCTGAGAGTGTCGTGGCGTCTGTCCACACTTCTGTGTCACCAACCTCTCTGGCCGCCTCGTTGCCACTCTTATACTCCACTTCCGCTACTGTTGCTTCCACTTCACGCCAGCCTGCGTCCCAGCCTTGCCCTAAGGCTAGGCCCACACTAGTGAGCACAGCACCCTACCTCCACATGCCTGCTGAGCCCATCACCTACGCCACCAGAGTACGCCAGCCCCGACCTGCACAGCACAGACCGGTGCGTCCCTCTGCACCACCACCCCCAGACACTGTACTTCAGAGCATTCGTGCTCTCGAGGGGGCGGTGAGTGGCCTCAGAGGCGACCTTAGGACCCTGTCCTCCACCGTCTCCGCGATGGCTGGCCGCTTCGACCTGCTTCCGCACATTCACTACTGCCATACCCAGGTCCTAGATCAGCTCCCCCGCGTACCCACACCCACACCCACCCAGCAGGTACCCACCCCCACCCCTACCCACACCCAGCCTGCTACCACACCCACACCCACACCCTCTCAGCAGTCTGTTCCACCACCACCACCTCCTCCGCCTCAGGACGGAGACGGTGCACCACCACCTTCTTAGGCACCCTTGATGCCATCGTTCTTTTTGCCGTTGTGCTGCCCGTCTCTGCTGGGTCCTGATGACTTTTGCCCACCCCACCCTCCCCTCACTGTTTTTGGATACACATTTTGATCATATATTTATATATCATTTTTGGGAGAGCGGGAGAGTTTTTGGTGTCACTACTATATATCTGATTCACTCGTATATCTGCATGCATCATGTCCGCATCATATTTTTATTTCTTATTTTTCTTATGTTATGTTATTTTCTTTTTCCCCATGCATGCATCCTCACTTACCCCTCACATTACTTGTCTCTCGGTGTGCCACACTTCGCACATTGAGGACACTGTGCCATTTTGCTTGGGGGAGTGAGTTCTCACGTTCTTTTCGATTTACCACCTTTATTTTAGTTTTTCGCGCCATTTTCCGCATTTGCACTCATCTTCATCACTTTTTCTTCTTTTTACCATGCATCACGTTTTTCTTATTTTCTTTGTGTGTTGCATTGTAATGAGTTTCATTTTCCCTTTATCTTTATTTCTTTTTCATCTCATGCTAGAGATGACTTTTCTGTGATGATGATGACGTGGAGTTAGCTTTCTCTATATATGCATGCTATATTTGTCATGTCTTAGATCTTATTTCTGATATCATATGCTATGACTTGCTTTGCATTTAGAGATAGTAACCCACACTTTTTCCGCATGAAAATGGATGAAATTTTATTATTAGCTGAGTCTGAATATTCATATGTATGCTATCGCAGAAAACACACCAAGATTCACGCATTGAATGCTTATATCTGGAGTACCGTTTTCTTTTCCTATATCACTTCTATATGCATGATTTGTACATTTCACTTCAGGATGATTGAATGATGTTAGCTATGATAAATCTGGATTAGTTAGTTTTTTTGTGATCGAAACTGAGTAGATTAGATTACCCTGCTGAAGTTGTCGTGCACGTCCTATAGAGTGAACCGAGAGACATATTTATTTCTTTCTCCACATATCTTGAACATCATTTCTCTATTTTAAAATCATTGGTGAATCTCCCCTTAAGCGATTCTATTATATGGCATTTCCCCCGCTATTAATTCCTAGCTCCAAATTTCCCAAAACAAAAAAAAAGAAAGAAAAAAGAAAAATTCTTGTATATCCTTATTTCTTTTTGATTGGGATCATTGTGTATATATGAATTCAAAAAAAAGGAGAAAAGAAAAAGAAAAGAAAAGAGAAAAACCTCAATGAAAGATCCCATCTCATGTTCTCTCCTTCTTTACTTCTTTTATTTTTATTTTTATTTTTATCACTTTTGGAGCTTTATAGAAATGGGGATGTAAATATTTTTTGTGCCATCACGCTTATAGATAGGCTTGGGGGAGAGAATCCATTGATGTGTGAGAGAGTGACTACTTGACGTTGCACGACAACCTAGGCTAAGTAATATTCTATACTCGGTGAGATTATTTTTAGCTTTACGAAGTCCAGAAATCTATGCCTAGCACTCATTTCATGAAATCCACACTTTTCTATTCTTTCTATTCTACGGTGTGATATTCTTATACTCCTCTTAGAAAGCGTTCAATTGAAAAGTGTGTGATCTGCGATATTGTATACCGCTTTAGATGATTCAGACGATGTTAATTCTAAAACTATTCCGTTTTTCATGTTATATCATCATTCTTGGGTTATCTATTACTATTTGCACCCTTATACTATGATATCGAAATAAAATTCTTTGACATGTGTTTTACATTCGGTGCATGCTATATGATTGAGCCAAACCCACGTCCTGAGAAAATGATCTAGCAGCTTCCCTCTTCGCTTTCTTCTTTCTTCTTCGTTTTTCATTTTCCATTTTTCCGCCGTTTTCGTTTTCGGAATCCACCGGGTTCGCCTCTTACTTATCTTCCTCGAGGACGAGTAAGAGGTAAGCTTGGGGGATTTTGATCACTCCTTATTTTACACTTTTTTCCTGCATGTTTGCATGCCATTTAGATCGCTCAAATCATGTTTTTCACGATATATCGACGATATTGCGATGCTTTTCACGATTTTTTGTTTTTGTCGTATTTCAGGTGATTTAGAGCGATTTGGAGTGATCTCGAGATACGCCTACTCCAGAGTGTCACCGACGACCTCCCCGAGGGGTATTTTGCTATTGGAGAGGAGCGGAAGAAGAAAGAACGTCGCAGGAGCGACGAGGAGGCAAAAACAAGCTGAAATGGCATTTTTGGTGTCTCACTCGGCCGAGTGAAGGAGTCACTCGGCCGACCAGCGAGACACCACTCGGCCGACCAGATCGGACATGCATCATATGTGCACTCGGCCGAGCATCGGAAGCCACATCGGTCGAGTGACGAGACCCCATCCGCCCGAGTGGCACTCAGACGAAGCCCATCAAAAATCACCAACTTACTGTTTTTCGTCTGCCTGAGCTTCAGAAGACACACTCGGCCGAGTGGAGAATGCCGACCGCCCGAGTACAAAGAAGCCATCGGCCGAGTGACGACAACTCACTCGGCCGAGCCGCCCCCGAAGTGAAGACCCCCGAAGACCCAGACTTACTGGAAATTCTCAGGGTTTGTCACTCGGCCGAGCGACTTTTGTTACTCGGCCGAGTGCGACGCGCTGCCTGTAGCGAAAATTACGGTTTTCAGGCTGCGCAGGGGCATTTTGGTCACAGTTTTTTGGACGATTTTGGGGGGTATTTAACCCCTGTTTTTACCCTAGGTTAGAGAGCTTTTTTCTCTTGACTTTTTGCAGCTTTTTAGATTAACTTTTTAGCTTTAGATTATTGTGATTGGAGAGGAGAGAAAAGTTGATTTTTGTTGGATTATTGAAAGAACTCTATTGGTTTGCCTCTCTCTCCTCTAAAAATACTATTTTTATTGCTTATCTCAATATTGTGATGAATTCCCTTGTGATTTCCATTGATTTTTTTTTGCATTTGTGCTATGAATTGTGAGTAGTCTTTATGTCTTGGGGCGTGGGGATGAACCCTACCAGCCCAATTTCAGATTTGTGATGAATTGATAGAAATTTTGCTAGAATTGCTATTAGGGTTAGATTGGGATCGATTTATTACGGATGGCTAGGAGTCCATACCGCTTGGGATTTGCAAGAGATTGGATCCCAATTCGATAGGAAACCCTAGAAATCTGAATTGGAGTGAAATCGAATTTCTGTAGTATCGGTTTGCAAGAGATTGGACCGATACTAGGGTTCTCGGTTGCAATTCCGTGCCGATACCCGTTTGCAAGAGATTGGGCGGGTAGGAACTATCCCAACCTAGGTCATGGCCCGAGTTTGCACGAGAGTGGGCTCGGGGCGCGATTGAACGATGATGTTGATCCTAATGCTAGCTTGCCTAGGCTAGGGTTTGCAAGAGATTGGACCCAAACCTAGGATAGCTATAGACCGGCAACAGCGCGAGAGCGTGAGCTAGGTTTTACATTCAGTTGCAACTAGTTCATCCGTAATTTTATTCTAGCAATGTTGATGCCAACGAATCACATTGACGAGATACGGTGAGTAGCGGGGATTCCCCATTCCCTAGGCGTCTTTATTTGATTTGATATCTTCGTACTTTGTCCGACGATTGTGACAGGATCGCCAGAGGCAAATTCCCTCTTTTCTGTTCTTAATAGCCAGGTTGTTCAGAGCAAGCACTTTCATTCGTCCTCCCTGTGTTCGATAACCCGCTCGCCGCTACACCGTGCGCTTGCGGTAAAACTACACGGTCGCACTTTTGGGTTACATTCCGGAGCGATCAAAGCCCTCCAGCAAGAATTATATTCAAAAACCACATTATCATCATTGGTCTATATGTGCTAACTTCCCAAAATAACAGTTATCCAACATGCATAAAACAAATTGGTCTGCTGTAGTATTGATAATTGCAAGCCCTCCCAAAAAACTATCAGATATCCTAATAGCAAGCCCTCCAAAAAATTCATGCTACTGCAGGCAAGAGAAATAGCAAGCACCCAGAAATAGCATCAGCGGGAACAGAAAATAGCATAAAACAAAATATCAGATATCCTAATTGCAAGCCCTACAAAAAATTGAGTGCTACTGCAGGCATGAGAAATAGCAAGTACCCAGAAATAGCAACAGCAGGAATGGAAAATAGCAAGCACCCAGAAATAGCAAGCACTCAGAAATGCTACAGCAGGAATAGAAAATGCAGATAGCAACAGCAGGCTTGACAAATCTAAGAAAAAAATCACAAGACTTCAACCCATATCTAATTGCCAATACTATACAGAAATAAGCAAAATGTTGAAGTGATAGTGAGTTGGTTTCACTGTTCAATAATCCAGAAGTCTACAAAAATCCATGTTTTGAGCAAGAGAGACATCCAATTAGCCAAGGAAATAAGAAAGAGAAAATTGGAATGTTGAAGCATAGATACAGCAGTCAAGAGCATATGTTGTCGTGCTACATCAAGATAAAAATGTCAAGAAAAAAATTCCCAGCTTCCAGGTATTCAAGAAAGAGCTAGCATACATAGTGTTCTGATATATCATAATGTCTTCATCCATCCACATAGGTACTCAAGAAAAAATGCAGATAGAAACATCATGCAAGAGAAATAGTGAAGCATGCATACATACAGCATATATAGCTATTCAAAAACCATGTATACAGCATACATACAACATATATACCCCAACAACAAGAGTGACATCAAATATCATGGATACATAAGTAAAGAAACAGCAGCAAAGATACAACACTAAAGTTTGCCTTGGATAGAATACATAGTAAATAAAATAACATGGCAAAGCATGCATGGAAGATACCTTCATATGGAAGCATGCATACATACATCATATTCACACATTCATAGGGAAGCATGCATACATACAACATATATCATAATGTCTTCATCCACCCACCATTTCTACATCACAGTTAATATTACAGAAGCTTAATAAAACCATCGCCCAATGATAACCCAAACCATGATATGTGACTACCCCCCTTCACCTCCTTTCTCCCTCACAGCATACGACTACCTTCGTCACCGCAACCAATAATTCACATATTCCATTCATCGTCAGCATCATCCCCAACACCACCGGCCGCACCCCTAGCCCTCTCCATCTCTTCAACCTTACTCGATACGTAGCGCTTCCTAGCCGCATCGGGCAAATTGACAAATCTACGCCCGTTTTTCTCATTGTCACTCAGTTGCATATAAAACTTATCCAACGTTTGTGGTGGATACTCGGTCATTGCATACAAATGATGCGAAAGAAGTGCAAGAGTGTTGGGGTAGGCACCCTCTATAGCTAATGCGACATGTTTGACATTGTCAACCATTTCCTTCAAGTGGTCAGATTCATCCCCGTCAACGCATTTTCTTTTTTCCAACATCGGGTGGGATTGTATGGCTTATCCCTGCCTGAGATGGCCCCGTTGACGTAGGAGTGGGGATGTCGGCATAAGCATCAAAGTCGGTTGATGCTTGCAAGTAGTTTGGCGGACTAGCATTATCACCGTGACCCTCGTTATCTGGGACACCAAATTCGGTATACACATTCTGGCGATAATCACCCTTCGCGGTGTCGTCGCATATAACAAGCCTAAGATCGTCCAGCCACGGTATGGGGTGGTTGACATACTCCTTCAATCTAAAGTTTGCCTACATTAATAAAGAACAAACAATGCATATCATAATAAAATTACGTAATCCAATTTTATTTTCATATTTGGAGAGTGGAGAAGTAAATACCGCGGCCCATGTGGCATATGTCTCTTCGTCGAGGACTATCATCTGCAGCTCCGATAACCAACCAGCCCCACTTATTTCCAAGCACTTATTCACATCCTTAAGCCGCACATGAAGCCCTTTCATATGATTCCTCACATTCACCCAGCTGTAATTAGTGCCAAACAGCTACTTTCAGAACCAAACAGAATTCGACGCATGTCGTATTTTCTATGAATATCACGCATCGATGAAGGCTCCTTAGGTAGATGGGGAGCACTATCGTCATTGTATAACTCCATGAATACGATGGTAAAAATGATAGCAGCAGCGGCCGATGCACACAATGAAAGACCCGAACTTTCTCCACTTTCCTCCATCATACCCTTATTTGCATCAACATATATTCAATCTATGTTGTACAAGGCATTTACATTTATAATAAAATCGTGCTATTTACATATAAAGAGAACAACTTGCGAAGTGAGAAGGCATAGAGCATATATGACATTTCTAGGTGAAATATTAATGATGTCTATATTTATACAAAGGGGAAATAGTAATAGGGATAAAATATTAATTGTTAAGGCATAGATAAATATGAATACGTAAAATATTAATGCATCATAAATAGAAAAAACTGTTTACATGTGACATCACAAATTGTATACTACATTAAAACATATGCCAAACTATTTATAAATTTAACGCCAACAAGTTGCATTGAATACCATATGAAACATCCACCACCAATCATGTCCAATCCACTCATGAATCCATACTCAATTGCCCTCAGATTATTAACCATTTAATTTTGGTGGTTTTCTTGACAAACGTCAAGCATACCCTACCAATTTACCAACGTTGCATCATCATTCCAAATCCAGAACCTCTTAGGGCCTGTTCTTTTGTGTTTAACTCACTGCACTTGTCTCATCATTGGGCTCATGTAGCGTGGGGTTCATATATTTAGGTCCCTCGTAATACTTCTGTTGTGGTAGCCAATTTCACCCAACATAAATTTCTAGCCAACATAATTTATTTCTCTTCAACCATACAACTTGAACACCCATACAAATTGCAGACATTGCATGATTCATTACCTACGAGCCCTTCGAAGTGCATAATAAATATTGGAATTTTTTACAGCCATCTTTTCAGCCATACGTTCGGTGTATCATCATTGGACAATAATTAGTATATAACCGAAATATGGATTCTTGTGGGTTGAAATTGCTTTGTGAAATCGTTCATGACTTCCAGTATGGGATGTGGCGAATAATATCTACCACCCATAGGTTGCACGAAATTTCCATAGAAATACACACGTAATTCTTCGTTAACCCATGCATTTTCAGTTAGAAATCGAAAAAATTCCGCATTTTTCCCCACATCACAGCCACCACTTTTGCTGAAATCTTGCCCTAATTTGACAAATTTAGCTTGAAATTAACAGAGATTTTATACCTCAGTGAGCATAGATGTGCGAGGAGCAAAGATGATGCACAGATCACCCAACGATACCTCAGTTCCAGCGGCAGATCACACGTATAAACCGATGAAGCACATCCGCAACCTCGTGGTTCATCCAAATCCCTCTACCTCAAACCCTAGATTCAGATCTATAGAGCCAACAAATAAGATATCGCAACCCAAGCGTCAGATCTTGCAAGAAAGAGCAAAAAATCCCATCTTTTCCTCCTTCTAGGGTTAAAAAATCCCGAAAATTCCGACCGTTGAGGTATCCATTGGAGGAGATGGGAGATGGAGCGGCTGCTGCTGCAAGAGGGGTGAGCACAAGCTCTTGGGACCCACAAGAAGGCGAGCAACAGCTGAAATCGCCAGAAATCCCGGAGATCACAGATGCGAGAACGAGGAAGCCATGGCGACAAGAGCAGGGAAAACGACAGCGGGGGCAAAAGAACACAAATGAGGAATTAGGGCGTGAACATGGGGAAAAGAGCGAAAAAGTGGGGTGAATAGTGCCCCCCACTCACTTTCACTCGCATTTAAACGCAAAAGAACAGGCCATAAACTGCACTTCTTCTCGATTTCTCTCTCTATTTGAAACCTAACTTGTCCCCCCTGAAGCGCCCGTCAACTGCTTCTCTCGCCCCAGGCCCCTCTCATCATCCTTTCTATCATTGTTGGATGCGTTTATAATTAGTTTAATAAAATTGGTAAATATGATAAAGATGAAGAAGTTAATGATGAAGAGGATGAAGAGGATGAAAAAGATGAAGAGGATGCGGAGCCGGCAATGGCGGGAGGAGGATGAGGAGTTAGTGTTAGCGTGAAGATTGAAGTTTGAGAAATTGATAAATTCGATGAAGATGTTATATTTGATAAAATGGAAGAAGCCGAAGATGAAAGAACTAGAGATCTAGATATGTATACAACCCTAATAATACAGATCTAGAAGTAGGCATGCTGAATCTTAAAAATATACCTTCTCTGATAGGAATCGTACCGAAATCCATGAAGACGATGATCTGGATAACGCAGTGGATGATCTTCCAGATCCACACGAATCAACCGTTAGAGAATTCATTTGCCCTTCTCACGGTTTCTCTTCTAGCAACGGGATGAAGAAAAGACGGCTCTCTAGATCGTGTGTTCAGGGGATCATGATCATAAATAGGCTAGCCTCATTAGCCATATGGGTTCCAATTCAGCTCATCAACGAATTGAAGCCTAATTGTCTCTGCACATAAAGGCCCACAACCTATTTGACTCATTTAAGCCCAATTAACCAAATAAATGAAATCACTTATATAACATGCTTCATATGAAACTGTAGCATATATATACTTATACTTGCATATTAGCCCAACGTTGGATTAAGATCCAACTATGCTGGATAAGTTTCAACAATCTCCCACTTGGGCTATATGCTAAACTTTATAGTTATATTTCATTATGCATACTAAACTGAATAAGATCTTAACTTACTGTCATTACTTTAATGAGTCAAAAATAATCCGGTCCATCAATTAGATTAGCATATGATCAATGAGATCTGCACCGCATCGATTGCAGCTAGACTTATCGATGGTCACTGTGCTAATACAAAAGAATGACATGGATTATGAAGTTGATGTGTAGAACAGAAATTACATGTAATGTGATATAACATGTCTATTTCCAACTGATCCTCCTTAACCTTAGTGAGATCATAAACATAAACACATATTTTCATACGCATTTATAAATATAGAGTTGAAATATAAAGCCAAACTGTACTTTATTTCTGCAGAAATAAACCAAATATGCATAAACTGGAGACTAAAATGTTGTCTAAAAATAGAACACTACAAAATTACAAACTCCCACTAAAACTGAGCATCATTAGATGATATGACACACGTATGAGCAACATGCTCATGAAACGTTTTGGGTGGCAGTCCCTTAGTAAGCGGATCCGCAATGTTTGAGTTTGCACCAATGTGCTCTATAGACAACTGTTTATTTCCAACTCTTTCCTTAATAATCAGGAACTTGATACCAATGAATAATTGAACTTTGTCGAGGTCCTGTTGTTACTGGAATATAAAACTGCAGACTTATTATCACAAAATAAACAGTGTGGTCATTTAATAACATCCCTAATTTATAGCACAATGACAAAATTTACAGATATATTTCATGATTTAGATGTCACATATAATTATATATGAAATCCATAGCCATGGTAGAAGAGACTATATATAAGGGACTATTTAGATCTATTCTAGTAGATGTCGCCTAACATAGATTTCATACATTCTTTGCATCCAATAAATGATCAGATTCAGTATACCAAAAATGATCTCAAACCTTTTTTGACTACTGATCCTTGAACATGTAACCCTTTTTTTTCCATAAATACCGTAAGACCCATTTGGCTGCTATCAAATGGTTTACTCCTGAACTTAAGAATCTGCCCAACTACATGTAATATATGTAATAACCAATTGCATATAAGCCTGAGCATACTTTAGACTCCCTATTAATGAGATATAGGGAATCTTCTGAAGATTATCTTGGGGCAATTATTGAGACTAAACTTGTCTCCCACATAATTTGACATACATTACCACATAGATATTATATTACATGCTCCCACAGAACTTAAGATATATTACATCATCAAACATCAGCTCAAAAAAGAACGAGTTGATTATTTAATAAAACTTAATATATCATTAACAATATTGAAATGCTCCACTAATACTATTATAAACCTTACAGAGTCTTTCATGAAAAATGAATAGAAATTCTCTTTATAATCAATGCATTCTTTTCCGTATAAAGTCCTTTGTGATATGCTTTAAATCTTTTCTTAATACCCTTTGGAATTCCTATTGATTATAAAATTCCATTTACAATTAATAGGTTTTAAACCTTGTAGCAATGAGATAAGATTTCAAGTGTCCTTCAAAGACTTTCTTAATTAATGCATTAATCCATTTTAGAGATTTAGAAATTTTATGACTTGATGTAAGTCGAACTTTCATCATTCTAATGTCAACCATATGTTCTTGAGATTTACAATGCAATACCTTAACACTGTACTTCTCATCTCTTTAATGGATTTCCAGCATGGCAATTAGTGCTTTGAGGTGCTAGAGTTTGTCCTTATGAACAATTTCCCGAATAGGAGGAATTGCAACATTATCTTGAATTTATTGTATCTTAAACAATGTCAGGAATACTATCGTTAGCAATGCCAACAAGGAATATAATCATCTTCAAGAATAATGTCACTATATTTCTCCGTTCAAACTCAGCATTCTCAAATAGATGTGCATTTCCTAATTCGTAAACCAATTTAATAAAACAAACTTAATAGCGGGATTATGTAAAATCATACAATATATAACCCTTTTAAACTATTCATCAAAACTAGAAAAGCATTAGCATTATGTCCAGTTTCTTTATTAGGATTATAAAGCCTTACATTAGTTGGACATCTCTAAACATGCAATTGATTTAAGTTCATTTGTTGAAACTTTATTAAGGATATAAGTTGCAATAAAAAAAATTGAATTCTCAATTGTTAATTCTTTCTTTATTACACATGTACTTGAATGCAGGAATTCTGTAAATGAAGCAATATTTCCAAATAAATAAAGATTATGATGATATTTTAAAGAACCAGAATAAAACAATTTTGAATCATGAGACAACCAAATTTTCCATTCATTATTGAACAATAATAACCGAATTGGTTCAAAGTAGAAATTGAATTCCAAATTCTGTTAAAACGATACATAATGGTCTCATAAAAATTCAAATACAATATAGCCTTTAAAAATAATATAAATTTTATTTGCTTCTACTTGAACCATCTTGCCATTGCCCATATCGATGTATCTTTCAACATCATTCGGATCTTGGCATCTTAGGCAACCCTGCATTGACACATTGATGTGAGTGGTTATACTAGGATCTTTCCATCACGTGTCTATAAGTACCAAAGTTTACAAAAAGAAGTTAACTTTAGACTTCAACCAAATTAAAGAAGCATACCTTTTTAGCACGCCAAGCATGATACTTTGTCAATGCTTTTTTATATGCTCTTTAGCTCCACAGAAGAAACAACCATTATCTTCTGAACTTTTCAGTTTCCTTTGTTGTTTCTTTTGAGAAGTTGTATCTGCAGCTTCAGTATCCTGCTTCCTTTTGTTGAAGGTGGAGTTTGACGCACCCGAAACCTACACCTAGATTCCACCCGGCGGTGTCACGATCGCCAGGCGTGGTATGGCCCCTAGGTGTTAGTTCTGGGCTCTATCCGCAAGCGGACGGTGTCAAGTTGTAGTATAAAAGATATCGAATCCCACAGTGATGGTGATAGTGTATTTGGGTTCTCAGTTTACTTCTATATCTCGAAGTGAGATAGCTATCGGGTTGAGAAAATTGGTTGTTGTGTTGATATTGTTCTAATAATAAAAAGGACAAGGGCGTTAGGGATCACCGCTAAGATCGTTGGAGATCGACGTTCGAATATAATCCTTACATTGCATTAGAGTTAGGGGATTAATCTTCCAATTCGTACCAATCTCGTGGGTTAGAATTGTGATGTATTTCGGTGGCTCTCGTTGACGCAATAGCGGTAGCCGTCAACGTAGCGATATAGTTTGTCGGGGGATCCCCTCAAGGCACGAGCCGGGCATGATCACGAGCCTTGGTTGGATCCACCGATTTCTCTATTTGAATCCCAAGGATACCCCTTAAGCACATCAATTCCACAGACCGTGGGCATGATCTCAGTACGGGTTATCTAGGGATTTGGTAGGATCGACCGAAATACTCTCCTAAATTCCTAATTCATTATAGGGATTCAGATCTACGTCTTCCCCCTAGGATCTTAGGGCTAACCCATCAACCCTAGAAAAGATTTACTCACTCATAGCAATATTAAGGAATAACAACACAATATTTAGGAGAGAAAACATCATTGCAGATTAATAGAATGAAGGTTAAAAGCTTACATCGAGAGATAAATTAGTTCCCAAGAAAAACCAAAGATTCCAATACGCCAATAGCAATAGAACACAAAAATAATGATCCAATAATTTCGATCCAAAAGTCATCAAAAGTAAATCGAGATCTAACAAGTATATTCCTAATCTTCGCTCTAATTTTCGCTCCTAAAAACAACTCTCAAAACTCAGAATGAAAATTCGCTTAGCCCGTTTCGCGGCTGCCAGCCTTCACTCCCCAAATCGCGCAACAGCCGCTAAGAAAATACTTCCAAAAATGGCCTCAGCATCGTCGACCGAGTAGGTGACTCGGTCGAGCAGTTCATTGCTCGGTCAGTTGCTTGGGCCGAGAAGCTGTACTGCTCGACCGAGCACAACATGAAATCCAAATCCTCCAAAATCTTTAGTCTGTCTGCACGGCCCGAGTCAGCTCTCCTCGGGCCGAGCAGAGAGCTGACTCGGTGGCTGAAGGATCTGCTCGGGCCACGCAAGGATTAATCGGGCTTCGGCAAGAATAACTGCTTGACCGAGCACTATGAGTGCTCGGTCCGAGCAGCCTACGTATCTGTTGCTTGCTTTTCATTTGCATCTGCTCGACCGAGCAGCTGTTCTGCTCGATCGAGTCGACTGGGAATTCATTTCCTGTAGCTGCTGAAGCTTCCCTCTCCTCCTGCTCTCTCCTCCACTCCTCACATGGCTCCAAAGACACGGCGAACTCCTACAGAGCTTCGCCAACGAGCTCATGGGCGTGTCATATGTGTCCATACCCAAGTCGGGTCCTAAATCGCTCCAAAATCCATAAAAACTCATAAAATACTACGAAACTCGAATATAATGTCAGAAATGCAATATCGTAGGGAAATATGGGATTTGGATGCGAAAATAGCATGGAATGCAATGTCATGATGATATGAAAAAGGTGTAAAATATGGACACATCAGAGGTCAGGTGAGTACTTTCTGTCATCTCTTGTTTAAGCCTTTTCTCTTCCTTTACACAGTATGAGATGAGCTCATCCAGAGACCATGTCTCTTCCTTCACATTATAGCTCACCTTAAACTGGTTAAACTGTGATGGAAGAGATATTAAAACAAAATACACTAGTAGGTCCTCAGAGAGGTCTATCTCAAGTGCTTTCAACCTTGAAGCAAGATTAGACATCTTCAATATATGCACCCTGATGTTCTCTTTATCTTCATATTTCATTGAAGTTAGGCTTGTTAAGAGTGTACTAATCTCACTCTTTTCATTCTTGACAAACCTCTTTTCAAGCTCAATAAGGAACCATTTAGCTGTGGCAGTTTTGTCTAAAATAATGCCCCTGAGATTTTCTGGAATGGCATTCTTTACAAGCATTATACACATGCAATTTGATCTCTTCCACTCTTCCACCTCCCTCTTTTCAGCTGAGGTACTCTCTTTAGTAAGTGGTGGAGGACTATGAGTCCTTAATGCCATATCAAGATCCATGACTCCAAGGATTATCAAAAGATTCTCCTTTCATGCCTTGAAGTTAGAGCCATTAAGTAGAGGAATAGATTTGATGTGGGCGAAAATTTTTTCAGGAATGATAGCTGAAAAAGAGAACAAGAAAAAAATTGCAACATGTTCATATGAGTATTAAATAAAACAACACCAAATTCAAATTAATGCTATTTTCTAATCTCAAGACAACTTGTACTAGCTCAACATTTATTTTTGGATAATCTATTGACTAGTTATTGATATCTTATTGTAGCAATCAGACAATGACAATAATAACATGACAAAAATAAAACTTCATTTAGGCCGAATTAAATTTTGCATGCATTGTCTCACTAATCATCACCTTGTTTATTTCCACAGGTGCGCATAAAGTAATATAGAATGCTAATCTTCCTTTGGGCCGATTTAACGTTCATATGAAATTATGCACATAAAAATTCCTTTTATATTTATGAAATAAATTAATGCAAAGCAACAGAGCCCACTTTGGCGAGATGATGATTACACTAAGTCATTTCAAAAATATATACTCACCTTTGCAAAATTTGAATCTATTCGCATTTTTAATACATGAATTTATACTTTAAGTGGAAATATTCAAGTCCACTTTTATTCAAAATAAAATTTAAGGCAACTAAAATTTTCATACAAAAGTATGTATTCAATTTGTTATATTTTGAGATTAAAACTAATCTTCACAAGGAAACCGACTTTGGTGAGTTGATGGTCCAACTAATCTCTATTCGAAATATATAAATAATTATGCCAAAAATTTGAATTTTAAACTAAATTGAATTTAACACAGAATGATTTCTTTAAGTGGAAATATATATAAGAACCTTTTATCCACCTTTTAAACCATTATCTTGCGTTAAATAAAATCCATAGTTTCAACACAGATTTTCTTATTTAAAATGAGGTATATATGTGTACTAATGTGTATATGAACATATATATAACTTTATATATATACATATTCACCCTTTCCCATTTTATATATAACTTTAAAATGTGTCAAATTTTCTTTAGGCCTTTTACTTACTTGATGGGATTTACCAAAGCTTTAACACAGAATTTCTTCTAAGGAGAAAATTAATTTTAAGCCCTTTATTTCCTACCGAAGAAAACACTTAGAACTTTGTGTTTTAATTTAAATCCAAATTTAGGCAAACTGAATTTTCATACTAAGGTATGAAGTCAACTTGTTATATATCGATATATATATATATGTACATATATATATATGTATACATGTACATATATATATACATGTACATATATATATACATGTACATATATATATACATGTACATATATATATACATGTACATATATATATATATGTACATATATATATATATATATGTATGTATGTATGTATATGTACTTATGACCTAAATCTAGAATTTAATTTATTTTATCACAATTAAAAAAAAATTATCTTTGAGGAGAAATATACATTAAAGCCTCTTATTTCCTCCTTTATATCCAATTTAAAATTCATTTTAGGCAACCTATCATACAATGTATGTATTTAACCGTTTACATTTCGAAATAACAATAATCTTTACAGTAGAGCCCATTTTGGTGGGATTTCGTAATAATTAGAATGATTTCGAAACGTATAAATACAATATGCCTAAAAGAATTTAAATGGAACAATTCAATTTTAACACACTAATAAAACGTATGAGGAAACATATATTATATGTCCATTTATTTCCTCTAATTATTAGTGCATTGATATAACCAAAAAGGGCTTAAAAGAATTTAAATAGCCCTACAATAGGGTTCAGAATGACCAAATAACTCAAAATAAGCCCAATATTATGCAATAGCCAAAATAGGCCCAAAAATAGCAGCACATATACTGATTTTTGAAATTTTTTTTTGAAAAACTGTTTAGGCTTGATTTTGGCCCAAGGCATGCTAGGGTTTCAGAAACCCTAGCAGGAGGTAACCTAAGGGGGCGGCCGCTTCCGCCCCCTCTTCTCTACATCAGATACCAGCCAACAGCCAGCAGCCAAATCACTTGTCGGGGGCGGCGGAGCCGCCCCCTGTGAACCGTGGCAGGCACCATCGCGGCGCATGCTCTTCTCCGACGGGGGCGGTATGGCGCTGCCCCTATTCCCGAAGGTGCAGCATGGCGCCGCCCCCTTTTTGACTGCAACAGGCGCAAAAAGCGCCTGCTTTTCTCCGACGGGGGCGACAGGGCGACGCCCCTGTTCCCTAATCCGATGGGGGCGGTAAGGCGCCGCCCCTCCTGAAACTACTGCAAGCGCCAAAAGGCGCCTGCTTTCCTGACGCTGGTAGCTAGGCCGCCCCCTTTCCTCACTGTGTCGGGCACCGACAAACCGCCGGTGCCGATCTTCCTGGCAGGGGCGGTAGAGCCACCCCCTCTTGACCTGTGTCAAGCTGCGGCCAGTGGTCTGCCGCCGATCTAGGGTTTGATGCTTTTGAAAAAGGAAAAATTAGATTTAAACCCCCATAAAACATCCAGATCTAAACTGAGTTCATATAGATTAAAAATCCTATTTTTATCCGATCTACTTATGAGCAGGCAAAATCATAAGATCCAGACATGTAGGCTCTGATACCACTTGATAAAACTAGAGATCTAGATATGTATACAAACCTAATAATACAGATCTCGATGTACGCATGCTGAATCTTAAAACTTTACTTTCTCTGATAGAAATCTTACTTGAATCCATGAAGACGATGATCCGGATGACGTAACGGATGATCTTCCAGATCCACACGAATCAATTGTTGGAGAATTCCTTTGCCCTTCTCACGGTTTCTCTTCTAGCGACGTGACATAGAAAAGACGGCACTCTTGTTCGTGTGTTTCCGGGATCATGACCGCATATAAATAGGCTAGCCTCCTTAGCCCTAGAGTTTTCAATTCGGCCCATCAACGAATTGAAGCCCAATTGTCTTCACACATAAAGGCCCACAACCTATTCGACTCATTTAAGCGCACTTAACCAAATAAATGAGATCACTTATATAACTGGCTTCATATGACAGTGTAACATAAAGATAATTATACTTGCATATTTGCCCAACGTTGGATTAAGATGTATAAGATCCAACAAAAGAAAGATGAAAGGGAATGAGGGTGAGGCGGAGGCGGAGGGCGGTGTGAGAGAATTTTAAAAAGCGCGTGAATGGTAAAAATAGAATTTTATAAAAAAATTTTGACATGTTATAGGTGAGGGAGGCCTTTGGCATCCCCACCTCTCTATCCCTCCATTACTCCCCACTACTTGGTAGTGTGGACCCTTAGTATACCATTGATATGAATATATAGAGGACCATGGCTATGTGCCATGGTTACTCTTTCTTTTGGTTTCTTAACACGTTATCAGCACTTTTGTAACGGCCTGTTTTCATCAACATATTTAATTATGAATTTAACCTATTTTCAAATTCTTTAAACTACTTTATAATGGTTCGTCAGGATTTTTACGAATTCAAAAATTTCTTATAAAAATATTTTGAAGTATCAGGCTAGTTATGGAGTATTTTAGTAAGTTCAGATTTCATCAAAAACCTCTAAATAATCTGAAAAAAATTTCATTTTCAATTATTACTTTTTTGGCTTAAAGAATTTATTTTCTATACAAACAACATCAAAATGTTTTCAAACTTCTACGGTATCATTCTATGATCATTTAGGGCTTTCCACATTAATTTCGTAATTTTCTGAAGTCAAATCGAGAGAGAACCCGCAAACCCGCTTCCTAAATATTTTGGCCTAAAATTAGTATCTCCGTAGCTCAAACCCCAAAACGGACTTCGTATTCGCGATCCTCGTGACGATACGATCCCGTGGGTATGTTTTCGTAATTTTTCGGAGTCGTTTGACTTAAGGTGCAAAATCGTAATTTTGATAATTACATCTCCCTAATCACCTATCTAACTATTCTAATTACCCCTCCTAATTACCTAATCACTTACGTAACCCAACTTTTGGCGGCCATGTGATATATGTTTAGCTAAAAATTCTTAAATTAGTCAAAACCTATACCTAACCTCATTAATCATCTAACACTTTCTACACTTAGTCCTTGCCATTCAGCCAATGCATTAATTAGATTGTTTAATTAACATTTTATTATAGATCATCCCACGGTACTCCCCAGCTCACGCAACTACCCAGGCTCTCCTCTCTCGTCCCTGTTCATTTCTCTCCCCTCAGCAAACCCACTCACTCAGCTCACAAACCTAAACCAGCGAACCCTCTCTCCCTCTCATTTTCGATTTATCCCCTCTCTCATTTTCGCTCAAGGCTAAACCCATTAGCATCGAACCCACCTACACACAGTCACTCTCTCCCTCCCTCTTCAACTCTCTCGTTCGAATCCCCTACCTCCGGCGAGCCCGTACCCTCGCTCCTAGAGCCCCAAGCCTCACCCTCTCTGATCAACCCGCCGCTGTCGCTCTGCTTCAGTCGCCTCCACGACCCCTCCCTACTCCTTTCATCCCTGCAGCGTCACCGAACACCTATCGCCCTTGGCCACGCTCCCGCACCATCGACAACCACCGCGCCTCCGACCTCCCATCGACCCTGAGCACCGCCTACCGTGACTCTGCCTTCGACCTCCTTCCCTCAGAGCCCCCGAGAGCAGCAACCTACCACTCCGACCATCCACGTAAACACCCCCCTCTCCGCCCAAGCCTCCGAGGCCTCTCCGACAGTCTCGTCGCACGCCCGCATCTCCTCCACCCCGAGAGCCCACGCTCTCAATGTCATCGTCCGCCTCCTCTCCCAGCAGCTTCGCTTAGACCCGCCGCCGCTTTCCCGATCCGCCGTAGACGCTGCAGCCTTCGCCTTGCCCCGATGACACCCAAGAGACCCGAAGCCCCGCTCTCGTTCAAACGGCCCTCCCCTCCATCTCACTCGCCTATCTCCGGTGATCTGCCCCTCCAGTCGCCCCCGACGTCTTCCGGTGATCTCCATGCCCCCGCCGCTTCATCCTCTCCCCCACTCCCTCTCCCCACGCCACACCCACGGATCCCCACAGCGTCGTTGTCTCGACCTCCCCTCTTCCCATTGCACCCGCCCCCACTGCAGCCCCAAGCTCTGCCCAACGATGCCGTCGTGCTCCGACTGCATCACCCAGCAAAGCTCTGTAGCTAGCCCCTCGCTCCACCCGCTGCACGCTGACGAACCCCCCGTCACCACCACACCATGTCGCCGCCGCTGCTTCGTGTCTCCGCCGGCGATCGCCGCCACCACAGAACCCGCCCCGAGCCCCGACGAGCGAACGCCCTCAATCCATGCAACGTACGAGCGACGAGGGTAAGGTATTTAATAAAACGTATTATTTTATATAAGTATACGTATTTTACGTAGAAATACACGTATTTTCGTATTTTAGTAATTAGATAATATATGGTTTATAGTTTAAAATTCATAACTAATAATATTGGACTCAGAAAATTACAAGACCACCTCTAGAAAATCAGAAATGATATTTTGGACCCAATGGCACTAGTTTCATCTCAATCGGACGCTTAGTTTGTCCAGAATAAATTGTAACCTAAAACCTTAAATACGTAAAATTCTTTCTAAAATCCGTAACTCTTTATTTTTACGTAAACTGATATGTGAGAAAAATATATGTTATAGTACTCTTTGACACGGACATTTTGACAGCTCACTTGCAACTTTTCAATGCAGATTGCATCCAGAATAAATTGATGAATAATTACGTTACTTAATTAAAAATTAGTTTTTAAATCTATTTAGAGCTTTTAAAAATTATAAAAATTACTATAAGCGTTAGAAAAATATTTTCTCTTGCAGTAAAATTATTTTCATCATATCTATCCTATAGAAAAATTTAGGATGTTTTTCGACACCGTTCCAATCAGTTATAAAATCAAAACGAACAAATTAATTAAATAGAAAACAGTGAATTCCTTAACCGAATGTTTCTTGTGTTTACAGGTACTAATTCTCGTGCACCAGCTCCTCTAGCTCTAACCTCGTTGATGTAAGTCACTCTAATTCTAGTCTTAGAAGTTAAGCAAGTGTACTTACATGAACTTAGGGTTTTACAAATGGTCTCAAAACAACTAATGATCGAACGAACGACTAAACATATAAAACAACAATTTTTGTAGTCCATGTTTGTTGGACTTGTTTTTATCCTCAAATTTTTTAGCATCAGCTTTTCTTTACTTTCTGGTTTTCAATAAATAAGTTTCTTTAACCTTTCATCGCATATAAACTCATATCCACTCTTGTCCACATTGGTCCAGCTTGTTCTAACACATATCATTTGAAAACGTTGCATGGACCTCGTATACACTTGTTGCACGATTGTCTATAAACACATCACCTGCTGCATTCCATATATTACTCAGTGAATGTTAATGAATGATAGTATGGAATATCATGTGTGGAATATCTTGTGGAATACCTTGTGGAACATCTTGTGAAACATCTTGTGGAATACCTTGTGAAACATCTTGTGGAACATCATGTATGGAACATGTACTAGATTCACATGAACATCACTGGGGTTTGGGGTAACTCATAGTTTGAGAGAGTGCAGGAGTGACTGAAGTTCAATCTACATGTCTAATTGCATGGGTTTTTGGCATCATGTCTAGTTGCCTGGGTTTTCAGCATCATGTCTAGCTTCCTGTATTTTGGCAAATATAAAAATGCTGCATGTCAGCATCCTGTCTAGCTGCATGGGTTTTCGGCATTCGTCTGGGTCGCGCCTAGGCCAGAGATGAACTCAATGGTCACATATTGTACTCTCCTACATGAGTCACGTAGTTACTTTTGCACGATCACTTTTACTTTACGCATTACAGTTACCTTAACTTTACGCATTCCATGCACGTTACTTACTACACTTGTGCAGTCACAGTACTTGTCATACTTTAGCTACAGCAGTAGTATGTTTCACTTTCTTAGCCTGCTTTACACTTGCACTACCACCGTATA
Organism: Scilla litardierei; assembly: GCA_030789695.1. Classification (NCBI taxonomy): domain Eukaryota; kingdom Viridiplantae; phylum Streptophyta; class Magnoliopsida; order Asparagales; family Asparagaceae; genus Scilla; species Scilla litardierei. The sequence continues at coordinate 261,718,877 of CM061133.1, forward strand.
GATTTTTCTCTTAGTTCAGTCTACCTTTACTACTCAGCCATGTATAGTTATTGCTTAGTACTTTACTTTCACTCTGGTTTGCTTGTACGTAGTTACTTTTTGTCATACTTGTACACAGCTTTTACTACTATTGCTAGAATTGTTGTGACTTACCTACGGTTCCATCTCTGTGGCACTGCAGACGACATACATATGGAGGTAGACACTATTGAGTTAATAGCGCCAGAGTTCAACCTTGAGACCGCTGCTTTCAGAGTTATTTTCACTTATGTACTTTTCTTCTTTCATGTATATATGTTGGGACATCTTGTACAGTATGGATTGTAATAATTGGACACTATTTGAGTATTTTTGTACATTTTTGCATCGTGGCTATTTTGAATTCACTGGTAACCTGCATGACCTGCGTAAATATCAAATAAGTAACATGCCCCCCGGAAGCGGGTCGTTACAACTTTAGCTCTCGTTCTTGATCTTCTCCTTTTATCCCCTCAAATCACCCTCACCGAGTTTAGGAATCTTAGTGGCTGCGATTTCTGCACGTTGACTCTCGATCCTTTGGAATCTTAGGTCCAAAAACTGTCACACTCCTCGCCACCTCCAGGACCTGTATCAGGCGAGCCTGAAGCCTCCCCCTGAAACAAACCTGGCGGATATTCAAGCTCCGACCAAGTTCACTGCACAAGACTTCGAGAATGAAGATCTGCTTGATTGAGCCTTATCTTCTGTTTTTCTATGCATTTAAAATAAATGTAGCTTCATCTGTAGTTTACTTTGAATGAACTTTAAACTGATTGTCAATTTTCATTTACTTAAATAAATTTTCACTTTGTTTAATATAGATGAAGTGTGACTGCCTAGTGGACAGTGCTTCGATGCACACCATCCTTCGCGATCGATGCTATTTTTATAGCTTAAACAAATATGACGGTGCTGTTATCACAATTTCAGGACTGGCCAATATAATCGAAGGATCTGGTGAAGCAATCATATTGCTCCCAAATAACACAAGACTCAAAATAAAAAATGCACGTTTCTCTCCAAAATCCAATAGGAATCTCATAAGTTTCAAGGATATTCGTTTTAACGGGTATCACTTAGAAACTAGAGATGAAGAAAACATTGAATATATGTATGTGACTCGTCAAATGGATGGCCAGAAGACCATCTACGGACGATTTAAGTGACTCCCATCTGGTCTCTACCACACATATATTCACCATATATAAGCCAATATGCCTGAGCACCAGAAGTGCCTTTCGTTGCTAGAATTTCAACTCTGGCACAATAGACTTGGTCACCCTGGATCAGCTATGATGCGCCGCATCATTCCTGAATCCCGTAGACATAATTTGAAGAACAGAGGATTTTTTAAAAGGGTGAGTTTACTTGTCCCTCTTGTTTTATGGGAAAACTAATAACGAGACCATCCCTCCTGAAAGTGGGATTAGAGTCTCCAGGCTTCCTAGAGAGAATTCATGGAGACATTTGTGGGCCTTTTCACCCTGCAAGTGGCCCATTTCGGTACTTCATGGTACTGATTGATGCATCCACAAAATGGTCTTATGTGTGCATATTGTCCACTCGTAACCTAGCTTTTCTAAAGCTATTGGCACAAATAATTAAGTTGCGGGCTCATTTTCCCGATAAGCATATCAAGAAATTATGTCTTGATAATGCGGTGAATTCACTTTTCTAGTCTTCGATGACTATTGCCGGCCAACGGGTACCGAAGTTGAACATCATGTAGCACATGTTCACACCCAGAATGGATTAGCATAGTCACTTATAAAGCGACTCCAATGGATTGCACGTCCATTGCTCATGCAATCCCAGTTGCCCGTGGCTGCTTGGGGCATGCTATACTGCATGTTGCATCACTTATTAGGATAAGGCCCTATGGTGGCCATATATTTTCTCTGATGTAGCTAGCATATGGTGCACCACCAGATATCTCTCATTTGAGAGTGTTTGGTTGTGCGGTATATGTCCCAATAGCACCACCTTAGAGGACCAAAATGGGTCCTCAACGTCGTCTGGGTATCTATATTGGGTTTGATTCGCCCTCTATTATTAGATACCTGGAACCTCTCACGGGAGACGCATTTAAAGCACGTCTTGATGACCGTGAATTCGATGAGAAAACTTTTCTAAAACTAGGCACGCAGTCTAAGAAGCCTGACGCTTCTGAGACCATTTCTTGGGACAAGAAGTCTTTGTCTCTATTTGATCCACGTACTAATATGTGTGAAGATGAGATTCTGAATATCCTTCACATTCAGAACACAGTACATTTACTACCGAATAAATTTACGGACAACCAGAAGATTGTTCGTTCACACGTCCCTGCTGCCAACACGCCAGCTAGGATTGACATCCCAAAGATGGATACAATCTACCGGCAGCAGAATTGACTGTACATCAATTGAAAAGAGGACGACCGCCAGGTTCAAAAGATAAAGTTTCTCGAAAGAGGATGATTCCTGGAGATATTAAGATGATCCCTCCATAGGATGCTGAGCTCAGACCAGAAACCTCTCACTTCCTTATTTCTCTTACAGAGGAAATGATAGGAGAAACATCATTAAATTACGTACGTACTGGAGTGGTACTGGACAGATATAGCACAGTCGTCGACGATGATTTTGCGTTTGCTATTGCCGTTCACGTCGCTGAATACGACGATGACAACGAACCATGATCTCTAGCGGAATGTAAACGCAGAGTAGATTGGCCAAGGTGGAACGAGGCAATAAGAGTAGAGCTGGACTCACTCTTGAAACGCAAAGTTTTTGGACCAGTAGTCCAAACACCTATAGGTGTTAAACCTGTGGGATATAAGGGGGTCTTCATTAGAAAAAGAAATGAAGAAAATGTGATCGTACGTTACAAGGCGTGCCTTGTAGCGCAGGGATTTTTCCAAAGGCCGGGGATTGATTATGAAGATACATATTCCCCGGTCATGGATGCGATCACTTTTCAATTCTTGCTTGGCCTATCATCTCTGGAAAGGCTAGAAATGCAGCTCATGGACGTTTTGACTGCATATCTATATGACGATATAGATAAAGAAATCTATATGAGACTACCAGATGGGTTTAAATAACCCCTAGAGGTGAAAGAGAGACATCGGGACGTCTTCTCTGTAAGACTTCAAAGATCATTATATGGTCGTAAGCAATCAGGAAAAATGTGGTATAACAGACTTGTAGGATCTAAATAAGGCCTAGAGGGGGGGGGGGGTGAATAGGCCTTTGACCAAATTATCGCAAGATAAAAATTAAGCCTAGTTTACAGCATGCAGTTTAGGAATCAGACAATCAAAGCATTCACAGAAGACACAGAATTTAACGTGGTTCGGTCCCCATGACCTACGTCCACCCCAATGAGCAATCACTTATACTGTTTCTTTAAGAAGTTACAATCTCCCTTAGATTGGTGTCTCAACACCAACCTGTCAGACCAACTCAAGCTCACCAAAGCCAAAAAGAAACATACAAGTATCACTCCCCAACCCAACTTGCCCCAACAAGTTTGGTTCCCAGAGTCCCAAATAACGGAAGAAATTATATTACAGAAATGCTGATCAAAACATTAATAACTTCACAAATAACAAAGATCAAGAGTTTAGAAAGATCATTTGTGAAGATCTCTCTGGTTGTCGTCTTTCAGCACATCAGTAGCTTCGCAACGCTTCTTACGGAATGATGATTGGATGTCTGTAGAAGAAGTAGTCGATGTCTCCGTGAAAGTAGTCGGTAGAAGTTCCTCACTCAAAGTGATCTCATTTGCTGCACAGGAGGAACTAGCTGCTCAACTTGCTATCACTGCAACGGGGATGAAGTCACGGTCGCAACGCTTCTTACAGAACTCAATTTGGATCTCTAGAACTCCACTTATTGATGAAATTGTGAAGAGTGTGCATTGGTATTTATAGAATTGAGTTAACGGGTTGGAGTTACTGTTCCAAGGGATCCGCACCCACGAAAAACATGTTTAAAACGCGTTAACGGGTCGGGTTTGAAAACACGCTGTCGGCAGCGATCTCCGCCGTTGGATCGAGCGGGATCTGACGAGAGCGCGCCACGTGGCCGTCAAATTTCGTGCGTCGGCGCCCGCCTCCGCTGACCCGGACCCGCGTTGTCGGTCACCGTCAGATCATCGAGCTGACGGCTGAGATGCTGCCACGTCGCCCGTGAATTCGGATCGCTCCGCCCGCCATTTGCGACTTCATCCGCACGGTAGGTGGCCGTTGGATCGAGATCGGGCGGCGGAAAAACGGCCACGTCGCCCCGCTTCGAGCAACCGTCAGATGCGAAATGAACGGCCAGGATGATGCCACGTCGACGTGAATTTTGAGCTGCGATTGAAGCGTATATGTGAACAGTACCGTATGCCGTATTTGCTGAGTATTTTCACTGTATTCTTGCGTATTTGAGCATCAAATAAATCCCAAAAATTCTGAAATAATTCTCAAAAATCCCATACCTTCATATTGACATGTGAGAATTTTTTCACCTCATTTGACCTCTTGTAGAAAAAGTTTCTTCTTTGTATACTCAGTATTTTCTCGTATTTCCCCGTATTTGGACTTCAAACAATCTCCATAAATCCTGAGAAAAATCCCATGCTATTTATAGCCTATGATTAACTCTAGAGTAGAGTTTCATAGCTATACTCTATTGTTTGATCAGCTTGTGTAATTCCAAATGAAGTTTCACCCTTGTATCTCTACGTACTTGAGTACGTACATGTGTAACCCGAGCAATCATGGCTATAGGGACCTGTGACACACTCAACAAACATATTAGAATAGTTCAGTAGGGTTTGTTATCATCAAACATAGGTTAGGATGCTGTTTCCAACAAGACTAAGTGTTTTCCTTGCACATCAAGGATTCATAAACAATGATGTCTGCCGATGTATATTTATCAAAAGAACGGAAACTGGATTTGTCATTGTCGCAGTATATGTGGACGACTTAAACTCATAGGATCTCCTGCAGAGATCAATGAGATATCTAAAAGCCTAAAGCATACCTTCGAAATGAAAGACTTAGGAAAAACGAGGTACTGTCTTGGCTTACAGATTGAGCACATATGAGGTGGAATCCTGTTACACCAATCAAACTATACAAGAAAAATTCTTAGCAAGTTTCGAATGGAACAATGTCATTCTTTATGTACTCCTATGGTCATGAGATCACTGGATGTTCATAAGGACCCCTTCCGGCCGCTCAAAGAGGGGGAGGAGTTACTGGGTCCTGAAGTACCCTACCTCAGTACCATTGGAGCACTTCTATATCTGGCAAACTGCACGCGTCTGGATATAGCGTTCGCAGTTAATCTTCTTGCCAGACACAGTGTTGCGCCTGCAAAGCGCCACTCGAACGGAGTAAAGCACCTTCTACACTACCTCCAGGGTTCTATAGATCTGGGACTATACTACCAAAGAGGTGCCTCCTCCCAGTTACTTGGTTACGTTGATGCAGGTTACCTATCAGATCCCCATACAGCAAAATCACGGACTGGTTTTGTGTTTACCTATGGTGGAACTGCTATCTTATGGAGATCGGTAAAGCAAACCACAACAGCAACATCATCCAATCACTCTGAACTCATTGCGATCCACGAAGCAAGCAAAGAGTGTTTTTGGCTTCGTTCCATCGTCCAACACATCCTTGATACCACTGGCCTGAAGACTGGTGATCTTGAGCCCACTGTCTTGTTTGAAGACAACACTGCATGCATTGCACAACTCAAAAAGGGCTACATCAAAGGTAACAGAACAAAACACATATCTCCCAAATTCTTCTGGACGCACGATCTACAAAAGAACGAGGAGGTCAAAGTTCAACATATACAGTCCTGCAACAACTTAGCTGATTTATTTACTGAGTCTTTACAGAGATGTATTTTTGTAAATCTTGTAAAAGGAATTGGTATGAGACAGCTGAAAGACCTGCAAGCCTGAAACTTGTACGAATCAGGGGGAGCAACCTGTGGGTTGTATTCTTTTTCCTTAAGTTGTTGGTTTTTTCCACTGGATTTTCCACAGCTAAGGTTTTAACTAGGCAAACATGATTACTCTGGATCCAGAAGTATTCACACACTTAGCTTTATACGCTAAGACCAAAGAAATGTATGGATAAGGGAGAGCGTTATGAGTGAGAGAGGCCTTTGGCCTCTCCACCTCTCTATTCCTCCATTACTCCCCACTACTTGTAGCGGTGACCCTTGGTATACCATTGATATGAATATATAGAGGACCGTAGCTATATGCCATGGTTACTCTTTCTTTTGGTTTCTTAACATGACAATCTATTTTTGAATAGCAAATTTGTAAATGAATGAGGTGCGTGTGAACTTTGAAGTAAGAGCGTATAGAGGTAGGGCCTGTTCTTTTGCATGAAAGTATATTTGGGAAAGTTGATAAAGTGTGGAATCTTATGAGAGAGAAAATGTTGTGTAGTGTGTTCTTTTGATGGAAAGTGGGGTTAGATTATGGAGTTGAAAAGTTGAGGTGGGACCCACTCCGTGTAGTGTGTTCTTTTGATTGTTGAAAGTTGGAGATGCAAAGTGGAGTGAGGTCTACCCGAATTTAATTTTTGCTATTTAAAACTAAACTAAAAACTAAAAAATATATTAAATAATTCAAAACACTATCTAATTAATAATTAAAAATAGTCTAATTGGGTACAAACAGTGTTAATTGAGGTGATCACACACACGAGGGACCCACAAGCGGCAAGAATCGCTTGTAATCGGACCGAAACACGCCGAAAACACAAAGCCAAGGAGATTCCTCAATGACACCGCCACGTCGGATGTTCCGACCTTCGAAATTTTGTGCGAAACGAACAGCCCAAGAGAATGTGAGCGAGGATTCCTCGCGTCAGAGGGTGAACAGTGCAATCGGATCCCCCCCATGTTCTTTTGCATGAAAGTATATTTGGGAAAGTTGATAAAGTGTGGAATCTGATGAGAGAGAAAATGTTGTGTAGTGTGTCCTTTTGATGGAAAGTGGGGTTAGATTGTGGAGTTGAAAAGTTGAGGTGGGACCCACTCCGTGTAGTGTGTTCTTTTGATTGTTGAAAGTTAGAGATGGAAAGTGGAGTGAGGTCCACCCGAATTTAATTTTTGCTATTTAAAACTAAACTAAATACTAAAAACTATATTTAAATAATTCAAAACACTATCTAATTAATAATTATAAATAGTCTATTTGGGTACAAACAGTGTTAATTGAGGTGATCACACACACGAGGGACCCACACGCGGCAAGAATCGCTTGTAATCGGACCGAAACACGCCGAAAACACAAAGCCAAGGAGATTCCTCAATTACACCGCCACGTCGGATGTTCCGACCTTCGAAATTTTGTGCGAAACGAACAGCCCAAGAGAATGTGAGCGAGGATTCCTCGCGTCAGAGGGTGAACAGTGCAATCGGATCCCCCCTGTTCTTTTGCATGAAAGTATATTTGGGAAAGTTGATAAAGTGTGGAATCTGATGAGAGAGAAAATGTTTTGTAGTGTGTTCTTTTGATGGAAAGTGGGGTTAGATTGTGGAGTTGAAAAGTTGAGGTGGGACCCACTCCGTGTAATGTGTTCTTTTGATTGTTGAAAGTTGGAGATGGAAAGTGGAGTGAGGTCCACCCGAATTTAATTTGTGCTATTTAAAACTAAACTAAATACTAAAAACTATATTAAATAATTCAAAACACTATCTAATTAATAATTATAAATAGTCTAATTGGGTACAAACAGTGTTAATTGAGGTGACCACACACACGAGGGACCCACAAGCGGCAAGAATCGCTTGTAATCGGACCGAAACACGCCGAAAACACAAAGCCAAGGAGATTCCTCAATGACACCGCCACGTCGGATGTTCCGACCTTCGAAATTTTGTGCGAAACGAACAGCCCAAGAGAATGTGAGCGAGGATTCCTCGCGTCAGAGGGTGAACAGTGCAATCGGATCCCCCCCTGTTCTTTTGCATGAAAGTATATTTGGGAAAGTTGATAAAGTGTGGAATCTGATGAGAGAGAAAATATTGTGTAGTGTGTTCTTTTGATGGAAAATGGGGTTAGATTGTGGAGTTGAAAAGTTGAGGTGGGACCCACTCCGTGTAGTGTGTTCTTTTGATTGTTGAAAGTTGGAGACGGAAAGTGGAGTGAGGTCCACCCGAATTTAATTTGTGCTATTTAAAACTAAACTAAATACTAAAAACTATATTTAAATAATTCAAAACACTATCTAATTAATAATTATAAATAGTCTAATTGGGTACAAACAGTGTTAATTGAGGTGATCACACACACGAGGGACCCACAAGCGGCAAGAATCGCTTGTAATCGGACCGAAACACACCGAAAACACAAAGCCAAGGAGATTCCTCAATGACACCGCCACGTCGGATCTTCCGACCTTCGAAATTTTGTGCGAAACGAACAGCCCAAGAGAATGTGAGCGAGGATTCCTCGCGTCAGAGGGTGAACAGTGCAATAGGATCCCCCCCTGTTCTTTTGCATGAAAGTATATTTGGGAAAGTTGATAAAGTGTGGAATCTGATGAGAGAGAAAATGTTGTGTAGTGTGTTCTTTTGATGGAAAGTGGGGTTAGATTGTGGAGTTGAAAAGTTGAGGTGGGACCCACTCTGTGTAGTGTGTTCTTTTGATTGTTGAAAGTTGGAGATGGAAAGTGGAGTGAGATCCACCCGAATTTAATTTGTGCTATTTAAAACTAAACTAAATACTAAAAACTATATTAAATAATTCAAAACACTATCTAATTAATAATTATAAATAGCCTAATTGGGTACAAACAGTGTTAATTGAGGTGATCACACACACGAGGGACCCACAAGCGGCAAGAATCGCTTGTAATCGGACCGAAACACACCGAAAACACAAAGCCAAGGAGATTCCTCAATGACACCGCCACGTCGGATGTTCCGACCTTCGAAATTTTGTGCGAAACGAACAGCCCAAGAGAATGTGAGCGAGGATTCCTCGCGTCAGAGGGTGAACAGTGCAATCGGATCCCCCCCTGTTCTTTTGCATGAAAGTATATTTGGGAAAGTTGATAAAGTGTGGAATCTGATGAGAGAGAAAATGTTGTGTAGTGTGTTCTTTTGATGGAAAGTGGGGTTAGATTGTGGAGTTGAAAAGTTGAGGTGGGACCCACTCCGTGTAGTGTGTTCTTTTGATTGTTGAAAGTTGGAGACGGAAAGTGGAGTGAGGTCCACCCGAATTTAATTTGTGCTATTTAAAACTAAACTAAATACTAAAAACTATATTAAATAATTCAAAACACTATCTAATTAATAATTATAAATAGTCTAATTGGGTACAAACAGTGTTAATTAAGGTGATCACACACACGAGGGACCCACAAGCAGCAAGAATCGCTTGTAATCGGACCGAAACACGCCGAAAACACAAAGCCAAGGAGATTCCTCAATGACACCGTCACGTCGGATGTTCCGACCTTCGAAATTTTGTGCGAAACGAACAGCCCAAGATGTAACGACTGCTTTTCATGTATCTGGATTTAATATAATATAATATATGTTTTGGTGGATTTTCTCCTCATATGTGGTTTTCGTCTCCATAGTTTTCATTTTCGATCGATTCGTCGTATTTTCTCGTTTCTTCCTTAGGATCGTCGATTTCGAAGTATGTCATTCGTGACGGACTTCATAACGATCGTATCTAACTATTAGATCAAGCCTAGAAGTCTTAGGAATCGATCCCGTGGCCCCGCGCTCCGTATCGGAACTTTTTGTGCTCATTAGCCGGTATAAGAAGGGGCACCGACCGACTAGATGACGATCCAGTCGGTCGGCAATCCTTCTTGGACCGACTAGTTAGCTTTCTAAATTTCTCAGGAGCTACTGTTTATCGTTAGTCGGTCTAAGAACGTTGGTTGACCGACTAGGTTGCAAACTAGTCGGTCAGCAATGCTTCTTTAACCGACTAACTCATCATCTAAATTTTAGTATCAGTACTGTTCACTCTTAGTAGGTCTAAGAACGTTCATCGACCGACTAGATGCTAAACTAGTCGGTCAGTATTTGTTCATGGACCGACTAACTCTAAATCCTATTTTCGTTCAGGAGTTACTGTTTACACTTAGTCGGTCTGCGTTGGTCGACCGACCGACTAGTTGCCAAACTAGTCGGTCAGTGGTTGCTCTTTGACCGACTAACATGTGTTAAAACCCTAATTTCTGGGCAGCCGCCAGCCCATCCTATTTAAACCCAACCCAAACGTTTTCTTCTTCCCCAACACGACCCAAAACCCTAAAATCTTCCCCCTTGAGCCCCCATCTTCCTCCAAGCTTCAATCCTTCATTCCAAGCCCTAAATCCATCATCCAAACCATCCATCCACTCTATCTATCTCTCATCTTCCCCAAAATCTCACCAAAATCCATCAAAATCCCCAAATCCCCCAAAACCCTAGTTTCCCCAAACTTCTCCATTTGCTTCCAGATCTGAACCTAGGGTTCCCCGGAGTGTTTCTTCCGCCTCCTCTCGGTAAGAAATCGATCTACCGTTGTTTTCATAACATATTTATAATTTTATGAAACCCTAATAAAATTTCATGTTGTTTGATGTTTGTTCCCCCATAACAGCGATTTTCCCGTAGATTGGCATCCGTGTGACGAAGTGGTCGTCATCCCCGGTGCTAGGCAAGTGAAACTTGCCACTTAGGGTTTAGGCCATGTCTTAGGCCATTTACCTTGCTTTAGCGTAAAAGAGACTAGACGGTGAAAGGATAGCCGTTTAGACGCCATTGACCTAGCTTGACAACGAAGCTTGGTCCGTCACCCTCATCATGCTTGTATGTCACGTTTATTTTCCCTTAACGGTACGCGTATTAAATGTTCATGTCATCCATGCATCCTTAACTGCTATTGCATTTTGTCTGTCATGTTTAATTTAAATAAACGGTACGCGAATATCTGTTCATGTCATTGCATTTTGCCTGTCACGTTTAAATACAATTAACGGTACGCGAATATCTGTTCATGTCATTGCATTTTGCCTGTCACGTTTAAATACAATTAACGGTACGCGAATATCTGTTCATGTCATTGCATTTTGCCTGTCACGTTTAAATACAATTAACGGTACGCGAATAACTGCTCATGTCATTGCATGCTTGAATACTCATCGTGATTGTGTAGCTTTACTACATACTTGTACTATCGTTCCGGCTAGGCCCCCACCTTGCGTGGGCACAATCCTATGCCACTTGCACTTTCTGGCTCGTGCTCCAGAAGACGAGCTCAACACAGCCTGCGGGCAATAGGTCACTCGTTGAGTGACCCCTTGTACTTGATAACTTGAACCCAGCCTGCTGGCAAAGGGCACTCGCTGAGTGATCCCTTGTACTTGTACTTGTTACTTGACATTACATGTCACTACAACCACTTGCCACTTGTGCTCTCCTTTACTTTACTTGTTACCACCGTACTTTACTTGCCATGCACCATATTTTAACTGCTAGGTTGCTAGTTACCATTATTTCCGTTTCCTTGCACAAGTCTTTCGACTTGCTGACATGTGCCCCTTTTCTCTTTTGGGTGACACATGTTAGAGCCCGAGCCTGAGTTACTTGCTGAGGACGTGGTGTTCGCTGACGCTGAGTCAGGGCCCGCGTTGATCGAGGACTACGTTGATACTGGGGACCAGTCCTAGTGTCTTCGTTGTGCTTTACTTTTGTTTAGACAGTTGTTGTGTTATCGGTGCGTAGCACCTATACTTAGTTATGTCGTTTCTTTTGTTGGCCTTGTTCTGGGCCTTGAGACTCTTTTCTGTTAGCCTGGTGGCTTTTCTGTGATGTTGAATATTTTGTGGACAAACTTTGGGATTGGTATTTCATATCCGCCTCTTCATTATTATTGTTGTTGTTCCTTTTGCGATTACAGGGACCTGCTTATACTAAATTGACGCTTATCGGGTTTGGGGCTTCACAGCTCCTCTCTCGTGCGGACCTTCTCACGTCTCGCCTCCATTTTAGGGAAGCGGGGCGTGACCCAAGAGAATGTGAGCGAGGATTCCTCGCGTCAGAGGGTGAACAGTGCAATCGGATCCCCCCCTGTTCTTTTGCATGAAAGTATATTTGGGAAAGTTGATAAAGTGTGGAATCTGATGAGAGAGAAAATGTTGTGTAGTGTGTTCTTTTGATGGAAAGTGGGGTTAGATTGTGGAGTTGAAAAGTTGAGGTGGGACCCACTCTGTGTAGTGTGTTCTTTTGATTGTTGAAAGTTGGAGATGGAAAGTGGAGTGAGATCCACCCGAATTTAATTTGTGCTATTTAAAACTAAACTAAATACTAAAAACTATATTAAATAATTCAAAACACTATCTAATTAATAATTATAAATAGTCTAATTGGGTACAAACAGTGTTAATTGAGGTGATCACACACACGAGGGACCCACAAGCGGCAAGAATCGCTTGTAATCGGACCGAAACACGCCGAAAACACAAAGCCAAGGAGATTCCTCAATGACACCGCCACGTCGGATGTTCCGACCTTCGAAATTTTGTGCAAAACGAACAGCCCAAGAGAATGTGAGCGAGGATTCCTCGCGTCAGAGGGTGAACAGTGCAATCGGATCCCCCCCAAATTCCCTATGGGATAGGGTTCCATAAATAACAACAGTCATCTCCCCAACTACACACAACGGGCCACCGATCACTCAGCCTCCTTAAATGAAGCCAAGTCTCAAACGGCTACATCTAATCTCCACTTGCCTATAAATTGGTACAAATGCACGTAGCTTCTTCAACAAAGAGCTCCTTAAGTTTTTACTCTCGATCGTGTGGTAGAAAGAGATGGCTGCAAAAACTTTGCTTGTTTTCGGTCTCCTCTTGGCCGCTGATCTGCTCATCTCCACGGAGGTGGTGGCAGCACGGGAGCTGGCCGAGCAACCTCGTGAGTCCCTCAACTCCATATAACTGCAGATGTCCAAATTAATATAGCTGCATTCCTCAACATGCTAGCTTGATGCATGTATCAATCTAGCCAGGGATAATAAGTTGGTTCAGGTTTATGTATATTTTTATGTCTCAACTTGTATTTGTCACTTTAAAGGACTAGCAAATGCAATAACACAAATTAATCGATATATAATATTGACGACTCTCTCTATTCGTTACAGCGGAGAAGATGGTGAATGAGGCGGGAGTGGAGGACAAGAAGTACGGTGGTGGAGGGTATCCCGGCGGCGGCTACCCAGGCGGCGGAAACCCTGGGCGTGGATGCAAATACCCTTATCGTTGCCGATGCTGCGCCACCGCCGACGAGGTGCCTCACGCCGAGTACGTACATGGCTGAGCCCCATCATTAGCAAGCTATGGTAGCACAGAAGAAGCATAAGCGGGGTGTGCGAGAGTTAATTGGTAATGGCTAGTAGAATAAAGTGTGTTGTCAAGGCTATAAACTGGGTATGTAGTCTAAGCGGTAGATTGTTGGAAACATGGACTTTGCACCATTTGTATATATACTTGTATATGCATTTGTACATGTAACTGTATTTACTTTTTATTTCTTTTGATTACATGTTTAAATTCCTAGTGCCATGTATTAAGAAAATGTGAGTGTTAATTTTTTTCTATGAGACTGTATCTGTTTTGTTTTTTTTTCTGCCTTTTAATTCAGTGCTTTTTCCTCAATTTTTCTTTAATGATGGAAATGGAGAACGCATCAATAGAAACTTAAATTTTTTGTGTAGCAAGTTTATAATATTCATGAATACGAGAAAGGGTTCAGCATCTGCAAACAAGGTGTGAAGGAAAAATATATTGACTGGCCAAATAACTCATGGAAAATTCACAAGTTGTCCATTGCAGTTGAAGAGCAATAAAACCCAGTCTTTTCTCAATTAATCATGACATGCCCTTGTGGTGGAAAAGCCCTCATCTCCTTAAATGCAGCCAAGCCATCTGCCAACTACACACAACGGACCACGTCCTTAAATGCAGCCAAGCCTCAAACGATCACACTTCACTGCATATATCCAACATCCACTTGCCTCATGCCCCCGCCGCCCAATAAATTGGCATGATGTACGTAGCTTCTTCAACCAACATCCCTTCAATTTGTCCTCTCGATCGAGTGGTAGAAAGAGATGGCTTCCAGATCTTTGCTTGTTTTCGGTCTCCTCTTGGCCGCCGCTCTCCTCATCTCCATGGAGGTGGCAGCTCGGGAGCCGGCCGAGCAACCTCGTGAGTCCCTCAACTCAGTGTATGTGTACTTGCTCTAAGTGGGTGGTTAATTAATTGAGCTGTGCGCTACCTCAATTTAGAAATAGAATTCTAGACGTCCTAATTATAGCTGAATCCATTAACAGGTGATGTATATTTTTCTTTCTCAACTTGTATTTGTCGCTTTAGAAGATGTCACATGCAATAACACAAATTCCACAAATAATAATAAAAGAGCAATGGAAACTTATCTCATTGAATAATCGATAAGAGTTGTCAATTCCCATACACAATCCAAGAGAAAAGCTTCAAAATCCTAATCTCACTACTACAAAAAATACATTTAATAGCACATGTTAGACAGCGCTTGCCAATTATAAGCGCTATTAACTGGAGACACGTGTAATATACAACGCTTCTTTCTACAAGCGCTGGTAAAGGTCAGATAATAGACAGCGCTTCTAGAAAGAAGCGCTGTTAAAGATCAGATAATAGACATCGCTTCTTTCTGCAAGCGTTGTTTATTATATGCACAGATAATACACAGCGCTTATTTCTACAAGCGCTGTTAAAGGTCAGAAAATAGACATCGCTTCTTTCTGCAAGTGCTGTTAAAGATCAGATAATAGACATCGTTTCTTTCTGCAAGCGCTGTTAAAGGTAGATAATAAACAACCCTTCTTTTGCCAGCATTGTTAAAGGTAGATAATAAACAACCCTTCTTTTGGAAGCGTCCTGGGAGGGGACGATGTAGGCGTCGATGCCGATGCCAGGGCGGGAGAAGAGATCTCTCAGGGCGCTCAGCTTCACGTCGACAGCGGTGTTTGAGGTGGCAGAATGAGTCTTTTGGAGGTCGGAGGAGGGGCGGGCGGTGATAGGGTTTGTGGGGATTGATGAAGCGGAGCATAAGGGAGATTATTGAGAGAGGTTTTGGTTAGTTGAGATTGTGGAGGAGAGGGAGAGATAAGGTGAAGAGGCGAAGGGGACAATGGCGGCAGAAGATAGGAGATGGGGGTGTAAGAGACATGGAGGAGTGTGTGCTCGGAGAAATTTTGCAAGCGCTGAGAGGTTTTGCAAGCGTTGTTAAAGGTAGAGTTCATCGTCGACTACTTCCAGCGCCGTGTGTTCCTCTCTGGATTCAAGCGCCAGCACCGTCGTTGTCACCAGGGACTTGGCAAGGTATGTTCATTAGATCACAATCTCACTGCAAGAAATTTCTTCCCCCCTCGTCGACTCGAGGAGTTCAAGCTCATCTTTGAATACTTTGTGGCCCACAAACATCAAGGTACAAACCCTGGCCAGATGACAAGATCTTCTGTTGAGCCCCTGAGCCTAAGCTGCAGGTACCCAGATTTGTTTCGCCGAAGAAATTGACATTTATAAGAAACTAAGGCCAAATAATCACTGAATAATTGCACATATTGATCAATCCTGCACGGATATCTTCTGATGTAAACTGGAATGTGATCATTGCAGCGGACACCATGTCATCAGTTTCCATATCCATGGATTATGATCATGCTATTCTCCCTAAATTGTTAAGGTTTTGATTTAGCTAATCTTACTCAATTTTTGTGTGCTCTGAAGTTGTTTTTACAGGCTTAGGAGTTGTATCCAAGGCACAAGGGAGCCTCTTTTTATCACCTCCATCCAACATCTTGTGTGTACATAACTGTAGTGATTTGAAACTGGGTTTCAAGACAAATCAAGCCTGAACCTTTTTGTTCTCATCTTTGGTTGGCAGGCTGTTTGTTTCCAGGCATATCATAATTTTTCTTAATGCCCATAAAACCCTTTTCTATTTAATTTTGGTAGATATGGATTATTTATCCATTTATATGCACAAATGCTTCCAACACAACATCTATGCGATCTTTTTGAAGAAAGTGAGTATCCGATACCGAAATTTCTTTTTCTTTGAAACAGTCTTTTATTCGTCTCTTTCAATTTGCTTCGAGTTCACTACTACAAAGGGGCCTAATAGAAATGGTTATAAGCGTTGCTAATTGAGTCAATTTCAACTGTTTAAACCGTTGCTAATGTAATAGTAACGGGTTGGACAGTTGCTAATAGACCGTTACATTTAAGGCCGTTGCAATTAGCTAATTGCAACTGCTTAAAAGTTGCAAAATTACATAACCGTTTCTGTTAAAAAAATTTCTTAATTATATAAAAATGACACGAAGTAATTTAACAATGGTTACAACCGTTGCAAAAATGTTATAGCAACGATAAACAACCATTTCTAATACACATTGTCAAAGAATTTTAGCAGCACCTATAACCGTTGCTAAAAGATGGTATAAATATGTTTAGCAATAGTAGATAACCGTTGCTAAAAAGTATTTAAGCATAGAATATAACCATTGCTAAAGATATTTAGCAATGGAATTTAACCGTTGCAAATAAACATATTAATAAAAAAATTAAATATTAAAATTTCATAAAATGATTTCAACGTTTTAAACCATTCGCTAATCGTTACTGAAAATACAAAGCAATTCTTATTTAATTTTCATACAAACAATCAAGTTGACATTAAAACTCAAGCTTCATTAAAACTCAAGCTTCTGTCATATCGCAAGCTGACCTACAATTTCCTCATACTGTACCGACTCTATGCACTACACCATGTCTCACATTCTTTCCCTCTCCACTAAATTAGAAACATCCTTTAAAATGTACAAGCAGAGAATAGGGAGAACAGAAAACACTCTCATATCTCGTCTCTTTTAGCTCTTGCTCCCTTAGCTTTATTCTCTCCCTCATCATCACCATGTCTCTCATACATGCTCAATTTTCAGGCTTTTAGTGGTCTGAGCAGCCTCACCACTTTTTGCTGGCTTCTCATCAGCAGCCTTGAAAATGGCCGCAGTCGCTAACTTGTCAACCACATAGAAGACACATTCCAGTCTTTTCACAAACTTGATCAGTAGGGAGCCGGTGGTGATGAGAGGCAGAGCTTGCAGTGGCTGCATATTGTTGTAAGTTTGCAGGCTTGTTAAGCAATTGTGTTGCAAACCTCTCTCCAAATGTTAGTATATGTTGGCCAATATCTCTTGACAACCATCTGCAATATGAGGAATAATGTGTCAAAATTAAGCATTAGCTGGACAATGCAAAATATACATAACTTTGAGAATAAGGGGGGGAATACACTCTTGATCGAGGTTCATCAAAATACAAGACTTGGTAGAGGCCTTGGCACGGTCCAATTGTGCTTGGTCAACTGCAAGAGAGAAGAATGTAATTAACAGAAAATTCACTGGAAGGTACCACAAGAATTAAGTAAAACAACCAACCTTCTTCTGGTGTTGCAATAGCAATGAGCTCTCTAGCTGCTAAATCCACAGCTTTAGAAACAAACCCTGGACTCTGAATAAGAGCATGGACTATGTTTCTAGATCTTTCAAATATATGAAAAATAGCGGACAAAAAAAAAGAAACAAACCTCTATCCATATGTTAATATCTGTTGGCCAATATCTCCTGACACAACCATCTGCAGTATGGAGAATGAGGTGTCAAAAGAATTAGCTGGACAATGCAAAATATACATGACTTTGAGGATAAGGGGGAAAGGGGGAAATGCATACTCTTGAAAGGTTGCTGCAAACAAGAAGCAATGCAGTTACATGAAAGATATACTGCAGTTGCAAACAAGAAGCAATCTATTCAAGTTCCATTGGAATACTAAAAGTCAAATGAAAGTGAACCGATAAGATTTTCTTTAAGCAATCAACTGATCACACTCTCAAAGATGAGATATAACTAACAAACCAAGTTGAACTATAATTAAATAAACAAGTATGATATGATTAGTACATTAATAAGGATTTGTTTGTTGATTTGTTTGTTGTTGATACGTACAAAAAATTTTACAGCACTTAAAGCCAAAAAAACTTATATTTGGTAGAAGAAAAACTTTTACAGCACTTAAAGCCAAAAAAACCTTGGTCTAAACCACCAACAAATATCTGTAGCAAAGCGGCTATATAAAATCAAGGTTAGGAGGGAAAGACAAGGTGAAAATAATCGAAAACACTTAATATGCTCTTACAGTTGTATTTGTGATATCGTTGTCTGGAGTAACTCGGGGCAACTGGGGCACAATATAAGTTGCTGCTTGATACACAGCTGCCGCACACCAAGAAAGTATAATATAAATTACTTTTCAAGTTAATCCAAGCATATACTGTCAAGTTTATTTATTTTTAATTTATGATATTATTTTTAACTGGACAAAAATCATCATTAAGCCATTTACTATATAAACTCCAACCTTGTAGTAGGGTTGAAGAAAGAATGTCATAGCTGCTTAATCTTATTACCACTCATTAACCAAAACCACATGCCATACGAGCTAAAGAACTGCAAAATATTATAGTACAAAAGAGAAAACAAGCATTTTATAGACCAATTCTAAAAGCGTTTAAGTTTTGTTTGCTAAAATCCAGTTGAGTATTATTGCGTGCATATCACTAGACACCTTTGAAAGTAACTGAGAAACCCTTTGAGTTAGCCAGAAACAGTCTTAATTATTATTTTTGCCTTTTTAACATCCAAATTCTTTTCCACCATTTGCTGCTGATACTCTCTATCCTCACACACTCTCCTCTGCAAGTTTGAGCAAGGGCTATGAAGAAGAAGCATGGCCACACAGAGCATGCTTTATCCCAAGTATTTATTCTCTGTTTCACACAGAGCATGGCCACACAGAGCATGCTTTATCCCAAGTGTTTATTCTCTGTTTCACAAAGAGCATGGCCACACATAGATACTAATACAACTACATGTCCTCTGTTGTTTGGCATGGCCACATTTACTTGTAATTTTTAATTGCATGTAGATATCATCAAAATCATGCCGACATTTTTCTACGTCTACACAAGATATATCATCGCTTAAAACTATGATTCATGGATAAAATTCTTTCATTATCACTGTGGAATACTTGAAGCTTATCCATATTCAAAATGTGTGATAACTAACTAAAAACTATGAGGTGTTCATCTAAAAAGATTCATCTAAAAAGATTCATCTAAAAAGTTAATTTGAATGAAAAAAATTGCTACTAAATACATAAAGCAAGACACACTTGAAAGATAAAATGTTCAAAAAATGATGAAAACAAATATATAAAGTAGAAGCATCATCCACGGTATTACCATTGATGTTGATGAATGCCATGTGATTGCATGCATGTGTTAATTTTTATATGATTACAGCCACGTTTTTTCGAATAATCTAAATAACTTCATCAAAAAGTAATAAATCCATAATAATGTAATAACATTTTAATGCAAACTTATAAAACACTGAGTATTTTACATCAATGTTCTCAGCAATTGACCATTATTATTCTAACATTTTCCTGAGTAGTAATCATATTTGTTACTCTTAGTATAGTTATTGCGTTATTTTTTATCATTTTCTAGAAGATTTTATCTCTAGACAAAGGACACTCGATTCTCTTGTGTGGTTCTCTAAATAATTTGTACAGGTAATGTGCCCAATCCCTAGTTCTTTAATGATATCTGCATTGTTTTAACAAAACCATATCTGTTAAGCATCATATTAGCCATATATTCGAGCATCTTACGAATCATTCTTTGCAAGTAGATTCTTATTTATCGCAAAATCTTATGTCCTAATAAGCCATACTTTTTTCCCTTTACCACATTGTTGCCACTTCTATCCACAAGATTTTAAGTTGCTTGGAATTTTACTGTCTTCAACATTATCGGATTGCTTCTTGAAGAATATTATCAGCAATAATGTTCTCTTTCTTTTTATAAAATTTCCTTGTCATGCTTTATTTTAAGTTGCTGATAACGTGTTATGAATAGGCCCATGAGGCCCATTGGGTATCCAAGCCCACTATTGAAAGCTATATATATGTGAGGGTAGGGGGCTCTTACCCCTCTACACCTATTTCCCTATATTTCCCTTCATAACACGTTATCAGCACGATCACGCCCGTTGAGAAGATTACGATCTTCTTGAATCTGAGCGATTGATGGATCTCCTTCCCCGCGAGCCGCCGTCTCCTCCAACGAGCGTGATCGTGCTGATAACGTGTTATGATGGGAAATATAGGGAAATTGGTGTAGAGGGGGTAAGAGCCCCCTACCCTCATATATATAGCTTCATAACACGTTATCAGCACGATCACGCTCTGGACTAGAAGCCACATGTCATCTTCCAGGTTTGGTTGCCTGTCTCCTTAGAACTCAAGGATACAGTTGTACGACCTTACTTGAACAGGATCTGTTCTATAGGCTCGTACAACTGTATCCTTGAGTTCTAAGGAGACATGCAACCAAACCTGGAAGATGACATGTGGCTTCTAGTCCAGAGCGTGATCGTGCTGATAACGTGTTATGAAGCTATATATATGAGGGTAGGGGGCTCTTACCCCCTCTACACCTATTTCCCTATATTTCCCTTCATAACACGTTATCAGCATGATCACGCTCGTTGGAGGAGACGGCGGCTCGCGGGGAAGGAGATCCATCAATCGCTCAGATTCAAGAAGATCGTAATCTTCTCAACGGGGAGCGAAAAGGGCATCCTTCACCAACCGTCGACTAGATTCCCATGTCGAATCTAGAGATATGGAACATATCTGCCTAGTGGACAGTGCATCGACGCACTCGATCCTTCAAAACATAGACTACTTCACGAGCATAAGTAGCTATTCTGGCCCACTGAGAACAATCTCAGGACCAGCAAACATAATCGAAGGATCAGGGGAAGCAATTATATTGCTCCCCGGCAACACACAAATAACACTTAAAAATGCGTTATACTCCCCTAAATCCTTCCGAAACCTCCTAATCTTTAAAGACATCCGTTTAAACAGATATCACTTAGAGACGGTCGAGGAAGATAAAAGGGAATACTTGCTTGTAACGTCTCTTACAAATGGTTCAAAAACCATTGTGGAACGTTTTCAAGGGACTCCCCTCGGGACTCTACCAAACAAGTATACAAACTCCAGAAACATCCATGGCGGAGCACCTGCAGTGCCCCCAAACACCAGAATTCCAACTCTGGCATAGTAGACTGGGACACCCTGGTTCTGTTATGATGTACCGCATCATAAAGAACTCCAGGGGTATAGACCTGAAGAACCTGAAGATTCTTCAAAAAGGCAAATTCCCATGTCCACCCTGTTACAAGGGTAAACTGATCACGAGACCCTCTCTACTGAAAGTGGACGTGGAGTCTCCCAGTTTTCTGGAGAGAATCCACAGAGACATTTGTGGGTCGATTCACCCATCAAGTGGTCCGTTCAGGTACTTTATGGTCATGATAGACGCATCTACTAAGTGGTCACATGTGTGCATACTGTCCACCCGTAACCTAGCACTATCTAAGCTTTTAGCTCAGATAATCAAGTTACGGGCCCACTTCCCCGACTACCAGATAAAGAAACTTCGTCTGGACAATGCGAGGGAGTTTACGTCACAAGTCTTTCTAGACTATTGCCAAGCTCAGGGAATTGAAGTCGAACATCCTGTAGCGCATGTTCACACCCAAAATGGGTTAGCAGAATCTCTAATTAAAAGACTGCAATGGATCGCTCGTCCATTATTACTTCAATCCCAGATGCCAGTGAATGCGTGGGGTCATGCAATTTTGCATGCTGCATCTTTAATAAAATTAAGACCTTCTGGAGGTCAGTCATCTTCTCCAATGCAACTAGCACTTGGAACCCCACCAATTGTCTCACATTTGAGAATATTTGGTTGTGCAGTATACGTCCTCATAGCACCACCGTAAAGGATAAAGATGGGTCCACAACGTCGTCTATGCATTTATGTTGGGTTTGACACCCCCACCATAATTAGATTCCTAGAACCCCTTACGGGAGACGTCTTTTAGGCACGTCTAGAAGACTGTGAATTCGATGAAACATCGTTTCCAAGACTAGGCTCACAGACAAAGAAGCCCGAAGCTTCAGAAAGTATCACTTGGGATACAAAGACATTATGTCACTTTGATCCGCCAACAAGCCAGTGTGAGGAGGAGGTCCTGAAGATTCTCCACATCCAAAACACTGTCCATCTCTTGCCAGACAAATTTACTGACAACCAGAAGATTGTCAAATCACACGTCCCTGCTGCTAACACTCCAGCTAGGATTGACATACCGCAAAATGGATGCAATCCGCCTGCAGCAGAAATGGTTGGACCTCTCAAAAAGAGAGGGCGACCACCGGGATCCAAGGACCAAGTCCCTCGAAAGAGTAGGACCCTTGGCAATGGTAAACAAATACCACCACAGGATGCTAATATAAGCCCTACTACCCCATCTCTCCCAAACTCTCATGAAGAGGAAAAACCGGGAGAAAATGAAGTATCGATACACTATGTACGAACTGGGGAGTATTGGGACAGAAAAAGCACAACCATAGATGACACATTTGCGTGTAATATTGCCATCACGTCGCGTACTGCGACGATGATATTGAACCATGCTCTCTGACAGAATGTCAAAGCAGAGATGATTGGCCAAAGTGGAAAGCGGCAATAGGAGTGGAGTTGGATTCACTCACCAAACGCAAGGTCTTCGGACCCATAGTCCAGACACCAAAAGGTGTAAAACCTGTGGGTTATAAATGGGTATTTGTTATAAAACGAAATGAAAAGAATGAGATCGTTCGCTATAAAGCAAGGCTTGTAGCGCAGGGTTTTACCCAACGTCCTGGGGTGGATTTTGAAGCCACATACTCCCCGGTCATGGACGCGATCACCTTCCGATTCCTCATTGGCTTAACAGCCCTAGAGGGTTTAGATATGCAATTGATGGACATGATTACTGCATACCTATATGGCAACCTAGACCGAGACATCTATATGAGATTGCCTGACGGTTATTCTTTGCCTGCAGCACTAAAAGAGAGAGAAAGTGACATCTACTCAGTGAAACTGCAAAGATCATTATATGGTCTAAAACAATATGGAAGGATGTGGTATAACAGACTGAGCGATTTCCTTGCAAAACAAGGATTTACAAACGACCCAGTCTGTCCTTGCATCTTTATAAGAGCAAAGGCAATAGGATTTGTAATTAGATCCGTCTACGTAGACGACTTAAACCTCATCGGATCTCCTGAAGAGATCGCAAAGATTTCTAGAAGCCTGACAGAAACCTTCGAGATGAAAGACCTCGGAAAGTCAAAATTCTGTTTAGTTCTTCAGATAGAGCATCTTAAAGATGGGATCCTGTTACACCAGTCAACTTACACATCGAACTTATTGAAAAAGTTTCAGATGGATAAGTGCCACCCCCTTAGCACTCCGATGGTCGTCAGATCATTGGATGTACACAAAGACCCCTTCCGGCTGCTGGAAGAGGGGGAGGAAGTACTAGGCCCCGAAGTGCCTTATTTAAGTGCTATCAGTGCACTCCTTTACCTGGCTAACTGCACGCGCCCCGACATAGCATTTGCAGTAAACTTACTAGCCAGATATAGTGCTGAACCTACACAGCGGCACTGGGCCGGAGTTAAGCATCTTCAGCGCTACCTCCAAGGGTCCATAGACTTAGGTCTATTCTACAGGAAATGGGCATCAACTGGTTTAGTTGGTTATGCTGATGCAGGTTACAGGTCCGATCCTCATACAGAGAAGTCTCAGACTGGATACATGTTCACATACGGTGGCACAGCCATATACTGGAGATCTGTAAAGCAGACCATGACGACCGTCTCATCCACTTACTCAGAACTCCTAGCGATCTTCGAAGCAAGCAAGGAATGCTTCTGGCTACGCTCTGTGATCCAGCACATCCTCACCTCCACCGGCCTGATGACCGACGTTCTTGCACCTACTCCACTCCATGAAGACAATGCAGCATGTATAGCCCAGCTTCAGGACGGCTACATCAAAGGTGACAAGACGAAGCATATCTCCCCCAAGTTCTTCTGGATACACGACCTTCAGAAGCAAAAGCAGATTGAGGTACAGAAGATCCAATCATGTAATAACTTGGCAGATTTGCTTACCAAATCCCTGCCTACTAGTATCTTTGAGAAACTTGTATATGGGATTGGGATGAGGAGAGTGAGTAAATGTAAACTGGATCAGGATGAGAGAACTATGAACTCATAGATACATAGGAGACTGATGTATAGATTCATAGAAAATCTGCAAGCCTGAAGCTTGGTCAGATGAGGGGGAGTCAACTGCAGGGTTGTACTCTTTTCCCTTGGCTACAGGTTTTTTCCCACTGGGTTTTCCGTAGTCAAGGTTTTGACGAGGCAACCTCGTTGACTCTGGATCCTGAAGTATCCACCCCTAGACACATCCCTAAAACAGGGGAAGTTATGTGTTAACTGTTCTTTCTTTAACAAGGCAGTTACCCTAACTCGGATCCTGAAGAATCCACCTCTTATTCAATGTTGGTTGGATAAGGGGAAGTGTTATGAATAGGCCCATGAGGCCCATTGGGTATCCAAGCCCACTATTGAAAGCTATATATATGAGGGTAGGGGGCTCTTACCCTATACACCTATTTCCCTATATTTCCCTTCATAACACTCTTTCTTTTTATAAAATTTCCTTGTCATGATTTATTTTAAAGGTATACTAGTATATATCCGTGCCCGTAGGGCACAGTTCAATTTAGATATTTCCCCCTCAAAATCTTAGTTCCCCTGAAAATGTGGGCATGATTCATTTTAGACATTCCCCCTCAAAATCTTAGTTCCCCTGAAAATGTGGACATGATTCATTTTTGAAATCCCCCCCCTCAAAATCTTAGTTCCCCAATCAAAGTCTTAGTTCTCCAAAATTTAGGTCCCCTCAAGAGATTTTAGTTCTCACATTGTTTAATTACTCACAAAATTTTTAGTCACTGACAAATATATTAGTCCCCCAATATGTAGTTCGTTTCTAAATTTTTTTGTAAAGTTATTTGCATTTCCCCCATATTTTTAGACAAAATATTCTATAAAGATGGGAGCTAAAAACATGTTATAGTATTAAGATACATGAACAAACAGAAAAATAGAGATGGACGTAAAAATTAGCCATGTCACCAAAACATAGGAGTGCGGAAGTTGGCAGCATTGATCAGATTATGTGCATTAGTCATGTCACCACGTTCCCCCCAATCACATATGTGATTTCAGTACGTAGGAATAATCAAATAAACACAAAGAGTAAACACAAGAATCAAGCAACGACAACCAAAACTTAGTAACGCAGTTCGGTGCGCACACCTACATCTGCGGGGCCACGCCCAGAAAATCAGAATACTCCACTAAAATAATCAATGAGTACAATCACTAATTATCGCGATTCTATTAGGAGGAACAACCTCCCCCTCAATACAAACCGTGATGGGTGGTCTCTACCAACCTAAGGAGTATTCTCGGTAAGTTCTCCTTGCCCGCAAGCTCCCCTTGCACAACCGACTAGATCAACTCCCTTGATCCTACGTGCGTAGCCGTCGGCCTCCTCCCAGAGTTCTTCAATCGTCTTTTGCAAAAGACGTCCCTAGCCGCAAAACCGCACACCCGTTCAATTCATCGCTCCCACTCAATCACAAAGTAGATAAGGAAGGTCGCTCGCTCAAAAATCCCGTGCAGAATCGGCAGCCCACAAATTAAGGAATCACTTCAGGCAAGTGGTTCCACAATATCTT
Organism: Scilla litardierei; assembly: GCA_030789695.1. NCBI lineage: Eukaryota > Viridiplantae > Streptophyta > Magnoliopsida > Asparagales > Asparagaceae > Scilla > Scilla litardierei. The sequence goes on from CM061133.1 coordinate 261,744,758, forward strand.
CAACAATATCTTCCAACCAATATTTGCGGGCGAAAATCTCTCTAACAAATTCAATAACAAATCCCGAGAGATAGCAACTTCCAATTATATCTCCAACAGATCTTCAATTGCAACAATAATGATTCTTTCCAACCGAGCGAGATTCTTTCCAACCGAATCAACAATAATAACGAGAGATAATAGCTTCTCTGGAAATAGCAACAATAAAAAGATCTGCAGCAATCAATCTTTCCAACCAACACATCTGCGAGATATTCTCTTTCTATTTCAACTCAACATCCCTTCAATTTAGCAACAGATTTAGAAAGGGCTTTCCAAAAATCTCTCAAGCAGATATTCTACAATCAATTCAGAAATCCCCGTCATTTTAGGCAGCAAATCAGATCTGAAACCAAAGCAGTGTTTCTGCATACGAACCAGAATTCCAGATCCCGAATGTTGAACATTATGTTGAACGACATTATGTTCAACTTTACTGCTCAATCTGCTCAAAAACACTTCTGATTCCTCAAACAGAACTCTCCATCTATAGTGCCACTAATGCCAACAAATATCAGCAGAAATTCAACCCTAACAACATCCAACCATGAAAACAATTGCAATTGGTGAAGTAAAAACACCATGGAAGCAACAGAATCCTGTCACCATTTTGATTTCGAAAATTAGCATTAGGATCCTGTCACAATTAGCATTTTAATGTCGGAGAACTAAATTAAAATTAGAATTAAAATCAAAATTAAAATTAAAATTAGCATCAAAAATCAGGATGCTGTCGAATTAAAATTAGCTAATTTAAAATCATGATTACTGAATTAGCTAATGAGCACTTTAATTTTGTAAATCAAAATTTAAAATTAAAATTCAGTATTATTTGAAAATTAAAATCCTGATGCTCCTCCAAAATCAAAATTAAAATCCTGATGCTAATTTAAAATTAGCTAATGAGCACTTTAATTTTGATTATGAAAATTAGCATCAGGATGCTGTCAATTTGACTTCTGTGCACTTTAATTTTAGTAATGGTGATAACATTCCTGAGCACTTTCAAAATTAGCATCAGGATCCTGTCAAAAATGGTGGGTCAATTTTAGAGTTCAATTTCATCAAGCTCTCACATGTTCATCAAGCTCTCACCAATTTCATCAATTTCATCAAAAGTGGTTATCAGAAATGTTATCAGAAATGTTTAGCATTTCCTCAATTTCATCAATCACATATATCAGTTATGTTATCAGAAATGTTAACTTAACCCAATTTCATCAATTTTTGTCAATAATGTTATCAGAAATGTTTTCATTTGCTCTCACCAATGAAAACACATCCTATTTTGAGCACAATAGCATCAGGATCCTGTCAAAATGGTGGGTCAATTTTTGAGTTTAATTTCATCATGCTCTCACATGTTCATCAAGCTCTCACCAATTTCATCAATTTCATTAAAAGTTCATCAAGCTCTCAATTTAATCAAGCTCAAAAGTTCACCTGTCAAAAGTTGTCAAAAATTGGTATGTCAATTTTTTTGAGTTCAATTTCATCTAGTTCTAAAAAAAATCGAGTTCAATTTCATCAAGCTCGCACATAGAATTTTTTTACTGTAAAAAATTCTGATCAAATGTTAAGGGATCCTGATGCTAATGTGTGTGAAAAATTCAATGAAACATAGAATTCCCATTCTTCAAGAAATATGCAATGAAATATGAGTAGAAAAACTGAATTGTCATGAACTCCCATTCACCAAGAACTCCACTATGCATATCAACTAACTCATTTAACAAATCAAAACTGACATTCAATTTCACAAATCGAAATTGATATGTAATCAAAACTGATATAATGAGTTCAAACTGATATAATTTTTTGCTCAGATTGATTGAGATTCTAATGTATATCTGTTTGAGCAAAAATTCTAGTGCATATGCTAATTGAGCAAAAAATTCGAATGCATATCCTGTCAATATCTAATGCTTAATTGAAATTCTTTAATGTGATCAATTCAGTAATGTGATCAAATTTGGTACTGAATTTTTGTTTAAGCAAAGTGCAAAAATGGTGAATTTTTTTGTACTGTGATCAATGAAGCAAAGTGCAAAATTTTGGTATTGAATTTTTTTTAAGCAAAGTGCAAAAATTTGGTACTGCAATTTGGTACTGAATTTTTTTGTTGAATATAAATAGGTCGATGAGAGCGTGTGTGCAAAGTACTGAATTTTTTTGCTTAATTTTTGTTGCACACAACCCAATTTTTTTTCTTAATGTAATGTGATCAATTCAGTTATGTGATCAAATTCTAATGCTTAATTTTTTTCTAAATTGTTCAATTCTGTAGTGTGATATTTGACAGGATATGCATTAATGTGATCAATTTTTGTCATCAAATTCAATAATGTGATCAAGTGGTCAAAATGTAATTTTGTTTTGGATCAATCCTAGGACTGATCCTACAAAATTCACCCTGATTTTGTCCTTAATTTTGAAACGTGAGATTTTTTTTTGCTTACAGTTGAATTTTTTGCTCACAGTTAGTTTTTCCAGTTCAAGCTATTTTTTTGCTCATAGTTGGTTTCTCCAGTTTAAGCAACGTGTGTGAAAGGATATATTAAATTAGGGTCCCCTTTCACACACCCTAATTAGCATCTGCACATATGAAATTTCCATTTCAAGCAATTTTTGACAGTAGAAAAAACTGTTTTTTGCTCAAATAGCATATGCAGTAGAATTTTTTTGTAATGCGATCACTTAAGTACCATTTTTTTAATGTGATCAATTCAATAATGCAGTAACAAATTTTTGTAATTTCAGTACGAGAATTAAGCAGTAAAAATTAAGTAATGTGATCAATTAAGCAAAGTGCAGTTAAAACCAATTTGGTATTTGATGAACTTTTGAGTTCAATTCGTTTCATTTTGTTTTCAGTAACGTGATCAAAATATTAGTTAAAGCATGGTGAATTTTTTGTAATGTGATCAATTAAGCAAACTACAAAAATTTGGTACTGAATTTTTGTTTAAGCAAAGTGCAAAAATTTGGTACTGTAATTTGGTATTGAATTTTTTTGTTGCACATAAATAGGTCGGTGACAGCTTGTGAGCAAAGTACTGATTTTTTTTGCTTAATTTTTGGTGCACAAAAACCAATTTTTTTCTTAATGTAATGTGATCAATTCATTAATGTGATCAAATTCTAATGCTTAATTTTTTTTCTTAATTGATCAATTCTGTAATTTGATATTTGACAAGATATGCATTAAGGTGGTCAATTTTTGTGATCAAATTTAGTAATGTGATCAATTTTTGTGATCAATATTTGAAATTAAGTAATGTGATCAAATTCAGTAATGTGATCAAGTGATCAAAATGTAATTTTGTTTTGGATCAATCCTAGGACTGATCCTACAAAATTCACACTGAATTTTGTCATCATTTTTGGAACGTGAGATTTTTTTTGCTCACAGTTGAATTTTTTGCTCCCAGTTGGTTTTTCTAGTTCAAGCTTTTTTTGCTCATAGTTGGGTTTTCCAGTTCAAGCAATGTGTGTGAAAGGATATGTTAAATTAGGGTCACCTTTCACACACCCTAATTAGCATATGCACATTGAAATTTCCCGTTCAAGCAATTTTTGATAGTAGAGAAAACTGTTTTTTGCTCAATTAGCATATGCATTAGAATTATTTCTAATGTTGGAAAGGATATGCATTATTTCTCTTATAGGCAAGTTTTGACAAGATATGCTTTGGAAATTTTTTCTCTAATGCTTGAAATTCTAATGCTTAATTGATCAAGTAATGCATATGCCTGTCAAAAAAATTCTAATGCTTAATTCACCACGTTGATCAAGTAATGTAATTGTCACGACCCGCTTCCCAAAAATGTGAAGACGAGACGTGAGAAGGTCCGCTCAAACTTGAAGCTGTGAAGCTCCAAGTCTGATAAGCGTATAAAAACACTTATTATGGCAAGTCCTTGCAAAGCGAAACGAAACAACAATAATAATAAGGAAATGAGACGACATTTTATTGAATCTCCAAATGTCCATAAACAAATTACAATATCGCAGAAAAGCCACCAGGCTAAAGGAAAAAGAGTCTAAGGCCCAACATGGCCTACAAAGTATAACATACATACGAGGGTGCCACGCACCAACAACTAACAGCAAACCTAAACGAAGAAGTGAACACGAGCGGTCTTCAAGACAGGCCCCTGGTGTCCACTCACCACCACAGCAAACATCAGCGTTAGCAACACCATATCCCCTGCAACAAAGCTCTGGCTCTGGGTCTAACATGTGACACCCAAAAGAGAGAGGGGCACATGTCATCAAGTCTGGAAAGACTTGTGCAAGGAAACTGAAAGGAATGTAAACTAACAACCTACCAGTTATAGTATGATGCATAAGTATGGCAAGTATCGTATGAAAGTAACAAGTGAAGTACAAGTAGCAAGTAACAAGTGGTAGTTGTGACATGTAATGTCAAGTAACAAGTACAAGGGATCACTCAACGAGTGTCCTATTGCCCGCAGGCTGTGTTCAAGTATAAGTCAAGTAAATCACGTCAAGTAAACACGTCGTGCACAGAGATTCCGCCTGTTGGCTAGAGTGGCTGATCGGGCCAACTCCTAAGCTCAAGTGACCGTTTATCTCTACCCCTCCCACGTGTGTCGAGCCAGGGCATTACCCCCGAACACGGAATGCTCGCTTCTGGGACACGAGCCAGGAAGTGTGATTAACACGTATGGCATAGGGTTATGCCCACGTATAGTGGGTGCCTAGCCGGAAACTAGTAGGTCGGGCATTGGCTATCAACCAACACATGGCCCGCTTCTGGAACACGAGCCAGGAAACACAAGTATTGTAGCGTGTGCTATGAATGCGACATTCAACAAGGATGGCATGGCATGTAGTAAGGCGTACAGATAAGGAATTAAACATGGCAGTTTTATATGCATGAACAACAAGTTAAAAGGGTTGGATCTAGCTTCGTTGTCAAGCTAGATCAATTGAGGTGTCGGATCTAGTTTCGTTGTCAAACTAGATCAAATAGGCGTCTAGGCGGCTATCATTTCACCGTCTAGTCTCTTTTACGCTACAACAAGCAAATGGCCTAAAACATGGCCTAAACCCTAAGTGGCAAGTTTCACTTGCCTCACGCCAAGGAAGACGATCAACGAGGCACGCCACGAAATGTTAACTACGGAGATGAAATCGCTGCCACGGTAAAACAACATTAGAACAACATTCAACCTAGTTTATTATTAGGGTTTCAATAAAATCACAAGGAGAGTTATGAGAAAACCAAAGGATCGAACCCTACCGTATAGAAGCGGAAGATCGATGCCGAGCAAGCACGGCAACGGAAGAACGATACGGGGAAACCTAGGGTTCAGAGCTGGAAATGGATGGAGAAGTTGGAGAAATAGGGTTTTGGGGGATTTTGGGGGTTTGATGAGATTTTAAGGAAGATGAGAGGTAGAATGTTTTAAGGGAGAGTTTGGATGATGGGTTTTGGGCTTGGGATGATGGAATAAGGGTTTGAGGTAGTAGGGGGCTCAATGGGGGAGAAACTAGGGTTTTGGGTCGTGAGGAAGGAGAAGAAAACGTTTGGGAGGGGTTTAAATAGGAAGGGCTGGCGGCTGCCCAGAAATTAGGGTTTTGGCACTGATTAGTCGGTCAGAGAACAACCACTGACCAACTAGTTTGGGAACTAGTCGGTCGGTTGACCAACACAGACCGACTAAGTCCAAACAGTAACTCCTGTACAGAAATAGGATTTAGATTTAGTCGGTCAAAGAACAACCACTGACCGACTAGTTTCTCATCTAGTCGGTCGACGAACGTTCTTAGACCGACTAAGAATGAACAGTACTCGACTGCACAGAAGAACTAAGAATTAGTCGGTCTGAGTACAAAACTTAACCGACTAGTTTAACAACTAGTCGGTCGAAAGATGAACTTAGACCGACTAAACAGAAACAATAACTTAAGTAAAATTAATCCAAGGAACTAGTCGGTTTGAGTAGAGTTGCCGACCGACTAGATCTTAATCTAGTCGGTTGGTTCCCCTTCTCGAACCAACTAAGATGCACTAAAAGTGCCGATTCGAATCGCAGAGCTTCGGGAAGATTCCTATGGCTTCTAAGATCACTCTAACTCTAAGATATGAGCGATTTGAAGCTCGTCACGAATGACTTACTCCGAAATCGACGATCGAAGGAAGAAGCTAGAAAATCACGACGAAACGATCGAAAGTGAAAGCTATGGCGATGAAAACCACACATCCAAGGAGAAAATCCACCAAGCATATATTTTAATATAGATAATCCAATTACACAAAAACCAGTCGTTACATCCTACCCACCTTAGAATAAAGTCCGTCCTCGGACTTTCTAACATATATATAGTCGCTCTGGTAACTACCCTCAACCAATATCACATCATAAATTCAACCAAGTACTTTCATTTCGAGTGCTTATATATATATGCACTAGAAATCAAATATTACTACCACTACACACATATTTTCACGCACATAGTACACTCATACTTATTATAGTTAATCAATTTCGTACACGTATTTCAATCACATATATATAGTCAATATATTTATACAACAATAAACACTTATTACTTACTATAAGAAAATAACCAAGCCTCTCTTATTTGAAAATAATTTCACATTTATTTAGTCATTCAAATACATGCAAATATTTCACCATATTTTCACCTCACATATAGTCCTATAGCTATATATTGGTATAGCCACCAACAATCGTGTGCATAACACAACCAAGCACAAACAACTCAAACACCATACATACATCATCCATCACTATTCACCACCACATACAGTTATACCAAAGTACATAGAGTATACCCACTCAAGCTTGAGTGAGACTCAAATCATAGCAGGACATTTATATGCGTAACACAGCATCCATACACATACCAATACCACTCCAAGGCATACACATCCACGTATCACATATTTTCACACCATATTCATCCATTTATAATTATCATATCAACACATCAACTACATACAAGTTTAAGAGATGCAATAGTCGGGTATACCTCCTGATATACACGCATACGACATCTCATAAAACAAGTAGTACCAATCAAAATTATCATTCTGTTATCATACGTATATCACATCATACTCAAGCAGAAAATTACCTACACACAACATACAATTGCCAACACCCATACCACTATACACACACCACGAAATCAACACTACGACGACATAACCACTTAACTAATGGGCCCACCAACTATAACAAGGTTGACACAGGCAACGACAAGCTCTATTGGCTAGACAAAAGGGAAGAAACTGAAATCAAAAGCGTAACGAATAGAAAGATCGAAAAGCATGAAAACGGTCGTGTAATGATGTAATGATGCTCCATTGGGACACATGGAAATTAGTGTAAATAACATATTCTAAAATACGAAAAGTTTGAAAACCGTTATACTTCAAAAGTTGGCGTCCCTTTTCGTATAAAAATATTTAGAGGTCGATAAACCAAATTGTTTGAAATAAGTTTGAGTCGAATATACATAATAGGAGAAAACAGTTTATTGGCTTACATAAAGTCATTAAAAAGGAAGTAAATCATTTACACGAATTTTGAGGTCGTAGTTTAGAAAATATTACGCGGTAGTAACTTAATAACGTTTGCAAAGTTTGAAATGAAATTAAATTAATTGAAAAATTTAAACTCAGGTTGAATGCTTTCAAAATCCTTAAGCCAGGGAAAATTTAAAGTAATCGATATTGAAACTACTTTTAGAGGAATCAGGATTTGCCAAAAAGAGACTGTTTTACACAAAGCTCTTAACATACGAGCATCACGAGCCTGGTGCTGACATATAAAAATAATTGAAATTCCATTTAGGTTAGAAATTATTCTAAAGGCATGTATGGTGAACGGAAAGATAACAATAGCTTATTAGTAGTATTATCAAAATTTGTAGTGAAACTTTTAAAAATCAAATTTATGGAGGGTCTAGATCAGAAAAGGTCATGAAATAACGATTTTTACAAAAATCGGAAATAGGGGAAACGAGGAGCATAACGATCGTAGTACTGATACATAAAAATTAATTGAAGTTCTATTTTAGAAATCATTTTTAGAAATATGTATGACGAATGGAAAGATAATAACATCTTAGTGGTATGGAAGTAAGTGGGAGGATATATACATATATAGAATTATTAAATTGGTTATTAGCTTTAAAACCGAATTTTGGAGGTCTAAATCAAGAAATGGTTTCGAAAAGTAATTTTACGAAAATCTGAACTAGGGAAAACGTTGAGCATAAAATCGACTCGCTAAAAGCCGAAGTCCAAAGGGACTTGAAAAGTTTATTAAGAGTAAGCACGAGGTGTTTTCGAATAAAATTTTAATGGCACAAGTAAGAAAAGAAATTATGAATCGAGTTAGGAAAATAGAAATACGGTTCAGAATGAAATTGGTATATGAAAAGGGACAAGACGTTTATATCGATACGAAAGTATATGCAGAAAATATTATAAACTTCTAAACTAAAAATCTCAACACAAGTTTCGATATTTAAAAACACAAATAATTTAAGTCGGTGAAGGAGCATGAAACCTTACATATATCAAAAGTGTTTCGAACAAATTTAAACTTAACGAACGAAGAAGATCGAAGATACTTTTAGGGAAATAAGGATTCGCCAAAAGAACGTGTTGGTATAAAAACTTTTGAAGTACGAGTACGATGATCCTATAATTGATAAATACAAAAATTAGTTGAAGTCCATTCAGTTTGGAAAAATACCCCTAAAGGTATGTAAGATAAGTGGTTAAAATAATTTTTTTGTAGTTAGGAAAAAGGACGATATATCGAACCATCAGGATAGTAATAAAGTTTAAAAATCGAAATGCGAAAGATACATTGTTAGAAAAAAAATAGTACAAGATAGTAATTTTAAAATTACGACCAAAAGTCTTCAAAATTCAAGAACGACTTTTAACTCCATCGAAATTTAGGGAGACATATTTAAAGAAGTTTAGAACAAAATTTAAATTGAGTGAAACTTCAAATAAGGAAAGCATTCGAAAATAACTTTGGAAGAATCAAGATTTGCAACGGAAAACATTTGAAAGATCAAGGATAATTGTAATGATGTGGTCATGTGAATTGAGGACAAGGGAAGTGGTTACGGAAACGTAATTTTCCAAAAATCTGTAGTCGGGAAAATGTTTGAACACAACTTTGATTTGTTGAAAGCTGAAATCATCCGTGACTTGAAAAGTATATTAAGGGAGCGCGACGAGTCATTTGAATAGCATAAATAAGAAAGGAAAATTCATAAATCGAATTTGGAAAATAGAATTGTGGCTCAGAATTAAATCGATTTATGAAAAGGGACAAGATATTCAAATAGGTATGAAAGGTATAGGCTGTAAAACATCATAAAACAGTAATCAAAATCTCGTCAAAACTTTCGAATTTCAAAAATTAATTTAAGTCAACGAAAGAGTACGAGATATAAGTATATATATAACAATTGAAATTCCATTTAGCTTGGAAAAGATTTTAAAGTATGCATGTCATGCGATTAAAATGGATCTCATAGTTAGAAAATGGTATATCGAATTTTCCAAAATAGTATTGGAGTCTTTAAACCGAAATGCGAAAATATAGACAAGAAAATGGTTACGAGATAGCAATTATAATTACAACCATTAGACTCCGAAATCGACAAGGAATTTGACTCAATCGAAAAGTGAGAAATTTTAAGTATATACGTAGCGGGTTTAAAACAAAATTTAAACTTAACGAAAACTTTAATAAGGGAAATCGAAAATAACTTTAAAAGAAATTAAGCCTTGCGAATGGAGACATTCGAAGGATCAACGATTAACGAAACGTGGTGGTCGTGGGAATCGAGGCAAGGGATTTGGTCGGATGATCAAAGCACAAATACGCCTAGGATATGACTTAGGAAAATCTACGGGAATCTCCTACGGTCAACCAGCTAAAGATTAAGGAACTAAGCGCTAAGACTCTCTAAGGGCTAGACAGCGATGAAATGAGTTCAGCTTGGTCTGAAATCGATGAACCCAAGCGAACGACCAAAGAAATCCTAGGTATCTATCATGGTCAGAGCTATAAAGGAACCACTAAGGTCACTCTTAGGACTATCAAATCAATCACTAACATGGAGTCTAACTAACAATCAAGGATCTCTAACTAGCAAGCACAAACTTCTAACTAAGTCTCACTATGGTCCTGATCTAATGGATTTCCTACCAAGCTGGGACAGAAGCTCTAACACGCCTACCAGCCACCTAAGACATAGGAACGCTAAAAACCTAGACTCCGGGCTTATAACTTGGATGTTCTAATTTATTTAATGGACATTCTATAATTATTATCGTTGTTCCGATAGTTCACATTTGCAAATGGACCTGCATGGGCCACCACTAAAACCTGTCACACCCCGCTTCCCAAAAATGTGGAGACGAGACGTGAGAAGGTCCGCTCAAACTTGAAGCTGTGAAGCTCCAAGTCTGATAAGCGTATAAAAACACTTATTATGGCAAGTCCTTGCAAAGCGAAACGAAAAAATAATAATAATAAGGAAATGAGACGACATTTTATTGAATCTCCAAATGTCCATAAACAAATTACAATATCGCAGAAAAGCCACCAGGCTAAAGGAAAAAGAGTCTAAGGCCCAACATGGCCTACAAAGTATAACATACATACGAGGGTGCCACGCACCAACAACTAACAGCAAACCTAAACGAAGAAGTGAACACGAGCGGTCTTCAAGACAGGCCCCTGGTGTCCACTCACCACCACAGCAAACATCAGCGTCAGCAACACCATATCCCCTGCAACAAAGCTCTGGCTCTGGGTCTAACATGTGACACCCAAAAGAGAGAGGGGCACATGTCAGCAAGTCTGGAAAGACTTGTGCAAGGAAACTGAAAGGAATGTAAACTAACAACCTAGCAGTTATAGTATGATGCATAAGTATGGCAAGTATCGTATGAAAGTAACAAGTGAAGTACAAGTAGCAAGTAACAAGTGGTAGTTGTGACATGTAATGTCAAGTAACAAGTACAAGGGATCACTCAACGAGTGCCCTATTTTCCCCAGGCTGTGTTCAAGTATAAGTCAAGTAAATCACGTCAAGTAAACACGTCGTGCACAGAGATTCCGCCTGTTGGCTAGAGTGGCTGATCGGGCCAACTCCTAAGCTCAAGTGACCGTTTATCTCTACCCCTCCCACGTGTGTCTAGCCAGGGCATTACCCCCGAACACAGAATGCTCGCTTCTGGGACACGAGCCAGGAAGTGTGATTAACACGTATGGCATAGGGTTATGCCCACGTATAGTGGGTGCCTAGCCGGAAACTAGTAGGTCGGGCATTGGCTATCAACCAACACATGGCCCGCTTCTGGAACACGAGCCAAGAAACACAAGTATTGTAGCGTGTGCTACGAATGCGACATTCAATAAGGATGGCATGGCATGTAGTAAGGCGTACAGATAAGGAATTAAACATGGCAGTTTTATATGCATGAACAACAAGTTAAAAGGGTTGGATCTAGCTTCGTTGTCAAGCTAGATCAATTGAGGTGACGGATCTAGTTTCGTTGTCAAACTAGATCAAATAGGTGTCTAGGCGGCTATCATTTCACCGTCTAGTCTCTTTTACGCTACAACAAGCAAATGGCCTAAAACATGGCCTAAACCCTAAGTGGCAAGTTTCACTTGCCTCACGCCAAGGAAGACGATCAACGAGGCACGCCACGAAATGTTAACTACGGAGATGAAATCGCTGCCACTGTAAAACAACATTAGAACAACATTCAACCTAGTTTATTGTTAGGGTTTCAATAAAATCACAAGGAGAGTTATGAGAAAACCAAAGGATCGAACCCTACCGTATAGAAGCGGAAGATCGATGCCGAGCAAGCACGGCAACGGAAGAACGATCCGGGGAAACCTAGGGTTCAGATCTGGAAATGGATGGAGAAGTTGGAGAAATAGGGTTTTGGGAGATTTTGGGGGTTTGATGAGATTTTGAGGAAGATGAGAGGTAGAATGTGTTAAGGGAGAGTTTGGATGATGGATTTTGGGCTTGGGATGAAGGAATAAGGGTTTGAGGTAGTAGGGGGCTCAATGGGGGAGAAACTAGGGTTTTGGGTCGTGAGGAAGGAGAAGAAAACGTTTGGGAGGGGTTTAAATAGGAAGGGCTGGCGGCTGCCCAGAAATTAGGGTTTTGGCACTGATTAGTCGGTCAGAGAACAACCACTGACCGACTAGTTTGGGAACTATTCGGTCGGTTGACCAACGCAGACCGACTAAGTCCAAACAGTAACTCCTGTACAGAAATAGGATTTAGATTTAGTCGGTCAAAGAACAACCACTGATCGACTAGTTTCTCATCTAGTCGGTCGACGAACGTTCTTAGACCGACTAAGAATGAACAGTACTCGACTGCACAGAAGAACTAAGAATTAGTCGGTCGGAGTACAAAACTTAACCGACTAGTTTAACAACTACTCGGTCGAAAGATGAACTTAGACCGACTAAACAGAAACAATAACTTAAGTAAAATTAATCCAAGGAACTAGTCGGTTTGAGTAGAGTTACCGACCGACTAGATCTTAATCTAGTCGGTTGGTTCCCCTTCTCGAACCAACTAAGATGCACTAAAAGTGCCGATTCGAATCGCAGAGCTTCGGGAAGATTCCTATGGCTTCTAAGATCACTCTAACTCTAAGATATGAGCGATTTGAAGCTCGTCACGAATGACTTACTCCGAAATCGACGATCGAAGGAAGAAGCTAGAAAATCACGACGAAACGATCAAAAGTGAAAGCTATGGCGACGAAAACCACACATCCAAGGAGAAAATCCACCAAGCATATATTTTAATATAGATAATCCAATTACACGAAAACCAGTCGTTACAGTAATTCACCAAAGTGCAAATTTTTTTGACTTGTCAAAATTATTGTCCTGTCAACATTTGGTCCTGTCAAAATTAAACACTTTTGATAGGATATGCATTTGGTCCTGTCAAAATTCTAATGCATTACAAAAATTTTGGCAATCAAGTAATGTAGTTCACCAAGTGCTTAATTCTCCACGTTGACAGGACAATTTTTTTTGACAGGATATGCATTGGTGAATTAAGCATTAGAATTGACAAAGTGCAGTTAAAACCAGAGTTTTGACATGATAGGCATTAGAATTTGGTATTGGATATGAAATTCAGTAATGTGATAATTGACAGGATTTGACAAAAATTACTGAATTGAAATTCTGTAATGTGATCAAAGTGCAGCTATGAAATTCTGTCAAATAATCTGTCAAATATCTATTTTTTTTGCTCTGATATCCTGTCATTTTTTTTGCTTAATTGATCACATTACTTGAAATTCTAATGCTTAATTGATCAACGTGGAGATTGAACTTGACAATTTTTGGCACCCTTCAGTAATGTAATTCGACCTATTTGTGTGCAACAAAAATTGGTTTGTTTCATATCTGCACTTTGCTTAATGAAACAAATAAAAAAAAAGCTGCACATTGCGTAGCTCAATGAAACAAATCAAAAAGAAAAAGCAAAGTGCATCTCTCACCGACCTATTTACATGCAAAACAAATCAAAACAAAGATGAAGTTGGCATAATAATAAGGCCACCGAAGTTATAAAAGGAGTCTTGTCCCCACACAATAGAGTAGTCTAGGGTCTTTTTTCCATCATTTTTCATACAAATTGTGAAGTTGGCAAGGAAAAATATCGGTTTTAGCATCTTAACGTAATTTACAGGTATGTTTCTAATCGATTCTACTTGTAAAGTATGCTTCTAATTGATTCTAACTTGTAATTAGCATGTGTATGCTCTTAAGAATCTAATAATTTGAGCATACAAAGAAGACAGAAGACATAGCTCAAGAAGTGAAAGTGCTGATTTATGTCCACATAATGCACACAATAGTTTCACTAAAAAGAACTTTCAACTATAAGTAAATCAATTGGAAAGAAAAGTTCACTTGCACTCGAATAGAAAATGGGAAAGGAATGAGATTACTATCCCCGGAAGATGGCCGTATTACTGGAAAGAAGTGATGACATCTTCTGCATATGCAATTGAATCATTCTTCGATAGCTCTTGAAATAACAACATCAATGCAAAATTTTCAAATTCCATGGACTCCATATCGCGTTGAAGTTTCTGCACCCGTCTGCTGGCTGTCCTCGCTTCGCTCTCTAGTTTCTCCACAAGTGCTCTCCTTTCTTCCAGCTTAACCTGGAGATGAAATTTATAAAAGCAAGAATCTGTAACTGAATAGAGGCACTAATAAGAGAAAGAACAATCTAAGGATACTTTAAAAAGCTTGAAAATTGTTTTCCCCCCAAAAATGAAAATTATTTTATGCAAATTTTTATAAATTTCATCCAGCTTTTTCGCTCCCAAATTTATCATTATCATTGACCATCAAAGAATAAAGAAACTCCCCGTTAAACAAAACAAACACATAAAAAAAAGAAATCAATCTCCTAGCACCGTCTGCACTCATGCTCTAGCTTCAACTGCAAACTCATGGGCTTAACTGATTCCCAATCATCTCAATACAAAAACGATGTCCCAAGCACTCCCATCTTCAATTCCAGACTCAACTCAACCCTGAATCATCATCATCGTCATCATCATCATCGTCATCCTTGGTGGCAGAAGAAGAAGAAGAAGAAGGATACTCGATTGATTGCAAGAAGTTGAAATACGCATATTTGATATCAAAGCACATATCGTACCATATCACAACATCAAACAATCATCCAGAAAAATTTCCTCAAATTCCATCAGCATAAATTGCAAAGCAAACTTAGTACTTATAGTAATTGATGGCGAATGTCCGGACACTCTCGTCGGGGCGCTGATGAAACCACTGTTGGAACTTATCCAACTAAGTTGGATCTTAATCCAACGTTGGGCTAATATGCGGTAAATAATTATATAAGTGCTACGCTGTCATATTAAACCCAATATATTAGTGATCTGGTTTTAATTAATTAAATGGGCTAAATGAGTTAAACAGGTTGTGGGGCCTTTATGTGTAGAGACTATTGGGCTTCAACTCGTTGATGGACCGAGTAGGAAACCATAGGGCTATGGAGGCTAGCCTATAAATATTAGCGGTCATGGTCCCCAGAATACACGAACAAAGTTGAGCCGTCTTTTCTACGTCCTGTCGCTAGGAGATAAACCGGGAGAAGGCTAAAGGGATTCTCCTACCGGTTGATTCGTGCTATTCTGGAAGATCCGTTGCGGTATCGTCAGGATCTCTTTCAGATTATTAGCGATGGACTCAGGTACGCTTCCACTAAATCAGAGTATGTAATGATTTAAGGTTCCGCATGTTATATATCTAGATCTGTGTTGTTTGGCTAGAACGCATGTCTAGATCTTTAGTTTCTACAAGTGGTATCAGAGCCACCATACTGTGGATCTTGAATTTTTTGCCTGCTCGTAGTAGATCTGATAAAAATTAGATTTTTAATCTGTTTTAAGTTTCGGATCTGTTAAAAATTCGATTTTTATCAGTCTTAAGTTTCGGATCTGTTAAAAATTCATTTTTATCAGTTTTAATATTCGGATCTATGCAAAATTTGGTTTTTGATTAATTTTTCCAAAAAAAAATTTTGTTGGTTTTACGAACCCTAGATCGGGGGCGGCTCGCCGGCCGCCACCCAACACGGCGCAAGAGGGGGCTGCTCTGCTGCCCCTGTCGGGAGATCGGCACCGGCATCGCCGGTGTCGACACGGAATTGCAAAGGGCTGCAATGCCCCTTTGTCAAAAAAAACAGTGGGGGGCGGTTGCTCCCCGTCGACATTCAGGCACAAAGGGAGGCGGCTCCCCGCCGCCCCCGGACGACAACAGAGGGGGCGGCGGAAGCTGCCCCCATTCAGGTGCAAAGGGGGGTGGCTCCCCGCCGCCCCCTAGACGACAACAGAGGGGGCGACTTCCGCCGACCCCATTGGGCGATCGGGGGCGCCGGCCCCGCCGCCCACGTCGAAACGAAGTAGGCCCCGTACGAGGCCTGCTGCAGGCTGCGAGGGGGGCGGCACCCACCGCCGCCCCCCCGTCGGAGAGCAGGCACCGGCCCCCCCCGGCCGGCACCTGACTGAGTGCAAGGGGCCCTCCTGTCGAAAATCAAGCGTGGTGCGGCGGCGGCGGCCGTCGCCCCCATCAGACAATAAACCTAACCCTAACCCCCCGTTTCCCTGTTCAGCCCTATGGGCCGGCATCTCTTGGGCCGGCCCACAAGATGTTTAAAAAAATTGCTGTTTTTAAAGGGGAGGAGGGTTGGGCTATTAACCGTGGGCCTGTTTGGGTTAATTGGTTGTTTTTGGGCCTCTTGTAAAAATTATTGCAAACCAGTTTTTTGCCTTCCCTTTCAGGCTTATTGCAAAACAGTTTTGGGCACCCTCATGGCTAATTTTGGACCCAATTTTTGGGTTATTTGGACACAAATTGGGCCTGTTTTGGATTTATTTTAACACAAAGGGAAGAAAAAATAAACGGACATGTTTATATATTTCCCCAAGGAATAAATTTGTGTTAAAATATTTTAGTTCATTTAAATTCAAGCTTTAGTGTATATATATATATATATATATATATAAGTCATAAAAAGCCGTTCTCTCTCCTCATTCCTTGAGAGAGAAGCTCTCGTCTCCTGCGAATAGGGCGTGGGTTCGCCGGCCGCCATCGCGGCCGGCCAGGCGTTTCGCCACCGGCGGAGAGAGTTCGAAAGGGTTCTGATCCTTCTTTTGACCTCGCGGCACTTTGGCACTAGGCGATCTACTTGCTTCGAGCTCAGATCTCGATTGATCTTGGGTTCTTATGCGAGGCGATCTCTACGGGCTCAGATCTGAGGCGATCTTGCTTGCTGATCGATCTCGAGGTCGTGGTGATTCTTGAGACGTGAGGTGATTCTTGATCCGTGCTCAGACCTGAGGTGAGATTCAGATCTGATCCTTTTAGGCGAAGCGGCGGTGTACATAGCTCCGGCGGTTTGGTTTGGATCGGGATCTCTATGGATCCCGATCCAGCGGTGAGTTCCTCATCATCTTTGTTCGTTTCGTTTGATGTGCATAGAGTCCTTGGTAGATCTAATCTAGATCTATTCTCTTCCTTATCTTTCTTGGTTGCAACTGGGAGCTCATCTCGATCGCTCTGGGGTGATCCTCCTGAATCTCTGTGAAGTTTCTGAACCGGAGCGTTTTGGATCGATCGTTTTGGTTTGGATCGAGTACTCAGACGGAGTGCTCGATCCGGGCGGTGAGCGACTTCCCTCTTTCTCTCCCCCCTATTTTTTGTATCGTGCTGATCTCTTTCCCTGGCTGGCATGGATGATCCTGTTACTCGACCGGATGGAGCGAGCTCATCTATTCCTCTGTGAGACTGGCGTACCATCAGCAAAAAGAAGATGCCAAATGTGATTCCCAAAGGGAAGGGAACCAGATTTGAATTCCGGCCTCGACCTCAAGGAGCTCAACCGAAACTTGGAGGTCTCCTTCAGGAGGGAGCTGAAGGTCCCAAAGGCAGGCTAGAACGCAGGATGCTGAGACCGACCTTCGACATCAAGATTAACCCTCTTGCTGTGAAACATTCTTGGTTGGAAGTATGCACTAACAGGAGGAAAATATCAGAGTCATTGGAGATGTGCTACATTCCCCCTGCTTTTGACGAATCCGAATCCCCCATTGCCCTGCTTTCTCAGGAAGCTATAGACGAAGCTGCTAGCTCATGGGAGAACACACTGGTGGCATATGTCCTTGGAGACGTTCCCTTCTACAGCCAAATGAAGGCGTGGGCCATCAGGACTTGGAAGAAGCAAGGTATGTCGATATTCTCAAGGGAGAATGGCTTCTTCTTCTTCAGATTCAAGGAGAGGGCTGACTGCGATGGAGTTCTACACGGGGGGCCATGGTGGTTCGACGGCAGGCTGGTCGTTCTTCAGCGATGGGCGCCAGACATGGCCTTCGACAGAGACATGTTGTCCTCTGCTCCAATCTGGGTTCAGTTGCCCAACCTTCCACTTAAATTCTGGTCTCTAAAAATCTTAAATGCTATCACCAGTGTTTTGGGTTCCCCTATATGCTTGGACAGGGCCACGGCCACCTTGGAGAGGATGTCGTACGCCCGCTGCCTGGTTGAGATCTCCGCTGAGCATGAGCTGCCGCAAGTCGTCATCGCTCAGGTTGAAGATGGCGAATGTTTCGAAGTTGAAGTTAGATATGAGGGGATGCCGCCCCGGTGCACCAATTGCAAGTGTTTCGGGCATTTTGTTCTTCAGTGCACTTCGAAGTCGGAGATGGCGGATGCGGGTAAGGACGTGATGATGGATAGTAACGATGGAGTAGGGACCCTGAACGAGTTGCTGAATGATTTGCCTACTCAGGAGAATAACAATCACATTGTAAGTCCTATCCCCCGCCGAACTTCCTCTGCTTCTAATTTTGGTGGGAAGGGGAATTCTCTTTCGGATTGTGGGGAGATGGCCGATCTGAGAGGTGATGTTTGTATTGCCACTGTGTTGGGCGAGGTTAAGGAGAGTGGGCCTGCCTTGCTAAAAGACTCTGAATATGTTGGCCCTGTGTCGGGTGTTAATTCTTGGAGTGGCCCTATCCTGTTGGAGAATTGTAACCGGGGTAATGCTGGTAGGAGTAGTGAGACGTGTATAGGGGCTGAGGGGAATGTTTTCCCTGATTGTAATAATGCGGATTGTATGGGAGAGAGAAGCTCTGATTGTAACGGGGCTGGGGATCTTTATATCATGGGGAGAGAAGATGGATGTAATGCGAGGGCTTTGGCTGCTTGCGATATAATTTGTAATAGGGGCACATGAGCTAGCAGCGGGGACAAGAGCACGCAGCATCGGGAGGTTTTCTATTCTTCAGCTGGCAGCGGGGACAAGAGCACTGCTTTGATTGTTGAGAAGGGGACGTGTTCTGTTCATATAAAGAAGATCCAGGAAGCTGGAGTGTATAGACAGAATATGATGCTAGCTTCGACTAGCGGCGGCGGGGAGGGCGAAGGCCCATGTAGTAGCACAGAATTTGTACAGCTAAACAATAATGATTTAGGGGGGGGCGGGATTGGGATCTGCTTGGGGACGGGCTTGGACCTTTCGCTGAGCCAGCAGCACTTGACGCCTCCCTCAAAAGCCAGCAGCATTAAACCCCCCAACACCACTAAAACTGGCAACTCGTTTAGCGCCTTAGGTGGGCCGCGTATGGGGGGATCTCTCCTTGAGACTGGCGATCAAATAGATTCTGATAATGAGCCTACTGAATTGACTATTGCCAATGAGGATTGGCTCATTGAGCAAGAGCTCCTAAAGCAAAACAGTAAAGGCGGTAAGGGTAAGAAGAAGCAAATACATAACAAGGGGGTTGGGGTCTCATATAAAGGTACTCGTAAGAGTTCGCGAATCAATAGGGAGGAAGAGAGCCTCCCGCCTTCCAACTCTGATAAATGACACTCCTCATCTGGAACACTAGGGGGCTGAATAGTGTCGCTAGGCGTCGTGATCTCAAGGATCGGTTGCAGAAATATGCGCCTTCTCTGGTTGGGCTCATTGAAACTAAGGTTATGGAAAAAAATCTCCTCAGAATTACTAAATGCTTCCCTAAGAATTGGCTCTCTATCACTAATCATAGCTTGCACCGGAATGGTCGCATTATTAGTATGTATGATCCTGATATCTGACAGTGCGGGATTGAAGATATGAAGGCTCAACACATTTCCCTAAGATGTAGCAATGCTGCGGGATTTGTTATGATTGTCACTATTGTCTATGCCTCCAACTCCTACCAAGAGCGCAGAACTCTCTGGGGTGATATTATCGCTAGCGCTAATAAATTCAAGAATGCTCCTTGGATCATTGGGGGTGATTTTAATTGCGTCAGATATGCAATAAATAAGGTTGGTGGTAGATCGGTCATGGGATCTATGGTTGATGAGTTCAACGATTGTATCAATGCTAGTGCTCTTATTGGTCTCAAGACTGTTGGTAACACCTTGAGTTGGAATAATCGTAATATCGGGCAACGTCGTATTTCTGCCACTCTCGACTGGTCATTCTGCAATAGTAGTTGGATCAATGCTCTCACATCATCTTATTGTGAATATGTTGATGGTGGTACCAGTGATCACGCCTCTCTTATTATCCGTACTCATCAGGCCGGGGGTACCGATCCTAAGCCTTTCAAATTTTTCAATGCCTGGCAGCGTTGCCCTGAGTATCCTAGTGTGGTTAAGGAGCACTGGTATATTAGGACTAATGGCTGCCCTATGATACAGCTGGTTGCCAAACTTAAAAACCTAAAAAAGGGTCTAAAGATCATTGGTGCGGGTCTTAGGGAAGCTAATGATGTGACTAAATTACGCTCTGAGCTTGCTGCTATTCAGGGCGACCCTAATCTTAGCAATTGTGTTGAGTTGCAAAGAAGGGAGCGCATATTAATCAATCAGCTTGCTGAAGCCATTGATATTGATGAGTCCAATCTTAGACAGAAGAGCAGGCAAGATTGGCTTAGTCTTGGGGATCGCAACTCCCGTTTTTTCTATACTGCTATGAGAACCAGGCAGAGTCGTAACAATCTCAGCCATCTCATTGGTCCTGATGGTGCTAGAAACAACTCATTGGAAAATCTGAAAGTCAAAGCCCCTGAATTTTACTCTAAGCTCTACAATCAAAATGATTACTGGAGAGTCTTTCCGCGGCTTACTGCTAAAAGAATTCTTACCAATACGGCTGCTGATTGGGTTGAGAGGCCGGTTTTAGCTATGGAAGTTAAAAATGCTGTCTTTCAAATTGGGGCTGATAAGGCCCCTGGCCCTGATGGATTCAATGGTTTCTTTTATCAGAACTCCTGGGACATTATTAGGAATGATGTCACCACTGCTATCCTTAATTTCTTTAGGACTGGGAAGTTGTATCGTCAAGTCAATCATACCTTTCTTACCCTTGTTCCCAAGAATGCCAATGCAACCGAGCTTGGGGATTATAGACCCATCGCCTGCTGTAATGTCTTGTATAAAATTATCAGCAAAATTCTCTGCAACCGTCTTAAGAAAGCAGTTGTTGAGCTCATATCTCCCAATCAAGCCGCTTTTTTGCAGGACCGTTTACTTGCTGATTGTGCCTTGCTTGCACATGAATATATCATGGACTTTAATAGTCCTATGGGTAGCAGGGCCTGCCTCAAGCTTGATTTAAAGAAAGTTTTTGACAGCGTCAATAGAGAATTTGTTTACTTCATGCTTCATCAAATGGGCTTCAAGCATAAATTCATCAGCTGGCTGTGTGAATGCATTTCCACCCCCTCTTTTTCTGTTATGATTAATGGCTCTCCCTATGGCATGTTCCAATCTAATAGGGGTTTGAGACAGGGGGACCCTCTCTCTCCTTACCTTTTTGTGATTGTCATGGAAGCCTTCTCATTGCTCATGGCTAAGGCTAATGCTGAGTGCAGTATCAGGCCTATGAAAAGAGCTGGTGCCGTCACCCATCTTCTTTTTACTGATGATTTGTTGGTTTTCTGTCGTGCCAATATGGCTTCTTTCAAAGGTTTGAGAGACCTCCTCACTACCTTCAATCGTTTTTCTGGGCTTGAGGTTAATTGGAGTAAAAGTTCTGGCATTTTCAGTAAGGGTGTTAGGGGGGCTAGTGATCTTGCGGAAATCTTGGGCATCAAAAGGGTGCAATCTCTTTCTACATATCTGGGTCTGCCGCTCTCTGCCAAATACCCTAAGGCTCCCATGTACAGCCGGTTGATTGACAGGTGCAAAAGCAGGTTGCAGGGGTGGTCATCGTCTTTATTATCCATTGCTGGCCGTATTGAATTAGTTAAAACTGTTATCTATGGGATGGTGGTGTTCTGGATGCAGGCTTTTCGCATACCCAAATCCGTTCTGTGCACTCTTACAGCTATATGTAGGAATTTTATTTGGGGGAAAAATCACCTCTGGGCTTGGGATGATATTTGTTCCCCTAAGCAAGAAGGAGGGGTGGGGCTTAGAAGCTTTGCTGAGTTGAACAATGCATATGGTGTCAAGTTGTCTTGACGTATGCTTACACATGGTGGAATCTGGGCTTCATACATGAGGAAACACTATTTGGGTAGCACTGGCCTTTTTCTTGCTAAAGAACATCTTATGCAATCTGGCTCTTGGAAGTTCATTCTGCACTGTCGGGAATTCACTAAGAAACTTACCAAGCGTATTGCCAGAGATGGAGCATCTACTCTTTTTTGGTTTGATAATTGGCTTCCTTGTGGTCCACTTAATGACGCTTATATAATCCCTGCTGGGGAAGAGGGGTTTTTGGTTAAGGATTACTGGACGGATATGGGTTGGGTTGACTCCAGATCTCTTGCTGATGTGCGTCACTTGATTCTTAACATAACACTTTCGGTTGGTGATGACTGCTGGGCCTGGGTCTCTAAGTCCCCCTCCTTGCGTGATATCTGGGCTGGGACTAGAGCTATAAAGCCATTGTTTCCCTTCTACAAGGTTGTCTGGTTCCAGGGGCACATCCCCAAGATGGCTATTTCGTTACTGCGAGCTTTTCACGGGAAGCTGCTCACCCGTGATAAGCTCGTAAAATGGGGAGTGCCTACTTCACCTTACTGCATTCTTTGCTCTGATAATATTCATGAAACTATAGATCATATATTCTTTGAGTGCAGCTTTTCTAACTACCTCCTCTATAGGAGTTTCCTAAAAATGGGGTGCTTGGCTCCTCTACCGTCCTCATTAGCTGGTATTGGAGGTTTGATTCTCTCTCGCTTCCATGCAAAGGGCGACTTGGGTAGATTGGCCAAAACCGTTCTGGCTGTTATGACCTGGCACATTTGGAGGGAACGTAACAGGAGAATCTTTGAAGGTAATTATCAGGGACAGACGGCTCTCTTTGAGGATATTGCTGAGGATATTAGAGTTGCCATGAGGCAGGTGGTCTGGGAGCTCCATGATGGCGAGGATTCCCCCCTTCAAATTGGGGGTTGACCCCTTAGGTTGTGGATATTGTATTCTTTTCTGCTCTTGGCTCCTGGGATAGCGGAAGGTGGCTGTTAAGGGTGGGGTGATGGCGTCTGTGCCTCGCTCCGACTTGCAATCATCCTTCCTCCTCCCTCCAGCCATGTACATTTTTTTCTCGTATCAATAAAGTACAAGCATATTCTCCATATATATATATATATATATATATATATATATATATATATATATATATATATATATATATATATGTTTCGAAATGATTGTAATCAACACCCCACTAAAGTGGGCTTTATCATGGCGATTACTCTTATTTCGATATATAAAAAGTTACGGACATACTTTGAATGTAAATTTGGTGCCTAAAATTTTAAATTTAAATTCGTTAAAAGGAGGAAATAAATGGTTGTGTATATATATTTCCTTTATGCCCAATTTTGTGTGTTAAATTTAAGTTCATTCCGACTTTAATTCTTTAGGCAAAATTCAGTTAAATATACATTTCGAAATAATTGTAATTTTTGTGAAATTCCACCAAAGCGTGTTCCACTATTAAAATTGTTGTTATTTCGGAATGTAAACGGATTAAAATACATACACAGTATGATCAGTTGCCTGGATGAATTTTAAACGGATCGAATGAGTAAATAAAAGGCTTTCCTGTATATTTACATTTAAGTTCAGTTTCATTTGAATTCAGTTTTTGGGCAAATTAGTTTATATGTTTCAAAATAATTTTAATTATTACGGGACCCCACCAAAGTGGGCTCTACTGTTAAATTATTATTATTTCGAAACATAAACGGTTAAATACTTACTTTTGTATGATTGGTTGCCCAATATTGAATTTAATTTGGATTGAAGGAGGAAATAAGACGTTTATATGTATATTCCTCCTCAAAGATAAATTTTGTGTTAATTGTGTAAAATAAATTTAAATTTGAAGTTTATGGCATAAAACAATATATATATATATATATATATATATATATATATATATATATATATATACACACTTCGGTATATAACAAGTTGACTTCATACCTTGGTATGAAAATTCAGTTTGCCTAAATTTAGATTTAAATTAAAACACAAAATTCAAGTGTTTTCTTCGGGATCAAATAAAAAGGTTTAACATATATTTCTCCTCAAGGATAAGTTTAAAAGGCCTTAAAGAATTATGTGCACTAACCATCGAGTAAATGGCCTTAATGAATTTTGACACATTTTAAAGTTATATATATAATGGGATAGGGTGTGTGTGTGTGTGTGTGTGTGTGTGTGTGTGTGTGTGTGTATATATATTTTTTGGAGAATATGCTTTTATCTTTATTGAGTCATGTGTAAAAAATACAGGACGCTCCCGGATGGAAGAAGGATGTGAGTATCCTGAGATGTGGGCACAGGCGCTCCCACCCCAGCAGATACATGACACCTTCCGCTATCCGTAGGGTCAAAAGAACAACAAAAAATACAGGTATATCAGACTAATCTATCAAACCCCAATTGGACGGGGGCGCCATATCAGAATCTCCATCCCAATCAACATGCCGCAAGGCAATTCTGACATCGTCCGCGATATTATCAAATAGAAGAGTCTTAATCTGAGTTTTTCCTTCGAAGATCCTTCTGTTTCGCTCTTGCCAGATATGCCAAGTCATCACTGCCAAAACCGTTTTGGCTAATCTTCCCATACTGTTTTCCCCATGAAAAAGTGATAGTATCAGATCACCAGTATCAGACAAGGAATTGGGCATAATATTAGTGACCCCCAATTTGAGTAAGCTCCTGCAAAGGAGATAGTTAGTATATGGGCATTCAAAAAACAGGTGATCTATACTTTCATGAACATTATCAGGACATAAAACACAGTAGGGTGAAGTAGGCACTCCCCAATGCACGAGCTTATCACGGGTAAGCAATTTCCCGTGAAAAGCCCGTAATAAGGTGATAGCCATCTTGGGGATATGACCCTGGAACCAGACCACTTTGAAGTATGGGAATAGAGGCTTAGACGCCCGCGCACCATCCCAGGCATTGTGAAGAGTAGGGGACTTTGCAACCCAAGCCCAACAGTCACTGCCCTCGGTCAGAACCGTACTACTAATAAGATGGCGGACCGGCCGCAAGGAAATGCTATCCACCCAACCCCCAGAAGACCAGTAATCACTAACCATATTTCCCTCCTCCTCAGCAGGGATATCATAAGTGCCACAAAGGGGACCACAGGGTAACCAATTATCATACCAAAATAATGTGGTAGAACCGTCTCTGACAACACGTTTGGTCAACTTTTTAGTAAACTCACGACAGTGAAGAATGAACTTCCAGGTTCCAGAATGCATGGGATGAGAAGTAGCTCGAAAAAGCCCAGATTTGCTCAGATACTGATTCCTCATATGCAGAGCCCAAATACCCTTGTGAGTCAGCATGCGCCAAGACAATTTAACCCCATAAGCGTTATTAAGATCAGAGAAACTCCTAATTCCAACTCCACCTTCCTGTTTGGGCGCACACATATCATTCCAAGCCCAAAGATGATTCTTCCCCCATATAAACTTTCTACACAGAGAGGTGAGAGTACGCAGGACAGACTGAGGCATTTTAAAGGCCTGCATCCAAAAGCTGATCATACCGTAAATCACAGACCGAACAAGCTCAATGCGCCCAGCAATGGATAGGAGAGAAGAAGACCAACCCTGAAGCCTACTCTTGCATTTATCAATCAGGCGACCATACATGACCGCATTGGGGTATTTGGGAGAAAGGGGGAGCCCCAAATAGGTGGATAGGGATTGCACACGGCGGATACCCAGAATATCAGCAAGACTGCCAGGCCCCTTGGTCCCTTTACTAAATATACCAGCACTTTTATTCCAATTAACGTCCAGCCCAGTTAAGGAGTTGAACTCCTTGAGCAGCTTTTTAACTCCCTCAAAGGATTTAGAATTGGCACGACAGAAAACCAACAAATCATCAGCAAAAAGGAGATGGGAAACAGCCCCCACCCTGTTCATAGGCATAATGCTTTGAGAGGCATTGGCTTTGGCCATAAGTAAAGAAAAAGCCTCCATAACAACCACAAAGAGATAAGGGGAAAGAGGGTCACCCTGCCTCAGTCCCCTATTAGACTGGAACATGCCATAAGGCGAGCCATTGATCATCACAGAGAAAGAGGGGGTGGAAATGCACTCACAGATCCAGCTAATGAATTTGTGTTTAAAGCCCATCTGATGCAGCATGTAATAGACAAATTCCCTGTTAACACTATCAAAGGCTTTGCGTAAGTCAAGCTTGAGACAGGCTCTAGCCCCCATAGGGTTATTGAAACCCCTTATGTACTCATGGGCAAGCAAGGCACAGTCAGCCAGTAACCGGTCCTGGAGGAAGGCCGCCTGATTGGGAGAAATGAGCTCGATAATCGCCCTACTTAGACGATTGCAGAGAATTTTACTGATGATCTTATACAGCACATTGCAACAAGAGATAGGCCTATAATCAGACAACCCAGAAGCATTGGCACTCTTGGGGATGAGAGTAAGAAAAGTGTGATTAATCTGCCGATATATTTTCCCGGATTTGAAGAAATTGAGGACAGCAATGGTAACATCGTTGCCGATGACATCCCAAGAGTTCTGATAGAAAGCCCCATTAAACCCATCAGGTCCCGGAGCTTTATCAGCCCCAATCTGAAAAACGGCATTTTTGACTTCATCGGCACAAACGGGTCTCTCCACCCAATTCGCAGCATTATTAGTAAGCACTCTTTTGGTGATAAGGCAAGGGAAGACCCTCCAGTAATCGTTCTGATTATAGAGGCTAGAATAGAACTTTGGGGCATCAACTTTAAGAGCCTCAATAGTATTGTTGCAAGAACCATCTCTAGAGATAAGATGTCGGAGGCTATTATGATTTTGCCTGGCCCGCATGGCGGTATAAAAAAAGCGAGAGTTACGATCACCCAGGTGGAGCCAATCCTGCCTACTCTTTTGTTTGAGATTAGATTCTTCTATCTCAATAGCTTCAGCAAGCTGGATAATCAGATCATGTTCTTTTTTCTGCAACTCGACACAAACAGATAGCTTCGGGTCATTTTGAATAACGCCAAGCTCCTTACGGATTTTCGAGACATCAGTATTCTCTCTAAATACCGCTCCGAACTTCTTGAGCTCACATTTCAAGCTTTTAAGCTTAGTCACCAGCCTAATCATCGGGCAACCATTTACTCTGATGTTCCACTGCCCCTTCAACATATTATGGAACTCAGGACAACGCTGCCAAGCATTGAAGAATCTAAAGGGCTTAGGATCGTCCCCCGTGGCCGGATGGGTATGAATAATGAGGATAGCGTGATCACTAGAACCACTAGCACAGTACTCGCAGTAGGAAGCAGTGAGAGCATTCATCCAGGCGCTATTGCAAAAAGCGCGATCAAGAGTGGCGGTAATACGCCTAAGCCCAATACTACGATTATTCCAGCTTAGAGTATTGCCAACAGTTTTAAGCTCCATGAGAGCACTAGAATCAATGCAATTATTGAACTCGTCAACCATGTGACCGTCAATAGTTCTTCCCCCAATTTTATCAGTTGTGTATCTAACACAATTGAAGTCTCCCCCAAGAATCCAGGGAGAATTTTTAAATTTGCTGGCCGCAACCGTGATGTCATTCCATAGGGATCTACGCTCTTGGTAAGAGTTGGAGGCATAAACAATGGTAATCATCATGTCGAAACCCGCAGCATTGATACAATTCATAGAGATATGCTGTGCAGATGTCTCAAACGCCATACACTTCCAGACATCAGGGTTATAAATGACAACAATACGACCATTCGTAGAAGATAGGCGATTGTCGATGGAATCCCAACTCTTAGGAAAGCATTTAAGAATCCTAGAGGCATTATTGGCGACAACCTTGGTTTCAAGAAGCCCAAGAATAGTTGGGTTATGTTTTCTGACCCGGAATATGAGCTCATTACGTCTAGCAACGTTGTTGAGCCCCCGAGTATTCCAAATGAGCAACGTCATTGCTGCGAGGTGGGGTGTTCCCCTTCTTTGTTAATCCTAGAGCTCTTTCGGGTGCCCCTTAATGAGTTCCCCCCGACGCTCTTAAGTTTTTTCTTTTCCTTACTTTTAAGTTTCAGCTCCGCTTGCTCTTCATGCCACGCTTCATTAGTGATAGTCATATCCTCCGGCTCATCATCAGTGATTAAGGTATCACTAGAGTCTCTCAGCAGATCAGCTCCTAACCGCAAGGATTCGCCCCTTAGGACACTAAACGAATTAGCGTTATTCGGCCTAGACTTGCTTGCGAAGTGGGATGTCATCGTAGGGTTGTTGGGTGAGCGTGGCTCGACGATAGCCAAGCGCTCAACAGGCACAGTGTCCCCCGGCCCCTCCCCCCCATTTCATTAATAGTACATTTTGCAGCTTTACATGGGACCCCTCTCGTCCCCTCAACGCTAGGCGCAGCTAGCTTATTCTTCTTCAAATACATCCCAGGTCCGTGAGATTGATCACTTCCAAATTTTTGCTCTATAGCACCCCGAGTCTGTGAGGGATCATCTCCCATGGCGATATCTCCTTTGCTCCATCCCCCGCCGTCCCGAATCGACCGCTTACCCCCAGGCGAAAAGGCCATATATATATATCTATGTATGTTCATATACACATTAGTACACCTATATACCCCATTTTTAAGAAGAAAATTTGTGTTGAATCTATGTTTTTTTAATTTAACTCAATATAAATGATTAGAAAGGTGGAATAAAAGGTTCTAATATATAGTTCCACTAAGTATAATCATTTTGTGTTAAATTCAGTTTAGTTTCGAATTCAATTTTTGACACAATTAATTATATATATTTCGAATATGGATTGATTGGATCATCAACTCACCAAAGTGGGTTTTCTTGTGAAGATTAGTTTTAATCTCGAAATATAACAAGTTAAATACATACTTTTGTAAGATAATTTTGGTTGCCTTAAATTTGATTTTGAATAAAAGTGGATTTGAATATCTCCACTTAAAGTATAAGTTCATGTATTAAATTGCAACTTAGATTCAAATTGTGCAAACATATATATTTTTGAGATGACTTCGTGCAATCATCATCTCGCCAAAGTGGGCCCTGTTGTTTTGCATTATTTCATTTCATTAATATAAAAAGGATTTTTTGTGCCCATGATTTGCACAAGAATGCTAAATCGGCCCAAAGGAAGATTACCGTTCTATACCATTTCATGCGCACCTGTGGCAATAGACAAGGTGATGATTAGTGAGATCAATGCATGCAAATTTAATTCGGCCCAAAGGAAGTTTTATTTTTGGCATGTTATTATTGTCATTGTCTAATTGCTACAACAAGATGTCAGTGACTAGTCAATAGATTATCCAAAGATAAATATTAGGCTAGTGGGGGATGTCTTGAGATGGGAAAATAGCATTAATTTGAATTTGGTGTTGTTTTATTTAATACTCATATGAACATGTTACAATTATTTGCTTGTTCTCTTTTTCAGCTATTATTCCTGAAAATATTTTCTGCCATTCTAGAAAATCTCAGGGGCACTATTTCAGATAAAATTACTACAACTAAAGGGTTCATTTCTGCCATTGAAAACAGATTTGTCAAGAGTGAAAGGGGTGAAATTGGTACACTCTTGACAATTCTAAATTCAATGAGGTATAAGCGTACGGGAAACATTAGGGAGCACATATTGAAGGTGTCTAATATTGCTTCAAGGTTGAAAGCACTTGAGCTAGACCTCTCTGAGGCTCTGTTAGTGCATTTTGTTTTGATATCTCTTCCATCACAGTTCAACCAGTTTAAGATGAGCTACAATCTGAAGGATGAGACTTGGTCTCTGGATAAGCTCATCTCGCACTGTGTCCAGGAAGAGAATATGCTTGAGCAAGGAAGACAGAAAGTCCTCATATGATCTCTACCACTAAAAGATAAGAAAGGTCTGCTGCAAAATTTGGTTTAATTCTAAGTTAATTTCTTTTCTTGCAAACCTTGGTACTTATAGACACGTGATGGAAAGATCCCGGTTTAACCATTCACATCATTGTGTCTATGCAGGATTGCCTAAGATGCTAAGAGCCGAATGATGTTGAAAGACACATCGGTATGGGCAATGGCAAGATGGTTCAAGTAGAAGCAAATTAAATTTAGATTATTTCTTTTAAAGGCTAGATTGTATTTGAATTTATGAGACTATTATGTACCGTTTTTAACAGAATTTGGATTTCCATTTCTATTTTTGAACAAATTTGGTTATGAGTGTTCAATTATGAATGGAAAATTTGGTTGTCTCTTGATTCAAAATTAGTTTATTCTAGTTTTTTAAAAAATCATTATAATCTTCATTTATATGGAAATGTTGCTTCATTTATAGAATTCCTGCATTAATGTACATGTGTTGTAATGAAAGAATTAACAGTTTAGAATTCAGTTATATTTTGATTGCAGCTTATATCCTTAATAAAGTTTCAACAAATGAATCACTTGCATGTTTGGCGATGTCCAACTAAAGTAAGGCTTTATAAGCCTAATGAAGAAATATGACATAATGCTAATGATTTTCTAATTTTATTGAATAGGTTAAAAGTTGATATTATAATGTTACATAATCCCACTATTAAGTTAGTTTACGAATTAGGAAATGCTCACCTATTTGAAGATGCTAAGTTTGGAGGGGGAAGTTTGGTTAGTGACATTATTCTTGAAGAAGATTAATCTCACAGGTGTTATTGGCATTGTTCAGGATGGTATTCCTGACATTGTTCAAGACACAATAAATTCAAGATAATGTTGCAATTCCTCCTCTTCGGGAAATTGTTCATAAGGACAAACTCTAGCACCCTCAAAGCACTACTTGCCATTCAGGAAATCCATTAAAGAGATGACAAGCTTACTGTTGACATTAGGATGATGGAAGTTCGACTTACATCAAGTCATAAAAATTCTACATCTCTAAAAATGGATTAATGCATTAATTAAGAAAGTCTATGAATGATACTGAAAATCTTTCCTCATTGCCATTAGGTTTGAAACCTATTGATTGTAAATAGTTTTTTATAATCAATAAGAATTCAAAAGGGTATTAAGAAAATATTTAAAGCGTATCACTCAAAGACTTTATATGGAAAAGAATGCATTAATTGTAAAGAGACTTTCTATTCAGTTTTCATGAAAGACTCTATAAGGTTTATAATGGCATTAGTAGAGCATTTCAATATCGTTAATGATATATTAAATTTCATTAATAATCACCTTGTTCGGTTTTGAGATGATGTTTAATGATGTTATATATCGTAAGTTCTGTGGGAGCATGTAATTTCTATAATATCTTTGTGGTAATGAACCTTAAGTTCTGTGGGAGACAAGTTTGGTCTCATTACTTGCCCCGAGAATCTACTTCAGAAGATTCCCTATATCTCACCAAAAAGGAGTCTAAAGTATGCTCAGTTTTATATGCATTTGGTTATTGCATTTGTTACAGGTGTGTTGGGCAGATTGTTAAGTTCAGGAGTTGACCATTTGACATCAGCCAAATGTGTCTTACGGTATCTATGGAGAACAAAAGAGTTACATGTTCAAGGATCAGTAGTCAAAAAGGGTTTGAGATCATTTTGGTATACTGACTCTGATCATTTATTGGATGCAAAGGATGTATGAAAATCTATGTTAGGCGCCATCTACTAGAAGAGATTTAAATGGTCCCCTTTATATAGTCTCTTCTGACATGGCTTAGATTTCATATCAAATTATGTGACATCTAAATCATGAAATATATCTGCATATTTTGTCACTATGCTGCAAATTAGGGATGGTGTTGAAACACCACACAGTTTATTTAGTGACAATGAAGTCTGCAATTTTATATTCCAGCAACAACAGGAAACTCGACAAAGTTTAGATATTCAGAGATCAAGTTCATAGATTGTTGATTAATAATAGAAGTGTATACTTGTCTAATGAGCACATCGGAACAAACCATGTAATTACGGATCCGTTATAGTAAGGAAATGTCATCCAAAAGGTTTTATGAGCTAGCTACTCATATGGATGTCATTTCATTAAGAACATTCGGTTTTGTGGGAGTTTGTTCTTTTGGGTGCTCATATGATAGACAAAATTAAGTCTCCAGCTTAAGCTTGAGGTTATTTTCTGATCAGAAATAAAGTTTTTGGTTTCAGTTCGGCTTCACTTTGATTTTGGTTTGTTTACGATCTCACCAAGGTTAAGAAGGATGAGTTGGAAATAGACATGTTAGATCACATTACATGTAATTTCCATGCTACACATCCACTTCATAATCCATGTCATTCTTTTGTATTAGCACGGTGACCACTGATGGGTCGAGCTGCAATTGCTGCGGCGAAGTACTCCTTGATCCCTTGCTAATATAATTGATGGACCGGATTGTTTTTGACTCATTAAAGAAATGACAGTAAGTTAAGATCTTATTTGGTTGTATGCACTATGAAATATAATTATAAAGTTTAGCATATAGCCCAAGTGGGAGATTGTTGGAACTTATTCAACTAAGTTGGATCTTAATCAAACGTTGGGCTAATATGCGGTAAATAATTATATAAGTGCTACGCTGTCATATTAAGCCCAATATATTAGTGATCTGGTTTTAATTAATTAAATGGGCCAAATGAGTTAAACAGGTTATGGGGCCCTTATGTGTAGAGACTATTGGGCTTCAACTCGTTGATGGGCCGAGTTGGAAACCCTAGGGCTATGGAGGCTAGCCTATAAATATTAGCGGTCATGGTCCCCGGAATAAACGAACAAAGTTGAGCCGTCTTTTCTACGTCCCGTCGCTAGGAGAGAAACCGAGAGAAGGGTAAAGGGATTCTCCTACCGGTTGATTCGTGCTATTCTGGAAGATCATCCTTTGCGGTATCGTCAGGATCTCTTTCAGATTATTAGCGATGGACTCAGGTACGCTTCCACTAAATCAGAGTATGTAATGATTTAAGGTTCCGCATGTTATATATCTAGATCTGTGTTGTTTGGCTAGAACGCATGTCTAGATCTTTAGTTTCTACAACCACATGCTCGGCAGGTCAACATCTCCCCTGCCCTAACCGTGCACCTGAACATAGATCTAAGGGGGCTGCGATTGAATGAGGTTTGTGCGCGCTGCAAATTTAATTCCCCAAATTTTAAGTTAATGATTCCCCCACAAATTAATGAGTTTTACCCACATCAGCAACACAATTAATCACACAACCCTCTTAAAATCTGAGGGGAAATAAACCAAATCCTTAGAAAATGCAGTGCTTGCACCAAAAGTAAATCTTGCAGCACACCTACCTATTAAAACACAAATCATGAATTTCTCCTATCTAACGACAGTGTTCCACTTCTTGATCTCGAACTGCTTCGGCTTCTTCAACGGCGATCGAGCTTGCTGACACCATGTTGATATCCGTGTCCAGAATTTCCATCGCCATCAGAGAAGCTCAACCAGATTTTCCATCGCCATCAGAGAAGCTCAACCAGATTTTCCATCGCCATCAGAGAAGCTCAATGAGTGAATTTTGGGGTTGAGGTTTCGGGAAGAGAGAGACATAGAGTGTGTTCGGTGGGTTTTTGTGGCAGGGGGCTGAGAGAGAGAGAGAGAGAGAGAGAGAGAGAGAGAGAGAGAGAGAGAGAGAGAGAGAGAGAGAGAGAGAGAGAGAGAGAGAATCCCCAAGAAGTTTGGGGCAGCTGCGTTCTCTCCCCCCAGTTTTGTTTTCAAATACATATTTCAAATTCAAATTCTTTTTGTTTTCAAATACAAATTTCAAATTGAAATTTTCAAACACCCCCAAGTTTCCCCCCAAACTTAGCCTAGACATCAACTTATAACACTTATCCAATTTCTCTTATCCAATTCCTCTTATCTTATCCAATTTCTTTTAATAACATCCTTCATTTAGACCCAATTTCTCATCTCTTATCCAAAAACTCTTAGCCAATAACCCATGATAACATCCCTGTTTTGTAATATAGATTTATTATTCCTTTGTTTGAGGTTTAGTGGAAGCTTCTTATTCTAGTAATTAGTCGATTAACACCTAACCCATTTGTATTAACTCTCCAATATTGTAGTAAAATTTATCCTTGTATATTTTGCATCCCTGGTGGTGGTGATTAATGAGGGGTGTAAGGGGCTAATTATATTAAGTACGGGTTTAGTTTATGGTGAGATAGAAATTTAGTTTCTCATCTTTTAATAATTATTATTTCTATATAGGATTTTACAGTATCTCATAGACTTAAAAATAAATGCCTAGTCTTCTAATGTTGGCAGATTGCTATGTCCATTGGCATATAAACTTCAAAGATGGTCATCACGTTATCTTAATCACTCGTGTCAGCATTTTGATAGTTCTTCCAGTTATTCTTATTGGCACAAGTCGATGCTCAAGCCCAACGCAAGCTTTTCAATTCTTTTTATTAACTTCCGTACACCATAGTTCTGTAAAATTCTGTTGTCAACCAAGGACATTATAACGGTAGGAGAAATTCCATAATCAAGTTAGTTTGTGTTTCAAATAATACTTGTCCATCACCTTGCACCATATTCATATCAACTGAACATGTACTAGTGTAATGTAACATACATGTAACCAAAGATAAAGCATTCACCTTCCATTTGCACTAGGAAATTCTCTAACAACTTCCAATTTTACACCCAACCAATCAGAAGACTGCTCCTGAACCTGCAAGCCAAGTACATGCAATACATTTTCCTATTCTGCACCCTACATGGAGGCATAATCAGCAAAATCAGCCATCTGCATATCAAGGTGAATAAGTAAAAGGAGGAAGAAGATGAGCAGAAATGTACATGGAACCGTATGGGGCAAGGAAACAACATGAGCTGCTCATCAAACTGGTGCCTACCTTTGTACTTATTTTTAACCTTAATTACAATCGTTGTATGGCTTGCAATGAAATTAGTAATTAGGCTAAATAAGTGCAAAAATTTTAGCAACTAATTTATCAAGAAAGAGATAGCATCCAAAGATATCATGTGATACATGAACCTTTATATATTCTAAGCAATTAGTAGCAAGGAAAAGACCTGAAATCAGACTTTAGGAGAAAAATTGCAGTGTGCATATTTTTAAGGTAAAGGGTACAAATAATTCATTATTTGCATAATTGCAAAGCAAATTGCATAATTTTGAGTTAAATAATTTATCTAACACTTGATAGATGACAATGCATTATGAAAGGATAGAAATTAAGATTCTAAGTTTCACAACACAATCCTCATACAAAATTTACTATTACTACCAAATAATTATAATATATACTTTGGATCAAATAACTGATATAATTTAGACACGTACAATAAATAACTAAGCTGCATGCATTAAATCTTTAATTGGTTAAGAATGTGTATGTATCTGCTTTCTCAAGAAATTTCAGTAGTCAAACAATGCCGAGCAGGGAATCAACTCATTGACTATAAACTTCAAAATTAAGCAGACATACCACAACATAAAAAAGAAATAAATAAACAAAAAAGAACAAGCCAGATATTAATTAATCCGAAAATAAAATACCATTGTCAATGTCAATTAGACAAAACTAAACAACCAACTGCTTCTAGTCCTAATAAAATTTCATAAAGCAAAAGCATGCATCAAACAAAGAGACGAAGACACAACCAAAAAATCGTAATCAGAAAGCATATAAACTAGATCATTAACCATGATCCATATTTCATACTATTTCTCGAGTGAGATCATAGTCCTCCAAAGCAAGTGATTTCTGGCCAAGTTCGGAACCAGTACCCCGACATAAACAACATATACATCGAGGAGAAATTAGCCATAAAGAGAAACAAAAAGAGACATAGCTAATTTTAGTGCAAAAGGTGTACATTAGGAATATCAAATTGCTGGCTTGCAGCTGCCTCAACATCTCGCTTGGAAGCTTCAATTGCATCTTGGATTATTTCTTCTTCTATATCATTTCTGTAGTTAGACATGTACTCAAGGGAGAAAATTTTGTAGAACTCAGTGGTATGTCCATCAAAGGATCTTTGTCCAAAAGTTGTGTCACGCCCCGCTTCCCATTAGGCTTGGGAGCGAGGACGTGATCGGGCCCGCTTGTGCAAGTAAGGAGGATGTACTTTTGCTTTTCTTCCCTCATTGACTTACACAATAAGCGTCTGTGTGAAAACTGCAGGTTCTTGCTTTGCATTACTCAAAACAACACAGATAAAAAGAAAATTATTACAATCTCAGACATCTCAAAGGAATTACAACGATGCAGGAATAGAAAAGAGAGGGTCTTATGACCCGTACAACAAATGAGTGAATTACAATGACGTTTCACTAGTCAACGATCCTTGGCCTACTGGTTCAGCTGTCACAACTAGTCCTCCTGGTGTTATGGCTCGGGATCTGACATACATCCAAAAACATGAATGTATGTCAGCAAGGGTCTGCAAGAAGATGTTAGAACCCAAGGCAAGATATACAAATTTATACTGAATTTAAGAGGCAATTATAATTTAACAAGATAACAATAAAAGTTTAAGCATGCGAATTTTAAAGTGAATACATCCTATCATGTAGTTCTAGAAAATCTGACAAGTAAGGTAAAGCATGTCAATGTCACTGAGATAATAATTTCACTGAGGTAACAATTTCACTTTGCAAGTTTCAAGTTAGTGTCACACATCTATAATAGGGTTCTCGCCGGTAGGACGTGATGAGTGGGTCGTTCTTCACACGGGGGCTTACCGTGCTTGGCGCTAACCCACCGCATACGGGTGGTGCCCTTGAAGAGAGTACCCCGTCATACGCCTAGTGGCCGCACAACCCTAACCCCACCCCAAGATTTGTGCTGGAACACGAGCCAGCCTAGTCAACTCACATGACATCACGAAAGTCACGATTTCGCCTTCGAGGCGCACGCTTTCACGATGTCACTCTCTTGTTAGTCATTTTGAGACATGCACCAATTTAAATAACATGACCATTTATCTCTACGCAATAATTTCCATGGTTACAAGAATATCGAGCAATATTTACAACAATTTAACAGAAGTACTGGGTGTGAGATTTAACAAGTACGACATGTAAACGGAGTTATGGAACTTTGCATGCAGAAAACTAAAGAGCGTTAACATTCACAAATTCACTATAAATTGCATACTTGCCTGTTTTTGGTGATTTTGGTGTCTTTGGGTTCGTCCCGACGGGTATTACGTATCGGTACATCCGGTTCTCTGTTTTGATTAGACAAATCACTGAATTAGATATATTGCGAGATATATTGCGAGATAGTCAAAATATCAGGTTAATCCTTAAAGTGGGTTCGTCTAATTTATTGGGTTCCCTGGCTAGGGTGATGTTTATATTGTGTTAAATTAACCTGATACACTTTATTTCATCTAATATTATTACCCAACATTACTAATTTGTTGAAACGACTTAAGGAATTATCATTTAAAATTAATTTAACACTAACTAACCTATTAGTTAACCTAATACTAGCTAATGATAGGGTTAACAACATGTTAAAAATTACATTCAATAACTTGTTAACTTACTAACTTACTAACTTACTAGCTTTAAAATCCCAATAAGGCAATACCCAATATAACCAATAGCAACTTAAACCCACAACCCATTAAGAAATATTCCTCTTCATATATTAACTCTCCTTATCTAACTCTCTCCACCCCTTTAGCTACCTGTCTCCTCTCTTCCTGTCTCTATTCTTCTTTTATTTTCTTTTTTTTTTCAATTGATTTCAGCAGCTGGAGGAACTCACGCATCCATGGGGAGAAAGGGCTTCGCATGCGCACACGGGAGGAGAAACGGCGGCAGCTCCCGTCGCAGCGGCGGCCTCCGACGGACCTGCAGGTGGCGCCCCCCCCCCCCCCCCCTTGCGACAGCTGGCGACAGCAGCAGCGCGGCGGTGGTCCGGTGCTGCGGCGGCGGCGCAAGGCCACTGGGTTGGCCGGCCAAGGGAGAGGGAGGAGGAAGGAGTTGGGTAGTTGATTGGGTTTAGTATGTAATGATTCTGAAATTAGCTTTCAGATTGGGGGTTTTTTTTGGTTGCTTTTGTTTGATTTGTTGAATCTGGCTTGGAGAATTTGTTTGGGAAGGGTTGATTTGTGTAAGGATCTGAATTGTGTTTGATTGGGTTGATTTCTTGTTGAATCTGGGAATGGGTTGATTTGTAAGAACTGAAATTGATTTTCAGATCTCTCTTGATTTCTGGTCTGATTTTGGATTTGGAAACTAGTGTTTTGATTTCTGAAGTTGGATTTGGTTTTACATCTGAAATTTTAGTCTTCAGATTGGGTTTTGGTTGATTGTTTGCTGGAGGCTCGGAGAATTTTGCAGGAGAAGAGGGTTTGATGGGTTGCAAGGAAGAAATTGGTTTGGGTTGTTTGCAGGAGAAGGGGAAGACGAGGATGCCATTTCGTTGTTAAAAATAATGGCAGCAGGGGAGCCTTGATGGGAGGAAGCTGGCAGTGGGGGAAGGGAGTGAAGAGAATGGTTGGATCTCACCTGCCTGATCGGTGGGATTCAATAGGGTAGGGTTAGGTTAAACGTAGTTTAGTCAATTAGTGATTTAAGTTTCAGCCAATAGTAAAAAGTTAATTAGTAATTAACTTTTAATTAAAGTAATTAAGTAATAAAATAAAATTAGATGTAATTACTAAAAATAGATAAAGTGATTAGTGGAAGTTAAAAGTGATTAGCAAATTTGTAATTAGTGAGATAATTAAGTTAAAGTAATTTGTTAAACTTGATAGTCAATTAATTAGGATACGTTAAAAACGAAAAACAGAGATGCGTTCGCGTCGACTCGTAGCAAAGAACGTACTGACGAAAGATTACCCGGACGACAGGAAAAATACCGATACGCACGATCAGAAAAATACGTCTAAAAATACAGGCCGTTACACTCTACCCACCTTAAGAAAAATTCCGTCCTCGGAATTCTTATCAACTAATGAGCAGGAAACAAGTATGGATAACGCTCTCGTATTTCTATGAGGTAAATTATGATCAGGAAATACTTCAAGATGAAGAGGTGAAACTAGTCAGGAAGTGTTACATGTGATGTGGTTAAGATTGAGTTTCAAAAAAAGTTCAGGTGACTAAGCACCATCGATGGCCTTAATCGTTAGTGGGCAAGCGAAAAGGCTAGGGACGGCTACCCAAGATGTGAAGAGATGAGGATGCAGAAAATAATAGTATATATACGTATCCTCTTAACAGCCACCCCAATATCCTAACATTCTGGTTGCTAAACTCATAAACTCAAACAAGTGTTTTTTTAAATAAATCATCACTTCTCATCTCGTCATTGAATAACGCTATAACTATAATCATATCCTAAAACTTAGCTATAGATCCAACCTTATCGTCCGAATTCTGACTCAAAGTTCTCGCTTCAAAATGATCAATACTTTATACAAAATAACCTTTGAAGGAAAACACTAAATATCCTCAATTAATACCATTTGCAAATTTCTTCACCCTACACTTGTTATCGATATTAGAGCAATAACATCTTCTATGAAATCTCTAATGTATAGTTTATTTATAGCCAAATTCTCCAAAAGTATTTATTCTCCTATGTGGTCTTATCCATAGTATATCATCACATTGTTCATTGCATAACCTAACTTGTAACACTACAATTGTGACATCTACCAACACCAATCTTATCTTTATATCAAGCGATCAACATATTGATGACATACTAATTACTAATGTATGATGACAACTACAATTACATCTAGTATACATCATCATTTACAATCAATAATTGTCTTGCTCCAAACACATTCTTCCTCGCGACAAGTCATAAATTTATTCATCATAATTAACAAACTATCAAATCGCATCTTGCTCATTGTGTCTTGTTCTAAACAATTTCAATCAATCCACATAACTATCCATCAACATAACGTATCATTTCTAATATCTTCATCACCATATCCGTATAATTAAGTCTTGTTACTTCAAATATTCTACTCATTTTTTAATGGTCTCCATGAATCATAGTGCACCTTCATAGGTACTCTTTAGTTGTTTCTGATCTGAATCTCAAATCTGAACTGTACTCGTCCTCCTGCGTATTAAAAAAGAAACTCCATTGAATCCGTTAGGCATGTGTATTATCCAAATGTAAGTCTTGAACACATTATTCTATTTTCACCATATAAAATGGAATAATCTAAATTCGTTGTGTTCATAATCAACTAATCACCATTTCCCTTATATCACCTCTCACTATGTCTAGCTGAAACCTAATCCTATAACGACAACGATCATATCTAATGCTTTAACAATATGACGTTTAACATAAGTTAACACTGCTGGGGATGAAATGAAATAGAAGGGAAAATTTAAAGGCTATAACGTAATTTTAAAACGAATCTTGCTAAGGTTGTAATAAGTAATGACGGTCACTAATGATAACTAAACATAGTGTAGGATTTAGAGTTGAAGGACGTAACGGGTCAAGATTGTGATGAACGGTTTTAGATGAGGCGTGAATAGGGAGTTAGGTTGGTTAGGTAGCATAAAATAGTCATGATTAATTAAGTGATTAAGGAGAATAACGAATATACGAAAAATAATGAAATGCGTAAATGGTATAAGTTAGAACATGAAATGTGATTTAGTTAAATAATGAATGGAAAGAGTAACATACAAAGGAGTATGGTTAAGCAGCGATTGTTTTGTGAATGCAAATGGGGATAGATTTAGTAAAGGAAGTATTTTGAAAAAAGACATATATGATAGGTTGTTTTGAAATATTTTAGTAGCATCGCAAGAAAAGAAATTCCTATATTTGAATTAGTGAAAAAGAAGTAAAGTTTTTTTTAATAAAAAAATGAAGTTTATTATATGAAAAAAAATATGGTGAATACACGAGTATCGATGTTATAGGCCAGAAAATCGTGGCGAGATAATAACTAAAGGTTACGTCGAATAAAGTTTCAAAATCAAAGAATGAATTTAGGTCAGCTGGAGAGTATGAGATCTAGGCATACACTAAAGATTTTTAAACGGGATAAAGCCGGGCAAGGAATTCAATGAAAGGGTTATCGAAGGTACTTTTTGGAGAATCAGGATTGAAATGTCATCATTGTCGTTCTTAAAGCATTTTGCACAAGCACGATTAGCATGTATCAAATAAGTATCAGAATATGTAATGGGGAGGATTCGAAAGAATAGTGATGGCTGTCATGAGATGACCACTTGAATCGAGGGCAAGGAATAGAATAGGATGATCAAGATGTAAATACGACTAGGATATAACTTGTGAATCTGCTACGATGGATTTCTGTGGCCATCGACATATGAATGTATGTTAATGACGTTATAAAAATCAGTGGTATGATTATTGGGCTGACTAAGGATCAGGGAACTTGGGACTAGGATGTTCTAATGAATCTGATCGGGGTGGAAGATTCTAAGGAAGGTGTTGTTTGAGAGTTAAGATTGTAATATTATCCATGCTGTTTTAGAGCATTCCGCATGAGCATAGACCTGCATGGGCCACCACTAAAACCTGTCACGCCCCGCTTCCCATTAGGCTTGGGAGCGAGGACGTGATCGGGCCCGCTTGTGCAAGTAAGGAGGATGTACTTTTGCTTTTCTTCCCTCATTGACTTACACAATAAGCGTCTGTGTGAAAACTGCAGGTTCTTGCTTTGCATTACTCAA
Source organism: Scilla litardierei (assembly GCA_030789695.1). Classification (NCBI taxonomy): domain Eukaryota; kingdom Viridiplantae; phylum Streptophyta; class Magnoliopsida; order Asparagales; family Asparagaceae; genus Scilla; species Scilla litardierei. The sequence continues at coordinate 261,786,562 of CM061133.1, forward strand.
AACAACACAGATAAAAAGAAAATTATTACAATCTCAGACATCTCAAAGGAATTACAACGATGCAGGAATAGAAAAGAGAGGGTCTTATGACCCGTACAACAAATGAGTGAATTACAATGACGTTTCACTAGTCAACGATCCTTGGCCTACTGGTTCAGCTGTCACAACTAGTCCTCCTGGTGTTATGGCTCGGGATCTGACATACATCCAAAAACATGAATGTATGTCAGCAAGGGTCTGCAAGAAGATGTTAGAACCCAAGGCAAGATATACAAATTTATACTGAATTTAAGAGGCAATTATAATTTAACAAGATAACAATAAAAGTTTAAGCATGCGAATTTTAAAGTGAATACATCCTATCATGTAGTTCTAGAAAATCTGACAAGTAAGGTAAAGCATGTCAATGTCACTGAGATAATAATTTCACTGAGGTAACAATTTCACTTTGCAAGTTTCAAGTTAGTGTCACACATCTATAATAGGGTTCTCGCCGGTAGGACGTGATGAGTGGGTCGTTCTTCACACGGGGGCTTACCGTGCTTGGCGCTAACCCACCGCATACGGGTGGTGCCCTTGAAGAGAGTACCCCGTCATACGCCTAGTGGCCGCACAACCCTAACCCCACCCCAAGATTTGTGCTGGAACACGAGCCAGCCTAGTCAACTCACATGACATCACGAAAGTCACGATTTCGCCTTCGAGGCGCACGCTTTCACGATGTCACTCTCTTGTTAGTCATTTTGAGACATGCACCAATTTAAATAACATGACCATTTATCTCTACGCAATAATTTCCATGGTTACAAGAATATCGAGCAATATTTACAACAATTTAACAGAAGTACTGGGTGTGAGATTTAACAAGTACGACATGTAAACGGAGTTATGGAACTTTGCATGCAGAAAACTAAAGAGCGTTAACATTCACAAATTCACTATAAATTGCATACTTGCCTGTTTTTGGTGATTTTGGTGTCTTTGGGTTCGTCCCGACGGGTATTACGTATCGGTACATCCGGTTCTCTGTTTTGATTAGACAAATCACTGAATTAGATATATTGCGAGATATATTGCGAGATAGTCAAAATATCAGGTTAATCCTTAAAGTGGGTTCGTCTAATTTATTGGGTTCCCTGGCTAGGGTGATGTTTATATTGTGTTAAATTAACCTGATACACTTTATTTCATCTAATATTATTACCCAACATTACTAATTTGTTGAAACGACTTAAGGAATTATCATTTAAAATTAATTTAACACTAACTAACCTATTAGTTAACCTAATACTAGCTAATGATAGGGTTAACAACATGTTAAAAATTACATTCAATAACTTGTTAACTTACTAACTTACTAACTTACTAGCTTTAAAATCCCAATAAGGCAATACCCAATATAACCAATAGCAACTTAAACCCACAACCCATTAAGAAATATTCCTCTTCATATATTAACTCTCCTTATCTAACTCTCTCCACCCCTTTAGCTACCTGTCTCCTCTCTTCCTGTCTCTATTCTTCTTTTATTTTCTTTTTTTTTCAATTGATTTCAGCAGCTGGAGGAACTCACGCATCCATGGGGAGAAAGGGCTTCGCATGCGCACACGGGAGGAGAAACGGCGGCAGCTCCCGTCGCAGCGGCGGCCTCCGACGGACCTGCAGGTGGCGCCCCCCCCCCCCCCCCTTGCGACAGCTGGCGACAGCAGCAGCGCGGCGGTGGTCCGGTGCTGCGGCGGCGGCGCAAGGCCACTGGGTTGGCCGGCCAAGGGAGAGGGAGGAGGAAGGAGTTGGGTAGTTGATTGGGTTTAGTATGTAATGATTCTGAAATTAGCTTTCAGATTGGGGGTTTTTTTTGGTTGCTTTTGTTTGATTTGTTGAATCTGGCTTGGAGAATTTGTTTGGGAAGGGTTGATTTGTGTAAGGATCTGAATTGTGTTTGATTGGGTTGATTTCTTGTTGAATCTGGGAATGGGTTGATTTGTAAGAACTGAAATTGATTTTCAGATCTCTCTTGATTTCTGGTCTGATTTTGGATTTGGAAACTAGTGTTTTGATTTCTGAAGTTGGATTTGGTTTTACATCTGAAATTTTAGTCTTCAGATTGGGTTTTGGTTGATTGTTTGCTGGAGGCTCGGAGAATTTTGCAGGAGAAGAGGGTTTGATGGGTTGCAAGGAAGAAATTGGTTTGGGTTGTTTGCAGGAGAAGGGGAAGACGAGGATGCCATTTCGTTGTTAAAAATAATGGCAGCAGGGGAGCCTTGATGGGAGGAAGCTGGCAGTGGGGGAAGGGAGTGAAGAGAATGGTTGGATCTCACCTGCCTGATCGGTGGGATTCAATAGGGTAGGGTTAGGTTAAACGTAGTTTAGTCAATTAGTGATTTAAGTTTCAGCCAATAGTAAAAAGTTAATTAGTAATTAACTTTTAATTAAAGTAATTAAGTAATAAAATAAAATTAGATGTAATTACTAAAAATAGATAAAGTGATTAGTGGAAGTTAAAAGTGATTAGCAAATTTGTAATTAGTGAGATAATTAAGTTAAAGTAATTTGTTAAACTTGATAGTCAATTAATTAGGATACGTTAAAAACGAAAAACAGAGATGCGTTCGCGTCGACTCGTAGCAAAGAACGTACTGACGAAAGATTACCCGGACGACAGGAAAAATACCGATACGCACGATCAGAAAAATACGTCTAAAAATACAGGCCGTTACAAGTTGAATTTATGAGTGAAATGGTTTTAAACTTTGAGGCTGACAACAAATGATGTGTATGCAAAAAAATTAATATACCTTGAAGACAGGAAGAGGATTACTCTGGAAATGGCCAATGCATAGAGATAAATAAAGAAAAATAATGTGTATGCAAACAAATTAAAATACATTGTTTACAATCAAACAAATCAAACTACTGCAGAATCATTGCATGTTGCATATATAAGCATCCATCTACTTTTGCGTGAGAAAAAAACATAATAATAATAATAACTATAAATAGTAGTAATGAAGATAGTCCACTTACAGTGAATTTCCTGTAGAAACTAAAGATCTAGAATGCGTTCTAGCCAAACAACACAGATCTAGATATATAACATGCGGAATCTTAAATCATTGCATACTTTGATTTAGCAGAAGCGTACCTGAGTCCATCGCTAATAATCTGAAAGAGATCCTAACGATAATGCAACGGACAATCTTCCAAAATAGCACGAATCAACCGTTGGAGAACCCCTTTAGCTTTCTCCTGGTTTCTCTCCTAGCGACGGGACGTAGAAAAGACGGCTCAACTTTGTTCGTGTATTCCGGGGACCATGACCGCTAATATTTATAGGCTAGCCTCCATAGCCCTAGGGTTTCCAACTCGGCCCATCAACGAGTTGAAGCCCAATAGTCTCTACACATAAAGGCCCCACAACCTGTTTAACTCATTTAGCCTATTTAATTAATTAAAACCAGATCATTAATATATTGAGCTTAATATGACAGCGTAGCACTTATATAATTATTTACCGCATATTAGCCCAACGTTGGATTAAGATCCAACTTAGTTTGATAAGTTCCAACAATCTCCCACTAGGGCTATATGCTAAACTTTATAATTATATTTCATAGTGCATACAACCAAATAAGATCTTAACTTACTGTCATTTCTTTAATGAGTCAAAAACCAATCCGGTCCATCAGTTATATTAGCAAGGGATCAAGGAGTTCTTCGCCGCAGCAATTGTAGCTCGACCCATCAGTGGTCACCGTGCTAATACAAAAGAATGACATGGATTATAAAGTGGATGTGTAGCATGGAAATTACATGTGATGTGATCTAACATGTCTATTTTCAACTGATCCTCCTTAACCTTAGTGAGATTATAAACAAACCAAAATCCGGGTGAAGCCGAACTGAACCAAAACTTTATTTCTGATCAGAAAATCACCTCAAACTTAAGCTGGAGACTTAATTTTGTCTATCATATGAGCAACCAAAAGAACAAACTCCCACAAAACTGAATGTTCTTAATGAAATGACATCCATATGAGTAGCTAGCTCATAAAACCTTTTGGATGACATTTCCTTACTATAACGGATCCGTAATTACATGGTTTGTTCTGATGTGCTTATTAGACAATTATACACTCCTATTATTAATCAACAATCTAGGAACTTGATCTCTGAATATCTAAACTTTGTCGAGTTCTTGTTGTTGTTGGAATATAAAACTGCAGACTTCATTGTCATTAAATAAACTGTGTGGTGTTTCAATACCATCCCTAATTTGCAGCATAATGACAAAATACGCAGATATATTTCATGATTTGGATGTCACATAATATGATATGAAACTTAAAGCCATGTCAGAAGAGACTATATAAATGGGACCATTTAAATCTCTTCTAGTAGATGGAGCCTAACATAGATTTTCATACATTCTTTGCATCCAATAAATGATCAGAGTCAGTATACCAAAATGATCTCAAACCTTTTTGACTACTGATCCTTGAACAAGTAACCCTTTTGTTCTCCATATATACCGTAAGACACATTTGACTGCTGTCAAATGGTCAACTCCTGAACTTAACAATCTGCCCAACACACCTGTAATATATGCAATAACCAAATGTATATAAAACTGAGCATACTTTAGACTCCCTTTTGGTGAGATATAGGGAATCTTCTGAAGTAGATTATCCGGGCAATTAATGAGACTAAATTTGTCTCCCACAGAACTTAACATTCATTACCACATAGATATTATAGAAATTACATGCTCCCACAGAACTTAAGATACATAACATCATTAAACATCATCTCAAAACCGAACAGGTGATCACTTAATGAAATTTAATATATCATTAACGATATTGAAATGCTCTACTAATGCCATTATAAACCTTACAGAGTTTTTCATAAAAACTGAATAGAAAGTCTCTTTAGAATTAATGCATTCTTTTCCGTATAAATTCTTTGAGTGATACGCTTTAAATCTTTTCTTAATACCCTTTTGAATTCCTTTTGATTATAAAAAACTATTTACAATCAATAGGTTTCAAACCTTATGGCAATGAGAAAAAGATTTTAAGTATCATTCAAAGACTTTCTTAATTAATGCATTAATCCATTTTAGAGATGTAGATCTTTTATGACTTGGTGTAAGTCGAACTTCCATCATCCTAATGTCAACCATATGTTCTTAACAGAACAACACCAAATTCAACAATGTATTTTTCATCTCTTTAATGGATTTCATGAATGGCAATTAGTTACTTGAGGTGCTAGAGTTTGTCCTTATGATCAATTTTTCGAATGGGAGGAATTGCAACATTATCTTGAATTTATTGTGTCTTGCACAATGTCAGGAATACCATCCCGAATAATGCCAACAAAACATGTGTGGATATAATCCTCTTCAAGAGTAATGTCACTAAATTTCCCCCCTCAAACTCAGCATCCTCAAGTAGGTGTGCATTTCCTAATTCCTAAACTAACTTAATAGTGGGATTATGTAAAATCATACAAAATAATATCAACTTTAAAACTATTCAACAAAATTAGAAAACCATTAGCATTATGTCGTATTACTTTATTAGGCTTGTAAAGCCTTACCTTAGTTGGACATCTCCAAATAAGCAAGTGATTCATTTGTTGAAACTTTATTAAGGATATAAGCTGCAATCAAAATATAACTGAATTCTAAACTATTAATTCTTTCATTACAACACATGTTCATTAATGCAGGAATTCTGTAAAGGAAGCAACATTTTCAAATAAATGAAGATTATAATGATCTTTTAAGGAACTAGAATAAACTAATTTTGAATCAAGAGACAACCAAATTTTCCATTTATAATTGAACACTTATAACCAAATTTGTTCAAAATAGAAATGGAAATCCAAATTCCGTTAAAAACGGTACATAATAGTCTCATAAAATTCAAATACAATCTAGCCTTTAAAAGAAATAATCTAAATTTAATTTGCTTCTACTTGAACCATCTTGCCATTGCCCATATCGATGTATCTTTCACCATCATTTGGCTCTTGGTATATTAGGCAATCCTGCATAGACACAATGATATGAATGGTTATACCAGGATCTTTCCATCACATGTCTATAAGTACCAACGTTTGTAGGAGAAGAAATTAACTTAGAATTAAACCAAATTTCGCAGCATACCTTTCTTATCTTTAGTGGTAGAGATCATATGAGCACTTTCTGTCTTCCTTGCTCAAGCCTGTTCTCTTCCTGGACACAGTGCGAGATGAGCTCATCCAGAGACCAAGTCTCATCCTTCAGATTGTAGCTCATCTTAAACTGGTTGAACTTTGATGGAAGAGATATCAAAACAAAATGCACTAGCAGAGCCTCAGAGAGGTCTAGCTCAAGTGCTTTCAACCTTGAAGCAATATTAGACACCTTCAATATGTGCTCCATAATGTTTCCCGTACCCTTATACCTCATTGAATTTAGAATTGTCAAGAGTGTACCAATTTCACCCCTTTCACTCTTGACAAATCGGTTTTCAATGTCAGAAAGGAATCCTTTAGTTGTAATTATCTAAAATAGTGCCCCTGAGATTTTCTGGAATGGCAGAAAAATTTTCAGGAATAATAGTTGAAAAAGAGAACAAGAAAACAATTTTAACATGTTCATATGAGTATTAAACAGAACAACACCAATTTCAAATTAATGCTATTTTCCCATCTCAAGACATCCCTCACCAGTCCAATATTGATCTTTGGATAATCTATTGACTAGTCATTGACATCTTGTTGTAGCAATCAGACAAATGCAATAATAACATGCCAAAAATAAAACTTCCTTTGGGCCGAATTAAATTTGCATGCATTGATCTCACTAATCATCACCTTGTTTATTACCACAGGTGCGCATGAAATGGTATAGAACGGTAACATGCCTTTGGGCCGATTAAGCATTCTTACGAAAATCATTGGCACATTAAATTCTTTTTATATTTATGAAATGAAATAATGCAAATCAACAGAGCCCACTTTGGCGAGATGATGATTGCACGAAGTCATTTCAACAAATATATACCTTTGCAAAATTTGAATCTAAGTCGTAATTTAATACATGAATTTATACTTTAAGTGGAGATATTCAAGTCCACTTTTATTCAAAATCAAATTTAAGGCAACCAAAATTTTCATACAAAAGTATGTATTCAACTTGTTATATTTCGAGAGTAAAATTAATTTTCACAAGAAAACCCACTTTGGTGAGTTGATGATCCAATCAATCTATATTCGAAACATATAATTAATTGTGCCAAAAAATTGAATTTGAAACTAAACTGAATTTAAAACAAAATGATTACATTAAGTGGAAATATATATAAGAACCATTTATTCCACCTTTCTAATCATTTTAATCAAGTTAAATAAAATCCATAACTTCAACACAAATTTTCTTCTTCAAAATGGGGTATATAGGTATACTAATGTGTATATGAACATACATAAAAAGATACACACACACACACACACACACACACACACACACACACACACACACACTATCCCATTATATATATAACTTTAAAATGTGTCAAAATTCCTTAAGGCCATTTACTTGATGGTTGGTGCACAAAAATTCCTTAAGCCTTTTAAACTTATCATTGAGGAGAAATATATGTTAAAGGTTTTTATTTGCTCCTGAAGAATACACTGGAATTTTGCGTTTTAATTTAAATTTAATTTTAGGCAAACTGAATTTTCATACCAATGTATGAAGTCAACTTGTTATATATACCGATATATATATATATATATATATATATATATATATATATATATATATATATATATATATATATATATATATATATATATATATATATATATAGTTGTATGCCATAAAATTCGAATTTAAATTTATTTTACACAATTAACACAAAATTTATCTTTGAGGAGAAATAGACATTTAAACGTCTTATTTCCTCATTCAATCCAAATTAAATTCAATATTGGGCAACCAATTATACAAAAGTATGTATTTAACCGTTTATGTTACGAAATAATAATAATTTAAATGTAGAGCCCACTTTGGTGGGATCCCATAATAATTAAAATTATTTTGAAACATATAATCTAATGTGCCCAATAATTGAATTCAAATGAAACTGAATTTAATTGTAAATATACAGGAATTTAATTGTAAAATTATTACGACAGACCCCACCGAAGGTGGGGGGTCTGCACTTGCCGGTGGACGGGGAGGGCCCCCCTTCGTCGGAATCCGGTGCTGGGGGTGGCGCGTGGCCGCCCCCCTTTCTGAAACCTCATAGGGGCGGCTGCGCCGCCCCTTTTTGCAAGAAAAAACGTCGGGGGCAGCGACTGCCCCCTCTGAAACCCAACGGGGGTGGCGAGCCGCCCCCTCTCCCCTTGTTACCGCCAGTGGGGGGCTGTTGGAAGCTGCCCCCTTGTTTTTTAAACTTTCAGGGGCGTCTTCACCGCCCCTTCCTGGATCCGTGTCGACACCGGCATAGCCGACGCCAATCTGCCTAGCGGGGCGACAGAGCCGCCCCTTTTTTGTCGTATCGGGCGGCGGCCGACGGGCCGCCCCCGATCTAGGGTTTGTAAGAGCCAATTTTTTTTGGAAAAATTAAACAAAAACCAAATTTTTGCACAGATCCGAATATAAAACAGATTAAAAATCGGATTTTTATCAAATTTACTACGAGCAGGCAAAAATTTAAGATCCACAGCATGTGGGCTCTGATACCACTTGTAGAAACTAAACATCTAGACATGCGTTCTAGCCAAACAACACAGATCTAGATATATAACATGCAGAATCTTAAATCATTACATACTTTGATTTAGCAGAAGCGTACCTGAGTCCATCGCTAATAATCTGAAAGAGATCCTGACGATAATGCAACGGACAATCTTCCAAAATAGCACGAATCAACCGTTGGAGAACCCCTTTAGCTTTCTCCTGGTTTCTCTCCTAGCGACGGGACGTAGAAAAGACGGCTCAACTTTGTTCGTGTATTCCGGGGACCATGACCGCTAATATTTATAGGCTAGCCTCCATAGCCCTAGGGTTTCCAACTCGGCCCATCAACGAGTTGAAGCCCAATAGTCTCTACACATAAAGGCCCCACAACCTGTTTAACTCATTTTGCCCATTTAATTAATTAAAACCAGATCACTGATATATTGGGCTTAATATTACAGCGTAGCACTTATATAATTATTTACCGCATATTAGCCCAACGTTGGATTAAGATCCAACTTAGTTGGATAAGTCCCAACATTTCTATCCAAAAGGCATTTTCTGTATGTAAAAAACAATCATAAAGCCAAAATGAAGATGAATTAATGAAAAATATTCGCCATGATACTGGAAATATATGGAAGGGAAAGAATCAAAAATAACTTAATTTTTTGGACTATTTGCAAAAAGAGTAAAGTATCTTTGAGGATCAAAAAGTAGTGGGAGTGACTGACGTATAACCTTCGTCTCTGAAGCACTTATTGAAATTAAGGATGCCCTTCTCTCTGGTACCATTGAGCAAGCTCTTCACCATATCTATGCAAATTCATTTGATATAATTAGGTCACTAACAAATTTCGACAAGATGCATGGAATTATCCTCTAAAACTGAACTTTTTCGCTTTCAAAAATAGAAAATAAAATCACTTACCCTGGAATGCTAACAGACGGATGTCTCCATTAGGGATTCTTCGTCTTTCATCTACTTCACCTTCTTGAAATTTCTTTGCCGAACATTGCTCCCCAAGATCCAAAAAATTTCAACAAAAATCCCCAAAATTTTGAGAAACTACCATTGACCTTGAGAGCTCGTGTAGAAGACACACAAAATCTTGAGATCTCAAAGATAGAGGCCATTGGCGAGGCGAGAACGACTACCATGAAGTTGATCATGGTCTCTTTGCCGACTTGAATTCTGAGGGGCATTGATGCCCATCGAGGAATCAGCGAATCTGGATCTAAGGTTTCATAGGAGGCGAATGGATTCATGATGACATGCGCTACATAGTGATGAATCAAAAGATTTAGATATTTTGAGAGGGAAGAGAGTTGATGTTGTTGGGATTCAACAAATATATTTGAGGCTTGGGGAGAAAATTTTAGGGAAATTTCTGAGCGGGTAAAAACGGGGGGGGGGGGGGGGGGGGGGGGTTGGGATGAAAAGCATTTTTCGTTCCATTAGTCATCGCGCAAAAAGTAACAAAGATTACCTGACCGTTCCTAATATAATTATAATAACACTAAAATATTTATACCCATTATGACAAATTTTTTTCTTCTTTTTTATCATTTAAAATTATTTATAATTGGATAACCGTTTCTATTATAATAAAACCATTTCTAATAAAACATTAGCAACACTTATGATAATAACCATTGCTAATAGACCTTATTAGTAATGGTCTAAATTATAACTGTTGCGTATAGAACCTTTTGTAGTAGTGGTTAATTTATTTCTCTCTCTTAATATGAAATGCTTATTTTCTCTTTTGCAGAAAAAGCTAGTCAAAAGTTCACACATTATCAACTCCAAGGTAAGGAGTTTGGTTAAGATTCTCATAAAAAATTTACCGGCACTTTTTACCTATGGCACATATCATACTTTGTTTCTCAAAATGCTAGTCGTTGCCTGATCACTCCTTATTTTACACCTTTCCCCGCATGTTTGCATGCCATTTAGATCGCCCAAGTCATGTTTTTCACGATATATCGACGATATTGCGATGCTTTTCATGATTTGTTGTTTTTGTCGCATTTCAGGTGATTTGGCGTGATTCGGAGTGATCTCGAGATGCGCTTACTCTAGACGGTCACCGACGACCTCCCCGAGGGGTATTTTGTTGTTGGAGAGGAGCAGAAGAAGAACGGACGTCGCAGGAGCGACGAGGAGGCCAAAATAAGCAGATTGGGCATTTTTAGTGTCCCACTCGGCCGAGTGGAGGAGCCACTCGGCCGACCAGCGAGACACCGCTCGGCCGACCAGATCAGACACGATTTACCTGTGCACTCGGCCGAGCGACGGAGACCACATCGGCCGAGTGAAGACATCACGTCCGCCCGAGTGGCGCCCAGACGAAGCCCTTCAAAGATCTCCAAGTTTCTGTTTTTCGGCTGCCTGAGCTTCAGAAGACCCACTCGGCCGAGTGGAGAATCCTGTCCGCCCGAGTACTATGAAGCCATCGGCCGAGTGACGACAACTCACTCGGCCGAGCCGCCCCCAAAGTAGAGACCCCTGAAGGCCCCGACTTACTAGAAAATTACAGGGTTTCTCACTCGGCCGAGCGACCTTTGTCACTCGGCCGAGTGCGACACGCTGCCTGCAGCGAAAATTGCGGAAAACAGGCTGCGTAGGGGTATTTTGGTCACAGTTTTTGGACGATTTTGGGGGCTATTTAACCCCTGTTTTTACCCTAGTTTTGGAGAGCTTCTCCTTAGATTTTTTGCAGCTTTTTAGATTAGCTTTTTAGTTTTATTCTTGAGATTGGAGAGGAGAAAAAGTTTGATTTTTGTTGGATTGATTGAAGAACTCCATTGGTTTGTCTTTCTCTTCTCTAAAAATTCTATTTTTATTGCATATCTCAATATTGTGATGAATTCTATTGCTTATTTCATTGATTATTTTTGTGATCTTGCTATGAATTGCGAGTAGTCGCCACGTCTTGGGGCGTGGGGATGAACCCTACAAGCCCAACTTCATATTTGTGCTGAATTAGTAGAAATCTTGCTAGAATTGATATCTAGGGATTAGGTTGGGATCAATTTACTACGGTTAGCTAGGAGTTCATACCGATCGGGATTTGCAAGAGATTGGATCCCGACTCGATAGGAAACCCTAGAAATCCGAATTGGGTTGGAATCGAATTTCCGTAGTATCGGTTTGCAAGAGATTGGACCGATACTAGGGTTTCCGGTTCCAATTCCGTGCCAATACCCGTTTGCAAGAGATTGGACGGGTAGGAACTATCCCAATCTAGATCGCGAGCCGAGTTTGCAAGAGATTGGGCTCGGTGCGCGATTGGACGATGATGTTGATCCTAATGCTAGCTTTCCTAGGCTAGGGTTTGCAAGAGATTGGACCCAAACCTAGGATAGCTATAGACCGGCAACAGCGCGAGAGCGTGAGCTTGGTTCTACATTCAGTTGCAACTAGTCCATCCAAAATCTCAATCTAGCAATTTTGAAACCGACGAACCACATTTATGAGATACGGTGAGTAGCGGGGATTCCCCATTCCCTAGACGTTCTTTATTTGATTTGATATTTCCGCACTTTGTCTGACGATTGTGACAGGATCGCCAAAGGCAAATCTTTCTTCTTGAATAGCCATGGTGATTGGAACAAGCGCGGTCATTCGTCCTCCCTGTGTTCGATATCCCGCTCGCTGCTACACCGTGCACTTGCGGTAAAACTACAACCGTCGCTCCGGGACGTGTATCCGGGGCTCGACCAAGTTTTTGGTGCCGTTGCCGGGGAGGCGATTGCGTTTGATCTTACCACCCCTAGCTACTTCTTTTTTATTTTATTTTTCACTATTATCATTATTATTTCCATTTTTTTACCTAACCCTTCCACGGTACTAATCATCTCTTTGAAACTCTGTTTTCCCTGTGCATGTACACGAGATCTATGGCGGACCCTGAAGCTATATTGTTTGATCCCGAGATCGAACGTACCGCGCGGAGACTTAGAGCGGAAAGGAGACAAAATCTGGAAGGACGGTTTATGACCAACCCGGAAACTCCTGAACAATTGGCGGCAAGGATGGCGAGGCTAATTTCTATTCGAGATAGGCTTCGGCCTAAGACCTCTTCTACTACCTCATCCATTGCCGTGCCGGAGTTGGCGGCCGACAAGAACTTCGAACTAAAGACTGGATTGGTGGTTTTGATGCAACAAGACCCATTTCATGGGAACGCCCATGAGAACCCCCACTACCACATCCAATTATTCTTGTCGAAGTGCGCCACATTTCAGATGCCGGGGGTCTCCATCGATGCCATCAGACTGCGTCTCTTCCCCTTCACGCTAAAGGACAAGGCACTCTATTGGTTAAGGACGCAGGCTGACGGAGTTTTCACCTCTTGGGACGAGTTGGCGAGTGCATTTATTGACAAGTTCTATCCGCCATCCAAGACGGTGAAGATCCGGAGCGCTCTCATGTCCTTTAAGCAAGGACCACAGGAGACGCTCTATGAGGCTTGGGAGCGTTTTAAGGATTTGCAGCATCAATGCCCGCACCACAGCATAGAAGATTGGGAGCTAGTTCATAGCTTCTACAACGGTCTCCAACCGGGGACCAAGCAAATTATTGATGCCGCGGCGAATGGTGCTATCTTGTCAAAGACTCCTGAGGAAGCTATGGCCCTAATTGAGGAGATGGCCTCAAATAATCAACAATGGGGCGATGAGCGAGGACAATCTACGTCCTCCTTAAAGCCAACTAGCATCTACGAGGCGAAGGCCGTAGCGGAGCTTACGAGCAAGTTTGATTCTCTCCACAAGGTAGTGGAGAGATTGGAGAAGTTTATCACGGAGCCCCAAGGAGCCCCTTCTACCTCCGCTCCAACGAACCAAATGTGTGATTGGCAAGACCAATCTCAAGCCATGTACTCGGGAGGAGAGCAAGGAGAAGGATCCTTGGAGCAAGTACAATATGTTGCGGGGAACCAAGGATATTGGGCCAATCCGGCCGCAAGAAATCATCCCGGATTCTCTTACGCCAACAACGAATGAGCTTTGAACCCGCCACAACCGCCACCTCAACAAGCCCGACCACCACTACCACCCCAACAACAAAACTATCCACCGAGGGGGCCCACTCAACAAAATTTTCAACCAAAGCAACAAGTTCCACCATATAGGCTGCCCGGATACAATCAAGGGTGGAGGAATCAAAATCAAAACCCTCCATAAGCTCAACAACGATCCGACTTCGAAGCTAGAGTGGAGGCGTTTATGGTCGAGCAAAATAAGGTCAATGCTAGCTTGAAGGCGGGGCAAGACTCTCTTAATACCGTTGTGGCTCAAATATCGGAGCAATTAGCGTTGCTAAATCGGAACACTCAACGATTGCCGGCGCAACCCGAGCAAAACCCACGGAGCAACACCGGCCACATCAATGCCGTAGTTGCCGTTACCACTAGAGGCGGAAAGGATACCACCCCCGCCATGATTCCTACCGAGGAGCCCGTGGAGGAAAGCTTGGATACAATTGAGCCGGTAGTTGAAGATGATAAGGAGAAAGAGCCACAAGAAAAGGAGAAATCTAGAGCGGAACAATTGATCGAGGAGAGGCGCTTCATGCCACCGGTCCCATTCCCCCAAAGGCTCGCTAGAGCAAAAATGGAGAAAAGGCTAGCGAAGTTTCTCGAGTATCTAAGAGGAGTTAGCCTCAATATTCCCTTCCTCGACTCCATCGTGGAGATCCCCACATATGCTAAATTCTTAAAGGACTTGATCTCGGGGAGAAAGAGGAAGGAGAAGATCATGCTAGCCGAGGAGGGCTCTTGGTTCACCAAGAGAGAGAAGGAGCCGGCAAAATTTAAAGATCCGGGGAGTTTTCGGATTCCTTGCACCTTGGGCGGCGTTCCTCTTCAAAAGGCGTTGGTTGATCTAGGGGCTAGTGTGAGCCTCATGCCTCTCTCCATGTTCTTAAGGCTAAACACTGGGACAAAGTTGAAACCCACCGACATGCGCATTCAATTAGCCGATGGACAGATAACAAGGCCGGTGGGGATCGCCGAAAACATCCCGCTACAAGTCCCGGGGGAATATGCTTGCCATGTGACTTCGTGATCATGGACGTTAAGGAGGAGGGAGATACTTCGTTGATACTTGGACGCCCATTCCTCGCCACCGCCGGAGTCATCGTCGACGTACGCGAAGGTACACTAACTTTAAACGTCGGCAACATAGAGGTGGAGCTTCACATTCCTAAGGCTATGAAGCACATGCCTTACCACGAGGAACTTGACTACATGGATCTTCTTGATGAGGTAATTGAAGAGGCGATTCCCCACTCTATTGGCGCTCTTTTCGATGAGGATTTTGAGGAAGGCCCGGATTTAGGCCAAGATGAGAAGAAAGATGATTCCCCCGACCTCTCCGCTGAAGATGATGAAGGCGACGCTGATGTCGCAAGGATTCGAGAGCTCTGTAAGCTCTCGAAATTAAAGTCTCCAAAGAAAGCTCCTCCGGTACGGAAATCGGCATCACCGGTGAAGCCGTTGACCGGAGCAAATGCTAGCTTGGGGGAGCCTCCCCCCAACACTATTCGAGATGGGAGACCACCGAGGGAGAACACGCCGCCACGTCCAAATCCAAGCGCGCTCCCCGGAAAGTTTGATGGGTTCATCTCATATGCACCAAACATCCCGCATTGATTGAAAATTATAGGGGGTCGAGCTCACGACCTTAAACGAGCGCTTGTCGGGAGGCAACCCGACGGTTTTCGCTTTATTTTCACTTTTTATTTATTTTCGTTTTAGAAATTTTTAGTGTTTTGAGTCGTTCGCCCAAAAATTTTGTGATAACGGGTCCTATTTTTCTTGACAGGAGAGGAGATAGGTAGATCCATCATGAGGAGGATGAACACGACAATGAGGAGCGCCCCAAGAAGGCACTCGACGCTTAGGAGGAAGATGGAATCGACTGGAGGAAGAAAGACGGAGTTCAGAGCCCAAACGAAGACAAACAGCAGAACACAAGGCTCACTCGGCCGAGTATACTAGTCACTCGGCCGAGTACATAAGTTCGTCCGGCCGAGCCGCTCACGAACGAGGGAAGTCTGATGTACCCAACTCTCTGTTTATTTTCCTGATTTCAGTATAACTGCTACTCGGCCGAGTATATATTCCCACTCGGCCGAGTAAAACGGATACGCTCCTAGGGCGAGTCTTGCCGAGTAGCTTGAGCCACTCGGCCGAATGGACTTACTCCACTCGGCCGAGGCTGGCAAGGCCACTCGGCCGATGCGTAAGCGGGGAGGAATTTCCATTGATTCCACTCGGCCGAGTGACCTAGTCACTCGGCCGAGTCGTAACTTCTGCTATATAAGGGGTCGAGGGGGACACGTTTTTCGAAACGCTGAAACCGATCGCGCCCCCCGACCTTTCAGCTTCCCTCGCCCGCTCGCACCCCTTACTCGCCCGACCGCCGTCGTCGCGCCGCCGCTCGGCCAGCCATCGCCGGCCGACCCCCCGCTGTGACTCGCCCGAGTCGCCGCCGGCGGCCGCCGCTCCGACCACCTCCGGTATCGCCTGATTTGCCTTTTTCTCCTCTTTTTGAGTATTTCTTGAGGATCCATGTGCTAAACGACCCCCAAACCCAAATCAATTCCTATATCTATCTATGATACCCCTAATGCTCCATACGTTTTGATTATTACCCGCTGATATCTCCATTTCACGCGCAGGTTGTTTTTGGGAGCTTAGGGAGCCCAGGGGAGCTTCTCGGGACTGATTTGAGCTTCGTGGAGGTGCTGACTTCACACGCTTCCATTGCTGAGCACTCGCGGCGTGACTGGGTATACTCCTTCCACTCTTTTACACACACCGCATTTTTTTACACTTTTCGGCGCGCTCGGGGCCGATATGCCGCCCCGGACACGGCCGCGGTCGAAGAGAGCTTCCGCCAAGCGGAAGCGGTCGGATGATGCCAGCCCCTCCCACGAGTTGGAGGACTCTCCTCCACCGTCTCCCACACACGCCGTCCACCCAGCACAGCCTGCAGGCCCCGCACACCCCGCACAGCCTGCAGTGCACCCACAGCCCGCACAGCCTCTCCCTGCCGCTGCACAGCCACCACCTCCGGCTCCACTGGTCGGGCCGCTCGGGATTACGTTCCGAGACGACGCACACCGCGCCGTCTTCGACCGTATCTCCCAGCGCTCGATCGTACCCTCCAGGTTTGCACACCTCGCTGACCTAGGACGCCTGGGGGTACTAGAGGGGATGCTCACGTTGTACGACAACGTGGGCTGGCGAGATTTCTTCCAGGTGTCGGCGGACACGTTCACCCGCCCGACACTTGAGGTTCTGAGTTCGATCGCCCGGACCGACGAGGGATGCTCGTTTTGGTTCATGGATCGAGAGTGCCAGGTCACTCTCGATATGATGAGAGTGTTTTTCTCGTGGCCCGGTGTCCCCGGTGCCGATCGCGGTTACGGCCCCACCCATATCCCCCCACCTTCCTTCGATGCCGGTGCCTTCTGGGCCCGGATTACGGGTCTTCACGCTGCCTTTGACCCTAGTAGGGCCAAGGCCTCGGCCATTGTCCATCCCTGCCTCCGCATTGCTCAGCGCCTTATGGCGACGACCTTTTTGGCCAGATATGAGCCGGGCACGATGTCTACGCCAGAGCTCTACATGCTCTACGCGATGAAACGTCCCAGAGCTCTATCTAGGGATGGCGATGAGCTTGTCCCCATCGTCGTGATCGATATCGCGGCATGGTTTTTAGACCGCATCATTGTATCGGTGGGCGCTCGCTCACCGATATGCTGCGGCGGCCTGATCACCTTGCTTGCTCTTATGACCGGCGATGACTTCCCCGACGACTTGCGACGCGTCCCGGGCCCCACTTCTCTGTCGATAGATGTTATGGCCCGGATGAAGATGCTTCGTCCGCACGGTGAGCGTCACTGGGTCTGGTTGCACGGCCCTTATGGTGCCGATTACATGATTCTCCCGAGCCCAGCTCGGACTCAGATTGCACCAGCCCACGTTGACTGGCTCCCTGCGATGGATGTTCTCATCCCCGCTGCTTACGTGCTCGAGGCCGAGGAGGCCGAGCAGGCCCACGCTGCCCTTGTAGACCCTGTTGCACACCCTGCCGAGCCTGCTGCCGAGCCTGTTGACCCATTGGCCCCTCAACCCATACCTGATGTTTCCGCTGCTCCTGACGCCTCTGTCGGTGTCAAGAGCACCTCAGCTGAGCCCACTTCCACCACCTCCACCACTTCCGAGGCTGTCACCACCACTCCCACCACCACCACTGGCCCTCTGTCCGTCGAGCCTCTTTGCTCCGCACTATCCGAGCGCCCGTCGACCTTTGTTGAGAGTGGCGAGCCCTCGTTTGCCGCGGTCGTGAAGACCATGGCTAGCATGATCTCCGCTGGGGTTGCGCCTTTTGGTCCACACACTTCCACCCCAGCGGTAGTCACCTCTGTCTCCACCCCTGCTGTATTTTCCGAGAGCGTCGTGGCGTCTGTCCACACTTCTGTGCCACCGACCTCTCTGGCCGCCTCGCTGCCATTTTTGCACTCTTCTTTCGCTGCTGCTGCCTCCACTTCTCACCAGTCTGTGCCCCGGCCTCACACTGAGGCCATGCCCACATTTGCGAGTGCAGCACCTTTCGTACCCTTCCCCGCTGAGCCCGTCACATACGCGACCCGAGTACGCCAGCCACGCCCTGCACAGCCCCGCCCGGTGCGTCCCTCTGCACCACCTCCCCCTAACACTGTACTTCAGAGCATTCGTGCTCTAGAGGGGGCGGTGAGTGGCCTCAGAGGTGACCTTAAGACCCTGTCCTCCACCGTCTCTGCGATGGCTGGCCGCTTCGAGCTACTGCCGCAGATCCATTACTGTCTCACCCAGGTTCTGGAGCATCTCCCGCGCGTACCCCCACCCACCCAGCAGGTTCCCACCCACACTTCCACACACACCCAACCTGCTACCACTACCACACCCACACCCGCTCAGCGGCCTGTCCAGCCACCACCACCACCTCCGCCTCAGGACGGAGACGGTGCAGCACCACCTTCCTAGGCACCCTTGATGCCATCGATTCCTTTTGCCGTTGTGCTGCCCGTTTCCGCTGGGTCCTGATGCCTTTTTGTCCACCCCCTCCCCTCACTTATTTTGGGATTCTCTTTTTGATCATATCTTTATGTATCTTTTTGGGAGAGAGGGAGAGTTTTTGGTGCCACCTTTATATCTGTATCACTCCTATCTTTGCATGCATCATGTCCGCATCATATTTTTCATTTCTTTATTTCTATCCTTTTATTTTCCTTTTTTTTCATGCATGCATCCTCACCTGCCCCTCACATTTCTTGTCTCTCCGTGTGCCACACTTTGCACATTGAGGACACTGTGCCATTTAGCTTGGGGGAGTGAGTTCTCACGTTCTTTTTCGATTTGCCACCTTTATCTTTAGTTTTTCACACCATTCTTCGCTTTTGCACTTATCTTTTATCATTTTTCTTTTGTTTTGCCATGCATCACGTTTTTCTTATTTTTTCTGTGTGCCGCATTATAAATAGTTCTTTTTTTCCCTCTATCTTTATTTCTTTTTTTCATCTCATGCTAGAGATGACTTTTCTATGATGATGATGACGTTGGATTTAGCTTACTCTATATGCATGCTTTATTTGTCATGTCAAAGACTTTATTTCTGATATCATATGCTATGACTTGCTTTGCATCTAGAGATAGTAACCCACACTTTTGCCACGTGAAAATGGATGAAATTTTATTATTAGCTGAGTCTGAATATTCATATGTATGCTATCACAGAAAACACACCAAGATTCACGCATTGAATGCTTATATCTGGAGTACTGATTTCTTTTTCCTATATCACTTCTATATGCATGAATTGTACACTTCACTTCAGGATGATTGAATGATGTTAGCCATGATAAATCTGGAATAGTTAGCTTTTTTTTGTGATCGAAACTGAGTAGATTAGATTACCCTGCTGAAGTTGTCGTGCATGTCTTATAGAGTGAACCGAGAGTTATATCTGTTTCTTTCTCCACAAATCTTGAACATCATTTCTCTACTTTTAAAATCATTGGTGAATCTCCCCTTAGCGATTCTATTATATGGCATTTTCCCCGCTACTAATTCCTAGCTCCAAATCTCTTATTCTCTAAAAAAAATAATAATAAAAGAGAAAGAATATTCTTGTATATCATTATCTCTCTTTGAGTTGGGATCGTTGTGTATATATGCTATATTGAAAAAAAAAGGAGAAAAAGAGGAAAAATCCTCAATAAAAGATCCCATCTTACTTTCTTCCTTTCTTCTTTCTTCTTATTACATTTGGAGCTATATAAAAATGGGGATGTGAATATTTTTTATGCCACCACGCTTATAGATAAGCTTGGGGGAGGGGATCCATTGATGTGTGAGAGAGTGACTACTTGACGTTGCACGACAACCTAGGCTAAGTAATATTCTATACTCGGTGAGATTATTTCTAGCTTTACGAAATCCAGAAGTCTAAGCCTAGCGTTCATTTCATGAAATCCATACTTTTCTATTCTCTCTATTCTATTGTGTGATACTCTTATACTCCTGATAGAAAGCATTCAATTGAAAAGTGTGTGATCTGTGATTTGTATACCGCTTTAAATGATTCAGACGATGTTAATTTTAGAATTATTCCGTTTTTCATGATTATATCGTTGTTCGTGGGTTTTCCGTTTCTATTTGCACTATTACACTATGATATCAGAATAAAATCTTTTGACATGAGTTTTTCATTCGGTGCATGCTATATGAGTAAGTGAAACCCCCGTCCTGAGAAAATTATCTAGTAGCTTACCTCTTCGCTTCTTTCTCTCTTCTTTATTTTCATTTCGTTTTCCATTCTTCTCCGTTTTTCATTTTTTCATTTTTTCGCCATTTTCGTTTTCCAAATTCCACCGGGTTCGCCATTTACTTATCTTCCTCGAGGACGAGTAAGAGGCAAGCTTGGGGGATTTTGATCACTCCTTATTTTACACCTTTTTCCCCGCATGTTTGCATGCCATTTAGATCGCCCAAGTCATGTTTTTCACGATATATCGACGATATTGCGATGCTTTTCACGATTTGTTGTTTTTGTCGCATTTCAGGTGATTTGGCGCGATTCGGAGTGATCTCGAGATGCGCTTACTCTAGACGGTCACCGACGACCTCCCCGAGGGGTATTTTGCTGTTGGAGAGGAGCGGAAGAAGAACGGACGTCGCAGGAGCGACGAGGAGGCCAAAATAAGCAGATTGGGCATTTTTAGTGTCCCACTCGGCCGAGTGGAGGAGCCACTCGGCCGACCAGCGAGACACCGCTCGGCCGACCAGATCAGACACGATTTACATGTGCACTCGGCCGAGCGACGGAGACCACATCGGCCGAGTGAAGACATCACGTCCGCCCGAGTGGCGCCCAGACGAAGCCCTTCAAAGATCTCCAAGTTTCTGTTTTTCGGCTGCCTGAGCTTCAGAAGACCCACTCGGCCGAGTGGAGAATCCTGTCCGCCCGAGTACTATGAAGCCATCGGCCGAGTGACGACAACTCACTCGGCCGAGCCGCCCCCGAAGTAGAGACCCCTGAAGGCCCCGACTTACTGGAAAATTACAGGGTTTCTCACTCGGCCGAGCGACCTTTGTCACTCGGCCGAGTGCGACGCGCTGCCTGTAGCGAAAATTGCGGAAAACAGGCTGCGCAGGGGTATTTTGGTCACAGTTTTTGGACGATTTTGGGGGTTATTTAACCCCTGTTTTTACCCTAGTTTTGGAGAGCTTCTCCTTAGATTTTTTGCAGCTTTTTAGATTAGCTTTTTAGTTTTATTCTTGAGATTGGAGAGGAGAAAAAGTTTGATTTTTGTTGGATTGATTGAAGAACTCCATTGGTTTGTCTTTCTCTTCTCTAAAAATTCTATTTTTATTGCATATCTCAATATTGTGATGAATTCTATTGCTTATTTCATTGATTATTTTTGTGATCTTGCTATGAATTGCGAGTAGTCGCCACGTCTTGGGGCGTGGGGATGAACCCTACAAGCCCAACTTCATATTTGTGATGAATTAGTAGAAATCTTGCTAGAATTGATATCTAGGGATTAGGTTGGGATCAATTTACTACGGTTAGCTAGGAGTTCATATCGATAGGGATTTGCAAGAGATTGGATCCCGACTCGATAGGAAACCCTAGAAATCCGAATTGGGTTGGAATCGAATTTCCGTAGTATCGGTTTGCAAGAGATTGGACCGATACTAGGGTTTCCGGTTCCAATTCCGTGCCAATACCCGTTTGCAAGAGATTGGACGGGTAGGAACTATCCCAATCTAGATCGCGAGCCGAGTTTGCAAGAGATTGGGCTCGGTGCGCGATTGGACGATGATGTTGATCCTAATGCTAGCTTTCCTAGGCTAGGGTTTGCAAGAGATTGGACCCAAACCTAGGATAGCTATAGACCGGCAACAGCGCGAGAGCGTGAGCTTGGTTCTACATTCAGTTGCAACTAGTCCATCCAAAATCTCAATCTAGCAATTTTGAAACCGACGAACCACATTTATGAGATACGGTGAGTAGCGGGGATTCCCCATTCCCAAGACGTTCTTTATTTGATTTGATATTTCCGCACTTTGTCTGACGATTGTGACAGGATCGCCAAAGGCAAATCTTTCTTCTTGAATAGCCAGGGTGATTGGAACAAGCGCGGTCATTCGTCCTCCCTGTGTTCGATATCCCGCTCGCTGCTACACCGTGCACTTGCGGTAAAACTACAACCGTCGCTCCGGGACGTGTATCCGGGGCTCGATCATTGCCACCATAAATTTAGTACCAGTTAATCGTGCTGGCCAATTATTAGCTAGTTTAGGCTCTTTTTTTCCATCTATATGATTAAAGCCTTTAGTGCTTTATATTAAAGAAATGTACTTTTTTTTAGAAAAATTAGCTTAGTAGAGAAGAAGCAGCCACTATCTCCTTAGTCATCTCGGTTCAATAACGATGATAATGATGAGGTAAAGAAGCAGGTCTACTCTTAAGAAAACAATAATTATATGGGCTGGGTGGTAGAGCTTCTACATAAATGAAAATTAGGTCACTGACACCTTGGCCAGGTCAGTTCTGTAGGAATGATGAGGATTAAGTGGCGAAGTAGCAGTATACTTCTAAGAGAACAACAGTAGTAATGGTTAAGTGGGATGTTGCTATGTAAATGAAGAAGCGGCCCCTACTACCTTGGTTTCAGCTTAGTAGAGATCATGTGGATGAGGTGGAGAAGTAGTAGTCTGCTCCCAAAAGAACAAGTGTTGCAAGGATTGGGCATGATGGTTCATGTCTACGAGTGTTTTCTCACCACAGAATCGTTGACCAACGAATCGACGGTCAATGTGGTCAAGGGGTCGGTTGGGATCCCTTGGTTCCTTCAAACGTTCGCGTCCTTAATGGTGGTCGCGCTGAGCTCCTTTTCGGTTCGAGAAGCGGGTCGCTTGGAGAGTAGAGGGCCTCGGTCAGCGGGGTGCGGAGGGGTAGCCTCGGCACCTTGGTGAACGCTCGTCCTCGGTTGATCAAGTGCCGAGGGGTAGCCTCGACGCCTTGATCTTCGCTCGGCCTCAGTCATCACCCGCTAGTAGTAAGCGAGCTCGTTCCGCGTAGATGGGTATCCTCTGTGCCTCGGTTCCGCTTCTTACTGGACAGACGAAGAGATTCGTCAGGGGGCGGGACCTTGGTTCCGGCCAAGTCCCCTCCGATGCCCAAGTCAGAACGGATCTGGACGATGCTCGATGGGATAGGTACGGCTCAAAAGGAGACCGGTACATGTATCCCTGGACCAAGCTATAGGAGGGAAGATAATGGCGGAAAGAAAAGTCGGTTAATGGAATACCTCCATTGTCATATCGGGGGGTTTTGCCCACGATTGCCCTCAATCGACGTCCCCTGACTGCTCCCCACTCATGCCCCGCGACCCGCCTCCGTAGGGGCGCTTGCATGTGTCGTGGGGGAGTCAATTAATGGGCTCCTTAATGGTTATTAAGGTGCCACATTTTTAGAGGAGAGGTTATCTCCTACGAGCATGGGCTAATGGCGTGTTCACCGGGTCGCGACGGGTCCGACTCTGATTCCTTTCGTGGGTCTTGTCGGTTGGGCCAAATCCCATTCGTGGGCCTCACGCCCTTGGCCTGGGTTCAGGCCTCTTGCTCTTGGGCTTCTCCAAAATAGTAGTATCAATTGCCCCCATCGTCCGAGCCGTTCGGATTCTACCGGTCGGTTCGGGCGATGTGACTCTTGTGGATTTTGACAGGCGCGTCAGTCGAGGCTAATCCATTATATGGATGCCATCATGATGCGGCATGTTTGAACTTCTCTTGGCACGGAATTCGGAGCGCCGTCGGCCTCCAGATGCTTCCACGTGCCTCCATGCGACCGTCCTCGCAACGCGAGGAAAGGTCTCAAGGAGACGATATAAAAGCATGCCGTCGTCCATCAGACGAGGGCTTTGCTTTTCCAACGGCATCCTCCTCTTCCAGGTCTTGCGCAAGTTCTGCCTCATGTCGTCCTCTTCTGCCGCTGGTTTGGGGCACCCGGAGGCTGTTGCCGACCTCGGCTTGACTCACGGATCCGTTACGGAGGTATGCCGTCACGGTGGGATGCTCTCAGGAGTGCCCCCGAGGTGCTGGGACAGCCATCATCTGTCTGCGCCACCGTAACTGGGGATCTGCGCTCCAGCTATCTTCTTCCCCGGGCTCCTGAGATGGACGAACGGTTCTACTTCCCTGGTCCCCGGGAAATCAGGGTGTATGAACAGAGTTTTCGATTTGGGCTTCGGTTACCTCTTCACCCCTTTATCGCCGAGTTCCTGTGAGCTCACAGGGTGGCCTTATGCCAATTCTGCCCCAACGCCATTGGATGCATTGTTGGGTTTGTCGTTCTCTGTGTGCTGAAAGGGATCGAGCCGTCTCTCCGACTCTTCGCCCAATTCTACCGCCTGGGTGACCACCAGTCGGGGGCTTGGCTCTACATCAGTGCTCGACCAAAGAAGAGCCTCGTGCTGGGGCTACCGAGCTCTCTGAAACGCTGGAAGGGGGAATATGTCTTCGTCGACTTCCCCTCAGAGGTGGATTTCCCGGCATGCTGGGAGGCCGCAAGCATGCTGGTTCTTGAGCTAGGGAATCCGACTGACGCTGAGCTCGAGGCAGCCGACACCCTGCTGGTAGTCCCTGTCAGGGATTAGAGGATCGACGTCCTCTTCTCCGACCTTAACCTACGGAAGACCGTGTGGCCCGTCGGTGAGTTTTGCTGAAGCCCAAAATTCGGGAGTTGATGTCTGAAGCCCATTCGACCGGCTCTGATTCCTCCTTCAGCCTTCTTGTACAGGTGGGTTCACCCATGGTTCTTCTCCATCCTCTCTCCCAGCCATGGTCCCGGATCCCAACTCGCGGTGAAGGGATCATGAATTGGAGGTCCGGAAGAAACAGCTGGTCGGGCCCTCCGGTGTTGGTTCCAAGAGAGCGAGGGGGCACGCTCCGCCCTTTCCATTGGTGGACACTTTGAAAAGGGCCCGTGTCCAAGCGACGAGGGTCGGCATTTCTCCGTCCGATGGTCGGGCCCAGCCCTCCTCAACTGAGGTCTCATGGCCCTGGGCCGGGCCCTCGCCTCCGCCGTCGGGTCCACTCCCCGAGGCTTACGAGCGATCCCTGGCGTGTTCCACTCAGTTCATCCTGATCTTCCTCAGTCAGGTGAGGGTTTACTCTGCCCCCGCTTCCCCATGGGGTTGAAGGAGTCGGTTTTCTCAGATTGTGGGGTGGCGGCTCGGTTGGCTGAGAACTTCAGCCTCCCTACGGACCAATCCGTGCTGGACAGGGTAAAAGAGGATCACCTGGCTGCCTTCGTGGTTCAGGCTGGTCAACAGGTGAGGACTTTCGCACACCCTATTCCTAGTAGTAGTCTTCGTCTCATTCTCGTCTCTTGATGCAGTTATCCTCAGTCGGGCTTTCGATGAGGCGCCAATTCGTGGCTCTCTCGCAGGCCAAGGCCGGCTCGGCGCGAATACCCGCGGCCGAGGGGGACGAAAGAGAGACGACCCAATTGACCGAGGCACGCATCAAGTCCCTGGAGACCCAGGTAGCCGAGCTCTCCGTCGTCTTGGAGAAGTCAGAGCTTGAGAAGGTGATGGCCTTAGTCGAGAGGGAAAAGGCAGGGGATCGGACTGCCAAGCTTATGGAGGCCGCCGAAGTGACCGTCAAAGCAGGCAGCGATATCAGTCCTGTTGTCACAGCCGACGCCACGGAGCTCATAGGCCTCCTGGAAGTGGCAGAGGAGAGAGCGTTCTGCTGGCCTAGCTCAATGCGAGCTCCAGAGAGGCCGAGAAGGAGCGGGTGGAGCATCAGCGCCAAGTTGCCGTCCTCGAGGGTCGAATCCAAGAGCTGGGTGCAATGGACCCCGATCGGATAGCTCGATAAGCCGTGGATGAGTATGCCACTCCTTTTGTAGCCAAGGCAATGTTCCAAGCGTTTGAAAGGAGATTTGCCCGCTGTCAGTCAGAGATCCAGCAAAAATTCCTGCTCTCAGGGATTTTTTTTGAGGAGCACCGGCTGGATTCTAAAGACGAGGAAGAGGTGCGAGGCGGTCCGCTTGAGCAGTCAGCAGGCACCCCCGAAGGGGTCCTGGGTGCGGGCGAGGGAGCGAGGTCTTAGTCTTTTAACTTTGTCGTTTCCTGCGTGCCCGTGCTCAGCCTTTTGTGTAACATGTCCCCCCTTTTTTGTTTAGAAATGAAGTTCCATTTCTTGCTTGTGTTTGCTCGTCCTCCTCCTCGGGGATTGTCCCGTTTTGGGTCCTACTGGCGATTGGATGCCCAGCCTACCGAGGGAGTTGCCCCCAGCCTTACGGTGGGTTGGGTTGGTCGGCCAGCTGGGGGGAGCTATCCATCAGGCTTATGGCCGACCAATACACCGACATGCTCGGGGAGTTACCCCAGCATTACAGTCAGTTGGGTCGGTCAGTCTGCTAGGGGTGCGACCCCTGGTCTTATAACTGATCGTTGGGATCACCTGCTGGGGGAGTTGCCCCCAGCCTTACAGTTTGCCCGATGACCAATCCGCTGGGGGAGTTGCCCCCAGCCTTACGGTCGGCCCTATGTCTGACCTACTGGGGGAGTTGCCCCCAGCCTTACGGTCGGCCAGTTAACCAACCTGCTGGGGGAGTTGCCCCCAGCCTTACAATCGGTTGGTGTCGTTCAGCCTGCTGGGAGAGCTACTCCCAGCCTTACGACTGGACGACGGATCAACCTACTGGGGGAGTTGCCCCCAGCCTTACGACCGATCCTCCTAGCTGTTGGATCCTGTGGATGGCAAACAACACTAGAAGGGGGGTTGAATAGTGTTGTTCAAATAATAAAACTTTTTCGATCGTTAATTGAAACCCTTCTAATGTTGCCTAAGAAACCAAGTAGAGTGATCTACGCTTGGTTCTTAATCAACAAGTTAATCTTATAAAAATATAAAAGATAAACAATTATGATTACAATCAGATAAGAGATCTTTACACACAGATAGATCTTTACACCGTGGAATTAAATGTACAATCTTTGTAATATGCAAATGAACAAAGAATTACAAAGATATAATAATAACAAAGTAAATAAGAATTTCTTGCAGAGATAAATAATCAAACACAGAAAATGCAAACGCAAAGACAAGGATTTTTATCCTGGTTCCCCACAACCCTGGGTACGTCCAGTCCCCGACCAATCCGGTACGAGATTTCCACTATTGCCTTAGCATTACAAATACCTAACTCCACTCGTTAGGATTTCCAACCACCTAGACTTGTCTAGGATTTTACCCTTGCCTCACAACCCGAGGACTTTATCTTGCCTCACAATTCGAGGACTTTTCACAAACACCTTGCCTACAACAAGGATTTACAACCACCCTTATCACCAAGGGACTACAAGTAAAATCAATTCCAATACACCACAATGAATTAGTGGAGATTGGTTTTTACAGCCAATAATTCTATAGCCAAGATTAAATTTGCAATAGTGCTTAACGTGGCTAGAAGAATTTAAATCTTTTGTAGATCACACAAAGAATATGAGTTTATTCAATATGATCTAGAATCTAGATGTGTTCTTAGATCACACAAAGAATTTGAAATTATTCAATGTGATCTAGAATCTAGATGTTTCAAAAATCCTTTGAGAATATAAAATATCAAAGAGAAGGATTTTGAAAACCAATTTGCAATAGCCAAATAATAATAATGATCTTAAAAAGAATTATAAAAGAAGATAAGCAATAAGATCAGAAATTGAAAAACCGATGTGGCTATGAAGAACTTTGAGAGCGATGAGAACGATGAGATCTTTTTGAGAGAATAAGTATTTTGCTCAAGAGTAAATTGGTGAGAAAAATGTTCTCATAGGGTCTCTATTTATAGAGCCAAAGGAGAATTCAAAAAGATTCAAATCAAGTTTGACTTTTGACAAAAAAAATCAAGCAATGAATAAATGAGAGAGTGAATCTTTGGAATTCTGGTCGCACAGCTGGTAGTCGACTCCCTACCTTTGGTAGTCGACTCCCAGAGTGTCTAAGAGAAAATCTGCTACAACTGGTAGTCAACTTCCTAACTTAGGTAGACGACTACCAGAGTATCTTTTCTGGTAGAAGACAGAAATCAGTGTAGTGAACTACTGGGTGTTTGTAGTTGACTACAAATTGAAACTTAGCTTCTATGAAAAGAATGCTCTCAAATAAGTTTAAAATGAGTTTTAAAAACATTTTAGAAAATCATTTTGTGTGTGTGCAAATTCTTCTTGGCTTTGACATAATCTTAAGAAAATGAAAAACAACTCACACACTGACTCTATGAAGAACTTGAAGCCATGAATGAGCTTGAGCTAGTTGCACATGCTTCACTTAAATTTGAGATCCTCTTTAGCTTTAGCTTGAGCACATTATTTGAGCTTTGGAGTTGCGAGCTAAATTCATCTTCATCTTCTATGTGTGTGGTTGAAGTTCTTCTTCTCGGAGTATGTTTCGAGCTTCAATTAGCTTATTGCACAACCTACACACTTAAGTAGTATAATTAGTAATTTAACAACATTTGGTGTGATCATCAACAAAACAAACCACTTGGGGTGGGACTAGATTCCCACCACTCTCCCCCTTTTTGATGATGACACCCAAATGAAAAACATATCAATAATATGAAATAAAAACAATGAGTAAGTGTACTTACTCCCCCTGCTTAGATGCGGTTTATTATTCCTTCATGTTTTTGCTTGCTTCACTTTTTCTCCCCCTTGTCATCACAAAAAAAACATAATCGTATACATACCAAGTGAAGAAAAAATTTCATAGGCTCCCCCTTAAAGTTTGCATCATTGCAGGTGGGTCTCCCCCTTAATGTATGCATGAATTTAGAGATTCATTGGGAGCTCTTCTACTAATCCCTTCAAATGTGTGAGTACTTACAAAAATCAAGATTTGGTACTCTTTTCTTTCGAGTCCATGGGGTTAAAGATATTATCAATTAAATCAATTAAATGATATTCAATAAGCTTTAAATTTGAGTATCCTAAAAATATACAATAAGCATAGATACTCAACATTATTGGGTTCATGCAAGATCATCCAATAGGAACCCAAACCCATTTAGGATTTGTTTTCCTAGAATACATAGAATTTCTAGAAATATGCATATTCATCACAATATTATTGATATATGCATTTCTAGCAATCAAACTCAAATTCTTTGGAACCCAACACATATTATCATGTAATCTACGCATAGTTATAGAATTATTCTTAGCAAATGGATGCATAGTCACATGATTAGTAGAATCCAACTTATAAATGGAAATATTAGAAACATTGGATTTCATCAATTTATTGCATGCAATCTTACCGTACATGAAAGCATATTTCGTTTCAACAACAGTATCATGCATATTCTGTCTAACATGATTCTTTTTGTCTCTAACAACATTATTAATCATGGAATCATGTTTGCATGAAGAAAAAGTATTCAAACTAGCATTGCGCTTGAAATTATCAAATTTAGAAACAAGCTCTTCATGCATACTTTTACGCATAGATAAATCATTAAACAATAAATCAATTCTACCTTTAATGCTATTGCATTCATTCATAAGTAAAGAATTTTCTACTACTAGTCTATCATTATCAATTCTCAATTGTTCAATAATAGACTTAGCATTATTCAATCTTTTAAGATATTCATCATGCACAAGATTTAAACATTCATAATCATTCAATAAAGCATTATGCTCACTTTTCAACTTCTTATGATCAATAAGAAGTGAATTATGATCTTTCTTTAAACTCCTATGATCATGCTTTAAAGAACTAAATTTACTTTTCAATGATTTATAATCTTTAACTAAATCATTGTAAGCATGAAGTAAATCATTATTTTCATCTTCATCACTAGAGGTAGAGTTTACCTCATCGTTTGTTTGTGCCATGTAGCAATCAAAAGAACCTTCTCTATCTTTGTTGGAGGATGAAACTTTAGAGGTAGATTCCTCAAACTTTTCTACCATGTGCCATAGTTGATACGCTGTAGTAGCTCCTGACACAAGACTAAAAATTTTATTACTAAAAAAACATTGAATATATCCAATTACCTCTCCATCTTTCATTTCCATTTCTTCTTTCTCTTTTGTCCATAGTGACTCAGGTGTGGTAGGTGGGTGATAGGGCTTCTCCACAAATCTCCACAAGTTGTTGTCTTTGGATTGAATGTAGAATTTCGTCATTCTTTTCCAATCGTCATAATTTGAGCCATCAAAGATATGTGGAAGTTGCCTTCTTGTTGACGCCATCTTGTAACCTTGCTCTGAT
The DNA here is from genome assembly GCA_030789695.1 of Scilla litardierei. NCBI lineage: Eukaryota > Viridiplantae > Streptophyta > Magnoliopsida > Asparagales > Asparagaceae > Scilla > Scilla litardierei. The sequence continues at coordinate 261,817,162 of CM061133.1, forward strand.
ACCAAGTGTTGGATCTTGTGGATGGAAAACAACACTAGAAGGGGGGTTGAATAGTGTTGTTCAAATAATAAAACTTTTTCGATCGTTAATTGAAACCTTTCTAATGTTGCCTAAGAAACCAAGTAGAGTGATCTACGCTTGGTTATTAATCAACACGTTAATCTTATAAAAATATAAAAGATAAACAATTATGATTACAATCAGATAAGAGATCTTTACACACAGATAGATCTTTACACCGTGGAATTAAATGTACAATCTTTGTAATATGCAAATGAACAAAGAATTACAAAGATATAATAATAACAAAGTAAATAAGAATTGCTTGCAGAGATAAATAATCAAACACAGAAAATGCAAACGCAAAGACAAGGATTTTTATCCTGGTTCCCAACAACCCTGGGAACGTCCAGTCCCCGACCAATCCGGTACGAGATTTCCACTATTGCCTTAGCAATACAAATACCTAACTCCACTCGTTAGGATTTCCAACCACCTAGACTTGTCTAGGATTTTACCCTTGCCTCACAACCCGAGGACTTTACCTTGCCTCACAATCTGAGGACTTTTCACAAACACCTTGCCTACAACAAGGATTTACAACCACCCTTATCACCAAGGGACTACAAGTAAAATCAAATCCAATACACCACAATGAATTAGTGAAGATTGGTTTTTACAGCCAATAATTCTATAGCCAAGATTAAATTTGCAATAGTGCTTAACGTGGCTAAAAGAATTTAAATCATTTGTAGATCACACAAAGAATATGAGTTTATTCAATATGATCTAGAGTCTAGATGTGTTCTTAGATCACACAAAGAATATGAAATTATTCAATGTGATCTAGAATCTAGATGTTTCAAAAATCCTTTGAGAATATAAAATATCAAAGAGAAGGATTTTGAAAACCAATTTGCAATAGCCAAATAATAATAATGATCTTAAAAGAATTATAAAAGAAGATAAGCAATAAGATCAGAAATTGAAAAACCGATTTGGCTATGAAGAACTTTGAGAGCGATGAGAACGATGAGATCTTTTTGAGAGAATAATTATTTTTCTCAAGAGTAAATTGGTGAGAAAAATGTTCTCATAGGGTCTCTATTTATAGAGCCAAAGGAGAATTCAAAAAGATTCAAACCAAGTTTGACTTTTGACAAAAAAAATCAAGCAATGAATAAATGAGAGAGTGAATCAAGGAATTCTGGTCGCACAGCTGGTAGTCGACTCCCTACCTTTGGTAGTCGACTCCCAGAGTGTCTAAGAGAAAATCTGCTACAACTGGTTGTCGACTCCCTAACTTAGGTAGCCGACTACCAGAGTATCTTTTCTGGTAGAAGACAGAAATTAGTGTAGTGAACTACTGGGTGTTTGTAGTTGACTACAAATTGAAACTTAGCTTCTATGAAAAGAATGCTCTCAAATAAGTTTAAATGAGTTTTAAAAACATTTTAGAAAATCATTTTGTGTGTGTGCAAATTCCTCTTGGCTTTGACATAATCTTAAGAAAATGAAAAATAACTCACACACTAACTCTATAAAGAACTTGAAGCCATGAATGCGCTTGAGCTAGTTGCATATGCTTCACTTGAATTTGAGATCCTCTTTAGCTTTAGCTTGAGCACATTATTTGAGCTTTGGAGTTGCGAGCTAAATTCATCTTCATCTTCTATGTGTGTGGTTGAAGTTCTTCTTCTCGGAGTATGTTTCGAGCTTCAATTAGCTCATTGCACAACCTACACACTTAAGTAGTATGATTAGTAATTTAACAACATGTGGTGTGATCATCAACAAAACAAACCACTTGGGGTGGGACTAGATTCCCATCACTAGCTGGCTGGCCGAGGAGGTTACCCCCGACCTACCAGCCAGTTGCGCGGACAAACTGCTAGGGGGTTTGCTCCCTAGTCTTGTGGTCTACCGTCGAGACGTTCAGCTAATGAGGTCTCCCTCATCCTGAGTAAGTCTATCAAGGGAATAAAGATGAGAATGATTTGTTCCTTCATTTTCAACGCATTCATTCAGATAGAGGGAAGTAGATACATTTGCAGACGATCTCTTTGATAGTATTTGCGCAGGTGTTCGACGTTCTAGGTGTTAGTCAGGACCTTCCCTTCTGATAGTATTTGCGCAGGTTGTATGCGTTCTAGGTGTTAGTCAGGACCTTCCCTTCCAAACTAGCTAAACGATAGGTTACGGGTCCGAGGACCCCGGTGACCTTGTAGGGGCCTTCCCACTTAGCCGTTAGCTTTCCTTTGCGGGCGATCTCCCGGCTGAAGGCCGCCTTTCTGAGGACCAGATCCCCTTGGCGGAAGTTCCTCCCCCTAACCCGATAATTGTAGTAGCGGGCTACCTTCTGCTTCTGTGGAATGATAGTGGCCAAGGCCTGCTCCCGTCGCTCACCCAAGAGTTCCAAACCGAGCTCCAAGCCTTCCGTGTTCCTCCCCTCATCTAAATGCTTTATGCGGAGGGACTCCTTGCCCACCTCGATAGGCACCACCGCCTCGGTGCCATATGTGAGCATGAAAGGGGTTTCACCCGTGGCTTGTTTGTGAGTCATCCTGTACATCCAAAGTATCCTCGGGAGTTCCTTCGGCCAGCTCCCTTCCGCGTCTGCCACCTTCTTGCAGAGGGGCTCAATGACGCATTTGTTTGCGGCCTCCACCATCCTATTGGTCTGAGGGTATGCCACCGAAGCGAAAAGGAGTTTGATCTTCCACTCTACACAGAAGTATTTGAACCTAGCGGAGTCGAATTGCTTCCCATTGTCCATGACGATGGCTCGAGGAATCCCAAACATGGAGATGATGAAGTTCCACACGAAGCTCTTCGCCTTCTTCCAAGTGATGTAAGCAAGGGGTTCCGCCTCAATCCTCTTGGTGAAGTAGTCCACTGCCATGATCAAGTACTTCCTCTGACCCCGACCGGGAGTAAAAGGCCTGAGGATGTTGAGTCCCCATTTCGCAAAAGGTACAGGGCAGACTATCGAGACGAGCTTTGACGGGGGGATGAGCCGAGTTTGGCAAACCTTTGGAACTCCTGGCACCTTTGGACGTACTTAATAGCATCGTTGACCAAGGTGGGCCAGTAATACCCTTGCCTCAAGATTTTTCTGGGCGATCGTCTTGCCCCCATGGTGATTCCCACAGATCCCCTCGTGCACCTCCCGGAGGACATAGTCGGCCTCCCGAGGCCCGAGGCACTTGAGGTAGGGAAGGACGTCCGTCTTTGTCCAGCGTCTCTTGTACAGTGCCCCTTCGTGGATTATGTACCAGAGCGCCCTTCGTTCCAGGGACCGGCGCTCGTCCAGGTCCGTCGGCACTTCCCCACAGGAGAGATATAGGACGATCGGATCTATCCACGTGGGGTCCTCGTCGATGGCCATGACTTCCTTCTCCTCCGAACTGGGGAACTGGAGGCTCTCCACGTAGATGGCACGACCTAACTCCTTTGGAGAGGAGTAGGCCAGCTTGGATAGGGCGTCTGCGTGGGCGTTCTCCGACCGTGGGAGATGGAGCGTCTCAGCTCACTTGAATTTGGATAGCTCAGTTTTGGCCGTGGCGAGGTAGTTCTGCATCGCCTCTTCGCGTGACTCGTAGTCCCCATGCAGCTGGTTGATGACGAGCTTCGAATCACTAAGGAGGCATACAGATTCAGCTTCGAGTTCTCTGGCCAGCCTCAAACCGTTTATGGCGGCTTCATACTCGACCACGTTATTGGTGGCCGGAAACTCGAACCGAAGCGCATACTCGACGACGCTTCCCTCAGGTGATCGAATTACTATACTGGCTCCATTTCCTGCCCGGGTAGCTGATCCGTCTACATGGATTACCCACATATCCTGGTCTCCTGGGCGGTTGGCAAAAATGATGTCAGTCGAAAGGAAAGACAAAGGTTGGGGGTTACTAATGTGTCCATATTTTCTACTATTTTCATATCATCATTTCATTGCAGCTCATACCATTTTCTCATCCAAATCCCACATTTTACTACGATATTGCATTTCTGACGATATATTCGAGTTTCGTAGTGTTATATGAGTTTTCAGGGATTTTGGAGCGATTTGGGACCCCACTTGGGTATGGACACATCCAACATGCTCGTGAGGTCATTGGCGAGGCTCTGGAGGAGTTCGCCACACTTCTGGAGCCATTGAAGGAGAAGAGAGAGAACAGAGGAGAGAGAGAGAGAGAGAGAGAGAGAGAGAGAGAGAGAGAGAGAGCCCCCTGCAGCTCCCCAGACAGTTTCTTAGAAAATGCTCGGTCCAAGCAGCTCAGCTGCTCGACCAAGCAACTTCAATTTGAGAAAAGAGCTGATACGGGCTGAATCGGACCGAGCAGTTCATCTGCTCGGTCGAGCAGCCTCAATTTCCACAGCTGAAGCAGTCCAGCGAAGCGTCCCGAGTAGCTGACCGAGTTAACTCCTGCTCGAACCGAGTAGAGCTTACTTGGTCCAGGTAGGCAGAGCGGTAGTTTCGAAGATTTTCAATTCCCTGTAGTGCTCGGTCGAGCAGCTCATCTACTCGGTCCGAGCCACCGAACGAGCAGCTTATTGCTCGATCGAGTCACCTACTCGGTCGGAAATTCCAAGGTCATTTTTGGAATGTTTTCAGAGGCCGTCGATTGCGCGTGATCTGTGGCAACTAAAGCTGGGAGCTGTGCGAGCACTGAGGAGGCGACTTTGATTAGAGTTTTTAAATAGTTTTTGAAGGGAGCTCCGACGATTTTGTATTGGTTCTTTTAGATCAAAACCAGTTGATACTTTTAGATTAAAATTGAGAGATTCTTAATTTCGTTCTTAATTTCTCTTGCGCTTGGAATCTTGGAATTTTTCTAGATCTATCAATTGCAATTTCTATCGATTTCTCGATGTAAGTCTTTTATCCATATTCCTTTGATTGCTATAATGTTTTCGTCTGTGAGAATGATGTTTTTGTCCGTTACTATTGCGATGTGTGAGTAGATTTTTTCTTGGGTTGATGGGTTAGCCCAAGGATCCTAGGGGGAAAATGTAGATCTGGATCCCTACATTGAATTGGGGACTTAGGGAAGTATTTCGGTAGATCCTACCGAATCCATAGATAACCCGTACTGAGATCATGCCCGCGGTCTGTAGAATTAATGTGCTTAAGGGGTATCTATGGATTCGAATAGGGAAATCGGTGGATCCAACCAAGGCTCGTGACCATGCCCGGCTCACGTACCGCTACGTTGACGGCTACCGCCATTGTGTCAACGAGAGCCATCGAAATACCCCGCAATTCTTACCCACGAGAGTGGTACGAATTAGGGGATTAATTCCCTAGCCCTAATGCAATGCAAGGATCCTATCCCAACTTCGACCCCCCAACGATCCTAGTGGTGATCCCTAACGCCCTAGTCCCTTTTATTAATATTACAACAACAAACCCTCGACCAAATCTTTTACCCCGATCACTATCTCACTTCAAGACTTAGAAATAAACCGAGAATCCATTGACACTATCACCATCCCTGTAGGAGTCGATATCTTTTATACTATAACTTGACACCGTCCGCTTGCGGATTGAGCCCGAAATTGAAGCCTATGGGCCATACCACGCAAGGCGATCGTGACACCGCCAGGTGGAACCTAGGTGTAGGTTTTGGGTGCGTCAAGATTTTGGTGCCTTTGTCGGGGACGTCAATAGTGTTCTATCCAATTTATTTTTATTTTGTGAAGTTTGCTAGAACTCTGATCATTTCTCACCTTTCCACCATTTTCATTCTCTTTCTATTTTCTCTGCCTTGCCACTAACATCTTCCTCCAGCTAGCGATTATTTCCTTACAAATCAGGCATAATGGGGATGGTAATGCAAGTGCAGTGGACCTGTGAGTCTGATAGCGACTCAGAGGAGTTCAGCTTCTCTCCTTATCATTTGTATGGCTTCCAAGACTCGTGCTTGGGCGAGTCCATGGTTGAATGCACGTCTAGAGAACTGATAGATGCAGTTCGATTTATCGGCTCAGAAACCCATGTTGCAGGTAACACAAATCAACAGTTAGTTATGGATCGTATAATGAACCAGGTTTTTGATGCAGGTACCATTGAAGACGATATTCGCATAAGCTTCGAAGAGAACGTAATGCTCCTTCAGACCATTGAGACTCCACCTGTTGATGCATACTGGGAAGAGACTCATCAGTTGGAGTCGTTAAACGATTCTCAGATGCTTGAGATATTAGAGAGCGTGGTAGCTGACGTATGGGCCAATGGCCCAGTTGAATTCCCTACAGACGACCCAGCTACGCAAGAGCTCTCGGTTTTCATCGTAACCACTTTCCATAATGCGGACGCCCTGGATGGTGTCACCGTAGCTGATGGAATCTATGTTCGGCACGAGGGAGATACATTACGCTTCTATAATGACAGCCTTCTGCAGGTTTCAGCATATGAAGAACAGGCCTATGAGGAGTACAGAGACTCATCACCATCGCAAAACCACATCAACCAGGGAAGTACTCCAAATTTTATGATTGATAGCGAACGCATACCTAAAACCTTGCCTCTGTTGACAGGTGCGCTACAGGAACAGAACCTGCAGACGTCTGCCTCGACGCACCATCGTCTCCCTGCTCCTCCTATAATTCCGCAAACGAAGAATTTTCACCTTCTGAACCCGAGATCGAGGATGCATCTTTCTCACAGGCAAGAGATGACGGGGGTACAGCACCCCCTTAGGTAGAACTAAAACCCCTCCCCGCCAATTTGAAATATGCTTTTCTGGGGAAAAACTCCACTTACCCTATTATTGTGAATGCGGCCCTCACCGAACCCCATCTATAGAGTCTCCTGAAAATCCATAGGTCTCACAGAAAAGTGATAGGGTACAACATCTCTGACCTGAAGGGTATCAGCGAGACCATATGTACGCATAGGATTCACCTAGAGGATAAAGATGCCACCTACATTGAGCCTCAAAGGCGGTTGAACCCCAACATGATAGAGGTGGTGAAAAAGGAGGTCCTGAAGCTTTTAGAGGCTGACATCATTTATCCCATTTCTGATAGTAAATGGGTTAGTCCCATGCAGGTTGTCCCTAAAAAAGGGGACATGACAGTCGTAAAAAATGAAAAAGATGAATTAATCTCCACTAGGACTGTCACCGGGTGGCGCATGTGTATCAATTATAGAAAACTGAATAAAGCCACCAGGAAGGACCATTACCCTCTGCCCTTCATAGACCAAATGCTCGAGCGCTTAGCTAAGCACAAATACTTCTGCTACTTAGACGGATATTCTGGATTTTTCCAAATCCAGTTGCATTGGGAAGACCAAGAGAAAACGACGTTCACATGTCCTTACGGCACATTCGCTTATCGAAGGATGACGTTTGAGCTATGTAACGCACCAGCCACATTTCAAAGGTGCATGACGTCTATTTTCTCAGATTTCATCGAGAATATCATGGAGGTCTTCATGGACGATTTCTCCGTTTATGGCACCGAATTTGATGATTGCTTAATTAATTTGTCCAAGGTCTTAGAATGGTGCCAAGACAATAATCTTACTTTGAATTGGGAAAAATGCCATTTCATGGTGACAAAAGGAGTTGTTCTTGGGCATGTTATCACTTCTAAAGGAATTGAGGTCGATAAGGCCAAAGTAGATGTTATTAAAAGTTTGCCGCCGCCCACTAACCTCAAGGGTATCCGTGGTTTTCTAGGGCATGCCGGTTTTTACCGACGCTTTATAAAAGACTTTTCCAATATTGCTCGCCCGCTCACGGAGCTCCTAGCCAAGGATGCTCCTTTAGTGTTTACTGACGCCTGTTTGCTAGCTTTTAACAGGTTAAAGGAAGCTCTCATCTTGGCTCCGATTATACAGCTGCCAGACTGGAATCTGCCATTTGAGCTTATGTGTGATGCTAGTGACCAGGTGGTGGGAGTTATGCTTGGTCAAAGGAAGGAGGGGAAGCTCCATGCTATATACTACGCTAGCAAAACCTTGGATGTCGCTCAAAAGAACTACACCACCACAGAGAAAGAGCTGCTAGCCATAGTATATTCTATCGAGAAGTTCAGATCCTACCTTTTAGGGTCCAAGGTGATCATCCATACGGACCACGCGGCGTTGAAGTATCTACTAAGCAAAAGGATGCTAACCACGTCTAATACGGTGGATCCTCATGCTCCAAGAATTTGACATCGATATCAAAGACAAGAAGGGAGTAGAAAATGTGGTAGCAGAAAACGTGGTTGCAGACCACTTGTCACGGTTAATTCAAAGGCCCGGGGATAACAGCCTGCCGATTGACGATTCATTCACCGGTGAACAATTATTTGCGGCGAATTCCTCTGAATCTCCATGGTACGTCGATATAGTGAATTATTTGGTGAGTGGGATAGTTCCGCACGGGTTGGCGCCCTATTCAAGGAGGAAGTTCCTACATGATGCCAAGAGTTACTTCTGGGACGACACGTATCTGTTCAGGACGTGCGTCGACGGGATCATCAGACGATGTATCCCAAAAGAAGAAGCAACCTCCATCATATCGCACTGCCACGATCAACCATGTGGTGGACACGCAGCGGTCACCAAAACCACGGCGAAAATACTTTAAAGTGGTTTCTACTAGCCTACTATATTCAGGGATGTAAATGAATGCATAAGGAAGTGCGACAGATGCCAGAGGACGTGGAATATCATGAAGAAGAATGAAACGCCCCTCCACGGCATCTTGGAGATAGAACTAGTTGACTGTTGGGGCGTCGATTTCATGGGGCCTTTCCCATCGAGTAACGGCAACAAGTACATCTTGGTTGCCGTTGATTATGTCTCGAAATGGGTGGAAGCCATAGCCACCCCGACAAATGACACGAGGATAGTAGCCAAGTTTTTCAAGAATACTATCTTCCCTCGCTTCAGAGTCCCCCGGACGATCATAAGTGACGGAGGGAGTCATTTCATCGAGAGAAAGTTCGAGGAGATGCTAAAAAAATATGGAGTTCATCACAAGGTCACCCTCGCCTACCACCCTAGACTAGCGGCCAAGTGGAAGTATCTAATAGAAAATAAAAAGCATCCTGGAAAAAATAGTTAGCGCCTCGAGGAAGGATTGGTCACACAAGTTAGGCAACGCCCTTTGGGCATACCGCACTTCCTTCAAAACTCCCATCGGCACAACCCTATACAGACTAGTGTATGGAAAAGCTTGCCACCTTCCAGTAGAATTGGAGCATAGAGCATATTGGGCAATAAAGAAAATGAATTTTGACTACCAAAGCGCCGCCACCAGACGAGCCCTTCACAGCAATGAGTTGGAAAAAATTCGGCGTCATGCTTATGAAAACGCGAAGAAATACAAAGAGAGGACCAAAGCCTATCATGCTAGAAATATCACGGTTGTTCGCCATGATGTCAGCGACCATGTACTTCTATATAACTCAAGACTACGCCTCTTCTCCGGGAAGCTAAAATCGAGGTGGTCCGGCCCCTACAAGATAGTGAGCTTATCCCAGGAGGTGTCGTTGAGCTCGAAGAAAAGAACGGAAACTTCAAGGTGAACGATCAGAGAATTAAACCTTACAGAGCTGGAGAGCCCATAGGATCAGAGGAGACATACTTCCTCGAGGGATTCCCCGACAACAACTGATAAATTAAGGGGAGTCGAGCTCACGACTAATGGGAGGCAACCCAATTCTTGGATTTCGGATCTTTTTTTTCGGTTTCTTACTCTTATTATATATTTTTTAGAAATAAAATTTTGAAAACCGCAGAAAAATTGATGAATTTCTACTTTGTACAGGTTAGATATGAGAGCAAATCATTAGGAGGAAGATGGAGTGCAGCATGAGATAGCCATGAAAGTGGGGCAGAAAAGGCACAGGTGACTCGACCAAGCAGCTTCCCTGCTCGGTCGAGCAGTGCAGACACGGAAAAAGGAAGGATATATGGCCATCTCTACACGGCCCGAGCAGCATCCTGCTCGGTCCGAGTAGAATTCGACTCGGTCCGAGCAACGCATTACTCGGTCGAGTTCTACAGGCTTTCGAAGTTGAGGAGAAAACGTCACTCTGCTAACCCGATCGATAATTATCGGCACGGCCCGAGCAATAGGCGACTCGATCGAGCAACCTTCTACTCAGTCGAGTACTACAGGCTTTTGGAAATGTCGAAAAATCATTACTCTGTCAACCTGGGCCGAGCATTTGTGACTCGGTCCGAGCAGTTTTCAGCGTGACCGAGTAAACCTCTGCTCGACCGAGCAGGCTGAAGGAGTATCATTTTTTATCTCTTTCTTTCCGCAGCTTACTCGATCGAGCAATCGTATTGCTCGGTCCGAGTCATCCTACCTCCAACTTACTCGACCGAGCAATCATGTTGCTCGGCCCAAGTTCCATGTTGCTCCTTATTGGGCCGCATTGCTTCTGAACCGTTCCCGCCTGTGCACTTCAGCGCCATAACCTAAATTCATTTCCTCCCGTTCAACCCAACAACTTCCTTCCCTGTAGCCGTCGCCCCCTCTCCAGAGACCGCCCCTTCTCTCCACACGGCCGCCACCTCTCCTTTAATATTCAACCGAGCGCTCTTTGCAATAGAATTTACTTGTTTATGTTTAAATATACTGACGTCCTCCCGTTCCCTATTTCAGGTTTGAATTGCCAAAGTCAGAAGACACTTCTTTGTAAAGCTTGGGGATACTCCGGATCATCGGCAATCACAACACCGAAATAAAATGCCATCTCTTTCTAGTCGGTAAACTCGTTCCCCTATTTTTTTTACATAGTACATTACTATTCTCCTCCACTTGCACGATGCCTCAACGCCGTGCTAGACCCGCCAACACCGGCACATCCAACCCTAGGCCTACCCGGCGTACACGTCGCACACGCTCGCCCACTCGAACCAACACCGTCGCCAAATCATCCACCACTACCCCTGCACCACCCACCGCCCCACGGCCCCTAACCCCCTTTACATCGACGACGCAAAATACAAGGTTACATTCCGTGACGATGACCAAGCCGACCGATTCTCCACCATGCTCCTACTAGCAGGATATGGTGGTGCGATGACTCAACAGTCGGTCGAGCGTGACCTGCCCTTCCTCCAGAGCCTCATTCGTCACTGGCGAACTGACCCACCCCATGAGTTCCAGCCGGACCTTCCACCTACCACTCCTGGTCCACAGCAGAGGGACCCATCACCACCCCTAGAGGGTGGTGCCTCTGCTTGATGTAGTACTTACCCGCTTTTGCCACCCCTATTTATTTTGTGCCCATCTGTCTGTTCGGGGCCTTACACTTACACAGCTTGGGGGAGGCGCCACCCATGCATCATATCTCATTTTGCATTGCATCATTCCATGTTTTTATTTACTTTTCTTTTTGTACAGTTTTTATTTTATTCGCCCAGCCACCCCACACCTTTAGTATCATCTCCCGCTCACGAGCGTTTTCTTAGCAGTGAGGACACTGCTAGGTTTAACTTGGGGGATGAGCGCTACCACTTTATTTTTGATTTTTTTCTTTTACATTTTCTCTCCTTATTTTAGTCTTTAGTTCATTTTTCCACCGTTTTTTCACGTCATTTTCTTTTTTCTCATTTTGCATCATATTTTCTATTTTCACCATGCATGCATCTCTTTTTCTTTATTTTCCCTTTTCTCCGCCTCTTTTTATTTATTTGCTAGGGATGTTCCGCATGATGATATCTCTCGGGCCTTATTAGTCTTTTATGATGCTCATTTTCGATGACATGCTATTGGGATAAATTTCAGTTTTACTATCTATATGCATGCATTTCTTTTGTTGATCTATCTGAATTTAATGCTTAAATGAATTGAAAATCGAATGCATGAATTAGTATCTAGTATGATCTATGTTGGAAATGCACCTAGGTTCATGCATCACTGAACACTTGGAGTATCTGTTTTTATCTTATTCACTTCTGATTGCATGTCTGCTGCTATGGTACTATTTACTGCATGCCTTTTCAGTATTCGTTTAGAGAAATGAAAATATCCATGCTATCTATGAGTTTAGTTAGTGTTTTATTTCATCAAACCGTTGTGCACCCTCTTATGAGTGAACCGAGAGTCCTACTATTTTTTCTTCTCCATATATCTATTGATATCTCTACATATCAGTTGGTTACACCCCCACAGCTATCTTTACCGCATCTCACTTCCTAAACCCCAAAAAGAAAAAGTATAGATTCTAAAAGAAAAAAAAGAAAAAAAATAAATAAATGTGTATATATTCATATGTGAAAAAGAAAAGAAAAATAAAGAAAATGAATAAATTTTATATCATTCATTAGAAGCTATCATTATTCTGGGAAGAAAAAGAAAAACATTTCATATCATTTTCCTTGATGCGACGCCTCAAGCTAAGCTTGGGTGGGTAAACCAACTGATCACATAAGTGATCATGACATTAGAGTGGAGATGGTGCATAACGGGGAGATTTAATAACACCCAAACTTTACGAATTACTTTAGTTTTTGGAGATTTTTCATGAATCGAAATGAATATCTGAATAGCATGATTTTTTCTATTCTCTATTGCATGTTGTGTGATCTCTTTATGCTCTTTGTGTATATGTGGTTGAAAAGGGCGTTGCCAACTGCTTTATACTAGACTCTAGGGATTGCATAAGATTGATGTGATTTGATGGCGTTATTTCAGTAGATCCCTATTCTTTGCCTGCATTGCATGCTAGTCATATGATTTGTAAAACTAGAAATTGCCAATAGCATGTATGTTTATCATTCAGAGCATCGTGCAATACTATTTATGCCTGAGATCTGACTGATCATCCTTAGCACTCTCCTCTCACTTCTCTTTTTTACTTTTCCTCTCTTTCTATTTTCATTTTTCTTATTTCTTTTTGTTTTCCTCCCGGCGTACTGATTATTCATCTTCCTCGAGGACGAGTAAGAGGTAAGCTTGGGGATTTTGATGTGTTCATATTTTCTACTATTTTCATATCATCATTTCATTACATCGATACCATTTTCGCATCCAAATCCCACATTTTACTACGATATTGCATTTCTGACGATATATTCGAGTTTCGTAGTATTTTATGAGTTTTCAGGGATTTTGGAGCGATTTGGGACCCACTTGGGTATGGACACATCTGACATGCTCGTGAGGTCATTGGCGAGGCTCTGGAGGATTTCGCCACACTTCTGGAGCCAATGGATGAGAAGAGAGAGAACAGAGGAGAGAGAGAGACAGCCCCCAGCAGCTCTCCAGACAGTTTCCCAGAAAATGCTCGGTCCGAGCAGCTCAGCTGCTCGACCGAGCAACTTCAATTTGAGAAGGGAGCTGATACGGGCTGACTCGGACCGAGCAGTTCATCTGCTCGGTCAAGCAGCCTCAATTTCCACAGCTGAAGCAGTCCAGCGACGAGGCCCGAGTAGCTGACCGAGTCGACTCCTGCTTGGGCCGAGTAGAGCTTACTCTGTCCGGGTAGGCAGAGCGACAGTTTCGAAGATTTTTAATTCCCTGTAGTGCTCGGTCGAGCAGCTCATCTGCTCGGTCTGAGCCACCAAATGAGCAGCTTATTGCTCGACCGAGTCACCTACTCGGTTGGCAATTCCAAGGTCATTTTTGGAATGTTTTCAGAGGCCGTCGATTGCGCGCAATCTGTGGCGACTGAAGCTGGGCACTGTTCGAGCACCGAGGAGGCGACTTTGATTAGAGTTTTTTTGAATATTTTTTGAGGGGAGCTCCGACGATTTTGTATTGGGTTTTTTAGATCAAAACCAGCTGATACTTTTAGATTAAAATTGAGAGATTATTACTTTTGTTCTTAATTTCTCTTGCGCTTGGAATCTTGGAATTTTTCTGGATCTATCAATTGTAATTTCTATCGATTTCTCGATGTAAGTCTTTTATCCCTATTCCTTTGATTGCTATAATGTTTTCGTCTCTGAGAATGATGTTTTTGTCCGTTACTATTACGATGTGTGAGTAGATTCTTTCTAGGGTTGATGGGTTAGCCCTAGGATCCTAGGGGGAAAATGTAGATCTGGATCTCTACATTGAATTGGCGACTTAAGGAAGTATTTCGGTAGATCCTACCGAATCCATAGATAACTCGTACTGAGATCATGCCCACGGTCTATGGAATTGATGTGCTTAAGGGGTATCTAGGGATTCGAATAGGGAAATCAGTGGATCCAACCAATGCTCATGACGATGTCTAGCTCGCGTACCGCTATTTGACGGCTACCTCCATTGCGTCAACGAGAGCCATCGAAATACCCCACAATTCTAACCCACGAGAGTGGTACGAATTGGGGGATTAATTCACTAGCCCTAATGCAATGCAAGGATCCTATCTCAACGTCGACCCCCAACGATCCTAGTGGTGATCCATAATGCCCTAGTCCCTTTTATTTATATTACAACAACCCCCAACCAAATCTTTTACCCCGATCGCTATCTCATAACAAGACTTAGAAATAAACCGAGAATCCATTGACAATATCACCCTCCCTGTGGGATTCGATATCTTTTATACTATAACTCGACATCGTCCGCTTGCAAATTGAGCCCAGAATTGAAGCCTAGGGGCCATACCACGCCTGGCGATCGTGACACCGCCAGGTGAAACCTAGGTGTAGGTTTCGGGTTAGTCAGTTACCACAGCCGAGCCTTCTTCTTCAGAGGGGTTTGGTCCTTCTATGGTACATTTGGTGATGAAGTCTGCCAGGGCCTGCCCTTTTATGGCCGTCCGTGGCTTAAATCGAAGGTCAAACTTGCTCAGCTCCACTCTCCAATTCAGCATCCTCCCCATTCGATCGAACCTCTTGAGGTTCTGCTCGAGTTGGGAGTCAGTAAGGACCAGTATCGTGCAATCCTGGAAGTAGGGCCGGAGTCTTCGAGCCGAGAGCACGAGGGCGTACGCGAGCTTCTCTATGGGCGTGTACCGTCCCTCTGCGTCCTTCAAAACTCTGCTGGTATAATACACTGGTCTCTGAACTCTATTGTCCTCCCTGATCAGCACCGAGCTCATCGCCACACCCGTACAGGCCAGATAGAGGCTCAGCAACTCCCCCTCTCGTGGTTTGGATAGGAGCTGCGGGCTGCGGAGGTATTTCTTGAGTTCAGTGAACGCTCGGGCACAGTCCTCGTCCCATGACACAGTCTTTCTTTTGCCAGCGGGCTCAGCGATCGCCTTCTTTAGGGTCTTAAAGAATGGAAGGGACCTCTCCGTCGATTTGGAAAGAAAACGCCCCAGGGCAGCGATGCGTCCATTCAGTCTCTGCAGCTCTTTGATTGTCGTCGGCTCCCGCATGTTGATCAGCACCTCGATCTTGTCGGGGTTAGCCTCGATACCGTGATTAGTGATCATGAACCCCAGGAACTTGCCGAATTTCACCCCGAATGTGCATTCGTGGGATTAAGCTGGATGTTGTGTTTTCGCAGCCGCTCAAAGGTTTCCCTGAGGTCGGCGATATGATCAGTTGGCCCTCTCTATTTGACCAACATGTCGTCAACGTAGACATCCAAATTCCTCCTTATCTGAGGATCGAATACCTTGTTGACCATTCTCTAGTATGTCGCCCCTGCATTCTTCAGGCCGAAGGGCATCTTCTTGTAGCAGAAAGTTCCTCGGTCCATGGTGAAGGACGACTTCTCTTCATCCCGAGGGTCCATCTGGACCTGGTTGTACCCGGAGTAGGCGTCTATGAAGCTGAGCATCTCATAGCCAGATCTGCTGTCTACGAGGTGATCGATGCGGGGCAGTGGGTAGCTGTCCTTGGGGCAGGCCTTGTTGAGGTCACTGAAATCCACTCACCTTCGCCACTTCCCGCTGGACTTTTTGAACATCACGACGTTGGACATCCACTTCAGGTACCAGACTTCCCGGATGAAGCCGGCGTCAAGAAGGCGTTCCACCTCCTCGGAGGCTGCCATCCTCTTCTCGCTACCCAGGTTCCGCTTCTTCTGCCTGACTGGTTTGAAATTGGGGTCGGCGTTCAGTTGGTGCATGATCACTCGGGGATCTACGCCGGGCATGTCGTCGGACGACCATGCGAAGACGTCTAGATTGGCCTCCAAGCACTTGATCAACTCACCTCTCAAGCCAGGGTTCAGTCCGGATCCGATGGAGACGAATCTTCTTTCAACTTCTGTGACATGGATTAGCTCACGCTCCTCCCCGGGAGTGGGCCTCGGTCCGTACCTCAAGTCAAGTGAGGCCATCGGATCGTCATATCGCTCCACGTATTCCCCGTTGGTCAGCTGGTAGCAGAATTTCGGGCTTCCTAGGTCGCTCTCAACCTGCCTGATCCCCCTCGGGGTCTGGAACCTGACCGTTCGATGGAGGGTTGAGACCACCGTGCAAAACTGCATTGAGGAGTGGGCATCCGAGAATCCCATTGTACGCTGATCTGATCCTCAGCGCCACGAACTCCATCGTCAGGGTCACCGAGTCGGGCGACTTCCCGAGCGTGACAGGGAGGCGGATCACCACGACGATGGGCGTGGAGTGACCCGTGAAGCCTATCACGGGCCCCGAGCGGGGCTCTAGGTCTTCGTCTCGTAGCCCCATCCTCTCAAGGGTTGACATGAAAAGGATGTTGCATGAGCTGTCGGTATCAATGAGTAGTCGCCTCACTACTGCAACGTCGATGCCAGCAGAGACTACGAGTGCTTTGTCAGGCCACGACTTCTCCCTCGCAGCACCCCCCTCACTGACTGGGAGGGGTGAGGAAGGGTTTCCGGCCACCACGTCGTAGTCCCCCATGCGGCCAGCCTGGGGTCTGTCTGGACCATCGGTTCGAGGCACGCGTCGAGCAGTCATGTTTCTCCCCTGCCGATCATGATACGGCCCTTGTGCCGACATCGGGGATGCGGCCCTCTTTCACCGCGACGGGCGAGACCGCTTCATTGTTAGTGTGGTTTCTTTACGTGGGTGTTACTTCGTTTCCCACAGATGGCGCCAGATGTTTCTGAGTGTTTTCTCACCACAGAATCATTGACCGACGACTCGACGGTTAACATGGTCAAGGGGTCGGTTGGGATCCCTTGGTTCCTTCGAACGTTCGCATCCTTGATGGTGGTCACACTGAGCCCCTCTTCGGCTTGGGAAGCGGGTCACTTGGAGAGTAGAGGGCCTCGGTCAGCAGGGAGTAGAGGGGTAGCGTCGATACCTTGGTGAACGCTCTCCCTCGGTCGATCAAGTGCCGAGGGGTAGCCTCGGTGCCTTGATCATCGCTCGGCTTTAGTCAGCGCCCGCTAGTAGCAAGCGAGCTCGTTTCGTGCAGAGGGGTATCCTCTGCGCCTCGGTTTCGCTTCTTCCTAGGCAGACGAAGAGACTCGTCAGGGGGCTGGACCTTGGTTTAGGCTAAGTCCCGTCTGATGCCTAAGTCAGAACGGATCTGGGCGATGCTTGGCGGGATCGGTACGGCTCAAAAGGAGACCGGCACACGTATCTTCGGACCAAGCTATAGGAGGGAAATATAATGGCGGAAAGCAAAGTCGGTTAATGGAATACCTCCGTTGTCAATATCGGGGATTCGATCCTCTTCTTGGTTCCCTCTGTAGTCCCTTTATAGGGTTTTGCCCACGATTGCCCTCAATCCACGTCCCTTGACTGCTCCCCACTCATGCCCCACGACCCGCCTCCGTAGGGACGCCTGCATGCGTCGTGGGAGAGTCGATTAATGGGATCCTTAATGGTCATTAAGGTGCCACATTTTTTAGGGGAGCGGTTATCTCCTGCGAGCGTGGGCTAATCGCGTGTTCGTCGGGTCGCGGCGGGTCCGACTCCGATTCCTTTCGTGGGTCTTGTTGGTTGGGCCGAATCCCATTCGTGGGCCTCACGCCCTTGGCCTGGGTTCGGGCCTCTTGCTCTTGGGCTTCTCCAAAATAGTAGTATCAGTTCCTACACAGTAGATGCAAAAAAGACTACTACCTCCATAAGTTGGATAAGTTGGTAAGGGATGAGGTGCATCATTGAAAGTAGGCATCAATTGGATTTAGATTAAATATATGATTATAATTAGAATGCGTAAGGTTCCAGGGATACTTGGTATACTACGAGTTTTATGTTTGAATGCATGATGCCGACAGAAGAACATTCCAAAATAAGTAAATGTCAGTCCCTAGGATTCTCGAAAACATATGTTGCGAATTGACATCTAGCCTGCATTTTTTAAGGCAATGCATATCCATATGAAAGATATAAGTCTATCCATCTTTTCACTATTTCAAGAAGATCAACACGACAATACGAAAGAAAAGTCGATAGCATTGCCATATCATTTCGTTCACTGCAGCGATTAATTCTGAAAATGTGACGCATTTTATCATGACACATTTCTGAAAAATGATAGCATTAAAAAATAATATCATGACACATTTTATGCGTCTTTGTGTATGTTGTACGTGAAACGATATATTAAGCATGTGAATACAAGATATTATCCGACAAGAAAAGTCACCTTACGCAAGAAGTCAAACCAGATAAACACCCATGTGTCTGGAGTCTATCATCGCCTCGTGTACAAAGGTCAGCGCAAATTTGAATTGGGTGTGACTTGCTTCGATTTGTGCAAATGACTATGTCAAAACTATTGGAATGAGCAAATTTCCATGGATCAAACTGACCGTATACTTGGTAACTGCCTCAAAACTATGGTTGTATATAGAAGAAAGAAAAAAGTACAACTGGGAGATAGAAGTTACTACTCCATGCCACTATTTGTAATCAAACTAGAAAAGCCATCAACTGAAAAGGTATGTGCACAATCAACGACTGCGAAACTTTGATTTTCATTGAAAACTGTTAAAACTCCAAATCCTATGAACATGTTACATGATATTAAAGACTAAAAAGTGAGGGGAAGGAAAATTCTTTTTTTATTAAAATTGCATTAATATATTGTTCAAGTTTGATGTGTCTATGCAACATTGCATGTTACCTTCACAGTTACTTCTTTCCACTGGCTAGTAGGATTATTGGCAGCATCCTCAGAGGTTGATGCCGTGGTAGACAATGTGGTTAATTTACTTATTTGACACATGAAGGCTATTGCAAAGACATATGAAAAAGGCATAGCAAGAAACGAAATCATTAAGGTTGTAACTCTTCAAAAAATTAGGAAAAGTTTAAAGTTGGAAAACAACTGTTAGCACCTGGTAGTACATGTTTCTTTCTCATGTAATTGCTTCCTAATCAATCTGAGAACATCCATTATCTGAAAGAACACAACAAAAAGTACTAGTACAAGAGATGCTAACCATTACCCTTGATGCGGCTATTCAAGCACGCCATTTGACTAATATATGTCCATCTTTTAATTAGTAAAGAGACAAAGTGAGAATATAATAAAGGCTATTCTAGCAGATTGATTGAACCGGAAAACACACAAAGGAAGTGTGCCTTCCACTCCCAAGTGTAGGAGCGTCAATACAATATAAAATTTATAACCGGTGAGTACTGGGTCGAATCACGGGAAAGAGTCGTTTGAAATCGCATGTGTGGTCAAAAATGGATGCTGGAAGGTGAGAAATCATCCGCTATATTTACTGGTTTTCGAGTATGAGAGAGAGAGAGTGGAAATGATGTGTGGGGGCCACCTACCAACCCTACATGCTATGGACAAGGGTTCGAGAGCTCAATCAAGCGAAGAGGCGTGCTTGGCATTCAACCAAACACTTGGCATGCAGAATGGTGAAGGGTGTATGAGGAGCTCTCTCGAGCTATTTCTCACTACGGAGTGAGGTCAACGCTGTGAGTAGTAGGCGACTAGGCTACTTGCCCACCATGGGTGGCTTGTTAGGCCTACCAACGAGTGACGACCCGGGTTTGGGTTCGAATCACCCTCATGAACTCACAACCCAACCCAAACTAAACCGCCCAAACACGAAGAAAACAATGAAAACATCCAAGCATTGAATCAAAAGCGCAAACACCAAAGATCAAGAATAAAACATGAAAATGAGTCAATTATATCTAAAATCATCCATTAAATGAATACACCCTAGATCTAAGCACAAGAGAGAGGGATCAAAATCACCGAGGTGTCACTCCCGAGCAACCATGATCATATCCGCCTTGAGCTCCTCCTTGCTTCGATGATCTCCCACAAAACTTAGCCCTAAGTTGAGAGAGGTGTGGAATGAGGCTTCACGAACTTCAACTGAAAAATAATAGGAGACCGAGATGAAGATGTCAATAAGCTATAAAAATTAGGTTTTATGCATATGTAAATGGTAAACTCCAATATTAAGTGGTATCATCAAAATACGTAAATCGGAGCCAAAATGAACACGAATTATGCACAAAATACCATCTAATGCAGAGTTTAATATGCAATATTGAGCCCTAATCGCATGTGTTTGGAAAATACATGAGTATTTGACAGTTAATATGCTTTAGATTCATACACCATGTTAGGTGGTTGGTTTTGATTTATGATGCATTTTAATGCATTTGCAGAAGTCAGGAATGTGGTTATAACACAATTCACAAAATTTGAAGCAAATGATTAAAAAAATTGCAACTTACGTTCCCAATATTTTAAATGAAAGTCTGTGGCCATACTTGCAGAGAGATTTTACAAGCATGTAAGAGCATATGGGCATGGTGGCGAGATTATTAGCAGAAGCTTTGATAAGCATACGAAGAGATACACGGTACCTGCGGATGTCAGATTCTCTTTGCCATTATAACTTAAAAATCTCTGCTCAGCTGCATCAGACCGAAAACTATATGGGATTAGCCTGCTAGATGAATGTAGATATGTTGTCTAGATACGTGGTCTTTCATATACTGAGGGCATGATAATATTTTACTCATATATACGGTTGCCAGTCGTTTTCATTGTTGCAGAATATAACTTATAGCTTTGTACATGGAGTGACCAAAGTTTAGCTTTGCATTGCAGTCATACTGGGAAATTACTTCAGACACATACCATAGTTCCTCCAGACAATCATTATTTGACCACACCTTCGGATGTTGTCGCAAAAGCCCATGCTCATGATTTACAGGTATGCTATTCTTGTAAATTCAATTTTATATGGTATCTGATTGGCCACGCCTCGTTAAGCTGAAGACTGAAATTTAAATGAAAACATACATTTTGTGTGTGCATATTCCTCTTTTACATTAATTTTATCAGCACTATCCTCATTTCTAATTTAATGATGATATGTCTCCCTAAACTAAGAATTATGATCTTTATATCAAGAGTGAGGGTTTCAAATCTTTCTTACATCCAGAACCATATCAAAATTAAGAATTATAGTTTTTTGTTTCCAAGTTAAACATTATAAACTGATTCTTGTGTTAGTCAGGATATTTTGGGTATATTCAAATCTTATAGAGAATAATATGTATCGGCCCCCATATAAGGGCAAGTCCTTGTATGCCGGTCGAAGCCTCGACTTAGACATAATTTTTTTTATGGTTTGTAATTTTTCAGTCCAACATGAATATCGATGCTTACTATTTTTTATATGGTGAAATATTGATGCTTGCTCTTTGACTTGATATTTTTTCCTGCACCTCAGACTAAAGCTGCTGCAAAACGGGCATTGGCTCTGGACGGGGCTGATATGCACGTAACTCTCGCTTAAGCAAGACTCAGTAATATCTCACATCATGACTACTTACTCTGGCTCTTTAAATTTCTGGGGGTGGATTTTATTTTGAAGATACAGCCATATAAGGCCCAGCGAACCCAATGAACAGAGTTCACAACCAAGATTGTGGAAGGATACAACAGACTCTACGTAGGAAATCTATCGTGGGATATTACCAATGATGATCTGGAACAACTATTTTCCGATTGCAAGGTTTCAGGCATCAGATTTGGCACGGACAAGGAGATTGGAGACTTCAAGGGCAATGCACACGTCGACTTTAAGACAATGTCTCCTTGACAATCGCATTGAAGCTCGACCAGAAGGCGATGTGCGGACGTCTGGTGAGGATAAGATGTGCAGTTCCAAGACTTGTACTGTTTAGTACTGTTTACAAGCCAAGACTTGTATCTTTCTCACTTTCATCAATAAATAGATGGTCATGTTTGTATCAGTCTCGATTCACTTTATAATGGTTTGTTTCAATTAAACCCTGTCTCTACAAATGTTTGATGAATCTACATATGTTTGATGATTTTGATTACAATCTTACTACTTGTTTTTAGTTTTTAGCTTCTCTGCAATTTATCTGTACACATCTACTACAAGTTTGCTTGCCCTCGGAACGAAAACAACAGTACGTACATATAAACAAGCACTGTCTATATAAACAAGCGCGGTCTAAGGTCTTAGAAGATAGCGCTTGTTTAGTACAAGCGCTGTCTAAGATCCCAGATAGATAGAGCTTGTTTAGTACAGACGCTGTCTATGGTGGACCTTTAACAACACTTGTACTAATGAAGCACTGTCTATTGAAAGCTTTGACAGCGCTTGTACTAAACAAACACTATCTAAGGTCCCTGATAGATAGCTCTTGTTTAGTACAAGCGTTGTCTATGGTAGACCTTTAACAATGCTTGTACTAAAGAAGCGCTGTCTATTGGGACCTTCGACAGCCCTTGTACTAAACAAGCGATGTCTAAGGTCCCAGATAGATAGCGTTTGTTTAGTACAAGCGCCGTATATGGTGGACCTTTAATAGAGCTTGTACTAAAGAAGCGCTGTCTATTGGGACATTAGACAGCACTTGTACTAAACAAGCGTTGTCTATGGTCCTAGATAAACAGCGCTTGTTTAGTACAAGCGCTGTCTATGGTGGACCTTTAACAGTGTTTGTACTAAAGAAGCGCTATCAATTGGGACCTTTGACAGTGCTTGTAAAGTGATATTAAAACCAGCCCCCTTAGCAGCGACGAGATAGACAGCACACAAAAGCGCTGTTAAATACCTTATTTAAGCACTGTTAAAGGTCCCTTTTGTAGTAGTGTCTAAACTAACCCTACTCATAAAACTAAGATCAAAACTTGAAAAAGGATGAAAAAGAGCTAAAACTCGGCTCCCCGCTCAAGTGGCAGCCTCCTCCTTAAATAGGAAATCCAAAACCCTAGCAAATCGGCCCAAGACCCAACCTGACACGTGATCACTCCTTATTTTACACTTTTTTTTCCGCATGTTTGCATGCCATTTGGATCGCCCAAATCATGTTTTTCACGATATATCGACGATATTGCGATGCTTTTCACGATTTGTTGTTTTTGTCGCATTTCAGGTGATTTGGAGCGATTTGGAGTGATCTCGAGATACGCCTACTCCAGAGTGTCACCGACGACCTCCCCGAGGGGTATTTTGCTGTTGGAGAGGAGCGGAAGAAGAAAGAACGTCGCAGGAGTGACGAGGAGGCCAAAACAAGCTGTTTGGGCATTTTTGGTGTCCCACTCGGCCGAGTGAAGGAGTCACTCGGCCGACCAGCGAGACACCGCTCGGCCGACCAGATCAGACACGATTCATATGTGCAATCGGCCGAGCGACGGAGACCACATCGGCCGAGTGACGAGATCCCGTCCGCCCGAGTGGCGCCCAGACGAAGCCATTCAAAAATCGCCAACTTACTGTTTTTCGGCTGCCTGAGCTTCAGAAGACCCACTCGGCCGAGTGGATAATCCCGACCGCCCGAGTACCAAGAAGCCATCGGCCGAGTGACGACAACTCACTCGGCCGAGCCGCCCCCGAAGTGAAGACCCCTGAAGATCAAGACTTACTGGAAATTTACAGGGTTTCTCACTCGGCCGAGCGACTTATGTCACTCGGCCGAGTGCGACGCGCTGCCTGTAGCGAAAATTGCGGATTTCAGGCTGCGCAGGGGTATTTTGATCACAGTTTTTGGACGATTTTGGGGGGTATTTAACCCCTGTTTTTACCCTAGTTTTGGAGAGCTTTTCTCTTAGATTTTTGCAGCTTTTTAGATTAACTTTTTAGCTTTATTCTTGTGATTGGAGAGGAGACAAAAGTTGATTTTTTGTTGAATTATTTGAAGAACTCAATTGGTTTGCCTCTCTCTTCTCTAAAAATTCTATTTTTATTGCTTATCTCAATATTGTGATGAATTCTCTTGTTTATTTCATTGATTATTTTTGTGTTTGTGCTATGAATTGTGAGTAGTCTCCACGTCTT